>JAMZAV010000183.1:0-641156 GCA_024449915.1 Sweltsa coloradensis
CAAATTCACGAGGAGGTCGATACGGTAATTTATCTTCTAGGCCCTTGATTTACTTCTGATGCCGGGTGTACAAGGTCTAGTCTTAGGAGTGAGTCATAACAAGAAACACCTCAATTAAAATAACAACTCAGCTTTTAAAGATTGTTTTAACAAAAGCATGTTTATGTTTAACAAAGTAATATTTCATTTGCTTGGAGGTTTTTTTTCGCCTTTCTAAGTGTTTTTTGTTGTGGTATCTGTAAGATGGAACCAGTTGGCCTAATCACTTATGTACATCAACATTATAGATGTGTTGCCATTTTGAGTGTGAATTTCACTGTTTGTAATAGAGGAATGCAAAAAATGAAAATATATATAGGGCCTATATAAAACCATATTACACCACTTTATACATTTTAAAATTGAAAGTTAATCATTTACAAATACGGTCTCCAACTATAGATAGAGCCTAGCTCTGTTTGAATTGTTGTTACTCTCTGTGTTTCACTTTCAGTAGTTCGAGGAACTCTCAGTTGTCAAGGAGACAACAAGAACGTTCATTGTCGTTTCTCTTTGCTGCTGTCGTCACCTGTTCAGAAGAATTGTGTGGACCGGTAAGTTATTAGTCTATACCGTACCACCATTGTTGTTCCCTTTATCGTCATTTTTCGTTGCCTGTTGTCAACTCAGCGTTGGTTCGGCATTAAAAATCAGGCCTCTCCATCTTCTTCTCTCCTGCCACCACTCTTCCCATTCCACCACATTCCAGTCTCCTCCTCGCTGTTCCACATATTTTCTCACATTATCTTGCCATCGTTGTCTGATCCTTGTTATCCTTGCCTGGATTTTTCAATTACATCATTCTTCTTGGTAATCTTTCTCAATGGCACCCTTTTGACATGTCCTAACCACTTAAATCTTCTCTCCAAAGTCGCTTCATTAAATTCCTTACGCCAGGGCTGCCACTGATATTTTTTTCAAATCCTGTATGAGGACGTTAAATATCCGCAAATATCCGTGAAAAGTCTAAAAACGTTGATTTCATTGATCAAACTATGAAAATGGATAAATGTGATGTTTATATTTGTTAGGACCATCTTAACCTAAAAGTTGCCAAGGGCCTAGGCCTATGTACAGATGAGAAGAAAGGAGCCAGAAACGCCCGTGGTTGCTTTAATTAAGATTGCATACAAATTTAAAATGCTATTTATTTACAGAAACTCCATTTTAAACATTAAAATAATATTATCTGACCTGGTTAAAAAATTCTAGGTCTAGGCCTAGCCCTAGGCCCTAGGCCTAGCTAGGCCCTATGAATGTTGCATCACAATTTTGACCTAGGCCTAGCCTTGGCCCATGTGTTGTGTTCTATAATAACATTGCAGAACTTGATAATAACATTTTAATCATACTAATTCTATTTTTCACTTTTAATATCACATAATCCAAACTTTATAAACAAAAACGAAAGAAAACAATTTTGTAGGCTCTTGGCTGTTCAATTTAACTTGCATCCTCCCCAAAAGCAACTGTTCTTGGCTGTTTCCTTGCAAGGTTCGTTTTTTTGTCCTGCACTGCCGTCGCTGGTGCAGGGTGTAGAACACCAACACGTTTTTCTGTCCCCGTGCAACTTGCACTGCGGCGTTATTTTGTCCAGTGTAAACTTACACTTTACCGCGGTGTAACACCAGCTCCAGAGGTGAGTGTGCGGTGTAGTGCAGTGAAAAGATGGCGGCAACTTAAATTGAACTGTGTTTTAACGTAATGTCAACATTTCTTGTAGGCTTTATACCAGAAATAATATCGTTTTATATTACACACATTACTTATTTCATACAAACGTAAATAGAAATCAAAATTGTACAGAATTATTTAACTGATCAAATGATGCTACACCAAAGCGTTTTTTTGTCTTGCTGTAGTGTTACTACACTATCGACGTTTTCCGGTCTACACCCTACACCAGCACCACAGAAAAGTGCTCCGCCCCCTATCGAAAGTCGAATCGATTATCGCCCCGCCTTCAATGTTTACAATCGAAATTAGCCCGCGCAGATTCAAATATACGAAAATAAGCATAGAAAGCGTAACTAACAAAATATCCGTAAATAAGACTAAAAATTCGTTTATCCGTTTGCACCTTTAATATCCGTAAAAACGGATAAAATCCGTTAAAACGGCAGCCCTGCCTTACGCCTACTCGATCTCGGATATACAGTAAAGACCCTATGGATCGTTCCCGGATCGTCCGTTTTCCCGCCATGATCGCTATATTTGAAAAGTTTTTGCAAAAGTCCCATTTACACAATGTTAAAAATTCCCGCATCCATCGTTCCTCAATCGATCGTTTTCCTCGCTGTACCGTTCAAAATGTTGTGTTTCTCAATGTAGGGCTGTGCGAGACTCGAAATTTCGAGACGAGCTCGAGCAGGGATGTCTGCTCGACGCTCGCTCGAACTGTTCCTAGACGATCTCGGAAATTCGAGTCTCGAAAATTTCGAGTCTCGGGAATTTCGAGTTTCGAGGTCGGACTCGAGATACCAACTTTCGAGGAAACTGTTATTATTTGTGATTTTAGAAGAAGAAGAAAAGACACCGAATCAATTTCATCAATAGCAATCACTCAATCAGCATTGAATAGTGAGTGCCTAGGCCTACGCGCGCCTAGGGCCTAGGCCTACTTCGCCGCCAACTTCGGTAATTTCACAATTTGTAGGCCTAATTTTGATCGCGGTTTTATTTACTATGCACAGCAAGTACTACAATAAATCCTGTAATCGGCGCATAATAGAAATGCACAATTCACTACGATCGAGTTGTGAGACCCATTGTTTTATTACGCAACGACGAATAGGCCTAGCCTAGGCTACGATGAGCGATGCCACTAAAGATTCCGTATCTGCCATCGAGCTTAGCTCGATGGTATCTGCACACCGTGCCGTGATTCTGTCGTGGTTTATTTCACTTCCGATAGAGAGCATGAGAACGATTGAGACCTTGCATTCAACCTTTTAACCGACGGATCGCAGCACTGTCGCTCAGCTCAGCATTATGGCCACCCTTTCGGCCTAAAAATCACAATACTTTAAATCTCGCTTTAAAAACATTTTCCGCAGACGAATACCACATTCTTGAATAGAGACTGTGAAATACATATGTATTATCAAGAATCGAATATTCAACTAAGAATTATGTGAAATACTTGAGATTTTTTATGCTCGTTCACATTTACAAAACATACGCGAGGTTGGTAGAGAAATGTAATGACACTACAACCAATAAAACAAAAATAACTTTGGTAATAGCAATTCTTAAAATAATATGTTCAGTTAAAATTTTATCTCGGTGGCATCCGTTTATTATAAAATGGTAAGGGAATATAATAATTATAATAATGAAATTGAAATATCACAATAACGACGCCCAATGATATTTATTAATATCATTGAACGACGCTAAATAAGTTATAATCGCGTGTGCGTAATTGTCAACGTTGGTGTGCGTGCTTCCGAGTAATTTCATGAGCGGAGACCGAAATGTCAAAATAACGTGATGATAATACATCAAACAAGAAGCAAGAAGATCATGACCAAACAAATAGGTAGGATGAATGCATAATGCAATGGGTTTATAATCTTATTTTCTTACTTTTTTGGGGTTTAATTATACTGAGAGTAATTAAATGTTAACTGTAATCCGGCAAGCTCAATAGGATGTTTTGATGTGTTGTTTCACGATGCTAAAATAAGTAGGCCTAGCCTAGCCTAGGGCTAGGCCTAGCCCTAGGTGCCTATGCCCTATGTACATTATACATTGTTTTTGTTGTGGAAATAAAGCATATATTCATTCAACTGTGTTTTTATTACTGTGTAGAAAATAGAAGGGTAGCCTATCAAACCTCTTTTAGGCCTACGTTTTAGCCTACCCTACGTGCTTGAGGAGGTAAGGCCTAGGCCCTAGCTAGGCCTAGGCTAGGCCAAAACTGATGTTTCACGTCATGATTTGGGACCTAAGCCTAGCCTACTACGTTGTCGTACCTAGCTAGGCTGAGGCATTAATGCAAACGTTTAACTAGCCTAGGCCTAATTAGAACATACGCCAGTTGTGAAAACAAAATATGTATACGGTACCTACCTAACTGTTTGGATATCAAATAAAATTATTCAAACTGTAATGTTTTCTTCAGTAGGCTAGATATAGATATTGGAATGGATTTAGAGGCAAATGGTTGAAGAAGAGAGATGGGATGATCTAGATTTAATGGACGATGAAAATAATGATGAAACTGGTAACCTTGGGCCACCAGGAAAGGCAACCAAGAACAGAACCCGAGACAGTAGTACCAGTAGATAAAATTTGTGGCAGCGTGGTATGGAAATACTATGAAAAGACTGATGTGGGGGGGAAGTGCAATGCTGCCACAAATTAGTACCTACTGGTAAGACTGGGACGACTACAGGCCTTATCCGCCATTTATCGTCACATAACGCAATTTATGTGCGATATTTGGAGGATAAGAGAAATCAGACGAAATCCAACCTAAACAAACCAACGACAACCGGATATTGTTTCTTTGTTTAATAACCAAACCAAACTCGACCCTAAGTGTAACAGGGCAGTACAGCTTACACAAGCAATTGGTAAGATGATGGCTGTTGACTATCAGCCTTACTCCCTTGTAACAGACAAGGGCTTTCAAAATCTCATGAAGGTAAGCAATAGCCAATAAGCATGACTGGTAACAGCCCTTTAACATCGTCTTCGTTAGCGCAAGGCATAAATGAGACATGAAGCCCAATGTGTACCTATATCAATTTTTTTGTGTTAGGAATTTGCAAACGGTGACTTTGGATCCGTCCTAGGAACGAGGCACATAATAAATTTAAAGTTCTGAATCGGCCTTGTTAATTCAGGCGTTGATCCGCGGGTGTTCGAACTGTACCATACACCTGATTGCTATTATGTCCTATTAAAAAATATCGATCTTTGAAATTGGTTATCGCTCACTCGTCGATTGCGCCGTAGCCTACAGGGTTGGCTTGGTCGCTTTGGTTTACTGTCCCCCACCGAAAATCAGTTATATAACTGAGTGGGTAGACCCTAAATACAAATTTATTTATTTATTTAAAATCAATACTATTCAATCAATCCTTCTGTTTATATTATAGGCTATGCAAATTGTGAGTTGTACGATAATTTAGCCTACAAGTTCTTGTAATGTTCTCAATTTAGATTGCCGAGCCAAGGTATGTCATGCCTAGCAGGACAACCTTTCAAGGCAAATAGTACCAACACTTTATAATGAGGTGAAGAGTCAGGTAAAACAAACCATTAATTTGCACCAAGAACAAGGATTGGCTTCAATAGCACTAACTACTGACGGTTGGACAAGTCGTGGCAACCAGGGATATGTATCGTTGACAGTCCACTATGTCACTAGCAGTTTTCAAGCTATTCACCGTGTCTTGGCGAACAGTCACCTGCCAGGTACCCATACAGCAGAACATTTACTGACAAAACTGAAGGCTATGGTGTCTGAATGGGGAATCGATGACCGTACAATCCCAATATATGTCGTTTCAGACAATGCTAAGAACATTCAGCAGCCATCAACAGGTAGGTGGTTAGGCAGTACTATTGGAGGTATGGCATACCATTCGAAAATTACTTAAATATCTTATAACTTACTTTATTTTAAATTTTAATATAGATCGGATTGGGAACCAGTCCAATGCTTTGCGCACACTCTGCAGCTGGTCATTGTTGATGCACTGCACGATGTAGCTGGGTTCGATAGTGTCTGTAAGAAAGGACGCGCAATCGTTGGGCACTACAAGCGCAGTTCGTCTGCATTGAACCGTCTCGAAGCGTGCCAACTGGCTCTTCATTTACCAGCACATTCGTTAATTCAAGATGTCGACACACGCTGGAATAGTCAGTATGCAATGCTGCAACGATTGGTTGAGCAGAGGCGGGCAATTTCAGCTGAGCTAGCAGATGGTTCAAGAAACATTGACAACTTATCGAATTCGGAGTGGATGCTGGCAGAGGGATCAATCGAAGTTCTTGAACCGTTGGACAGAGCAACACGTGAAGTGTGCTCTGAAGAATTTCCCACTAGGTCAATGATAATTCCTCTCCTTCATTGTATCGAGAAGAAAATCTTGTCTTTCATTACAAGTACAACTGCAAATGCTGACAGCGTGGCATTACATTTGCGCGTAGTATTGACCGCAAATTAAAAGTACGGTTCCCTAACTATAAGAGAAATGTGATAAATATGCTGTCAATGGTTGTCGACCCACGATTTTAAGATGTTTTGTTTACCGAAGAAGTTGACAAGTTGTGGGCTACAAATCAATTGGCAATAGAATGCAAACTTGTTGAGCAAAAACAGAAGCAACTCAATACTCCGGCAATTGTTGCAGAACCTGTTGCAGGGCATCGAGCTCTTCTTCCTTGTGGGAAGACTTCGAATCATTGAAAGAGCGTGTAGCCAACTCAAGTGAAGTAGATCAAGGAAATGCCATCACTAATGAAATAAAACATACATCACATCAAATCCTATTCGAGGAATGAAAACCCATTTGACTGGTGGAAACTAAAGTTTTCAAAGTATCCCACATTGAAAGAGGTAGCCCGCAAGTATTTGGGTATTCCTGCTTCACAGGTTGCCAGCGAGCGCCTCTTTTCAACCAGCGGAAATATTGTTACCGCAAGGCGGGAATGCCTGGATCCTTAGAAAGTAGAGCAACTCTGTTTCTTGCATGCAAACATAAATATGTAAAGCCCAGATTCTGGGTAGCTAAGGCTAAGCATCGACATAAATTTGTACACTTAATAATGAGACTGGAACTAAGAATTTGTTACAGACGATCCTGTCTGTTAGTCATTCTTTGTCTTATTTTATATTATGTTGCACTGATTCCAATGGTTCAGTTTATAATATACTGAGCAGTGAGCACATTTTATAAAATAATGGTGCGATCAAGTACGCTTATTTTTATTTTTCTATTTTATTAGTTACGATACTCGGATTTCACTGTACAACAAGACTGGATTTATTTTTTTGTCACTAGGAGAGTATTGACTGATTAAAGTACCGGTAGGCCTACCTGGAAAATTTGCAATACATTACCAGACTAGGCTATAGGCCAAAACCTACTTTTTGTATTTAAATAAATATTCTAATACATAATCACATTAACATTTATAAAATAATGGTTGATTAAATAATAAGCTGGTTGTGATCTAGTATGCCTACGCTTATTTATCATGGGAGTTAAAGACTTACACTAAGAATTTTTGAGATGTAATACTAATGGACCTACTGCTTACTTTGCGTACAAATACCTGTTTTATTTTGATCTTTCCTAGGTCTCGTCTAACAGTATAATAGTTCAACTTAGTGAGTGACAATTTGTTTCAAGTTTCAGTAGTGTTATACCACCAGTAAAACTAAGGTAAGGTTATGTAATCTAATTTCTAATTTGTGATTATTTCATAGGGCGCTTGAGGCATTGTTGGCCCTATCTTATACTTGTACTATGAAGGTACTAAGGCAGGTAAGTTTATTTTTCAGAGTTGGTCCTACTTGCAATACTTTGTATGAATGTTTACTTGAATAAATAGTGTAGACTGTACTGTAGGCATATAATACTATCCTCAGTATCCTGAGCTTGTAGCAATAGTGCAGGCCAGTCTACCATTACAATTATAAAGTTGTTTTATTGTCTGTTATAAGTTGGTGTTTCCCCATTCTATACCCCATCCAATACCCCAATTTCCGTTCTGTGAGGGAAGGTATAATGACATGTTATAATATATGGCATAGGCTATATTTAGCAAATTTATTTGACCACATATTTATATATCTTGCTTGACTTTCCACAGAACTCACAAAATCTTAAAATAGCGGATTTTTCTAGACGCATATTTTCTGGACACTGGCCTAGGCTAGGCAGCCTAAGCCTACTTCTGGAGATGGCTTTTCCAAAATGCCTCGTTTTTGAGCTTGCACACGGAAAATGTATGGATAGGTAGGGCCTAGTGCCTAGGCCTAATAATGATGATTTTAAAATAATTTTTCATAAAATGTTGATCGCTAAATCTCGATATTTGCTTGATCTCGCTCGAATCTCGCTCGATCTCGAATTTTGCTCAATCTCGCTCGATCTCGAATCTCGCTCGAAATTCAAGCAGGAATTCTCATTTCTGCTCGATCTCGCTCGAATTTTAAAATGGCTGCTCGCACAGCCCTATTCAATGTTAAATTTACCCTAATGTATCGTTTTTCGCCTTTGATGAACACCGACCGACGGACGAAGCACTATTTCCTGCAAGACAATACATCATCGACAGCGAGCGCGATGTTTTGTAAGCTGTAGTCAGGTTCACTTCACCTCCCCGCCCGCTGGCAGCTGCCGACAAGACCGGTTACCCCTCCCCTCCCGCTCGCGCTGCCAGTGGCACGGCTCTCTTCTCTCCTCTCCTCTCTCGGCCGGCCGGCCGGCCTGCCTGCCAGCTCAGACACTACACATTCTCTCTCAGCAGTGCCGTGTATTTCTTACGCGAATGCGATAATAATAATTACAAGATCATTGTTTTCAATCAATGATGATGTCAATACAACACTTGTTTTAACTGTAGCGCGAGTGTTATATAAGTTGAGTTGCCGTGTCTTATTCTCGGATATAACACTGCCGGCTGCCCCTACCAGCTAGCCGTGTAGTGTACTGCAACATTTGAAGCTGAGACGATCTCGACCTTGGGAGACCCGGACCATTCCCTAGGGACTTCAAGGATGCAGGTTGCAAGGCTGGCGTTGAGTGGGTGGGCGGGGTGATGCGCAGCAGCCTATGCACGGGGGTTGTATTGCGGGGGTGGCCTATGTTCAGGCGCTATTTCAAATGCAAGAGCGCGGAAATAACGCGAGTGCTGTTTTAGAGATAGTATTTTCGGAAAAAAACATCGCGCTATATTTGGTCCGATACGGTATTAGTTTTGTGGACAAATAGGGTTGATAAGGTATCACCAAAAACCCATTTACTTATTTTTACGATCTCACAATCACGTTTTATGACCCGGCACCTCCACCATAATACGCACCAGTCAGGTTAATTTAATTTCGACTACCTACCAGGCACCTCCACCAAAATTACGAAATTTAGCATTTTTTGTGTAAATTTCGATATGAAGCCAAGTATCGATATCGAAAATATTTCCACTTATCGATATCGTATCAATTTTTTTTTTTTTTGACCCGCCCTTGAGTCTACCCACTCAGTCATATTTATTCTGTCGTTGTGCAACCCTACTAACTAGTCACTGTTGCACATTTCAGGATGGGAGGAACCTGTACGACCGTCAAGAAGGCTCCTCGAGAACCTTCCACATCGTACGTCGCAGCTCCTGTGTGATTCTTCAACTTCAGCGTCTCAGACATCGTCATATTCAGCCGCCTACGCTCGTGTCGCACAATACCTATTATTAATGTTTGTAAGTCAGTTCTTGGAACAGTTGATTTATTCCTAATCCCTCATCCTCCCTTGTAAGAGTTTTTTCCTGTATTTCGGTATGGTGCTCGACTACTTGCTTAACTATTTCATTTGTTAACGTAATTTTATAAAGTCTGTTAACTTCCTTGTTCTTGCAATCTCTTAAGTTATCTGACACGGCTGTTGTCAGTGTGTGAAGTGATGATATCGTTAAGCTAGTGGTCATGAAGAAGCACCAGCATGTTCCTAGCATGTTGGCATGTTCCCAGCATGTAGACTAGCTCACTCCACAGTTCACCTTACAGTCAAACTGTTTTCACGCTTTTTTTTAGTGGTCCGATTCACATTCCACAAGAACAATGATATTTATAATTCCCTATTAGATCCACCAGTTGTTGCCTACGTTGATCCGCTTATGACGCCATAATTTCGTGGTCCCGTGCCTTTTTTCACTATTTTTACCACGTTTGTGTTTGTGCGGTAGGCCTTCACCTTTTTTTTGTGGCATTGTTCTACTTTTCAACGTAACATCATGAGGAAACTTCTTGCCTTCATTTAAGACCTTATTAGTAGGCCAAAACATAACACATTGTCATCTCTGGTTTATCCAAGTAAAATGAACCTAGTGGAAATAAAATAACGTAAATGTTAGGAATTTAAAAAAAAATTAAACCAAAATCGTATTTTGATTGAAAAATTGAATTCTACTAAATAAATAGACATCGGAATCCCTTTAGCTTCATGGCGGCAAGTTCAATGTTTTCTGATGCTTGCCAGCTCGAGGCTACTCTGTAGTGAACTGTGTAGTGAACCCTAGTGTCCCCTGGTAGTGGGTGTGGTGTATGTCTGTGTCGTCCATGATACTTAATCTCAGCTGCTCTTATTGAATCTCCTTGTCCCGAGTAAAACAACATGGAAATAAAAAGGATCGAGGATAGGACAAACAACTCGTGACTTAATCATTGACCTAGTGATCAAACTGGTTAGCAGTTGTTAGGCAGACACATTGTGGTAAGTGGTTCTCTGTAAACTTTGTTTGTCTTGAATAGTACAACACTAGTAGCTAGATTGGCTACATTAAGCAAATTTTTGCTCACTAAAACTTAATTTGTAGGCCTAGTACAGCAAACACAACATTGTCTCTTTAGGGTTTCAACACCACTTTTACATTTTGTCTTCGGATTTAAACGAAATAATCAATATAACATAATATAGTAATAATATGAATCAATAACTATGTCCGTACTTGAAGAAGACATACTTAAAAACCTTGTATTCATCATCATATAATAATAATAAAATCCGACCCTTTATCCAACAATAAAGTCAGGTAGTGGGGGGGGGGAGAGGATCCCACCAAACTCTTGGGTCCACGGGTCTATTGAAGTTGGCTAGCAACGCCCGACGCTCCACCCATATTTTCTCCTTCTTCTTTCATCTCTTTACTTTTCCTTCAAGCTACGTTTCGTCTTTCTTCATCCATCTCCATCACCTCTCCCCACCTCAGTCTGGGCCTCCCTCGTCTTCTCTTCTTATCCTCTAATCCTGTTCAAATTATCTTCCGAATCCTGTCCTTCACCCTCATCATGTGTCCCAACCACCGCAGCCTTTCGCGTCCAAAACTCTCTGTTCCCAGTTTCTGACGAAGAGCCGAGACAAGTAACCCTGATACATTATGCATGGCAGATGTCCTGAAAGGGTGTGGCTGCACATGTATACAGACAGATCGGCAAAACCTGGAGAAGACACTGCTGGAGCAGGAATATACTAGAGAATTTGAGAAAGCACATACCTGCAGGAAGAAATGGCGGTAACTATGATTGAGAACTAAAGGCAATATTGGAAGCAGGGTTGGGTAACGACGCGTCGCAAATAATATTCGACACGTCGCGTCGCAAATATGCGTAGAATATGTCAAATATGTAGAATATGTAGAAAATTCATGTCGAAAATTAAATAAGGAATATTATTGTATATAATTTGAATTCCAGCCTTATTTTCATCATCCCTAAAAACAAATGAACTCAACATTATATTTTGAACTTGAAAGTATTGTTTGTACTTATTACAAGGCGAGCTGATGAATCAATAATTCATTGTCATAGGCCTAAAGAACTTTGAAGCAAAGAAAACCGGCAGCTTCACAAGATACCAAGGTCACCTGCTTTCCCGATCATAAATATGGACAAAGTCAAAAGCCTCTCCAGATAATTCTTCCTCGCGTTTTGTTAACCAAACTCATCCCTTATTCTAAAATTCTTTAATAGTAACATTTCTAGTTGTAGGTACTAATTTACATATTGCCAATTATGTAGGCTAAGGTAGCCTAACTAGATAAGCACAATGAAAAATTAAAAAATCACTGATTTAGCTCAAAGTAACAATACACCATAGGCCTACCTAAGCTCTACCTCCCAGTAATTTTCGACGTGTCATTGATGTCATAAAGTGTAATGCATGACTTGTATATTCGACGCGTATAATACTAGGTATAATACCCGTTTTCGACGTTCAGTATTATACCTACCCAACCCTGATTGGAAGCACTTAAGCTACTGCCGGGTAGTGATGACATTGGGTAGTAAATATTGAAGTCGACTTTGGAGCCTTGAGAATCGAGTAGGAGTGGACTCCTCGATCGGCAATAAAACTAAGGAAATAGTGGTTAGCCTTGACCAATGCTAAACACCCTCCTCGGCCAAATTTGTTCTAGACGGGAGTAAAACACACACTACAAAATAAAATTGTGGTGCTTTTTGACGCAATGGCGGCAATACAGGCAGTTGTGAGCAAGGATGAACTGGAGGTCAAGAAATGTAAATTAGAATTACACATTTAGAGACTGAATAATGAGGGAAAAGAACTTAGGAAGTTAATGCTGCAGTGGGTACCTGCACACTGCAATCTAATGAGAAGGCCACTTCTTGACAAAGAGGGGCAGCAAGATGCCACAAACCAAGAAGGAACTGTCTTATATTATATGGCAGTCAAGTCCCATCTAACATCTGCTGCTAAGAACTCTGTTCAGATGAAGTGGGAGGAGGATGCAGAGGACAAGTCATGGCAAAGTATAGCATCAACCATCAAGAAAGACAAAACCATTCAGATATAGGACGTAGTACATGACGGTCTCATCTGCCCAGTTCAGACTTGACACAGAGCATGACCTGTTGGGTCAACATTTACACTAAGTAGGAAGTGCAGCGTGTGCGGTAAGGAAGAACGGAATCTACGACGACGTCTCAACTTGACGCGATGCCGGATGGCATGACACATGCACAAGGGTAATCCTGTCTACGGGATAAAACGACAACACATGATGGCCGATTGGGGGCGTATGAATCTTTGTGCTACGTATCTTGTCCAACTTCGTCACGCCTACTCCTTAAAAACTTATTTCTTCTGGTTTAACTTGTATTTCTTCTTTGCCTCCAAGGAACTAAATCTTATTTATTTAATAACGAGTAGGCCTATAAGAAGCTAATTTGTAGCCTCAACTCTTCAGTCCATTCATTCCACATGTCAATCTTTTCTCGCACCTCTTCTCTCGTCTCATTCCTAGAGGTCCTTGAAAGTGGTTTTATTTTGTAGTGAATTTCGTTTTTAAAATTTCTAATTTCGGTGTTATTGGTTTAAAGCTATATTTCAGTGGTTTTATCTATATTTACCAATTTATATGCGAGTAATATTCGTTCACGCCTCGCATATCATTCTAGCCACAAAACAAACAAGTTTGAATGTACTTATGTTCAGACTGGTGTAATTTACTACAAGTAAATTCATCATTTTTTCTGAACTTTATTTTATAAAAACTTTGTTTGTTGAACTATACTGGCAAAAAATATTGAAAATTACACCGTAATTTAACAATAATTCCCATTTTTAGTGCTTTTCGTCGTTAAAAACATTAATTTTGTAAATTTCGGTGTTATTACGAAATTTACACCTATTTCGGTGTTTGGCGGTGATTCAATTTTGGCATTTTCTGGTGTAGATTTGATCAATTCATGCTCATTTTATGAAATTAAATGGTTAGCACATATTTCGGTTTTATCGTCAGTCACGAATTTCAAGGGGCTCTACTCATTCCCCATATCAACACATCATCAACATAATATGAACGTCCCCAAGCCCTCTGGCCCAACTTCCGTCAATATCGCATCCACCCAGGAGAACATAACACGCTGCCTTGTCGCTTCTCGATTCAAACTAATCCATTCACCCTTCCGTGCTGCTTTCTACGCAGCTCATATTCCCAACATACATAGGCCTACCCTGCTCTCTTTCTACCAGTCGTCTGTCACCATTTTTTTCTAAGGCTTTGCCCAAACTCTGAAACTCAATTCTCTATATACACTAGGAATGACTTCGGGTTGAAAAATCCGGAACCGGATCCACCCTCGCCGGATCCGGTTCGGAACCGGTTCCTACAAATATTTTTCTTTCTCAATTTTCGTAAATTTGAATCTGCGCGGGCTAATTTCGATTGAAAACATGGGCGGAGCGATAATCGATTCGAATTTCGATAGGGGGCGGAGCCGTGTCCCAGACATTGTAGGAACTGCTAAGTGAGAACAGTTGAACAAACAATGAATGGCCTACAAGATTGTTTGCTTCCGTTTTCGTTCATTAACGTTGGATTATGTGATCTTAAACGTGAAAAATATAATTAGTATATGATCAAAATGTTATTAACAAGTTCTGCAATATAATTATAACACAACACATGGGCCTAGGCTAAGCCTAGGTCAAAATTGTGACGCAACATTCATAGGGCCTAGGCCTAGGCCTAAGAATTTTGCTACTACGGGTGTTTCTGGCTAATTTATTCTCGTCTGTGCTTAGGCCCTTGGCAACATTTAGGTTAAAAATAAAACCGGTTCCGAAAAAGGGGAACCGGATCGTAATGGAACCGGTTCCGAACCGGTTTCCGGGTACCCGAAGTCATCCCTAATATATACGTCCGTTTTTCTCTCTCTTCAATTCAGTCACAAAATGGAATAGAGATCTTAGGTTACCCTTTGAAGCTGTGTTCTGTTTCAACTTCAACTCTTGTTATTGCACAAAACTGATTATAGATATGAAATGGATCAGGATTCACATTGTTTTTAGAGGGGAAGGGGGGGAATTTCAAATACAAATCTTGATTTCAAGATGTTCACTTTAAATTATGTAAATTTTTCATTTATTATTAGTCGTAAATAAAATTATGATACTAAATGTGCAGAATGAATTAGAGTAGGAATCACACAACTTTGAATGACCTTTTGACACTGTTCGGCGGCCATTTTTCATGTTAACCACTAGAACAAAATTGGAGGTCTAATTGAAAATGTACTTTTAAAAAAATTAATGAATTATACACGGAGCATTATTAAATAAAAATACCAAATTATTGTTTAGAAGATTAATTTAATGTAATCTGAGACGATCAAATTCATTGAAAGTAATAAATAACAAACAAATGTCGTGTCATTATTCGTTTTCACAGTTGACAACAATGGTTTTATTTATTGACCAATGAGCGATCTTCCCAATACCACTTTCATACAATCAGCTAAAATATTACTAAAGGCCTGTCGTCTGCACCTAATAATAGGATCTTTGGCACAGATCTCTATGGATAAGCCCTAGCCTACGTCGTCTGCTTTAATCTTGTTTCTGACTAATTTCTTTACTTGGTTGCTCTTCTGAGTTCTGGGCTTGACTAATTATTAATTAATAATATTTTAATGTTATGTAGGCCTAGCCTAAGTATTGATTAAATGAGTAGGTCTATCAATTGTCTTATGTTGAAGTAAAGTAGGTCTTTGCCACTAAGCCATGCACTAATAGGGCCCGCGGGAAAAAAAACAGTCTAGTAAGCCAACCAATTAGGTAGGGCCTAGATACCTAAACAGTTAATACGTACAAAACAACGGTTATAGACCTAAGGCTTTCCTCCTCCTTTTGGGGGGTAGGGCTATAAATACTAGGCCTAGGCCTAGGCTACACTACCTGGGTTGGGCCATGCTAGGCTACGCGTAGCCCTAGGCTAGGCCTAGTTTCCCCAAATTGAACACATATCACAATAATTTCCCTGTTTTATCAATGTAGGACTAGATCTAGCTAGCCTAGGCTGCATCATAGATAGGCTGCATATTGAAGCTAGGCCTAGGCTTTTGCCCCCCCCCCCCCCAACCCCCAAAAAGAAATTGCATAGATTAGGCCTGGCCCTAGGCTAGGCTAGAACGAAGTGTATAAGTATATCCTAGCCCGAGGGCCTAGTTCAATTTTTATGCAAATAGAATTGTGTTGATCAAAATAAAATAACAATAATATAAGACAAAGAATTTTAATATCCAAAAACAACTCAGTGACAAAAAAAAAATAACAAACGCAATGACAGTAAATCCTTTTAGAAAAAAATAACCTCCCCCCCCCCGGGGGTTTTTTTTGGAATGGTTTTTGTTGAATCACATTTCTCCCCCGGACCCAAAACAACCACAGTGAAAAATTGCTACTTTTTTTTTTTTTTTTTATCCCGATTTAAACAATGCAATTTAAAAGGCCAAATTATTTAACATCAAGCTTCTTTTTTAATTTAAAAAAAAAAATTTTCCCTATGGAAAAGCTTTTTAAGTAAAAACCCAAAAAATTTTTTATGGTTTCCGGGCTAAAACAATAAATTTTTAAATACCCCCTTTTGCTCCATATTACTTGTAAATGTGTCCTCCCCCCTTTGTCTGAAACCCTTAATTACTACCGCTAGTGTGTTTTTACTTGGCTGTCTTGTCCATTTTTTTTTCTTCCAAAGTTTTTTGTTTTTTAGGTCAAAAATCATACAATAGTTTTTCCCCCAAAAACCCAAAAGGAAATTTTAAAATTTTCCCATTTTTTAAAATTTTTGAAATTTCTTTTTTCCAAAAATTGTCAAGGGAAAACAATTTTTTTAAATTTTCCCCTTCCAAAAAAAAATAAATTATTTCCCATTATTTTTGCTTTTTTTTCATTGCCTAAGACTTAGAATTATCAATTTCCTTTTTTTTGAAATTCCCCCAAAAACGGGATTTCCAAAATTTTTTTAACTTATTTCAAAAACCACTTTGGGTTGAAAATTTGGTGGGGTAATTTTGCTTGTTTAAAATTTTTTTTATCAATTTATTTTTTAAGAAGGCCCCTTAGGAAAATATTTTTTTTTTTTTTTTTTAAAGTTTTTAGGTCTTCTTCAAATTTTTTAAGGGCCCCCCCCTGGTATTTTTTTTTTTCTTAAAAATTTAACTAAAACTAAAATAAATTTTCACTTTTTTTAAAATTTCTTATTTTTAACAAATGGAATTTTTAGCTCTTGGGGTTTGTTTTAAAAAAGTAAATTTTATTTTTTAAAATTTTTCCAAGTTTTCTGGGTTTTTAGGCAATGGTTTTTTTTTTTTTTAAGGGGTTCCTTGGTTCAAATTAAAATCTTTTTTTTTTCAATTGCTTTCCAACTTCTCAAACCTTTTTATTTATTATTAACTAATTGGAAATTTTGTTTTTGGGCCTTGTCACATCTTTAGTTGGGAAAACCCCTACAAATTGCGTTTTTTTCAAGGTTTTCCTGCAAAATTTCCGGGGTTGCATTAAACCCTTTAAAACGTCAATTTTCAAACATTGCTTTCAAACATTTTTTTTAAAAAACCTAAACTGATGCACCCGGGGGTTCTCACCAAAATTTTTTTAATTTTAAAACCAAATCCCTGGTTTTTTTTGGGTTTTTCCTTCTTTAAGGCGGGAAAAGGGTTTAAAGTTTTTTTTAAAACGCCCCCTTTTGGCAATTCACAATTGGCCCTTTTCCCCCTTGTAAAAAACAAAAACTAAAGGGGCTACCCCGTAGGGCCTTTTTTTTTTAATGTATATTTGAAGGGCCTGGTTTTTATATTTGTTTTTAAAACATTTTTGTTTTTGAAAAACCCAAAATTATTGAAAAAACAAAATGTCTGTTAATTTGGCACCCTAAACCCAATTAGTCCCCTTAGGTTTGGGTATGGGGGGGTATTTGATAGTACCCACAAATTTTAAACTTTTTTTTTGGAAAACCAAATAAAAAGGTACGCAGGGTGAAATTAGTAAAATTTTCTCGCCAGATATAATTCAAGTACAGGGTTTTCAATCAATTGAATAAAACAAATTTTTTTTAAATTTAAAAACCATTGTGCTGAAAGTAATTTTTCTTACTCAAAATTATTTAAATGTAAAAATAAAATGAATATTCAAAAAAATTTTTTTTTTAAAATGTTCTTGCCTGATGTTGAAACCCTAGCCTTCAAAAAAAAAAAAAAAAAAAAAAGAAAAAACCCAAAACACCCCCAAACCCCACCCACTTTTCATGCAAAAGGTCCTGGTTCAAACCCGGGATCCAGCATTTTTTTAAACTGTAAAAGTGATTTGGGGAGCCAACAAAGCACGTAAGAATCATACACATAATTACGTCCACTCTAAAAACCCGGTAGCTTGCTCCGAGTTGTTGGCTCTATGTCACATTTGTTTTTTTTTTTATGCCATGACTAAGCATTGTTATGATAATTTTTAAACACCCATCTGTTAAAGGCTTTTGCTTGTTTCCAAAAACAAACCGATTTCAAGTTTAAACATTTTAATTTAAAAGAGTGCCCCTTTTTTAAAAAAGCATTTTTTGGCATTTTTTTGAAACAATAGGAGCCAAAATTATATGTTCATACTCTTACAGACAATACTGCTTTAAAAAATTTACTGTACGTATTCCCTATGCAAAAATTCAATCATTAAAATATCTGAAAGCCAATTTTTTGTACCCAAAAAACCAAAATTATGAAACTTGTTTGTTTTAATTTTTAAACTTTTTAGAAGTGAAAAACCCTATTGTTGTGGCCGCAGTTGTGAGAACTTATACTTTTCACTCGAAAACCCTTTTGGGGCTTCTTAGGGTGGTAGACCCCTGCGTTATTTTTAGTGTATTCGAGAACGTGAAAAATCTAAAACTGATTGAAACAGTATGTGGTTTTGAAAGTTTTATAAAATGCAAGAAAAATTTTCAAATATAATATAGGTAGGGTTTTTGTATTTTGATTAGGGCTTTTAATTAATTAAATGTCTAACAAAAAACTTACTCACCTAAATAAATCTTTTTTCATGCAGGCTTTTCTCTAAAACCCATACATAATTTTGCAGGGGCTGCGTTTTAACACGACAATAATTGAGCTCATGGGCAACCCTTAAAACCTTTTCTGTCTTGCTTGCCCTTGGGGGGGAGGGGAGATCGGGTGCAGATACTAGGCTAGTAGCTTTTGTTGCTGTTGTCTCATTACTTTTTAAAAAATCACTTTTAAAAAACCGGGGAAATGAACATTTTGAATTTAATGTCCCCCCCTTTTAAAAATCAGTTTGTGCCAGTGTGGAGTGGTTTATTAAAATACAAATTATTTTTTTAAATTTTAAAATGCAATCCTTTTAATTTGAAAATAAATTCGTATGTCTGAATGGCATAGACTGAAATAAAAAAGCAGTTGCAAAGAAGGGGGAAGTGAAACGTTTTTTTTTACAAGCACAGAAATCTTAGGGGGTTTTCAATACGAAACAAAACTAGGAGCAATATGGCCATTTAACCCCCGGGGAGATGACCTATGTTTTGTTCTCACGGCTGCATCGTCCTGCATATGGTTTTTGGCTTTTCCCACTCTTTTGCTGCTTTTTGCTCTTTTGCTACACTAAAACAAGTGTTAGTCCTCTTGCAGGGACGGGACTGAGGGTGGAAATTTGTGTGAACACTACCCTCGAATTGCTAGTTCTTGAACGTACGGGTCTGAAAAAAACCCTGTTTTGACCAGTCCGTGTTCGAGAACTAGCTACTGATATGGTTAGTGGGCACTTATAAAATTTTTTGCGTCAATTCCTCTCAGCTCTGGGGAGAACCTCTGGAAAGTGAAAAACTTTTTTTCGGGGGGGATGGTAGCTCTGAAGTGCAAAAAAAACTTAGGTAGTAAAAAAAAAGCGCTTTTTTTGGGCTTTTTTTTTGTTTTTTTTGTCCTTTTTGCTTGTTTTTCATTAATTTGTACAATTTTATTGTATTTTTTTTAAATATTGTTAATAAAAATATATTTTCCATGAAATGTTATTTATTATTTACATTTTATTTTTTTTAAATTTTATTATTATTTTTTATTTTAGCCTTAAAAAAAACACAAAAGTCCAAAAAGTGGGTAAACCAAATAGTTGGCCTTTGAAAAAAAGGGCAAACCAAAAACTATTAAAACTGCTAAGTTTAGCACTGCCCTGTAAATGGCCTTGGAAAAAAGGCTATGCCCCATAAACTAGGCAACTGCAAACCTTGCAAGTAAGCAGCTGCGTAGAAAGGGCCTTGGGAAAAAAAAGACTAAGTCCACAAATTGGGTCTAAAGGGGTTTAAAGGAGTTTTTGGGAAAGGGCTTTTGACATCTCCTTATGTATGTCACATTTTCAGTCATTAATGTTTCCCCTTAAATAGACCTCTAAATGAAAGTGTGAAGCTAAACACCTAAAAAGGTGTAGAGCTTCAAACTTTTCTTTTAGATGATCCATTAAAAGGGAAACCATTTAATGACAAGTGCAGACATACATAGCATAATCATGACCACAGTCTTCCCAATAACCCTTAACCATGCTGTGGCCCATTAATATCTGCAACAATAGGAAAATGTTTTTTTAGTACTGCCCCAAGGGAAAAAAGGGTGCTATGTAAAAATAATTCACAACAATGGCAGGGGTTTAGAAAATATTTATTGCCAGCTGTAAATTTTTATAAAATGTATGATTTAAAACAGTTTTTGAACAGTGCAGTAAAAGTGTGAGTCCCGTGGAAAAGACAATTTTCCATGGCCCTTGAAATTGCAAAGTGACAAGGTTAGTACGGGGTTATCTCACCAAATTTGTTTCGAAGGTTTGCTGTTCGTATTTTTTTGGCCATCCAGGGGCGGTAGGTGCATTGCGAGAAAGGGAAGCAGCAAGCAGACGCCAATTGCATTGCACATAGAAGCTTTTCCCAATCTCTGAAAAAACCACAACATAGAATTTTTTTAAAAAACAAAATTATGCCAGTATTGAAGCAACATCAGAGGTACAAAGGGAAATTGTGTTAGTTTGAAAGATGAAAAAAACATTTATTTCTAGCTATTACAAAAGATTTTTGGGTGGACAGGCATGAGGCCTCGTGTACACGGCAAACTCAAAAACACTAAAATTAAATATTAACGCTCGGAAAAAAATTGAAGCAACATACAAGAATTCAAAATGCACATGACCATTTTTTTTATGCAAACAACATAAAACAGCAAAATTGAGGAAATTATAAACCCTACATACACCATGGTTCCCAAAAAATCGGCGAAAAGGGGGAAAAAGAAGTTGCTCCATCTGTTCACTTTCCCTTTAAACAAGGGTGAATAGTATAAGGTTTTTTACATACAGAAATTCGTTCGTTGATGTTTTTCTGCATAAAAATATCTGTTCCTGTGCATTTTAGAATTTGCAAATGTCCCTACAATTTTTTCCAAGCTTGTACATTTTTAATGTATGTTACAAGAAAGCCGGTACATTCTGCTCGTGAAGACTTAAGCGCGGGGAGAAAACAGACAAATGCACAACAAAACATTTTCTAGGAGAGGGGGGAAGAGAACCTGGCCCTCCTGATGGGAAAACTGAAAAGCATTTTGGAACTTTTTTGAAATTTTTTTTAAAATCACAATTTTTTTTTTTAAAGGGTAACTTTTGTTTCCCCCTACGTTCTGTTGTAAAAAATTTTTTGATGCTCTATTGCCCAAAACTTTTATTATGATTTGCATTTTTACTACAGATTTTGCTGTCAAAACGATCAAATTTAAATTTTTTTCACCAACTTTTTTACTTCTTTGACTTCATGTTGTTGAAAGTTAAATACGGGAGAGAAAAAATTTAGAAATTTAAAATACGGAGAGAGAAAATATACAAGTTTTAAAGCTCTAGAACGAAACACTAAGGCTATTTTTTCCACTCTGGCCGTAATTTGAAATCGAAGAAACATGCCCTGAAAAGTTTGCTAAATGAAAAAGCCTACTGTAAATTTTTTTTGGGCGGACAAAACCTCATTTTTGGGAAATTATTTTAGATTTTTTTTTTTAGGACAAAATGAAATTTCCCAAGACTATTCAAATTAAATTTTAGAATCGGTTTTCGGACATATTTCTAAACCCTTTTTAGCATAACTTGACTATAGCTAAAAAGTTTTCTGAAAAAAACATTTGGGTTTTACAATTTTTTTTTCAAACGGAAACAAAACAGTTTTTTACCGTTTGACAACAAATTTCGTACACCAACTTTTTTATTTTCAAAAAACTTTTTTACTATATCATTAAGCTAAAGGTGTTAAGAAACTATGTCCAAAAAACCGATTCAAAAATTTTTTTTGAACTTGTCTTGGATATTACATTTTTTGCCAATTCTAAATAAATTTCCCAAAAAGTGAGGTTATGTCCCCCCCAAAAAAAATTCAAAATTTTTTTTTCTTTATTTTAAGGCCCTTCTTTCTTCAGAAACTTTTCAGACTTTTTTCTTCCTTTGAAATTATCGGCCAGAAGTGGTACAATCCCTTAAGGAAATATTAAAAAACATTGGGAAATTAACAACCCATCCCGACGGGGGTTCGAACCCGGGGTTTCTTCCACATCCCGGGTGGGCGCCTTACCCAAATTAAACCCCCAAGAACTTGTTAACTTTTAAATTTGTATTTTGCTTAAAATATATAAAATTTTGAAGGAAACTAAAATTCAAAATTTAAAAATTGGTAGTCTGTCGGGAAATGGGGGAAACCCCCGGATCAAACCCATCGAGATGGATTTTTTCTTTTCTGAATGTTTATTTAATTGGATATGAAGCAAAGCTTCATTTCACTGACCCCCAAAAAATTAACTCTGGGGTTTTTTTGTTTGTTTGTATTTTTTGTCTTTTGTTGACTTTTTTTCGCCTCGCCCCGGAAAACGCATATGCATCTTGATAAAAATTGGGGGGACTTCAAATCTCTGAACTTAAGCCCTCCCCCCGTTTTTTGGTACAATCGAAAAATTTTTTATGAATATCATTTTTAAACTTTTTTTTTTTCGATTTTAGTGCATATTTTCGTGACTTGGGCCGTTCTGCCCAAAACCGGGTGAGGCTAAGTTCATTTTTACATGGACATTAAGGAAATGGTGACTATTGTTTTTTGAAAGAAAAAAAAAAAAAAAGTTACCAGAATCCATAAAATAAGGTTTTAATATAATTTTTTTAGTTTATAAAAACAATTAAAAATAACAATAAAAACTTGGAAACAATCACCTACAATGCATTCAAAACCTTGAAAAAGGAAAAAGTGGTCCCACGCAAACTAAAAACTTAAAAAAAGCTCATCAAAACGCCTAAAAAAGCGTTTGCAAGCTTCCTAGTATTACTTCCACATACGGAAGTTTTTCCAACAAACCAATTGAAAAATTTTTCGGGAAAAATTTCGTTACTTAATGTGCATATACGGATAGCTATTGGGAGAACTACTAAATTAGATTTCAATAGTTCGTAAATGGAAAAACAATCTGAAAATTACAAAAATCCAACTCGGCCGGGATTGAACCCCGGGCTACCGCTTGCTTCTTGTGGCTAGGGTTAAGACGTCCGCCAGGCAAGCAGGGCCTGGGGTTTTATCCCCAGTCAAGTTGTGTTATATGTCTGTTTTTTTTCCATACATCAATCTTTCCCCCCCTAATTCCCCTCTAATTAAATCATGAATAAATAGGGTTGCCATTAGGTCAAATTTCTAAACAAAATTCAAAATTTCCATAAATGTTAGTATTCAATCCTTTCATTGATTTCGCTTTAACAAAAGCTGTGTACCTGTTTTGTGTGTTGTGAATTTGGGTCAAGCCTGTCTGGGGCTCGAACCCAATCATCTGGCTATGCTAAATTTTTCCTATTTTGCTTTAGGGTACTTAAAAAAGTGTCTAATACACGTTCGATGGCAAAAATCATAAAAATTTGCCCCGACTGGGTTAAACCCAAAACCTCCGCCTAAAGTGCGATGCTCTATCTATCGAATAAACGATGTTTGTGCGATTCATCCTTACCATTGTAATCGATACTGGGGAAATTAAAAAAAAAAGGTCCAAAAAGGGGCTTTCCTAGGAAAAACTTAGCTTATTTTAACCCAAATTTTTGCTTTAGCTACTCAATTGTTGCTTGAGCTACTATAGCCCCCAATGAAATGTTTGTACTTCAAAACCTTTCATTTATTACTTTTAACAAAGTGGGTGTGTACATCTTTTTGTTTTGTGTTATTTGAGAGTCAAGCCTGTCTGGGATTCGAAACCCAGATCATCTGGCTATGCTAACTACTCTATTGTTGCTTGAGCTACTATAATGAAGTGTTAGTACTTCAATCCTTTCATTGATTACGTTTTAACAAAGTGGTTGTTTATTGAAAGTCAGCCTGTCTGGGCTCGAACCCAGATCTCTGGGTTTTCTAATTACTCTATTGTTGCTTGAGCTACTATAAAAAAGGTTATACTTCAATCCTTTCATTAAATTACGTTTTAAAAAAGTGGTTGACATGTCTGTGCGTGATTTTGTGTACTTGAAAGTCACCCCGTCTGGGGCTCGAACCCGATCATCTGGCTATGCTAACTACCTATTGTTGCTTGAGCTACATAATAAGTATTTACTTAATCCTTTCATTGATCACGTTTTAACAAAATTTTTGTGTAGTCGAGCAAGTATTTTGTGCACTTAAGTCAGCCTGTCTGGGACTCGAACCCAGATCATCTGGCTATGCTACCTACTCTATTGTTGCTTGAGCTACTATAATAAAGTGTTAGTACTTCAATCCTTTCATTGATTACGTTTTAACAAAGTTGTTGTGTATGTCTGATGCAAGTATTTTGTGTACTTGAAAGTCAGCCTATCTTTGACTCGAACCCCAAACATCTGGGTATGCTAACTACCTTTGTTTTCTTGAGCTACTATATAATGTTTTACTTCAAACTTTCTTTTAGTTTTTAACAAGGGGGTTGTTATGTCTGATGCAGTATTTTTTGTACTTGAAAATCAGCCTGTCTGGGACTCGAACCCATCATCTGGCTATGCTACCCACTCTTTGTTTTCTTGAGCTACTATAATAAAATGTTATACTTAATCCTTTCATTGATTCGTTTTAACGGTGTTGTGTTTTCTGATGCAAGATTTTGTGTACTTTTAAAGTCGCCCGTTTGGGGTTGAAAAACCCTCATCTGGCTTTCTAAATCTCTATTTGTTGCTTGAGCTACTATAAAAAGGTTAAAATTTTTAATTGTAATTTTTTGCGGGTTGTGTACGTCGTTTTTATGTGGTATTCTTGAAAGTCAGCTGTCAGGAGTTGAACCGATCATCTGGCTTTGCAAACTATTCTTTTGTTGCTTGAGCTGTAAAACTCTAGGACATCACAACACTAGGATTACCCGGGAATGTAAATGATCTAATTTTTTTCATGAATTATGCAGAAAACTAGAATTCTACCTAGTAAGATTTAAATAACGACACACGATTTATAACAAAATAATAGTGATGCGCTGAGTACTATAAACAGACTAAAAATTTCGCATCTTCACGTCCTTGCGCGCCAAATATTTGACAAACTCTGTAGTCCCAAAATAAGTGTTTAGCAAAAAGAAAAGTACCCTCGTGTTCCTGGTCTTTCTTCTACAAACACGATGAAAACTTAACGTTTTTGTTGAAAATAAAATTTTGTTTTTTATTTAAAATTTAAGTGTACTGCACAAACACACACTTTCCTCCTTTAAAAAAATAAAAAGTTAATTAAATTTTTTTTTGGTCTTCCCCCTCAGTTTGAACTGATTTTCAGTGGAGGACTTTAAAAACAAAGCGACCAACCCAAACCCCTTTGGCCCCGAGCATCGACGAGTGAGCGATAACCAACCAAAGATCGTAAATTGTAAATTTGTAAATCAGTTTTTATAACTGAATAGGATAGACGTTAAATATATAAATAAAATAAATAAATAAAATCACAACAGATTAACTAATGTCATAACATTAATTTACAACCCAATCACATATCATTACATTCATCAACGATTGATTATCATATATATATCATTTATAATATCATTGTGTCACCTGTTTCATGTCCCAACTCCCCGTCTATCAACAACGAAAAGATCACTATTCATTCGTCTTCCTACAACTTTAAATCCCTTTCCCCCAATCTCCATTAATTGACATATTTGCTAAAGAATTTTGACCTTTTTTTTTCATCAATTGGCATCTCACAAAACATTAATTGGATAGTTAAGCTTAATTTTAAAACAAAATTTATTATTTTTTTTTTATTTAAATGTTTTTTTTTCTTTTTTTTACATGGCCTTCTAGTTTTAAATATCAAATTTATCATCGATAGGTATTTCATTGTATATCACATTATTTATTAAATATTGATTTTATTTTTCAAATTATTTTAAGGTTACCAACATATGTTACTGAAATGATTATGGGCTACGTTTTTATAACATTTTATGTTTTTATGATATGATTTTTAAATTTTTTATCCCAGTACCCTCAATGTAAAAAGGGAGCAAACCCCGTATTTGAGTGAACAAATAAATGAATAAATATTATTGGCTTCAATCAACAGTTTATACACGCTGCTTGGGGGAAAGGCTACTTTTAAAGCACTCCCGGGTATGTGCACGTTACGCCCACCCGACGTGCTGCCCCTGGATTCCACTTTAAACATTCCTATTGCAAGGAACTAGGAAGGAATGATGCAGTTGTAATTTTGTATGTTTTTGTAGAAAGTTTTGTTCAGTTGTATTGTACAGTACTTGAGACCATGAAAAGTAGCAGAATGCAAAAAATTGACCGAGGTCATAAACAAATTTGCCATCTATATTTTAATTTCGCATCAACAGGGCTCGATTGTGATTTGTAGTAATTAATCGTTTGACATCTCTAACAAAACTAATCAAATTTTCCCAATTTGACCCCTTTTGGATTTTTTTTTAAAATGGGGGGAAAACCCCTTTCCCACCTAACACGATGGGACTAAATAAGGGTTTGGGATTCCCCTTGGACGAAAAAAAACACTGCCAAGCACGTACTATTTTCTTGTTCCGATATTTTACTTTTGGACGAAAAGTATGTTTCTGTTACGCGCTGCGAGCCGGCCACCGATACAAGAGGGGTATCGCCAGATCAACCTCTTTTTTCAGCTTACTCTGACAATTCGCTGAATCGAATGAACCAACGGGTTAAAAGGCATTGAACTATGGGAAACGTCAAGGAAAAAGGGCAAAGGGGTACCACAGACGCTAAGGGGAAGGAAGATTGAGGGAATAAAATGGTGACTTAAAAAAATTAAATTAAACATCTAAAACCAAAAGTTCATTTCTCTAGTTTTTCAAATTAATTTTTTCGGGTTTTTATATCTTATTATTTTTTTTAGCCATTGATTTGATTGGAAATCAAATGTTGTCGTTTTCCCCCCTGAAATATCGCATACGCATCACATTCCCCCAAAAAAGCTTTGCTCTAATATCAGTTTAAAATTTTTGGGCCCAAAATTCGCAAAAGGGTATAAAATTTTTATTTTTGGCCGATTTGTTCTCTTTCTTTATAGTTGGGAAAATGAATGGAGAGTCTTGCGTTTCCCCAAGCAACAAATTTCTTAGACGGGTCATTTTTTTCCCAAGTCTGCATGCTTTTTAATTTCGACTTCCGACTGTGGGCACATCAAACATTGAATCGGTTTCGAGGGGAAAAAGTTGATGAAGAAAAATTCTAAAACTCGCCACAAAAATTGGGAAAGACGCAAAACCATTAAAGCAAAACCGGGACAGTAATGTAGTAATTCAAACTTTTTGGGTGTAATTGCCAGTGCAATAATTGGAAAAAAATGATATATTAAAATTTTCCAAAAAATACAATTTAAACATTTCTATACTGTTTTTTAAAAAAATGACGGATTTTTTATTTTTATGCCCTTTTTTTTTGTGATTCAATTTTTGTTTAGACTTTTTTACATTTTTTTTTTGATTTAAGTCTTTTTAAAAGAAATTTAAAAATAAAAGAATAAATTTTTATAAAAGTAAATTTTGGGGCTGAAACCCCGAAGATTACCCCTACAAAATTGCCTAGGGCAATGGCAGTTTTTTAAAGATTGGGGAAGGGTTTTTACTCTGGGAAAGAAAGGGGAACATAAAGCCCCCCTGAAAGGGGTGGGGACTCAACACCATCACCTGCTGATGGGCTCAGCTAAAGGGCCTTATACATTTTGTAAGTGATAAAAATGACTTTGGAAAAAGAAGATGGGAAGCCCCGGCCTACTAGGCAAGAGAAAAAGGGTGTGAAATTGCAAGAGTCAAAAGGGGAAAATACCAAAATCCAAATATTTACTTTGGGGGAACAAATGATAAAAACAGAAAAACCCCTGAACAACCCATTGCCGCAATGTAAACCCAAACCCCAAATAAACCCTTTAAATTTCTAAAAGTTTTTACTATTATTTTTTCAAAGGTGTGACGTTTCTATCCAGGTCTCGCCAATGGGTTTAGATAAAAAACATATCTCTAAGGGGTGTTAATAGGTTCTTTTATCTAATTCTTTGGTCGCCACATGGGGTTTTGCTGGGCAACAGTAACTGCCTTGTAAAAACCATAGTGATGAATGAAATTTACAACCCCCCTTCAATAACATCAAATTTACTGCTGGTCCTAACAGCTCGTGTTGCTATACAAAGATTGTTGCCACTTTCTTTTGTTTTTAAAAAAATAAATAAATTTTTATTTAGATCAAACCACTCAGTTAATACTGATTTTTAGTGGGGACTTTAATCAAACGCCACCAACCCTGGGGGCCCCGACGCAATCGCGAGTGAGCGATAAACCAAACCAAAAATCGTATTTTTTTAAAACGAAATATAGCAATCATGGTATGGCAGTTACTGATTGGCCGATTGCCCCTATATATGTATTAGCGTTAATGCCCGTTTTTTTTTGTGTAACTTTCAGCTAACTTTTACGAATGAAAATAATATCCAAAAATTTTTAAAAAACGATTGACGGATTCATTCAGAAAAACCCTTATTTAGTAAATGAAAAATCAAATGACATAAAATAGGGAAACTTTATTGTGCTAGGATAGAAAAAAGTGAAAATTTGTTTTTGGGCCCTGCCACAAAGGGGGGAAAGGCAAAGGACGATGCTGCAATTATTTCAATGTCTTTGAAAAGACTGACATAGTTAACAAGATTAATATCTACAGTTACGAAGAAAAACGAATTATTTCGGAATAAATAGGGCCCTACTGTGAAAAAAATCAATTACCGATTTTTTAAAATAATTTAATGGTGTGCATTATTTTTTTAAATATCGAAGATAGGTGGGGTTATTGCGTAAAGAAAAGGCCTCCAAAGGGAAAATGTGTGAAGAATTTGGAGAAAGGGGTTTCGAGGGAACAATTTAATAAAAAAAAATTTTTAAGAGAAAGGGAAAAGAAAGGGGGAAAAAGGAAGGGAATTGGGGGGAAAGGGGGGGCCCCCCCCCTAGAGAGGAAAAAGTTTGGAAAAACCGTTATCCCTGGGGGGGGAAAAAACCCCCGGGGAGGAAATCAAAAAGGTAAAGGGGGAAGAAAAAAGGGAAATTTAATTTTTGCCTTTTGTTTTAACGGGCCCCAAAATTGTTTTTTTTAATTTAACTAAGGGGCTTTATCCAGCTTAAACAGACCTAAACCCCAAAAACCACCTTGTTTAGAATTTCCGAAACCGTTGTAGGGAAAATTTCATAAGGTTTAAGCAAGGGTAGACCCATGGTTAAACCACCAAGAAATTTTCAAATTTACTAGGCGGGGACAACCCCATTCCCCACCAGTAAGGAAAGGAAAAAATAAAAAAAAACCAAAAAATTAAAACAAGGTTTTTGAAGCATTAGCTTGTTCGAGTTGTTGGATTTGTTGGATGATTGCAATTATCGTAAAAGTTTGCCATGACTGGGGACCGAACCAAGAACCTCCGGCTTCACGAATCACTGCTCTACCAACTGAGCTATCTATCTAGCTAGGGCAAACCTTTACTAAATCGATATTTGTTGTGATTGTATAGTGGCATATTATGATATAAATCAAACAGAAGACTGCCATGTTTTTGCCCCAACTCATGGGAGATGATGTTATCTTTCAGTAATGACAGCAACATGGCAGTCTCCCATTTGATTTATATCATGGCGCTCAACAATCACTACAATGAGCAATTTAGTATGGTTTGTCTTAGACCCCGATAACTTCAGTACGTAAAGCTGGAAGTTCTGGATTCAATCCCCAGTCGACGCAACCTTCTGTGACAATTGCTACCATTCAATAAGGTTTATATTTAGGCCTACTTTTGGATCATCTTTAGATGTGTGTAGTTTGATGAGGTGGTTGAAATGATGTGTCAAGGCTTTCCTTAAGATGGGGGAAGGGGGGTATTGAATAGGTTGGAGGAGGTAGTGCCGGTGATAGGGGCAAGATGCTATAGTGCATTCCACAGCGAGCTGAGAGTGCCTCAGGCCACAAAAACCGGTTCCTTTCCCCAGCCGATGTTGGACATCCCCTAGAGTAGGCCTAGTTCGTAAATGTTGAATGGAGGGTGGTAAGGTTCTGAGATGTGGTGTTCAGTGGAAGGGGGGAGGCAATAAAATGTATAATTTAAAATGCGGTGCGTTCTTGACCTGCATTAATGGTAGGCCTATTCCTAAATTACCATATCATTTTGTAAAACTATCGTTTAATAATATATTTCTGAAAATGCATGTCGTAACAGTCCGTGTATAACTTTTATAGTTGTTTTATAGTGGCATGTACGCTTAAGCGCAAGTCTTAACTGCATATGGCTCGCGGAATAGTGGCAAATGACCTATCGATATTGAATATTAAATAAATTTGAATTTAGAGTCTGCTCTATGAGAATTTCTCGGTGCTATTCTCGCAACTGATTTTCAGTGGGGTTAGGTCTTTTAATTTAAAGAGGAACGAATGAATTTTAATTTATTTCTGGACAGTCACCATGGTTAATACATAAATACAAATCATTGTAGATTGTGTCGTATAACAAAAATAAAAAAATAAAGATAAAAGTACTATGTACAGTAACAACACAACATGTACATAAAAACACAGCTACAGATATACAGATCCTGTATACATATTGATACATAAATACATGTCCAAAGCGTTTTTAATGTTAAGCCCTGTCGGCACCACCGACACTAACCCACGATATTTTGCATTGGAAGCAGAGAAATTAAACATAAATTCATATGAAAGCAAGCCACTGTCAGGGTGGTCATCATGATGTTCACAACTTTCGGTTGTATAATAGGCTTTTTAGCTCCGTGAATTAAATAAAGAACTATTATCGTCTATGCTTCCAGTTTATAGTAACTTGCTTGATAATGGAAATAACATGCACAAGAGGAAGACGATAACGAAGAAAACAAAGGCGCATCGGCGGATAAAGGGCGGTCATGAATACGAGTCAATCTCAGTATTGTGACCGGTTTGTTAAGTTGGTTTATTCATGTTTCCTATGCCGATGGTCCGGGTTTAAATCCCGGTAGAGGCTGTGTTTTTCTTTTTACTACTTCATTCGATTTAGTATAAGAACAATAATATGTTGCTGGTTACTATTTTCTACAATAGAAAAGGAACCGTCCAAATTATGATAAGATGGTGACAAAACATTTGTTCGCAATCTATCACGTTTAGAACACGTTTCTCCCAAGATACCCCCCCCCCCCCTACCCTCCACACACACACATTCAATGCAAATTATAACCAATGTTACAGTGGCAAAAGTTTTTTGAATTGTTGGTATCTATTTGTGAATTCCGTCTTTTACTGTTAAACATCAGTTATAAATAACAAAATATGTCATTATTGAGTCACTGACGAAATGAAAAGGTCTTTTACTCAGGATTCGAACGCACGTGCGTTGGTGTCAAATATACGTAAATGTGTTCCACTTGTTGTAGAATATGGTATGATATGAATATGAATTTAATTCTTTTTAATTTTAATTTAAATATTTTATTAGTTGTGGATGTGGCTCTGAGTTGGGAAGGGTAAAATCGTTGTCAGACCTCAATAAACTTTATGATAGAAAAGGTAGTTTACAACGTGGCCATTCAAGGAAGGAAGGGATCGGTGAACAGACAACAATAACACCTATTAAGAGAGAGACACAAAGAAAGTTGGGGCTAGCCAAACTGTTCTGTATTTGGAAGCAATGCCAAAACAGCTACTCTCAGCTGATCATAAAATGGACTATAGTTGCAGCGGGATATATATGTAAATTTCTTGAGTGTAGTGGAGGGAGAAGGTAGGAAGCCGCAGTTTTCTTGTTAAAATCTGGGTCACTTTTCTGTCTATCCCATTTATAGTTTTACAAGAAAAACTAAACATGACCTCCGATTGACACGTGTTCTTTGGATCCCCCCCCCCCCCCAAAGATGATGCAGATGTTTTTTTGGGGACCGTAGATGTTGGGGCTATCATTGCTCTTATTATCTAACCTGGCACTACCACCTACGGAGAATAACACTTGATTTATTTATACTTAAAAGTCTATCCTATTTCAGTTAAAAAACTGATTTACAAAGGAGGAGAAAACTTGCGTTTTTATTTGGGTAAATAAAAAAATAAATTGTATTTAGAGTCTACCCACTCAGTTATTTAACTGATTTTCAGTGGGGGACTGTAAATCAAAGCGACCAAGCCAACCCTGTAGGCCCCGACGCAATCGACGAGTGAGCGATAACCAACCAAAGATCGATATTTTTAATAGGAAATATAGCAATCAGTGGTATGGACAGTGCGAACACCCGCGGAAAAACGCCAGAATCAACAATGCCAATTCAGAACAACTCTAAATTTATTATGTGCGTTGCTAGGACAGCTCCAAAGTCACCGTTTACAAACTCCTAACACACGAACTGGTGGACTTAAGTCCAAATCAGAAGATAAAAAACTTCTGACTGTGATGGGAATCGAACCCTGGACCTTCTGCATTGGAAGTAGATACGCTAACAATAAGACCAACGGGCAGTGTTGAATTCAGACTTTTCATCCCGGGGGGGCTATTTAAGATCCCGGGGGTATAACACAGGGTCCAAGTACGGGGGGTTTGGGGGGCCGTGCCCCCCAACAATAGCGCCGCAGCCGAAAATTTTGAAAATCAGGTTTTTAGAGTGCGTTTAATGTGTTTTAGAAAAAAGTTGTGGTCTGAACGCAATACCAAAAAAATGGAGTTTTCTTGTGTTGTGGACGCTAAAAGTTCCTAAATATCCGCTAGATTTAACCTTCAAATCGCTAGATACACAAAACGGACATTTTAGCAACGGAAAAAAATACAATATTTTCCAAACAGGGTGAAAAACTGTTGTTTTTTTTACCAATCACATCACGATTGTGTAAAATTCGACTAATAGGAATTGCAAGTATCAGTGTTAAGCCTAATCTACACGGAAAACTGCGTTGACCCCTCCTTTTACAGGATGCCTACGCATTTTGTTACTTGATATTTATAATAGTGTTTTCGCATCGAAAAGTACACCGACCATTAACCCAACATACTTGACTGTATCAGTCGTGCAAGCGCATATCCTCTCAAGGCGCGACTGCGAGCCAACATACAAAACAAGACACAATTGGGAATTCCCTTAACAGAAGTCGGAGCCCTTCGAATGACCATACATTTACAAATCTAGTTCTTGGCCTCATGAGTTGCCCACACGTTTTTCGTAGTGTCTGCCTATTTGATTACAGTTACAAACATAAACCTTAACAACCTTCAAAGCAATATGTTCGTGCCTTTTCAAAAACGGCAAAGTGACATTTAAAAATGGAGCAATATATAGTGCATGTAGTTAATTTATTCCCGGGGGGGCGAATGACAATAGCTGGATTCAACACTGCCAACGGGCCACACAATAGGCCTATCTTTCGACAAACTGTTGCTATAGGGAACCTAAGTTTTGAAGGCGGGAAGGAAATTGGTTCTCTCTGGTCTCAGCGCCCATAAGAGTTAGCATGGTACGAAAATGTAACTCGCCATATCTTTTGACTTGCGCAAAAGAAATCTAAACCAATAACATAACAAGATGCATAATTTTGTGAAGAAGATGATGCCATCCTACTTTTCTCGATGACGCTTCCTAAAATCAAACTATTATGAGTTAAATGGACCCATGTTTGCGCGCTGTCGCAAATGTACTCTGACTGAGCTGCAACCTAAGCGAAACGCAGCCACGTTGTGTGCAGCTGTGGCATCCTCGCATACCACGCGCCTGTCCATGGTTGCTACATGTATTTCGCATTCAAGATTTTGTTGGCACATGAAGGATATTTTATAAGTAATGTTTAATCTAGTACAACCCGGTGACCTCACAGTAGCCACAAAGCAAGTCGGATACCAAAAAATGTTGTGCTGATGCCACGGACAAAATGGTTTTACGTGCTTTTTCATTAGCAGTTTGGAAGATTTGGCAACAGTGTAAATGAAGAGTTCACCTCAACTCAAAACAAATGTCATTAATATTTGTGATAAGAGCAGAGTTATGTATATCCACACAAAGAGGAAAGATTAAAGTTTCTTACAGTATGAATATAATTCCGGTCTGTGGTTGGGTTCACGTGCTATCGCTTACGAAACATTTAGCACCCGGGTTAATCGCCTATACCACGCTGATGGGAGAGAACCGGACAACGCCCACTTAGGTTCCCTATAAAGGCGGCTGCTGGGAGGGAAGGGGGAGATAATGTTTTGTTTTGGATGTGATGTTAGTAAGGCTGACGGAGGTTGGGTTGGGTCTGAGGTAGTGGAGTGATCTTAGGGTTCCAATAATAAATAAATAAATTCGTATTTTGAATCTACCCACTCATTTTGTAGCTTCTATTTAGTAGTCAATTTCAATAACTAGATTTGTTTATTTTACTTTTGCACATAGATTTTTTAAAATTATGTCTCTGGGAATTTAAATTTAAAAACAAAAGGAAGAGTAGGCCCTACTATTTGAAAGTAGGCCTATAAAAAATATATACAAACATCGGTTTCAGTTTAAAATACAACACTTTGGTGAGATTACGTATTGCAATAAACCTAATAATTTGACTGGTATAAAAGCATCTACAGCACAACTTGCTACGCAGTTCCATGTATCTAGTAATAAGGTAGTGGTCAAGACACGTTAGTATGGGGCGGAAGCGTGGAGTCTGCATTGGAAGGTGAGGTCACAGAGATGGAGAAAGTGCAACATAGGGCAGCAAGAGGGGCACGGGGAGAGTTGGGCGGTGGGGAATGATGGGGAGGGTTTATGAGTGCTATGTTGGGTCGTAACTTGTAAGTCATTGGAGAGAGGAGGGTGAATAGGTTGTATAGTATAAATCAGTTTTATTATTATTTATTATTTATTTGCAACAGGCAATGTAGCCCACTAGTGCAAATTTAATAGAGAAGGGAGGAGGGGAAACCCGGTACCGGCACATAGCCTACTCCTACCGAAAAGTACCAAGGGGACCAACGGCTTTACGTCCCATCCGAAAGGACGGTGTAACTTTTTGACAGTCATATAGGTTCCTCCACTAACCCGGACTGCTGAGCAGACGGCGCCAAGGAGAACGAAGCTGTCACACAAGCTTACGAACCCTAGTCTGATCTAGCCAGCGATATACGTGTGTTTCAGGGCAGAGCGGCGACCCACTCGACCCCTGACCACGCCCGATGTCGCTTAACTTCAGTGTTCGAGTGGGAACTGGTTAAACGACCGCGGCTAAATCGCTGGCAGGAGGTGGAGGGGGTAAGGGACATCAGTAATATGCAACAGGAGCAACTTTATTTACGTATCTGTGAATAAAAATCTCAATACTGAATTTTAAAAAAGTTGAAGTGGTTCAGTTAATAATGCAACGGCAGAGGGATCGCAGCACTGTAGCCACCGGTTAGGTAATAATAACGCACGACAGCTAGCTCTAGAACCAATAGTCAGCATCAAAACTGCTACCTACCGAGAATAAAAACAAGTCATTTTAAACTAAGATGTTGAGTGGTACAAAAAGTGTGGCATAATATAACGTAAATGCATGATCACGTAAATGCTGACAACGGGGTTGGCAACATTAGTGTATTTAGTGCTGTAAATTTGAACTGAACAATACCAAGAAAAGAACAAAAATCAACTTTTAATCAAGCATTACCCATTCCTTTTAATTACTCTAAGACGCTAAAAACCCTTTATGTGTCTGTCTATTGAATAATACTTGTAAATCATGAAATATCATAACAAGATAGACAAATTAGTTATTTTTGGGTTTGTATTAATTGCCAAAGTTGGCAGCAAAAGTGCAGTAAATTTGAAATGAACAATCAACATTTTAAGCAGATATATTACCCGTTCAGATTACTCTAAATCTACGACTTACTCTGTGCCAGTAAAAGCTTTTTTTGAGTCAATAGATTATAGAATGATGCTTTTAAATCATGAAATATCAAGAAATTACGTAGTTAGTTTTGCGTTTAAGTTGGCATGCCCATTCTCACTCATCTATTACCGCTTACGTTGGCATTTTAAACATGGAAGTTTCAGTGGAGTAGGGCCTGTAGTGAGAACATAACTGGGGAGGTCGGTATGGTTCTGAGGAAGGAACTGTTGGGGAATGAGTTGTATGGGGATAATGTAGATTAAGGTAACAGTTGTAAATGTCAAATTATTTGTGTTTTAATCAAGTCATGAGGAGCTTGAGTTCAGGTATAGCACACGTAACAATACAGAATCAACTAACAAAATCTTTCGACCTATAAATGTTTGTTTTTTTCAATTTTAATATGTAGAGCTCTCTGTAATTGACAGAACCTACATTATGTAATTGCATAGGATCTGAATTGAGGAAGTGACAAGTTTTTAATGCAAACTGTGCGAGTTCTGTGCTTGAATAGATGTGGTTAATGGTTTCAGACAACTTTGCACGGAGAAAATGGCTGTAAACGCATATGTTTATTGATATTTACTAGGGAAATAATAAACATAATTACCTACATCAACTGTATGAAAAACTAATTCCAATAATCAACAGTTGGCTCGAGTGTCGCCGCCTACGTCGGCATAGTTTAAAGGGGAGATGATATAAGGTCTAAGGTAAGGTATGCTTTACAGTTAAGGAACAGGGATCCAAGGAGAATACTTTTGACTGTGAAATTTTGCCCTATGAAATTATAATAACTACTATGCTTTATTTTGCTTTTTATTAGAATGGTCAAATTGGCGGGGAAATAGTCAGTTTGTCTAATTTTGAAACAACATATTGAGTAAAAATGGCTGTATGGTAGGAAATTATGCTTATTCAACAATAAAAAGTGTAAAAGCATTTTATTTTCCACTTTCATCAAAAATTGGGCTACTGGTTCTACGTCATTGTTTTGTTTAGATATCAAATAACAAATTTGCTATATTATTTATTTATTACAATATTTTCAACAGGACTCGATTTTGATTTGTATCAATTATCATTGGACATCTTTAGTAGAAAATACATGATTGGAACAGTTAAGATTAGATTTTGAGGGAAAATATAATTGAAGTCAGGTGGAAAGCACCAGGTGGTGTTAACTTCTCCCTACGGATCACAATACAGAGCTGTTGGTTAGTTAGGATGGGTGAAGATTGTGTGTTACTGCCATGTTGGTGGAATGGTGTTGGATTTGATTGATTGTTGTTGCCTAACGTCTCTATTAATGCAATATTGCTATTTGAGAAGATGGGTGTCGACAAGATGAGATTGAAGAACTATTACAAAAAACCCATGTCTTATGCGGGATTCAAACCCACAACCTTATATAGTAGCTTTAAACCAGCTCTCTAATTGTATGTGCCATCGCGGACGGCCGAGTTAGGATGGAATCATTGGAGGGAGAAGGAGGGTCGACAGGTTGTGTAGTAAAATGTAGATCAGTAAGGTGGAACAGATGGTGAAGGGACATTCGGAGCGACCTTCGATAGTTGGTTTCAGTTAGAATGCTACGGCCGAGGGATCACATTACTGTCGCCCACACACTGTGACCATGGAGTTTGAGGGGAAAGAGGTCTAGCTCTGATGGGATTGGGCGTCTTCGATTTATGATTCCCGGTTTCCTCGACTGGCGGCCATATTTGTTTCGTTCTGTCAGTTGATTGTTAGATTGTTATCTTTAGATGGCGGTGACACGTTCGACGTGACGTTTCGGGAATGGTAAAAGTTTTACTTCCGTCATTGGTGTCTTTTAGAGTTTTTATTGCACAAAGCATGTGAACAAAAAAAGCTGTTTGATCCACCTCCACTTTTTGGTTTTCTTCCTACAGAAGAAAGTATGCAGAAGAAGTAGGTAGGGCAACGTTTAGGCCTACTCCTAGGTCGTGGCTTGTCATTTTTGCCCGGGTAACTTTACTTGGCCTAAGTCTAGAGATCGTGGACACGGAACAGACCTGCCGTTGAACAATAGCCTATGTCTAGGCCTATACATTTACACGATTAACCAGAGAGTAGTCGCGTGTGGTCTTTTAGACAGACTTTTTTTTTCAACAGTTGGTATTTGTACAGCGCGCATGCGTGGCTTGTCTAGTTCCGCCTACCTTCCCAAAATAGATTTGTGAAGCCAGTGTGCAATACGCGATTCAGTGTTCTGCAGAACTTCATCTAAGATAAGAGGTCCTGATCGGTTGCTCGGTCTTTTCGACCGCTGCGCGACTACTAAGGGAGGCAAAAATATGCATACTCAATCACTTACGAGACATATATTTTGTTATTGTAGGTTGATTAATCTTCCAACATACAGTGTTGGCATAATATTACTGTCTTGGTTTACTAATAATTCAAACTACAGGGTGTTTCAAAACATTTTATACCTTTTTGTAGGTTTGCAACATTCTGTGTTTGATTGATTATTGATTATTATTGATTATTGATTGATATTTGATTAATATAACCATGAATGCTGTCACATATATGATAAATTACCTTATATTCGTAATCAAAACGTCATCCTAACGTTATTAGCCCATAATAAGTAAAGCGGTCTAAAGGACCGCGCGCGACTACTAACGTTACAAACAGGGGCGCGACTACTCTCAGGTTAAGGCCTACTAACGATGATTTACACATAATACTTACAAAGTACAAAGTTCTTAACCACGCGTAAACTGGCCTAACCTAACCACGAAACTAGCGCGTCAACTGTCTTATTGTTGATAAACAACAAATAGGTCCGACTGTACCTGTGCGACGTGGTGTGCTATCTCGTGCACTGCCCACCACACACCTGCGTCTCCAGTACGACAGTACTATTTAAACTCCATGCTGTGACCACCAGGTAAGTAGGGCTGTGCAAATTAGTGAAAATGACTTCTCGGCAATCTTACGGTAGGGTACCCCAAACTATGAAATTTTAATTTTCAAATACATCTAAGCAAGTGAAAAAAAAGAAAATGTTACTACCGGTACTGTCTGTAACGTCACTCACTTGAGCTCAACAGCTATGAAACTAATTAATGACGAATCACCTACTGCCGCCGCTGATGAGTGAAATACCAATGATATTTAACATCTATAGTAGGCTAGATCACCAGTCTCAAATACGTCCGTAGGCCTACAAGCGCAAGCGTAGCAAATTGAAGCGTCAATCTGACCTATTCAAGATGGCAATTTGGCATTTCAATTTATGCTTTACATTATGTTTTCAATGCGATGAAGTATTTTCCTCGATTGTTTTGATATGGTTTTAGCTTGTGCAGCATGTTATTGCATAAGGGAATTTAGTAATCATTTGATATTTATGGCTAATATGCTCACCTGTCAACCTGACAGCCATCTTGAAAAATATTTGGGCTACAAATCACTCCCACCTACTTTAACATACAAACTGACCTATTCAAGATGGCTTTTAATTGTCACGCCAGTGGACCAATGACTGGGGATCTAGCCTACTATAGATGTTAAATATAATTGTGAAATACTGACTGATGGCTGCGGTAATTGAGTGGAAACCCGACGGCTCATTTCATTACCTGGGTTATAATCAACGGGCGGGTACCAGAGTCACAGCCCTACCGGTTAGGATAATTACAACACATGTCCGATATTAGGCAGTAAAACAGCTTCCGGAAATAAATCATGTTACCCAATGTTAAGTAAAGCTTTTGATTATCTGGAAGGTTGTTAAAAAGTGTTAATGTAAATGCATGATCACCCAAACACTGGCAACAAGGTTGGCAGCAATAGTGTGGTAAATTTAAAAAGAACAATACCAACAGGAGAAAAAAAAACTTCCATGTTTCTTACTTAGGCCTACACTTCTTTTTTATCTTCAAAATAATAGTTTATAGGCCTAATCATAAAAGTATAATTTAATAAGATAAGCCAAATTTTATGGGGGGTTTGTTTTAAATGCCAAATTTGGCGTGCATTTTCAGCTTTTTCAGCTTCCGTTGGCATTCTGAACTGACTCTGCGTATAGAGGTAGGGGGCTTATCCAAGGAAGTTCCAGCGGAGTGAGGTGAGAACGTATCTGGGGAGGTCCGGTGTTGTGGAAGGATTGTTGGGGAGTGGAACGAGTTGCATGGGGATATTGTTGCTTGTCAGTCTGTAAGTGAGTAGTTAGTGGTTGTGGGAGGGTAAACCTCTTAGGGAGGGGGGACCCATTTGCAGCCTGAAGGTGACTACACTCTGGGTCAACCCAAGTAACACTCTGCCAATCATCAAACTGTAAAGACGCAGGTTGTATTCGCGTTTAAAAGCAAAGTGGCTGACATCTGGCGGTCAAGTGGAGAACTGCTCCAAGGCAGATACCGGGCGGCTTCATGGCGGCATTCAATGTTGAACCAATTCAATATTGTAGCGTCACGGCGGTCAACTCCAGAATGAATTTACTCGATCATGTTTATTATTTAGCAACAAAGGTCATAATATTAGTAATACACATTTTTGTGATGCGTAATGAAACAAAAAGTCTGAATGTGTATATTATTCCGTACAATACTGTGGGTTAGATGGGAGTTCTATTCCTATTCCTTGAGACACATTTTTCACAACTTTCATCAGTTTCATGGATACCACCAACCGATAAACGATAAACCATAATGGTAATTAATTTATTACAATGATGTGCTGTAGGCGGTATAGGGCCAAAGCGGGCTAAGAGCTATGTACCGTCTTGGGGTTCAACATTCTAAACCCAAAGATACTGTGAACCATAGTATATATTATGCAAGTCTCATTAATTGATTATTGGTATAGATATAATATGGAATTTTTGTAATTATTATTTATTATTAATAATATATGTCCATGATTATAGTTTTTAAATTTGTGCAGCGCATTGAATGTAAACTATCCTACCTTGATTTTTTATTCTTATATGCCAAGAGATTTGTACCAACTGCTGCTGTGAACAGCAAATAATTATGCGTAGACTTAATTATGTATGGGCTCATGTTATTCATAATCTCAACCAAAACAACAACAAAACAATTCTAGGACTTAACTAGGCGTAGTATAATTAGTAAACTCTGCGTATTAATAATAGTAGGCCTATATATAAAGTTTAGTGAAGGCCGGTGCCATCCATATAACTTATAACTTTAAATTTTTAGCCGCATTGGTGGGGCTTTTTAAATGTGAGACAATGTTTTAAGAGGTTTCAATGGCGTGACGAAACAAAAATTTAAGAACAAATCAAGTTTGATAATTTATTTGCGAGGAACCCGCAAAAAATTTCTTCCGGGGGGCGGGGGGGGGGGGGGGGAGGGGGAGGGGGGAAATAAAATAATTTGTGGAATAATATTATATTACATATCATATAGGCCTAAGTAAAGGCCAATAATCATAAGAAAATCGCGGTATTGCAATCAAGTTAGAATTACTAAAAATACGTCTTAATATTACGAGATAAAATTCCTTATTTTGCTAGTTATTTTGCAGCTGAGGGTTACAAAATATAATGATGGTCCTACCCCATCGTACCCAACTACTGGAAAGTGGAAATACTTCTAGAACTGACGCTTACAATGAAATATTATGCTTTAAAGCATGAAAAACACACTTGCTCCCTATGCAGCCCGTGTTTTTATCTGCCTTCAGACGGCCATGTTGGCATACGATCGTGCTGCTACCTGGTTAGGTTTTAACTGCGAATTGAGGCCTCCCGCCTTCTTTGTTGAAACTAATGTGAATTGCACCACTTCTAAACCGTCATGTACGAGCAAATTAGTGGACACACAGTCGCATAAAAGGGGACGTTGTCAAATACAGGCTGGTACCAGATTCCAAAGGGGTCCATGAGGTTTGAAACTGTCAATACGGGTCAAGATGGACAGGCCATTACAGGTAATGGGGATTATTTATATTTGTATTGTGCACAAAACCACCGGTTCCCTTTCACTTGGATGATAGACAGTGTTTCTAGGATAGACACAAGGTGTAGGTGTTCTATTCTTGGTTCTACACGGTGAAGCTAGCAGCACTCTACAGTCTACACCATACACGAAGATAACAATTTAAATTAAAAAAGAAAAAAAAAAGTTTAGCGACGACGCCTATACTCATTTCCTTCTTAACGGCACTTGACCTTCAAATGGTAAGTAATGATTCTGTGGAACACACTGTACCACCGATACAAAGAGGGATATCGTAAAGATTGACACCTTCTGTAGCTAACCGAACCGACGGAAGAGAAACTAATGATGTTATTGAAATTATCCTGAAACTTGATAGGAATATGCAATGTACGCAACCCATGAAAGAGTAGACTAGGCCTTTACTATATTGCAGGCATTCAAACTACAGTAACCATCTGTAGGGAAACGGATAATGTACAAGTAAGCTAGAGAAAGGTTGAGGTTATGAAAGTTAAGTGATAGAAATGTACTCAAATTTAATTGAAAAAAGCAAACCCTGGACCTTCTGCATTGGAAGCAGAGCCTCTGACCACAAGACCAACGAGCCTCACAAAAGAACGATAGTTATTTGACATTTGAGATCATTTCCTACATGATGTGAGCTTTGCAAGGTTGTCAAGCAAAGATAAGAACACTTCTATACGTATTATAGAAACAAACAGATAAATAACAAAATCCAGCTCGGCCGGGTATCGAACCCGGTTCTCTAGATTGGATGACATAAAAAAATGTTGTCAAAATGTAGGCCTATTATTTTATATAAATTACATTTATTATTTCCTACTCTTATCATAGCTAATACAACTTCCCTTGGAGAGAATTCAACCTCGATTAAATGTTATTTAGATTTCTGTACTTTGACAAGGGCATTGAAATGGTTTCTATAGGAGGGGGGTCTTTCGTGGATATCGAGGGAAATGTTGATCTGAGGATAATGGGCGATATTCAACAGGTTTGGCGGTATTTGCGAGTGATGAGGGTAGGGTAAAGATACGCGCACATAGCATTTTCGAAGTGTGGTTTTTAAGCGTTTACTATAGAATTTATTTTTTGCCACCTTTACTTGAAGTTTTCTCGTATTTTCAATTTTGAAATTATACCATCAAGTTTGAAATAATATCAATTGAATTAAAACTTAACAAACAGATTCTATGTTAAATTAAATAAAATAGGGCTGGAAAACCTTGGATTTAAGTGAGAAAATAGCTCTTTGTAGCATCTATCTATACACAAATTGCTATTTTCACGTATCTCTTGGGTAGGGACTGGTTACAGCAACATTTGGAGGGAGAAGGTAAGAAGTCAGCAGTGCGATTCTGTAAGGATAACAAGAATGTCGCTATCGTTAAAACAAAATCATTTGCCTAGTTGGCACCATGACAGTTGAAAATATTATTATTGGGCACGCCTAGCTAACTCCAATTAAGTTCACTTTATATGGCCTGAATATTTGCTTAGGCCTATGTGAAATATGTGTTCATTTTGCTCAAGGGTAGTGATTGCTGTGTTATTTTTACGAAATGATTCCTTTACCTAAGTTTACATACTGAAATATAAGATTTTTTACTACGAAATGAGATCAATTGCGGTTTCTCAGGGTCCCTAGGCATGGGTTATTGGTAGAGATACGTGAAAATAGCATTTTGTGAATAGATGAGTCAACAAATCGCTATTTTTTTCACTTAAAACTATGGTTTTCCCAGTTAATATAGTAAATATTATTTGCTTCACACATTTTTCATCAGTTGATATCAATTCAACCTATGATGACATAATTTCAAAATAAAAATATTACGTAAATACTTCGTACACAAACTTTTGAAGGTGGCCAATAAAATATGCTACATAACGCCAGAGTCGATAAAGAAGTTTCCCCTTTGGGGAGGTCCCCTTACTCCCAAGTCAAAACGGAATCTAACGTCCTGCGCGCTGAGAGCGGCTCCAATGTGAAACTAATAAAAGCACTGCACGCTAAATACGGTCAGTAGATTATCGATGTGCAGTGACGCTGAAATCAACAAACAACAGACGAAACGTCAAACTTCAATTTATTTCATCATATAGTCCTGGGCCCTAGTCTTTTAAAACGATTTACTTTTGATTATATTTGTACTATAAAGTGTTGCGCAGGCGTCACTGACATTTCGTGCGAAATAATTTGAGATATGTCTTGTTCAAGCCTTACCGGACGTAAGTGTAGCCTAGGCCCAAGGCCACAATACAGTTTTCAGACATAAGTACGCCCTAGGCACCCAAATCGAAATCATGAACAATACATATTGTCGGCCTAGCCCCTAAGCTTAGGTCTACTCCATCAGAAATATCCTCATAAATAAAGAGAGCTTGCTTTATGGCCAAACTTCGCCAACATTCGATCGTATTTAATATTTGGACGTTTCCGCCATTTGTTTTCATCGGACTGTTAACTACTAGTAGAAAAGTGACGTTACTTTTATTGAAGTAGTTTCCATCAATCGTCAACAGAATCCGCGGAACGTTAGATTCCCAACGCCAAAAACCGACTTTTTATTTAACCCAGGGCGATATAGGGAGTTGGAGGACCTCCCCAACGGGGAAACTTCTTTATCGACTCTGATAACGCTACACAAGGACACTTGAAAATGCTATAGGCCTATGCACGTCTCTAATTATTGGGAGTAGGTAAATATTTTTTTGGACTTGATAGGCAAGAGGAAATGGAGGTGACGATCCAATAGTCGAGTTGTCCAAGTCATTCAGGTAGGGCGGTACGATGAAGTAGATGTTTGGGGCTGCACGGGAAGGTGGTAAAACTAGTATATAGAACAGACCTGGAAGGGATGGTGGGGGGGCAGACATTTAAGAGGGGACGCTGAGCTTGGCCCAACTCAGATGTGCGCACTCGGGTGTTGATGCTTTCTGCTTAACGGTTGGTAATATCATTTCCAAATTTTGCATGAATGTTAACTAGGAAACGCTCAGTTGGACGCGTTGATAAGCAAGTACGTGCTATTGCTAGACCCACATTGCACATTTTTTTTAAATTTTAAAATTTGCGACGTTCTTTGTCATATTATTTATTATTGCCAAGGTATTTGGGTAAACCCGTGGGTAAACCTTTACTTTGAGGATAAAATCCACCGCCATCTAGAGGACCTTGACATCATTTCTTTGGGAAAACTATTTTAACTCTTAGGTAACAAATAATACACTGCTTCCTCGATAGTATTTTGATTACTTCTAGGTGGCAGTGCATAGTGGCCAGAAACCTCGTGCTACTTTTCCTTGCCATGGTAACGTTTACTTATTGTTAAAATGTAATTTCCATCTACACTACTTATCAAAATAAAATGAACATATTCGTGACCGGACGGACATTCTAAATGATTTGGCCACTTCAGATTTTGTCGCCGTTTAGTTTGAAAAAAAAACTTTTGATTGACATTAATGTAACTTTGTAACTTTTTGAACAATTTTGCCACAAGACTAATGGCATTCAATCCAGATCGAAACTTGCGGATGGTCCAAATTTCAACTCGATCCTAGCCTCCGTTTGAATGTTATGGCGAGACATAAACAAACAAACAAAAACAAAACAAAACCAGTATTTTTTCCGGCCAAGTCAAATGGAAACGCTCGCTTAATAAAGTACCGGTACTTTAATATTGATATCCACACTTGGGTGAAAAAATGAGTCATAAAGATTCATTGCGAGAGGTAAGTCAAAACATGTTTTAAATTCAAAAAATTCTCATCAAACCGTTATCTTACGATTTACCAAAAAAAACTGCGCATTCATATTGATTTAAATCTAGTGTGCAAATTTATGTTAAAAATTTTTGTGAACTTTGAATAAAGTCCCGAAGGTCACCAACGAGTAACAAAATTATGGAGGTTCAACGATTTTCTTAGTATAAATCAATGAATTAATTTAGGAATACACTTAGGCTACTGGATCTCATATTTTAATTCAATATTAACGTTCGTGTGAAATATGATATTGGTGTTATTAACCGTTTACCCGGAAAAACCCGAAAGCTTCTTAACTCGTCTTAAGAAGAAGAGATGAGAAAGTAGCATTTTGATTTTGAATATTAAACCCTCAATTTTTAACTGAACAATGTAGTTTATTTTAGTCAATAACTTGTTTGTGAGATTACTTTGAACTTTTTTTTTTTTAAAGAGGACAAGCGTTTTTACTTTTTAGCAAATTATGTTTGTTTAGCTGATAAGACATCAGATTTGTTTGAAACTTTGAACAAATCTCCAGGAAGTGGAACTGTATGGCTCCAAAGTAACACTTTTTGAAAAATGATTTAAGGTGAAAGCTATGTTTTTTTTTACGAATTTGAATTTTCTCATGATTCCAAATTGACAATTTTCGTGAATGGTTTCTGGCTGACAATACAAACAATATTGATAATCTATAACTGTAATGCTGTCCATGCAGGCCTATGCTTTATTGACAACTAGGTATGTGAAGTTTCACATACGTTAGGCACTTCCTGGCCAAGCAAACAGCTTTTTGCAAAGTGCCAAATGTGTCAAGACTATGACACAATTGACTATGTCTATGACTCATAGTATATTCCCTCTTAAAGGGTTAAATTTAACATACTGATTTGAAATTATGAATCAAAAGTAAAATTACTTTTTTCAGGGTTTTCATCAACGCTATGACTGGTTTTAGAACAAATTGCTTGCTATTGTCTCAGGGTAGTGGTCGTGGTGGGTGGGTGCTAGGGTGGGCATTGCATTCAAAAGACGAGAAAGTGCAATGTAGGACATCAAGGACAATGTGGAGAAGAAGATGGATGGCCAGCAAATTAGCCGCAGTCGCTTAGCCGGTTCCCACTCAAACACTAAAGTTAAGCAACCTCGGGCTTGGTCAAGGGGAGAGTGGATGAAAGCACTGCTCTGAAACTCACGTATACCGCTGGTTAGTGCAGACGGAGAGTTAGAGCAGATGGATGGTTTGAGAGCTAGTGTAACAGATTTATTCTCCTCGACGTCTGCTCGGCAGTCTGGGTTAGTGGAGGAACCTATATGACTGTCAAGGTAACGCCGGCCTTTCGTATGGGACATAAAGTCGTTGGTCCCCTTGGTGCTTTACTAAGGAAGTAGGCTACGTGCCGGAACCGGGTTTCCCCTCCACCCTTCTCTATTAAATTTGCATGTGGATTGCATTATCCGTTTAAAATAGACTTAATAATAATAATAATAATAATAATAAATAATAAATAATAATAATAATAATAATAATAATAATAATAATAATAAAAAGACTGTGGGGCATGACAAGAGGATTTATGTTAGTGTTGCTGAGATGTTGGGAGACTCTGGGTTGGAATCTAGAGAGGGAAGGAGGGCAAACACCGACAGGCTGTGTAATATATCGATTAAGATTTTCCCCACTTCTCAACATGACTCCCCACTATTTTTCATGTGCCCCCCCATTTTACGATGTTAAACATCCATTTCGCCATTTATCGTCAAGGCTACAACTGGAAAACTAGTAGTACAGGGATAAGGTACGGTATTGCTGACTTTATGTAAGCTGTGCAAAAGCATGCAGAGGCCCCACCAAAAAAGGCAGCTTGAAAATTCACCCTCCCCCCCCCCAATCCCAAATTGAAAAAGAGTTCCTACATGCCTGCAAGAGGGGGTGGAGGGCAGGGTTGGGTAACGACGCGTCGCAAATAATATTCAACACGTTGTGTCGCAAATATGCGTAGAATATGTCAAATATGTAGAATATGTAGAAAATTTGTGTCGAAAATTAAATGAGGAATATTATTGTATATAATTCAAATTCCAGCCTTATTTTCATCATCCCTAAAAACAAATGAACTCAACATTATATTTTGAACTTAAAAGCATTGTTTGTACTTATTACAAGGCAAGCTGATGAATCAATAATTCATTGTCATAGGCCTAAAGAATTTTGAAGCAAAGAAAACGCACCTTCACAAGATACAAGGTCACCTGCTTTCCCGATCATAAATATGGACTAAGTCAAAGCCTCTCCAGATAATTCATTCCTCGCGTTTCGTTAACCAAAGTCATCCCTTATTCTAAAATTCTTTAATAGTAACATTTCTAGTTGTAGGTACTAATTTACATATTGCCAATTATGTAGGCTAAGGTAGCCTAACTAGATAAGCACAATGAAAAATTAAAAAATCACACTGATTTAGCTTAAAGTAACAATACACCATAGGCCTACCTAAGCTCTACCTAAGCTCTACCTCCCAGTAATTTTCGACGTGTCATTGATGTCATAAAGTGTAATTTACGACGTGTATATTCGACGCGTATAATACTAGGTAGGTACCTACCTGTTTTCGACGTTGAGTATTATACCTACCCATGGTTTTTAAAACTTAGAATGCCACGGCCGAGGGATCGCAGCACCGTCACCCACGCACTGTGGCCACTGGTTAGGAAATCATTTATTTATATGACAGCTCTTTAGAATCAACTATAGGCCTAATAGTTTCGAAAAATGAAACGACTCATTGAAAGGAAAGATTTTAATAATTTTATTGAAACCTGAGAGGCGTGCAAGAAGTGCGACAAAAAACGTAAATTTATGAACAACCAAACACTGGCATCGAGGTTGGCAGCAATAGTGCGGGTAATTAGAATAGAACAATCAATAGTAGGCCTACCAACAAGAAAATAAAAATAAACTTTCTAAACTTTCATTTCATTAGGTAGGCCTAGGCCCTACCAATTTATTTGTTTATTACTTTTACTCGGTGCCAGTAAAAACTTATTTCGTGACTAGACACTTATAGAATGTTTTTAATCATGAAATATAAATAGGCCTACAAGAGCCAAATTAGTTTTTTTTTTATTAGGGCCTATTGCCAAAATTGGCATGCATTTCACTTCTACTGGCATTCTAAACTGACTCTGCATATAAAGAGATCATACAAGATATGTAGTTCCAGCAGAGTGTGGTAAGAACAGATCTGGGTAGGTGTGGTTTTGTGGAAATCACTGTTGGGGAGAGTGAAATGTCTTGCATGGACATATTAAGTTTGAATCGGATGTATGCCGATTATGAAACGACCGAGTACAGGACAGATGGCACCTGCTTTTATGTGCTAGATTGAAGGAAGTGATTGATGAAATAGGCAGAGGGAAGGGACAGTAACGAAAGGGAGACATGTCTCTACTGGGCGGCTAGACGCATGATGACATAAACACTAGGAAAACGCTCAAGTCCCGCCGCGTTGATGGATGAGCTTTTTAAAGTTTTTAGTTTGCGTGGGATATCTTTACTTTTGCAAGTGCTTTGTTTTGTTGCCTGCGCATTGTAGGTGATTTTTGTCAAGTTTCTATTGTTTCTTGTCAATTGGTAACCGTAAAATACTTATATTAAAAGCTTTATTTCTATGAATTCTGGATAACTTTTTCAACTTTTTCTTTCAAAAGGTAGGCCTACTACATCACCATAATCTTAATGTCCATGTATAATATGAACGTTGTGACCCCACCAGTTTGGTCAGAATTTGCCCAAATGGCACAAAAATATTGCACAAAAAATCAAAAAAATTATATTAAAAGCTTTATTTCTATAGATTCTGGCTAACTTTTTCTTTCAAAATGTACTACATCACCATAACCTTAATGTCCATGTATAATATGAACGTTGTAGCCCCACCCGTTTGGTCAGAATTGGCCCAAATGTCACGAAAATATCGCACAAAAAATCGAAAAAAAATCATAAAAGTACGATATTCATGAGAAATATTTCTTCGATTGTACCCAAAAACGTGGCCAAGTCTAAGTTCAGAGATTTCAAAGGTCCTGTCAAATAAAAAAAAAAAAAACACCCGAGCTAAATTTGTTTGGGGGTCAGTGAAATTGAAGTCTTCGCTTCACTTGCTTCGCTCATCCAATAATAATGTAGATGCGGGCACGGAAAAACAACATGGTAGTTTGTAGGTGTTGCAGAAAGTTTGGGAAGGTCATTAACAATCTGCAAAACTCTAAATAGGCCTACTAGTAATCTGAATCTAATGTTAGCTAACATTCTACATGCCATACGCCATACAAAATTATGTTAATTAACGGTAAATTGTGGTTATTGATTCATAGCAATTGTTGTAAAAGTTTGCCCGACTGGTATTCGAACCCAGAACCTCTGGCTTAACGTGTCATAGCTCCACCAATTAGGCCTAAGCTAAATTAAGCAAGTATTTTTTTCGTTTACAAATTTGAGACATCAACGATGTGGTTTAAAGCAGTTGAAATATTGGAGACAATAAGTTTACCAGAGTTGATTATTAGAATGAGTGAGAGATGTAGACTAAATGTTCTAAAGGTTGCTCCCCATAACAAATTAAGACATAGTCGAGTGCAAAGGAAAACAAGAAAAAATAGGGTGGAAGTTTACGATATTATGTAGGGCCCTAGTGAATAGAAATTATTTGGTGGTCTGGTCTTGGAAAAATTGAGCAAGATAGAAGTGCAAAAGGGGAGGCCCAAGATATAAATGAAAGGACCAAATAAAGCAACCTTGAGAATAGGGATGACTAGATGGGCAAATGCATGTACTTTCCTAAACGTGCACACTCTTGGCTGTCAGCGCGTGTACACGTACACTGTGTAATGTTAGCCACTTGCTAAAAAAAAAATGGTGTATAGCCTACCGGTTTGGGATGGGTCGTTTAAACGCGCATGTATAGAGTTTTAACATTTAGTGTTTTATAAAAACGTGATAGTAATTTTTTTTTTTTTTTTGATAATAAAACAAAATGTTGTAGGCCTACATCACTTTCGGATACAAACACAGACTAACAAATTAGTAGGCCGAAAATTGTCTAAAAGTGCGTAATTTTGGTGGAGGTGCCGGGTCCCAGGCTATGTTAAGCATCTTGTCTGTTAGGCCTACACATGGTGGAAGTGCCAGGTCATTAAATGCGAGAGTGAGAATAAAACCGTTGTTTATTACTCGTCGGCAGGTCATAAGTACAAAATTACGATTTTTGTTGTAAAACGTAGGCTTCCATCCACCTAAAATTTATTGAAAAAAATGGGGCTTAAAACTTTTAAACGCGAAAATTTCAAGGGGTTAAACGTTTAGGAAATTAAACACTTTTTCCCATCCCTAGTACCGGTATTGTTTTATTTTTTGTCCAACCTATGAGGATTTCTATTTTCTTGTGTTCAATTAGGCCTATTGCCAACGTGGAATCAAAGCAAAAGCAAGGGGTAGATATATAGGCCCCTAGATAGGTAGGCTATACCTTTCATTGACCTTGTTAAAACTAGCTACGGCTCGCTGCTTGATGTCTTAAAGACGCCGCCCCACTACGCTCCCTGAGCGACTTGCGCGAGTGCACGGCATGTAACAAGTCACGTGACATGCACCGATTGCACAGCGCGAAGAGATTTTAGCCGACCGGCAGCTGAGCCGCACACACACAAACAGTTTATTATTTTCGTAGAAACGGTAAACATGTAAACGTATTAAAAGGTGTACACGTTTAGAGGTGTACTCTATACCATCCCTAGGGATGACATCGATTCCAAAAAATCGGAATCGATCATTGTGACCTAAGAATCGATTCGATCGAAGAAAATCCTTTTTAATTGTAGGCCTAGGCCTATGCAGTTATTTTGATTGTCATTTTTCGCGGAACCCAGGTTGATACGCGGTAGGGATGGTACGTGTAGGCTGCACGCCGCGTACACAATTGTTATTTAGGGATGGGCGAACCTTGGTTTTTTAAGTTTCGAACCGAACTCGAACTTCTGTAAAAAAAAAGTTTCGAACTTCGACCTCGAACCAAACCTTAAAAAATCTGCTTAAAACCAAAAACAGGGAGGTAGGAATTTCAATTGGGCATACTTTAATGTCTAGGCTTAAATCTCCCTACTATCGAGATCTATTCATCGACAGGATTGACTAGCCTATTTGGCACAGCATCCTAAATTTAGGCATAGGCCTAGCCCCTTAGCCCTAGCCTAGGCAAGGTTACCAAATTCCAAAGTCTTGGTTTAGATAAGAGCTTATAAAACATGTTTAGACGTGACCTATTATCTTCTATATTCTAACTAACCTAGACTAGGCTTTTCCTTACTTGGCCTAGCCCTAGCCTAACCTTAGCCCCTAAGCCTAAAATATTCCCTATGTAGGCCTACCTAGCCTAGGTCTAGACCCTGGTCCATAAACCAAACCTAGCAAAGATTGTTGTGAAATCGCGGCCAGTTCTCGTCTAAATACCGCAACTATTAAATTTTATTAGGCCTAGAACATGGGCATGTTATTGTTAAATCTAACTTTGATTAACAAACGTAAAATGACGATCTATTTTGAGGTTATGTAGCTTATCGATATCGCATTAAGGTGTGCTAGTTGACGCAAATGTGGTTAAAACTTGCCTGCGAGAAATTTATTTGTTAACAATAAACGTGGTTAATCGGTCTTTAATCATAGTTTGCAGTGATCCAAATAATAGGCCTACTTGTTAGGCCTACTCTATAAAACATCGTGAATATCGTCGTAAATGTCAAAGCGTCTCGTCTTGGCGTCTTAGCAGCTTTCTCATTGGTGGATACATTCATGATGTAGGCCTATCGCATTATTGCTGCGAATCGATTAGTCGAACAAAAGAAGGTACGCAATTGGTGGAGAGCTGCTTCCATTTCAATTAGGCCTATCGAAAATATCGCAGGAAATCGATAGTCGAATGATTAAAGGAATTATCTCATCTTGGTAGCACTTCATAGCATATCTTGAACCATTCAATTTCACGGAAATAGATCTTAGATGCAGCTTGATCAGACATCTGGTTGCTAAGTAAATAGAGTTTTAAAACATCACTGCACGAAAACTAGTGGCCTAAAAATGACGTCACTGTACGGCCACTCATCGAGTCGACCCGAGCGTGTAGCCGGTCCGCGGCCGGCTCGCGTTACGAAGTACTCGGCTTTCAATACCCAATCAGTCGATTTCTCGCAGCTGTGCGTTTCGTTTGTAGAGCACCAATTATGATGAAGATGATGATATGATGATGATGATGAATTATTATCAGTTATGATGATTATGATCAAGTACGGTATAGTGAGTATACCACATGCTTCTATTCCTTCGTATGGATAGTGAACTCGCTTTGGAAGATACCTGAGTCTTTTTTTGTGGTAAGATTCTAGGGCACCTGTGTAAAACATGTTATTTTCAATATTTTGTATGTCAAATTCACATTACATTATGATCTAGGTACCAAATATGAAACATTTATTGATATATACGTTTTAGCAGTACGTTCATGCAGCAATATAATATTCATGTTGTGAATGTGTGATATGTGTGTTTGTGCGTGTTTGGGGGGGGGGGGGGGGTGGCATCTCACCCTATCGTCATCTGTGTTTTTAGAAATGATATGTATTTGTTTGAATACGAGTGCGTTGGTGAGTGCGTGGAAAGAAGTATCCTCAAGTATCGCATAACTTATCACGTATACAACACAGATTGCGCGCTGGGTGTTTACGACCGCTCAGATAAATGTGAGTGCGAGCTTGTGTCATGTACAGTCGTGTTAGGAAGGTTCTATTTCTAATGTTATTGTCTGCTAGATGGTTTGGGGCTTAAGTTGGGTTGAACCTCGCGCACAACGCTCTTCTGTAAAGAATGACTGTTTATTATCATTGATTTTGAATGATTCTACATATGATGGTTATTGCATATACATGCATTTGCTCACAATATTAGGACAAAATGTGCACGGAAAAATATAAAATAAATATTTTTTATGAAAAATAAAGACAAGGATGACAATAGTTGCTGGTATGCTTATGATAACTTATCACAGTTTGGAAACCGATGAAATGATAGCTGTTTGTGTAATTTATTTTCTATTATTATTTTTATATTCACCTGCACTTGATCACCATTTTATATTTAGACTAACATACACCATTATAATATAGCATCGATATTATTACACTATTACTTCAGCTGATGCAAATTCTTTCACCGCACTATTGAATGATGATACTATACTGCAATGTTATCTCTTTATGCGGGGCGGGGGACCGAGCGTGCATACGAAGCTCAAGTCAGCCAGCGAGCCGGGCGTACAATGACGTCATTCCACGTTCGGCCGGAAAACCACTAAAATCGCTGCCGAGCGCAGCAGAATTTTTTGGGATTTTTTCCCTTTTAACCAACGTTCTAAAACATCAACACCTTTAACATATTAAAAGTTTTTCCAAGTTGATATACCGACTTTAAGGCAGGTGCGAGCCTAGAATTTTTAAGTCGAGCCGAGTATTAAAAAAAAGCTTGATTTTCAAGCCAAGCCGAGCCTAGCTTTTTCAAATTAAAAAAAAAAAAAAAAATTTAAATGGTTAGGCTAGGCCTACATATTTTCTAGGGATGTCATCGGGTAGGCCTACCCGGTTCTAGAAATTACCCGGAGCAGATTATAAGATCAGGGTATTTTTCGCGACCGTTTTTAGGCTAATTCACGGGTTTATTATTTTAAGCGCTACGTCGATGCAATCTTTCCCGCGGAGCCTGCCCGCTGCCTGCAGAGTCGATAAAGAAGACCCGGGGAAACTTCCTTGTCGACTCTGCTAAAGAGTAACTCGAGTTGACAACAGAGTGCGTTGTAAGCCAACACGTGACACCTGCGCGAACTACGTGCGCGTTCGGTCGATCCAACCAACTCAACTCACAGCTGACGAAGAACAAAGATGGTCGGTGGAACTAGTTGGAAGAAGAATTATTGCAATGTGATCATGTTTCTACGATTACGACGCATTGGATTGTTATTTCTTGGATTATCTCCTTTCTTTCCTAGGCTTATTTTGCGACGAAAGCTTCAGCGCGGGCGATAATAATATAGGTTTTCCCACATGAAAGAGAGAGAGACACGTTTGCATTCTAGGCCTAGGCCTATCGCATTCTACTGTGTCGAGTCGACTGTTGATCGCTGGCTCAGGCTGCCGCATTCTTCCGCGAAAGTCTGTGTTGACAAGAATGTCTGTTGAGTGTTGATGAAAATGATGAGCGCGTGTACTGCATGTTTTTGTAGGCTCGGCTCGAATAAATTGAGCATAAAGCCAAGCTCGGCTCGGCTTGAATAAAATCGAGCCTAAAACCAAGCTTGGCTCGGCGCGAGCTCTAAACTGAAGCTCGAAAAAGCTCGAGAAATCGAGTACTCGCACAGCCCTAACTTTAACTGATCATGTTGCTCTAAAAAAGTTAGCCTACAAATTGAGATGTTTTTACTCCGCATCTGCTATAGTTTGCATTAAAAGAGGTTTACTGCACGCTACAATGAAGTAAGAAGGTTAAACTACTGAAATGAACTTGAGCTTACCGTAGTCTGCTTGGACGCTGCTCGTACTGGGAGGATCTCGATGTGGGCGGGTCTAGGAGCGGACTCCAGTCTTGCGGTGGGCGGAGATGACAGCGATGCGGGGACGCACTGTCGCGCACTGAGTAATGTTCACAATTTGTTCACTTGCACTTTAGTAACTGCACTTATATAAATCACTATTTGTTTACTTATAACACACGTCGAGTACGAATTCAGTTCACTCGCATTACCGCCCTAGTGGGCGGTGCTTCATCCAATGACCGGTGTAGTATGGCAGCTGGAAAGAAGAAAAGTTAAAATTAACAACTTTAAATAGAAAATAAATATATAGGCCTACCAAAAAAGTTGATTTTAGTGCTACCGTACTAGGCCCAATTTCAATTTTCAATGGAGAAAACTAAGTTGTAAGCCTACATGGAAAACTTAATTGTTAGCCTACATGGAAGGTAGAACTAGCCTAGTTGTTGTTGTTGTTGTTAGTAAGCCAAAAATGTGGGCATATGAAAAGAAGAAGACAAAACCAATTCATATCTGTACCCCCCCGCTCTTGGTCTTAAAGAAAAATACGTTAAGATATCCCCATAGAAAAAAAAGACTGGCTAGGCTTTCGTTTTACTTGGCATCACTATTTGGTTGAACTAAGCATTATTGATTTAATCTCTGCTCTACTACACCAACACCGCGACTAATGTTATTTCACTCGGGAATAGAACAAGCAGTGTGTTTAATTATTTCAAAATATTATATTTACTAACATAACATAGGGATTGAAAATAAGAAAAGTAAAAGACTTCTGTCACGGGTTGTGAAAGCCTGCAATATCTCAAGAAAAGTAAATGTTTAAAAATATCTTACCTAGGCCTAAACACTTTGAGTTGGCAACTCCTGCGAGGTGGACATGTCAGCGTAGAAGTCTTGAGCCACGCAGGATAACTGTGTCGCTGATTGTAGAGTTGTACGAGGTCACTCGGTACAGACGAGTGGAACTGTTCACCAGAGGAATAGCAGAACTACCACAACTAGAAAATAAAAAAGGTTGGTATCAATGTTTGACTGTTGAATAATTGATATGACACAGTTAAGAGTAAAAGTGAGTGGACTTAAGAGAGATATTACTAACAAAGTAAATTTAGGTATTATTAGGCCTAAAACGTTAAATCTGTGATTTACAGCGAGTAAAAAATTATATACCATGTTTTGTAGGGGCCAAACACTATAATTTAATTAGAAATTAATTTACAACTTATTGTATAAAATCAAAGGATTAGATGTGTGTCAAGAAAAAGAAAAAGAAACGTATGGATCCAATAAAAAAAGTCAAAGTGAACGTGAAACCATTGTATTATTCCACGGCTTTCACAGTACGCTAACTTAGGAAAGTAGCCTAGGCCTATATAAAAAATGATTGATGGTTTAGTTCACCATACAAGTAGTAGGCCTACATAAGTTCAATCACAAAGAAAGATAATTCACTCACCAGAGAACTAGCCGCTGGTAACGGTGAAGTGTCGTACGAGACGACTGCTGGAGCTCGGCAACGAAGATCGGAAACTTGTTCGGGACGATGTTCGGTGTTGGTGACAGGCGCAGCAGTGAACTCAAAGTCCTCATCACTTCCGGTGTAGCGCTGCCAGACAGCAAAAAAATTTGGTTGCTAAAAAAGGAATAAACATTTTTGCATTGAAAGAAGAACTTGCCCGGAAGAATACACTAGGCGTATATCTACCCAAGTAAGTCAGTTAAAAAAATTAATTAGTAGGTCTACCATTTATTACAATCAGGAAATTGAAAATAAATTAAAAGTTGATTAGGCCTACTGCTTCCAGACAACTATTAGATAAAGTGGTAGGGCCTACCAGTACCCATTATATTATTATTTTGATGTTAGTTTTAAGTAAATAGTCAAAGCAAATCATTACAAATTATTGTCAAGCATTAAGCCAAGGAAATGTTGCTCACCTAGCCTCCTGTCAGCCATGTTGTTGTGACGTCACTAGCGAGCAGCTGATGATCGAGGCCGTGCAAGCGAGGTAGGTAGTCACAGAGTCCCCCCCTCCCAGGCTGGACGTTGGGGCTGCATTCCTGACTGGAAGATAAAATAACAAGACACTGAATATGAGAAGAATTTGAAATAAAAACATCCCCTTTCCAACCTTGTGGGACACCGCACAATACCGCGACTAGGTTCACGAAGGAGAAGGGGCGTGGGTGGCTTTTCAGTCTTGCAGCGGTAGGCCTACTTAGCCTATTCTAAAAAGTTTAATCCTAAAATGAACGCCAATATATGTGCAACGGTAACACAAGTCCCAAACAAGTCCCAACAGGAAGAACGAAGGAGTTGGTAGTCCCTGAATAGAACAGAAATCTTGAATGAAATGGTTGAAGGCTTGGGTTTATTGCAAAAACAAGTACCGGTACTCGTCAAAACATAACACCTAGGTAGAATGAAACAAGTGGTCGATGTGAATGTGATGGGCGAAATGGTTTATGTACTAGAATGAGATAGTAGGGCCTACATGAGATACCTAAGTAGGCCTAATATTACAAAAAAGAATGCTTTTTCCATTTGGGTCAAGTCACAGATTACTAGTGACAAGTCTGGAATTATACAAATCTAGAATTAAACAATAGGCCTACAGCTAACGGGTGATGACTGTTAAACAAAATGACTGCCTTTGCTACATACACACACAACCTCAAGTTATAAGCAAAATAATCACAATAATATTTACACTGAATTAAAGATAGGCCAACTAGCAAAGTAGTAGTTTCCTATAACGACCAAAGGCCCCGACGCAGTATTCAATAGATGCAAAACTTAAATTTTAAACTATAGCTTGTTTGGCGTCTAACGCTTTGTGCTTGCCTGCGAAAGGCGTAACCAATGTTCGCAATGAACCAAATCTTAATGCTTTCCCAACCTGTCAACCCTTCTCCAATCAAATCTTAATTAATAACACCGAAAACAATACAAATGTTACTTATGACCACAAGGCTACTAGACAGGGTGCTCGTCAAGATACAATCTTGAGTTCCTGTTTAGATAGGGCCTACATAAGTAACCAGTTTTTTTTTAATTTCGTAAACCGGTTTTTCGAAAATAAATTTTAAAAAAATAATTTGCCACACTTTCCCGTGCAACACAAGGCGCATTCTCGTGTTCCCTGCCACTGTGCGCTTGGCCTTGAGGTCGCACAGCGCCCCAAACAGTCACTTCAGATATACAAATTGCGAGTTGTGACAAGTGAGTTCTTTTCACTCACCAGCCAGCTTGTTGGGCAGCCACGCCCACCCCTCCCCCACTCAACCCTCAGCGCAACCCGCCCAGCCGGTAGGCCTACTCAACTTCCCGAATACAGAGCGGTCATCATTATGTGCGTTTGTCGTGAGAGTTGTTTAGTGCAGCGGTGGGGGAATATTGTACACAAAATCTTACGGAGCAAGATTCTTAATCGATTAACCGGTTCGTAAAAATACTATTCAGTGTGGGCCCTAGTTTAGAACCAAGATGTACACCCGACTTATCAATACAACCTCACAATTTATGACATGCAAGCGTAGATCTATAATTCTTTCAAACGTTGAGGCAAACCCTCGTACTTAACAAACTAGTAGGCCTAACTTACGTTCTACAGAATCAATACACCAACACAATAGGCCTACAGATGCCAACGTAACATTATCCAAAGGTAAATCCAGCAACCTGCTGATATTCAAAAGCACCTAGCATAAAATGACGTGTTCTTTGGCCTTAGACATTAGGCCTACGGTACTCATTTAAGTGTACATGTCTTAGCACCCTGTAAAATTGTTTAGTCAAATATCCGTATTAATTCAATAATGTTAACAATTCCCCAGAATATTCTCTTAGGCCTACAAAAATATCACAGAGCTGGCATCCAGCAAAAGGTTCACCACGGAACAATAATTAGCAATAGGTAGGCTTACCGGTAGGCTACCTAGCATAGAATTCTAGACTTCGTTGAGTTAGGCCCTCGTATCAATTTAATAACTAGGAAAACGATCAAGTCCCGCCGCATTGTTGGATGAGCGGAGCGTATTGGTGCATTGAGCTGCCATGTGTTATGCGGATTTTCTGTTGTTCTGTGAAAAAATCATTACTAAGTTGAAGATTTTTTTAAAATTAAATTAAATTAAATGAAAAATTAACTTAAATTTTAAATTTTTTAATTAATTGTAATTTAAAAAAAGGAAAAAGTCGTAATATTGAAATTTTCATAAGAAATAATTATTCGATTGCGCACAAATTTTACACAAATATATGAATTTATAAAATTAAGGTTCTATGAAAAAATTATTACAATAGGATAAAGCATACCTATAGGTGTTATAAGTCAAAGAATTGTTTTAAAAAAGAAAAAAAAACGTAAAATTTCAGATTTTCATGAGAAATAATTTTTCGATTACGCTCAAATTTCGCACGAATATCTTAATTCATGAAATTAAGGTTCTGTGAAAAAATCATCACAATCGGTTAAAGAATGTAGGTGTTATAAGCCGAAGACATTTTTAAAAATCGAAAAAATCGTAAAATTGCGTTTTTTATGAGAAAAAATTTCCCGATTGCGCTGAAAAACGTGGCAGTTCTAACTAAGTTCAGAGATTTCGAAGGCCTGCATAAAATTTCATCGCAATCGGAGTATCGGTTTAGCCGGAATCGTGTTAACAGACACACAAAAATACAGAAAGAAAAAAAAAAAAAAACATTCCGGATTTTTTTCTCCAGTGTAGTGAAATGGAATCTTCGCTACGCTCATCCAAAAAATTAAAAAGAATCTGCTTTACGTTCACGGGACAATACATTCACATGAGAACAACATTATGTTCACCTAAGAACACTAAAACGTCAGTAGGGCCTACCCAAACACATCAGAGCTTAACCGAGGCAGACTGTTACAGAAGTTTATGAAGCGTCCTACGTTTATAGGTAGCCTACACAGTTCAAGTTAGTCTAAATCAGAATTAGACCATTGCCTGCCCAAACATGAGCATATTCTTTACTATAACAATAATCTGTCTTATGAATGTACTGGATGAAGCTTGAGATGCTGCCGTACAGTTCTAGGCCTAGGTCCTTAGGCCTATATAATGTTTTGTCGTAGCTGAGCTACTGGTAGCCAGTAAATGCCATATCAGACATTACTGTAGGCCTAATAGTAATGTACCCATAGCCTAATATTCTTACGATCTAATGTACCGGTAAGAATTGCTTTCGATTAATTTTACATTCAGTAGCCTATTGTGATTGGTACCCCATTACGTGATAGCCGACGGTAAAAATAGCAAACACCTTGTTCTTACGTTCAACCGGTATTGCATAAAACTACCTACAAAACCTTTAGGCTAACGTTGCTATTTTTGGCGAAACTCCTTTAGGCCTAGGACCTATATTTAAAATAGCAGTGGATATTCGCACGGTCAGCCGTACGACTAGTGCAAAATTATTCAAACGGTCAGCCGTACGATACCACCTAACTAGGCCAATAGCTTCAAATATCACAGTGCATTGTGGCAGAGTGGTAGCGCGTCCGAATTCTATGCGAAAGGTCGGTGGTTCAAATCTTCGTTCAAACGTTGTTTTTTTTACCATTCTATTTGGGTCCATGTTTTTTCTGCAAATGATTTCACTACATTCGGCCCCGTCGCAAACACAATTCTAGATGATAAAAGCGTTTAAAAAGTGCTAGGCCTAGGCCTATTTTAAGGTGACACCTCGACGTGTAGGTAGGCAGCCTAAAAAGGACTTTTGTTTAAAATAGAAACGTTAAAGGTCTTGGAAGGTTTTTTTGTTACCAAAACAGCAAAAAGGACGACGACATTTAGGCCTAGGCCTACCAAAAAGGACTCTCGTTTAAAATAGCGATGTTAAAGGTCTTGATGTTTTTTTGTTGTTACTAAAACAGCAAAAAAGGACGACGGAAGGACGACACTTTTATTACGGCGCGCCTTTATCCAATCAGATCATTGACCGTACGAATAATTTTGCACTAGTCGTACGGCTGACCGTGCGAATATCCACAGCCATTTTGTAGTCTTTTTCAATTTAAAATAGTAGGGCCTAGGCCCAACATTAAAGATTTTGTAGTCTTTTTCACCTCAAAAACTTCTTGTTTTTTGGGGCCCATGACCGAAGAAGTTCCCATCCATGTAAGCATAGGCCTACACCTTTCAAACATAAGAAGAGTTACCGTAGCCTAGAGGCACATTCATTTCTTGTTCAGTGTCCTTAATAACTAACTAGACCTACGACCTCCTCTTATCGGAACAATTACGTTTAGGCCTATTACGTTCCAAACTGAAAGCCTACTGTTGGACGTAAGAACCGGTAGACGAATTACGAAGAATTACATTTTAAAGTGAAAAGTTGGCCTAGGGCCTAGAGAATTTGAAATAATCATGATCAATAGGCCTATAGAAGGGAGGTAGGCCTATTATTGCCGCAAGTAAACCAAATGCAAAAGCAAAGAGACAACTTTGCTAGGCCTATCCTTCGTAACATAAGGCTTAGGGCAAGGCCTACATTACAGCCTTGGCTGCAAGGCCTGTTGCTATAGCTGGGCATGAGGGCATGCTTCAAAATGTTAATTATTGAGGGAATTAGTGAAGCTATAAATATTTAGAGTGTTTAAGTAGATGGTGGCATTCAGATTGGGAAATCTCAGACATCATTGAACACTAGACTCGGAGAAGTAGGCCCTAGCAAGAAATTTTAGTAGGCCTAGGCTAGGACTACAATTAAGAAATTAAATAAGTCCGCCCAACCGGGATTCGAACCACGGGTCTCCCGCATTCCAGGCAGGCGTCTTAACCACTAGACCATCAGGCCTAAGCTTAGGCCTAGTATTCTTAGAAGTTGCACAATAGCCTCTAGGCCTACACATACACGAGTTTACCGGGCAGCATTTAAAGGGCGACTGACCGACGTACGACAGCGACACGGTAGCCTAGGCGGACGCGGCAAGGGACAGAAAACTAGTTGAACATAAGAATATAGCCTAGGCCCTAGGCCTACACTGCGGTAATGTAATCAGTCAACGGTCATAGGCCTATGGATCCAATGATGTATGAAACAATATCACCCTAGACTTAAGCCTCATATGTAATGTGCAAAACACTAGGCCTAGGTAGGCTAGGCCCTAGGCCTGGCTAGGCCCTAGGCCTGGCTAGGCCCTAGGCCTAGGTAGGCTAGGCCCTAGGCCTAGCAATCTACAATTAATGACAAGAAATAAGATTAGGCCTAGGCTAGCAGAAGGCCAAACTGATATGTAAACGGTAAAGCGTGTCCATTCAACCTTTGGTAGGCCTAGCTAGGCCTAGGCCCTAGGGCTAGGGCTAGCCCTAAGCTAAATTAAGAGGGAGACTAAACCTCAAAGGTTGAGAAAGATAAGGCCTACTTTTCTAAATCGGAGAGCTCTAAAATGGTCAATTCTAACATGAGAATAAATCACAAGAATATCATTAGTAGGGCCTACAATCACAAAGGGTTATACTGTGCTACAATAGAAAACTGAAACGTAATCATGCGGACGAAACCAATAGCAGCAAGAGAAACATTCACAAATCACGATCCCATCCCACTGGAAGTTGGAACCCATGCTCGAACCTTTCAACCTAGTAACAAGATGGAGGCCCTAGCTCAACTTCGTCCATGCAAATCTCCACGCCTCGACCGACATTGGAAGAGAAAAACAACTAAAAACTGTATTCCTATTTACACAAAATGAAGTCCAAACCCTACTAAGCAACTTGGTTCACAAGAGTAGCAAAAAAAGCTTACCAGCAACTAGCGATGTAAAATTCAGAAACTGTAGAACCATGCTCGATTTCTTGAAGCTCTTCCTTCTTAGCAAATATTTCTTTGGGTCGTCCCCAGCCCGGGCAAACACGTCTATCGCCAACCAAAGACATCAAGGAAAGACCTTCCGATTCGTTCAAGTAGCCCCCAGATCAACCGTCTCGGTTAAAGCGATACGCCCTCTCGTTCAACGCGAGAGTCTCATCCAAAATAGGCGTCCTGTCAAGTGTCAACCTGACTTTCAGCCAAATGTCAGCTGTTCTGGCCGGCGCAAAGCGCAGTTAAGACAGCAACTGGGTAACACAGCACCGCCTGTGTAACGTATCGCAGCCAGTGATTGTTGCTTCCGGAACTTGCGCGAGATTCAAACATTAAAAATATCAAGAAAACACGCTTGAGAAAATACAAAAATTTGAACTGTAAATCAAATTAAATCTAGCAGGATTTAGTTAGTTCACAATTTATAACTGACTGGTTGACAAAATGTGCTGCTACACATTTAAAAAACCAGGCTATTATACTTGACTTAGATTCCAATGTTTTAGAATAAGGATCGTCAAGGGGAATGGGACTTGCAACATGTGGGTCAGGGTAGCATTATCGCAAACCATGCAAGCTGCAAGGACACATGAACATCAAGATCAAGATCGGCCACACCGGGAAATGAACCTAGGACGGTTGCAGGTAGGGAAGGTAACCTTATAGGCAGAGACGTGCAGGAAAATGATTGGGAGGGGGGCGAGGCAGTAACATTTTTGGAAAGCTACAATTTGAAGAAACATCTTTCTCAAATTTTAAATATTAAATTCGATATTAATTCAAACTTTCCTTCTGAGCCTTACTACTCACGAGCAGTGCAAAAAAAGCCTGATTCACGTACCAAACATGAAATACTTTTTCCAGGCAGAGTCCACAATTCGGTTGAATATGAAGCCACGAAATTAATTATTAAAACAATGTATTGTTGAAAATAACACGAATATAAGCAAACCTAAGAATGATAAGGTCGTAGAAAGCATCAATCATAGGGTTAACTATCCTCCCACGTCATGTACAATGCGACGCTTAATCAAGATTCTTATTTATTTATTTATTTTTATTTATTTATTTAACGTCTATCCTTTTCAGTAACAAAATTGATTTACAAAGGAGGACTACTAAATAAATCTAATTACATAGATGCAGGCACAGCAATGAAATATAGTTAAGTAAATATTTGAAGTAGTAATATCACAATTCACAACAATGCATTAAAACACAATAATTTTGGTAAAAAAAAAATTAAAAAGGATATTAAATGCATTAATAAATCAAATAAAAACACACGCATTTATAAGAATGTTGGAGACTAAGAAATAATATTAAAGGAAAACAGCAAAGCAAACTTGAAAGCTTGCAACTATACAAGAACGCAATGCCACGTTATTTTAAGCAGAGTACAGTAGGCCCTAAATAAAGCTAGTGATGATAGATGAAATCGCGGTTTTTTCTATATAGGGCCTAAGGTAGATACAATGCAATAATATTTCAGAAAAACATCAACCTGGAATGTGGGAGACTCGGGTCCGAGCCCCGATCGGGATGGATTTTTTTAACTTCTGAATTGTATTAAATGTTAGCAATATCACCTACGGGAGTGTTTCCCGACCAACCAAATCGAGTGTGGCTCGTTGGTCTTGTTGTTAGCGTATCTGCTTCCAATTCAGAAAGTCCAGGGTTCGATTCCCGCCATAGTCAGAAATTTTTTAACTTCTGATTTGGACTTAAGTCAATCAGTTCTTGTCTTAAGAGTTTGTAAACGGTGACTTTGGAGCCGTCCTAGCAACGAAGCACATAATAAATTCAGAGTTGTTCTTAATCGCCCGTGTTGATTCTGGCGTTGATTCGCGTGTGTTATCGCTCACTCGCTGATTGCGTCGGGGCCTACAGGGTTGGCTTAGTCGCTTTGATTTAAAGTCCCCCACTGAAAATCAGTTATATAACTGAGTGGGTAGACTCTCAATACAATTTATTTATTTTATTTATTTAAGCAAAGCTATTGTGAAATATGTTGCAATAATGCAAGTAGAAATGAAGCCTTGGATGTGTAATTACCTTGCTGTAAGTGCTACCGTGTCTGCGTACATCTAGTGAATGATTGACTTGAGCTTCGAGCTAGGATGCGTCATGACGTCGTCAACACTCACCTGTGTATATGGGTTCGAGGCTCTGCACATGTTACTAGATCACATAGAGAACCCGTACATGCCACTGTCATTAGGTTATACTAATTATTTATAAAATAAAATAAATGTGAATTGCTGAAATTATAAGCTCACTGTCGCATTAAGCAAAATGGCGTGCATGATTAAAATTAAAAAATAATTATACTCTTACGAACACACGCCGCAATATGAGTTTCAAAATGTGAAAACATATGTTCTGACAGAGATCGTACCCCGAACTATTACGTGATTAGCGAATACATTCGACTGCTTGGCTTCAGTGACGCAGAAGTTATAGTTAAAATAAATTGTAAGTAACTAATAAAAATACATTAGTTTCCACAATTTGTTTGCAACGTAAAGCCAAAATAAACTTTCGTACACGTGGCCAGTGTTGTCACAGGGTCAGGGTTGACCTGAGGCAAGAATGAGTTATGAAATTGTGTAAAAGATTTGGAAAAGATTTATTTCAACTCTCGTCAGCAGTCTAGTGGATACGAGGGGGCCCAGTCCGAGGGAGGAAGTTAAGCAGCAGCGAGCGTGGCCAGAATGAGGGTGGGTGACCGTTGAGGAGACATGATGCATTCTACAGGAGTCTTAGCCGCTCATTACTGGACCATGAGAAGCTGTACCAGGTGCATCGCACACCCACGGAATGTTCCAGTACAAAGACCAGACCACTGGAGTTACGAATAAAGCCGGACCTATCCCATGGGAGCTATGGACAATCCCGGACACCATCGAGAGCGAACAATGACCAACTAGAGACCGGCATAGTTAGGTAGGAAACGTCGATCAATCAAGCTGGACACGATTCCACCCGCGGACAGTGCCAGAATCAACAAGGCTAATTCGGAACAACCTTAGAATTAATTATGTGCCTTGTTGCTAGAACGGCTCCAAAGTCACCGTTTACTCATTCCTAAGTCAAGTCCATATCAGAAGCTAAAAAAACTTTTGCCTAAAACGTGAATCGAACCCTGGACCGACTGCATTGGAAGCAGTGATGCTAACCACAAGAAACATCTCAGCAACATTGTTGGGCGTCTGCCCGACGGCCTTGATCTGGCCCCATAGCCTCAGGCGCTGACCACAAACCAGCCGCAAAGAACTGAAAGATTCCAGCGACGCAACTCAATCCCGGTTAGGTTACCCGGTAGAGCACAGGAGTATACCAGCACACGCTCACTAGAAGTAGTCAGTAGACCAATGAAAGCCATCATACCAGTTCCGTACTATCACGCCAGAACAATTTAACTAAGAAATCGACAATAAGTGAATTCGCGTAATATATTTTTATTTCGATTGTCGATTTTTTAAATGTGTATCGAATGGCAACTTATTTCATTTAAATTCGTTATCGACGTCCGTCACTGATTAACTGACTGATAGCAAATCCTGTATAGCTTAATCTTTACAAACGACATCCTGGTAAGGATGTGGCCAACCCGCTATCATACGCTTTATCATACCCAAGCCTTTATTAGGGTGAGGTCCGTGGTCTGGACACATATCAACTTTTAAATTATGTAGTAAGTTTGTGTAAAATTTACTTGGAGTGCAAGGATTTCTCGCAGTGTAACGGTTATTCGTGTGGATACAAAATAATACCAAATAAATCTTCGGTGTTCATCTATTTAAAATGTTCAACGTATCCAACGAAACTTAACCTAGCAATGGCTCAACGGTCTACACATACACACACATGGTAAGTTCACTATATTTAATTAATTATTAAGGGGAGTGGGAGCGATCTTGATGAAAATTGGAGGGGACCTTCGAAATTTCTAAACTTAGAACTGCCACGTTTTTTGGTATAATCGTAAAAATATTTCTTATGAATAACGTATACTTTTATGATTTTCAATGCGATATTTTCTTGATATTTGGGCCGATTCTGACCAAACGGGTGGGGCTACAACGTTCATATTTTACATGGCCATTAAGGTAATGGTGATGTATTGCCTTCTGAAAGAAGAAGTTGGAAAAGTTAGCCAGAATCCATAGATTAAAGGTTTTAATATGAGTTTTTTTTAGGTATATTAACAGGTAGGTAACAATAGAAACTTGACAACAGTCAACAATCACCTACAATGCGTTCAAAAAGCACTTGCAAAAGTAGAGATCCCACGCAAACTAAAAACTTATAAAAATGCTCATCCATCAACGCGACTAAAAAAATCGTTCGCGAAGCGGCTTCTTTTTATCATTCACCTTAAATAAGAAAAGTCTGTTCCGAATTTATCTGCATTTCGTTTTTGTCTGTGAGTGATTTCGCTTCAGAAAGACCAAACCGCTGACCAGATTGCACTGAAATTTTAAACAGACATCCGGGACCAGCCCTGAGGGCGCAGTTAACGTTTTGAGCAAAATCCGTTACGATTTAAACTCACAAGGAATATTGCAAATTCGGCGAGAATGTCACATTTAATTTAACGACAATGTCTTTTGTTTATGAACAAATCATTATTGTCAAATCATGTTTTGAATTGCATGCAGTGACCAAAGTGTATCGAATCTTGCACGCTCATAGCTCCCTCAAAATTCCGCTAGGAGATTGAGTAAACCTTGCATTAATCTTTCCTTGTAATTCGTACTGGCTATGTTTTCCATAATAGTATTGTATGCATTTAAATACACATTTTTATTTTTAAAATAAAATCAATAAATTACCAAATCTATCCCGATTGGGGTTTGATCCCGGGTCTCCCACATTCCGTGTACAAAGACGTCTTAGCCAAGTAGACCAGGAAAACACCAAAGTCGTAAGATGAGTGAGCGAGTCATGTGTTGAGTACCCGGGAACATTTGAATTTGAGTTCATTGATATATAAATTATAAATTATTGGTTTTGAGTTTAGTTGGTATAGGGGCGTGTCAACTGTAAGGCCATAATGCGCCACTCTAGCCTATGCTATGCTAGGGAGGAAAGAGCCATGCTGTCTAGATCCAGCCTTAGGTAGGGGGATGAAAGGGAATGTTACCGGGTACTCAACTCATAGCTCGCTCACTCGTCTAATAACGACTTCAGCGTTTTCTTAGTAAAGTTAATATGCAATATCTAATGGTGCTCAAATACGTAAAAAATTAAGGCAATAACTCAAATTAATAGCCACAAGATCGATTATGATTAATGGGTTTTTGGCTACTATATTTGCGAACTGAAATAGACGAATGAGGTTTCAGCTGTCATAAACGTTGCGATTAGTTTTCTTAAAGGAAGCAGGAATGAAACTTTTTGCCAAAGTTGATTTTTTGGGTTGAATATGTTATCACAATTTAATTTTAAAAAAACTAATAAATATTCTTTTTTTTGCAAAATTTAATTAATTTATGTTGCTATAACAACCATCGTATATTAACGACTAAAAAATTAATGTATATTTAAAAATAAGTTAAAAAAATTACAATTGTTAGCAAAAACTCCAATGTGCTGAATAAAAAAAAATCAAATCTCTAATTGAATACCCTGCGAAATAATGGTACCGGAAATGTAATTACTGCACATGAACTACACCTTATAAATAAACTTTAACACCTGTTTACTCAAAACTATACTTTCTTAAACTACGGTACCTATAAAGTTAGTCAGTTTTGAAGCTAGAGCCTTGAAATTTTCAGGACTAATTCTTTATTGTGTTTTAAAGAAACTGTGTGTGGGGAATTTTGAAAAAATATCAACATCCAATTTTAACCCATAAATTGTTTTGAAAAATGTCAATTTTCTGGGATTCTTTTGATAGTTTTAAAAATATCTGGTAACCACAGATTTACAAAATTCAAATATCTACACAAAGTTTCTAGGTAACAGGCTAATCTAGAAGGGGGAAAAAAATAGTCTCTAAGACTAAATGCCAGGGAGTAAATGGTACCGGAATTTAGGCAATTTAACATGCACGACATAGGCCATTCCTGCCCCCCTTAATCAGTTATGCGGTGGTTTATTATAAAAATGGGGGTCCAAAGGGTGCACCTTACTATTGTGCTTGTCTGGGGCACATATAGCTGCAGGATTTTTTAGAAATTTTACCAATCCAAAAATGGTGGCATTTTACTTGTTTTAGCGAGCTTTCGTCGACAATTTTATAAAATTGCGAAAATCCACATTATTGTCAGTGTTCACAAAATTTACAAAATCTCGTCACTTTTAAGAAATCTTTTATTTTAATTCGCAATAAGTTCGGAATGAATTTTTCCAACTCGTACAACACATTTTTGTGAATAGTATAGTTTGTTACAACATTGTATTGTAAATTGACTTTACAATGATGATATTTCAAAAAGTAATGACAGTGTTGGGTAGGAGTTGTTGAAGGTCGGAAGGAATGAAGGAAGGAAGGAAGGGTAGGAGTTAGAGGAACTTTCAATACAAAAGTTACAAATTTGGGGGAACTTTTAATAGCGTTTTAGAAGTTCCTTTCGCTCATAGAGATGACAAAACCCACCATGCATCTACATTTGAAAACGGATTTAGCTGATGCAGATATAAAAATCAGTGATAAAAAAACTGTAGCATATAATTTTTAAGAGGTAATTACCTTGATTGATGAACCTGTCATATATGCTCAAAATTGCGACCAAAATCCTATATACCATAATTTATATGAGAAAGGAACTTTTAAACAGGAACTTTTATTATTTCAGGAACTCTTTTTGTGTGAAGTAACTGTAACTTTTAAAAGTTATTTTTTTTTGCGGAACTTACCCAATTCTAGTAATTGGTTGGATGCGTCCACCTCCAAATTACCCTCTGGTCTACGACGTAACACTAAAAAGTTGTAGCTTTCGTGTGAAAAATGCTATTTAGCTGATTTTTGTTTTTTTATTACCATACAGATTATTAGCGTTATTTTTGTCCGTTGGTAGTTCCGGAGTTGCAGGCTCACGGCCGTCAATGCTCTGTGGTTTGGTGTGATTATACTTTGTCACTTTCGTTCGTGAAGTTATCTTGTGTTTTTCAAAGTAAATAAGTAAATCTCTCACAAAGTTTATTAATTTGACGTAGAAACAGTTTTTGTTGAAATGTGAAGTATCTCAGTTGGCCACGAAAGCGACTGTTCGAGCCGAAGACAAGTACTATATTATACACTTTGTTGGGCGTGGAGATGCGGCCCGAGCGACAACCTGTTTGATTACTTTGAACGTCATCGAAGGTCACGAGATGTCACGTCACAGCTAATACCAAGTACAAGACAGGTAAACACAATGCTACATCTCTAAATCGAAGATTTACTTTCAACCGTTCATCTCTAGAGGGCTAGAGATGGTCTTCGCTCCTTGACCTTGTGTATTGGCACCGTGCCCGTGGCCTAAGAGCCTACGTCAGATTCTAAAAATATCAATCTTTGAGAGAAGCGCGCTACTTTATGAACGAAACATAATATTATTCTATAGAATTCAATCCAGAAAAAAAATTAAAAAATTTAAAACCCCACTTGGATGGATTTTTTAATTTCCCGTAGGCCTAAGTGTTGATTTTACAGAAATTATTCCAGAAATTTTAAAATTATTAAATTTAATTTAAAATTGCTACTTTTATCCGTAACGGGACCGGTAGCGCGCTACTTTATACACGGAACATAATAATATTTTTATAGAAATCAATCAATCAATCAAAAAACAAAATTCAAATTTAATACCCCGCTGGGATGGATTTTTTAATTTCTGGATTGATCAATTAAAATTAATGAAGTGTTTCCCGATTAATTAAATTGAGAAATACTATTATGTAGCGGTAGCATGCTACAATTTTTGTATGACGTTATTTGTTCTTCTTTTTACGTCATATGCTGGCCGTGTAGAGCCGTAATCTCGTCTCACTTCCCACACATTGTTTGCTTTCCCTCGCTCGCTGCCTGAGAGAGCTAGCCTCTCTCTCTCTCTCTCTCTCTCTCTCTCTCTCTCTCACTGCGAGCGATCTTGCACATCGGGAGTTCGTAGGTCTGACCTTACTAAAAATATTACAGTGTTGATTATTAAATTGCATGCAGGCGCGTAGGAAGGGGGAATGGGGGGAATTGACCCCCCCACTTTTCATTCTGACCCCCCATTTTTAACGCTGACCCCCCGCACTTTTCACGCTGGCACTCCCATCAAAAAAATCTGTTTCACATTTGACAAGTATACCTCAAGTTTATAAGTTATCATTGAAACCAGTAGATTGTGTGTATTCCTTAACATCCCGAGTATTCTGTGTTCTACGTCATTACATCAAAAATTAGATTGAAATGTACTAAAATGGGCAACTTAACGTTCATTTTTTTTAGTTTTTAGATCACAAATAGTTGCTGTACAACATCGCTTACAGAGTCCGAGTGCAGTTTAAACATGATGAAATAACTGTTGTATGGTGATTTTTTTTCTTTCGGCGAAAGGGCCTCCGGCGGCTGGGGCTTCTGCCCCAGACCCCAGCTGCCGCTCTCAAAACCTGCTGATGGATTTGACCCCCCCAACTTAATAATAATAATAATGTATTCTTTATTGACAACAGGTCCGGAGACCCACAAGTGCAATATAATAGACAACTTATAACTACAAAGATTAAGCATTAATATATAGAATAAACTAAGTACACAAAGTTAAATTAACATTAAAGTTAGATTAGTTGACACAAATTAATATAGACATGAGATCAAAACATTCTACGCTCCTGATTGCATGGTGCATCTTGAGTGCTATTTCAGGGTTGCAAACTTTTCACAAAACGCAGGCAAAGAACTTGCTGTGATTAAATCTCATAATCGCAAACCTGTTACAGGTTGTTGTGTATTCTAAAAATTAATTAAAATCGAAATATTTGTACACAATTTATCACCTTTTTTTCTTTTCCAGTGTAGGCCAATGTCCCCTTTGCTACGATTTGGATCGATCTATTCGGATATCTTCAACATCTCTAAACATGGTACGATGATTAGTAATTAAAACCAATAGTTATATCGCACTTGAACTCATTTTTCAATTTAAAGTAATTAGACAAGGGAGCGAAGTGACTGAGTATCAAAACGCTGTACAGATTGCGCTGAAATTTTAAACAGACATCCGGTACGAGTTTACTGAGAATTGCTAACAAAATCAGCTAGATCCATTGCGATTTAAAACTACAAAAAATAATAAATTGAAAAATAGGCTGCGATGTGTAGTAGTTATTAACGACAGTGATTTTGTTTTTGAAATTATATTTTTTGTTTGTTGTTTGGCTGTGAAATGCCGTGCCCAAGGTTTATCGAATCTTGCACGCTCAAGGTACCCCCAAATTCCGCTCGGAGATTGAGTAAATCTTGCAATATTTACACGTATTTCGTACTGGCTATGTCACAGATGATAGACTACACTGCGTTATATGCATTTCAAAACATGTTTAATAATTTTTAAAATACAATCCAGAAATTACAAAATCTTTCCCGACCAGGGGATTGGAACCAGGTCTCCCACATTTCGGGTATAACGGCGCCTTAGCCAACTAGACTAGGAAAACGCCAAAGACGTTGTTAGACGAGTGAGCGAGTCATGTGTTAAATACCCGGGAACAGTTGCATTAATGTTTGATAATTATATTGGTATAAATAATATGGTTTGTAGTTTAGTTGGTATAAGGGCGCGACAATTAACTGTAAGGCCATAATGCGCCACTCTAGTCTATGATAGTCTAGGGATGCCTTAGGTAGGTGGAAGAAAGGGAATGTTACCGGGTACTCAACACATGGCTTACTCACTCGTCTAATAACGACTTTGGCGTTGGCCTAGTTACCACCTTTTTTATTCAACAGTACACTACTTCAATAATAAAGTAACGATTCACATGCTTAGAACGTCGAATCTAAATAAACACAACACTTTCATACTTAAACGCAACTAAAAACAATTATGAGCCATGCTCGCGAAGCCACAAGCCACTGGAAATCAGTTTAACATCTAGCTGTTAAGAAGGCACCTCCCGCTGCTCCTTAGCCCTATCTTGCCCATGTTATTTGACTCAAAATAATATATTTGCGCAAAAATATGTTACTGGTGAACGATTCAAGATAATATGGAATAGGGTATGAGGTTATAATAATAAAGGTTTTATAATATTAATTATTATTTAGCCTTTATTCCAAACAGAAACATACATTTTCACCAGTGCGAACATAATTGTACCTACAAAGATAAACATGAAAATGAAAATACAGTACAGAAAAATTACGGAACATACTGATTAGAATATATACATATTTGTATATAAGTGTGTGTTTATACGTGTGCGTGTGAGTGTTTGTGCGTGTGCGTGGTGCGTGTACGTGTGGGTGTGCGTGTGGGTGTGCGTGTGCGTGTGTGTTAAGTCAGTCTGCGGCGTGTATGTGCGGTTACTGGCCTACAGTGTTGTTTAGTTCTGTTTTGTCCGATGCTAAGTCAAGGAAAAAAAATATCTTAGTTACAGTTCAGTTTAGTTAATTTGTTATAAGTAGATTCCAATCTTTTTACACATGCATATTTGCAAATGTCGATTCTTGGTTTTGCAACTTTTTTTTTCAATTGCCTTTATCGAAATAATTTGTCATAATATATACCATTCATTTTCCAGTAACACTAACCTACATCATCTCGCTACAATGGAAGCGGATGACGGCGTGGCTTGGCCAGGGGGAGGGGTGGGGGAGGCCAGGACGGCCGCGCCTGCGCAGGTGAGTCTTATAGAGAGTACATGACGTCACACCCAACTGTCATGGCCGACTGGTGCTTAAAAGTGCCATAGCGCTATTCAAACACTTGCTCTATAAGGGTGCATTTTATTGGAGATTTATTTATTTTATTTTTATTTATTTATTTATTTATTTAATGTCTATCCTATTCAGTTATAAAAACTGATTTACAAAGGAGGACAACTAAATAAATCTAATTACATAGATGCAGACACAACAATGAACTACATTTAAGTAAATATTTGAAATAGTAATATTACAACAATGCATTAAATACTCAACAAATTTGATAACAAATAAAAAGGATATTAAATGCAATTTATAAATGAATCGAATATATAAAAAAAGGGGGTGGGGAATTAAAAGAAAAGAAAAAAGAAAAGAAAAAGAAAATAAAAGAAAAAAGAAAAAAGAAAAAAGGAAAGGAAAAAAAAAGAAAAAAAAACATTAAAAAAGAAAAACGAAAAGAAAAAACTGATTTATTAGACGATCCCACTCAAACGAATATGAGGTTTGCCAAAAATCAGGAACAGCAAATCAGGGAGTAACCAATCTTTCGCGGAAGAAACCACCGAACGCGAATCTTCATTCTTGTGTTCAACCATCATTCTTGTGTTCAAATCTTGATAACAATTTAGTACAAAAGATCTTGACTTTAATATATAATTATATCAGATATATAATTATTTAAAATTGTTCAAGTCAAAAACTGATCACAGCAATGATACAGGACACCTAACTCAAGTTGCAAGTTCCACCAGTGGGCGGCAACCAGACAATCTAGGCAGAAAAATATCAATTGAAAATACATTGAATACATCAAAATCAAAGCAATAATAAACAAACAAAGAGAACAGCAAAATCATAAATAAGAACATATGAATATAAATTAACATTACATAAACACAGTGACAATGCCCACAAATAAATAGTAAAAATCAATTCTTCTTTGTTCTTCGATTCATTATCATTGCTTCAATTTTACTTTTAAATTGTACTATTCCTAGCTCAGTAAACTGGCTTCTAATATCATAAGAAATTGAATTCCAAAAGGATACTCCTCTGTACAAGAATGACTTTCTTAATGATTCAGAATTTAATTTAGGAACTTTCAAAGAGTTCATTAGAACAGAATTTCTATCACGATCAACAAATTCAAAAATATTGGGTAAAATACCTGAATACATACCTTTCAATACTTTGTATGTATTTACCAGTACGCTATATTTCATTCTTTCCTCAATCGTGAAGCAATCAGATTGTAAATCTTGGCTTATAGGAATTGAATCAAACAGATGGTCAATTCTCTTCTGAAGTACAACATATTCGGTAGAAGGTCTTACTGCCCAAACCACTAAACAATAATCAATAATAGAGTGAATATAAGAATCTACAAGTAACTTTAACATTCTCTCTGTTACAAACCTCTTCATTCTACTTATAATTCCTATTGCTGATGATACTTTATTACATACATATTCATAATGTTTCTTAAAATTTAAATTACAATCTAAGAAAACTCCAAGATATTTAAATTCATATACTCTAGAAATTAGCTTACCATTACAATTCAACGTCAAATGAATATCATTCATGTTTCTATCATTAGCCTTATGAAAAATCATAAAATTTGTTTTACTATAATTAATATCAAGTTCCTGAGTTTTAAACCAATCATCCATCCTCTTTAAAACTTCTTGAAGACGTCTTACGATCTCTTCAACATCCACACCTTCTAAATAAAAGACCAAGTCATCAGCATATAAAATATAACTGATTCTCCCATTATAGTAGATATATCATCTATGTAAATAAAAAATAAAAGGGGTCCTTATTGATCCTTGGGGTACTCCACAAATATATTGAATACTTTTGAACTATATTTTGCAAGATTGATAAACATTTTTTTTTTTAAAAGTAATCCGCTAATATTGATAACAAATAAGGACTTATTCCTCAAAGCTGCTTGTCCATAGCATTCGGCAGAGCAAATCAGTCGAATATGTATTCTAATATTTGTTGTGAACGAGAAACAATGAAAATTGAATCTGTTTCTTAAAAAAAAAAAATTAAAAGCTGAGACCTTGTGGAAGCAGGTCCAAGGTCTATGGCAGGTGACTTCTTTCGGCGCTTATGTACTAAAGTTACGCAGTAAAATAATTGTGGCTGCCAAAAAGTGTTTTAAATATTTTTCGGATGAACCTTACTAATTGATACATAGGCATTGGTATCGTACACATTTAAAAATCAGTGTATCACATTTGTGGTTTATTCCTGTCTGCCTATATAGAAGCCTTGTTAAAATTGCATTCGTTACCCACTAGTTGCCCAAAGTTAGTAGGTAATGCGACACCAAAGCTTTCCTGAAACTCTTGTATGAGAATCACATTATCGACATAGACAATATTATTGGTGATGTCACGCAACTGGCTGCCCTTAGCAACGAAGGAAATCGACTCCAAACACACTATGACGATTGTTCTATCCAAATACAGCAATAATTGTTAGACCGTCCTGTCATGTCCTGTTGTTATGTGGCTACAAGATAAAAAGAATATTTTTAAAAATTATTTTAATCAAAAATCTCTTGACAACGCAATTGATACAATCCTAAAATACAAAACCTAAATGTACTTGTTTCACGAAATGTGTAGCTATGTTTATGTATTTGAAACTCTAAAACGAATACCTGCTGCACTTTAGACAAAATTTAATTTTAGTGGCCAATGAAAACTCAATTTCATGTACTGTTTCCAGAAAGCTTCGAAGAATGATGGAAGAACTGGCGCTCTGTGTTCTGAAGGTGAACATGGACATACCAGGTGAGTTGAAGTTTTAGTAAAATTACTTTAAATATAGACATACAATCACAAATACGTACAGATAAGTATAGACATAGATATAGACAGGCACATGCAGACATACAGACATATTCATACAGAAACATTAATTCTCATACATGCACAATCTATAATACACTTATATACAGGCAGGTACGCAACAACAGACGCATAAGCACGTCAGACACTTGCAGATAATCAGACACAAACATACACGAATCAGCCTTGTTGATTCTGGCGCTGTTTGCGGGTGGAATCGTGTCCATCTTGATCGGTGTTTCATACCTAAATATGCCGGTCTCTAGTTGGTCATTGTTCGCTCCTCGATAGTGTCGGCGCCCACAGGGTTGGTTTGGTCGGCTTTAAATTTAATGTCCCCCACTGAAAATCAGTTCTGTGACTGAGTAGGTAGACTCTAATAAAATAATTTATTTATTAAATGAGTTTATGTTTCTAGCGCGTCCATCTTGACATACGAGAAGACCGAAGGTTTCGCCAATATGAAGGGTGAGCTCTATGAAATCAAGATGGCAGCCATGTTATTCCTGCGTCTCATGAACTGCGAGACTATCCCTGTCTTCCGTCTTGCTTCCAACGTGAAGGGGGCGGGGGCACTGGACGATATTGCAGCTACCTATTCAACCGTTCAAGATCCCGAGGTAAATCTCAGTTGGTTTATCCAGTTAAAACATAAAGAAACCAGAAATTTAACTGCAAATGCTTTCACAAATGAAAAGGGAGACTTTGCTTTACAAAAGTATTTGAAAGCTTACCTTGAAATTAAAGAAAGTATGTCAAAGGATAATCGGTCAGATATTTTTAAAGGTGGTTTGGAAAACTGTAGTTTTGCAATCTACACCAACGCACAAGCAGACAAGAAGATTCGAGATTGCTTAAATGATAGGAGACCTTCGTTGCAATCCTCAAACCCAACAGGCATTCGACTTGTGGAATGCAACCCTAGTGAGCTTCTCAATGTGAAGAGGTCTAAAGAGAATAAGGAATTGATATTCTCGTTTATGAAGGATGACAATATCGATATCCCTTCACTCAACAAAGTGGAAGCGACACCATCAGAAACAGAAGAATTCTTGAAGTCGCTAACTGTGTACTCGGGACAACCGTCTGAAAGCCAGTTGGATGACATTATTAAGGATGAGCTACGGCGCGCATGTCCTGGTAAAACTAAAATTGAAAGTGACCTGATATATCCATTCTTCGTAGAAAACTTCACGTATTGGTGGAGTAAGAGCAACATCATTCTCGATCAACACAGCAAGATTCTGAGTGACGCAATCGATAACTATAACTTGACTTGTTCCCTTTCGAAAGAAAAAGACTTTTGCCTCGACCTGGGATTCCACAATACAAGTGTCTTTACAGATGCACTTGATAAAGATCCTTTACTGCATATAGTTCCTTCAAAGTATTGTGCAAAACTTTGTTGTACGAAACTCGTCCAGTCGATGCAGAATGTTGGAAGTTATATTTTACTGAGTTTAAAGTCCTTGCTGCGAACATCACAGGCTGTAATGTTAGCTTGGAGTAACTTGAACACACACTGTCTTGTTATCATAAGCGAGTTCAATGAAGGGAATGAAGAGGAGGAAAAGAGGAAGAAAGAGGAAGAGTTGAGAGTTACTTTGTGCAAACATTTGGAGAAGTATAATTCAGTCGAATGTACAAAGAATATAATTGTCGTTGCTGCTGAGGATGACACATTCACTTTAGAACTGAAGAAAAAATTACCTAAAAAGTTTCAACAAGTAGATTACACTTTTCAAATTTCACAACTGGAGCCTGATACAAAAGAAAGATTGAAGAAAAGGCTGTTTTTTTCCAAGGGGTGTTTATTAAATTTGGTGATCTCCTGAAGGAAGGAGCTGATTCTATGTCTGGTGTTTTCAATGATAACTTCATTGAAAAAGCCTGGGATCCGACATCATATCTCTTGGCCCCAAGCTCGACGATACGCTTTCTTACTATGTACCACGTTCTCTGGAGACGTGTAATATTTTAAAAACTAATGCTCTTAAAGAGAAAAATCGACTTGATGTATTCATTGTTCGTAACGTTACAGAGCTGGATTTACAGAAATTGGTTCCTTCTGGTGAGAAAGTCAGCAAGGTAGTAGACTACACCAAACACAAATCCCGCTATCTGGTGATGGGGTCGGCCAGTGCTGAAGACGTCACCAAAGTGTGTGGAGTGAATAAGAATGTTCATGAATTGGAAATGTTAACCGACGGGAATCTCAGATGGCTTAAAACAAAGGGTAATGTTGAGCACATCAAGGATATTCTTGATTCAGCAATGACGACACCAAAAGACCCAACACAAGTGAAAGACTTTGGAAGTAGAATCGTACTGATTGAAGGCGAGCCCGGAATGGGGAAAACTTCCTTTGTTACCCACATTGCTAATGAGACCAAGAAAAATGACCCGACTTTTTGGGTTGTAAGAGTAAATCTCAGCCAGCACATGAAACTGCTGAAAACATGTAAAGGCGGAATTGAGTTCTTAGTGTCAGCCGCTGGTATTGATAAACTGTCAACAACTGAGAAGGCTCTGTTCCAACACAGCATCGAGATTACAGGTAACTTTGTTGTATTTCTCGACGGCTTTGATGAAATCGCTCCTGTTTTCACAGACAACTGTTTGATGCTGCTTACAAAACTGTTGAACACCAATGCAAAGATAATCATGATTACCACTAGACATTCAATGCGATTAAAGCTAGAATCACATTTGTCGACACTGGCATTTACCTTTATGCCATTTACTGAAGCCAATCAAAGAGATTTCTTCCTAAACATTTGGAATAACGAAAAAGACACCCTTGGATTCGACAAACTTGACAAGGAACAATATATCAATGAACTGTTAAGTGCGTTGGCAAATTCCTTGAATGCAAAGGAAAAAGACTTTTTAGGAATTCCTTTACATGCCATGATGCTTGCTGAAATATTTGACCCTAACACGTCAAATTTACCAGATAGAATAGACTTGTTAAGTTTGTTCGAACAAGTAATTGAAAAAAAGTTAAATATGTATTTTGGCAAGATATATCCAGGAATAGAAAATATAGAGTACCAGTGCCAACAACAAAGTATAAATATTTACGAGGATTATAAGTCCGCTTCAATTAAACTACTGCTCGATGACAGACAATTACAAATGTTGGAAAACGATTCCAGTAGGATTTCTGAACGGAACAAATCATTGTCAGAGAAAATATTGAAGGGCGAAGAAAAAACTGGAATAGTTGTAGCATACTCGGACCATAAGGCAATATTTGTACACAGAATGTTTGCCGAGTATTTAGTAGCGCTTTGGTTTTCCGATAAAAAACACATGAAGAAAGGTCGCGATTTCCTTCGCAAACACTTGTATACAGATGAATTCAAAATTGTTCGAAATTTTTTGACCTGATGCTAACAAAGAAGAGCGAGTTCCTCACGGCAATCGTTAACAATGACATTACAAGTGTGGAATCAGTAGACATAGAACGTACTGACGAAGGTGGCCGGTCAGCGTTACAACTGGCTTCAGCCGTGGGCTTCGATTGTAACATTCGACCCGGCGGTAGCCCCTTGGATAGAGAACATCTAGTTTATCGTCTGTTAGAGCAGGGAGCTGACATTGAGAGAAAAGACGAGGTATTCGAGTGGACTGCGATTGAATACGCAATGAAGACACATTCATGGGATGCTTTGGATATATTACTGGAACACGACTCTAAGCTACATGATTCAGAAACAACCGCCGACAGAAGGAAACGTTTGGTTTTGCCAGAGAATATAATTGACAGCCTTGAAACGCCAGTTAGAATGGAATGGCAAAAGAAGAAATCTACACTCGTCCACCAGGCTGCAGCTTACGGACACTCTAACGTCATACATCTGTTCTTATTACATGATAAAAACCTCATCAAACAGTTGGATGGAGATTTGTGCACCCCATTGCATGAGGCGTGTTTTTGGGTGCAGGTTCATGTTGTTGACACTCTCATTAAACACTTTGGGTGTGACAAAAAAGCTGTCAAGAAATACGTAAATTTAACGAATTCTGCCCGTAAGTCAGCTCTGCACTACTCGATGTTAAGGCAAAATTTCAAAGCACAAGAGGAAAATATGCTACTTGGTGTAGAACTTAATGAACTAACAGACCAAACAAACAGAAAACACAAACCACTCAATGAACATAAAGGAACAGATCAAGAGCAAAATGTTGAAAACGAACGAGAACCAAAAAGTAATACAACTAAGATAAAAATATCCCAAGTTATGCAGTTGCTGATAAAAAATGGTGGAGATATCTGGGCACTTGATAAAAACAAAAGTACACCTTTAAATGATGCCTGTAGACAGGGTAATATGGAGGCTGCCTGCGTTCTCATTGACAGCCTGGGAACGGACTCAAAGAAAGTATCTATGTACATAAACACACCGGACTGTAAAGGTATGTGTGCTCTACATGCAGCCTCATATGGAGGACACTCAGAGTTGGTGGGCTATCTTATATCAAAGGGTGGAAACATCTGGGAATGTAATAGGTACTGGGTTCGCACGCCGTTGCATGTTGCATGTAGAAAGGGTAATACGGAAGCTGCCCGCGTTTTCATTGATAGCCTGGGGACGAACTCGGAGAAAGTAGCTAAATACATCAACACACCGGACTCTAACGGTGACTGCGCTCTACATAAGGCGTCATTTGGAGGATACTCTGAGTTAGTGGGCATGCTTATCTCAAAGGGTGGCGACATCTGGGAACGTGATCAGTATTCCCTTACACCGTTGCATGTGGCCTGTAGAAATGGTAAGATGGAGGCTGCCCGCGCTCTCATTGACAGCCTGGGGACGGACTCTGAGAAAGTAGTTGAATTTCATCAACACACCCCGACTCTAGGGGTAACTGCGCTCTACATGGTAGCCTCATATGGAGGATACTCAAAGTTAGCGGGCTTGCTTATTTCAAAGGGTGGGGATATCTGGGCACGTGGTGAGGATGGTCGCACGCCATTGTTTAATGCCTGTATAGAGGGTGAGATGGCGACTGCCTGTGTTCTCATTGATAGCCTGGGGACGGACTCTGAGAAAGTAGCAGAATACATCAACACACCGGACTCTAGGGGGAACTGCGCCTCTACATGTGGCCTCATATGGAGGATACTCAGAGTTAGTGGGCTTGCTTATTTCAAAGGGTGGGGATATCTGGGCACGTGGTGAGGATGGTCGCACGCCATTGTTTGGTGCCTGTATAGAGGGTGAGATGGAGGACTGCCCGCGTTCTCATTGATAGCCTGGGGACGGACTCTGAGAAAGTAGCTGAATACATCAACACACCGGACTCTAGGGGTAAATGCGCTCTACATGTGGCCTCCCTATGGAGGATCTCAGAGTTGGTGGGGTTGCTTATCTCAAAGGGTGGGGAATATCTGGGCACGTGGTGAGGATGGTCGCACGCCATTGTTTAATGCCTGTATAGAGGGTGAGATGGCGACTGCCTGTGTTCTCATTGATAGCCTGGGGACGGACTCTGAGAAAGTAGCAGAATACATCAACACACCGGACTCTGACGGTGACTGCGCTCTACATGTAGCCTCATATGGAGGATACTCAGAGTTAGTGGGCTTGCTTATATCAAAGGGTGGGAACATCTGGAAACGTGATGAGCAAGGTCGCACGCCGTTGTTTGGTGCCTGTATAGAGAATGAGATGGAGACTGCCAGCGTTCTCATTGATAGCCTGGGGACCCGACTCTGAGAAGTAGCTGAATACATTGACACACCGGACTCTAGGGGTAACTGCGCTCTTCATGTGGCCTCAATGGAGGATACTCAGAGTTAGCGGGCTTGCTTATATCAAAAGGGTGGGAAAATCTGTGCACGTGGTGAGGATGGTCGCACGCCATTTTTTTGTTGCCTGTAAAGAGGGCAAGATGGCGACTGCCTGTGTTTCATTGATAGCCTGGAAAAGGACTCTGAGAAAGTAGCTAAATACATCAACACACAGGACTCTGACGGTGACTGCGTTCTTCATATTGTGGCCTCATGTGGAGGATGCTCAGAGTTACTGGGCTTGCTAATCTCAAATGGAGGGGACATCTGGGCACAAGGACGGTATGGCAGCACACCGTAACATGTTGCCTGTAAAGAGGGCAAGATGAAAGCTGCCCGCGCTCTCATTGAAAGCCTGGGGACGGACTCTGAGAAAGTAGCTCAAATACATCAACACACCGGACTCTGACGGTGGGCTGCGTTCTTCATATTGTGGCCCCATGTGGAGGATGCTCAGAGTTACTGGGCTTGCTAATCTCAAATGGAGGGGACATCTGGGCACAAGGACGGTATGGCAGCACACCGTTACATGTTGCCTGTAAAGAGGGCAAGATGAAAGCTGCCCGCGTTCTCATTGAAAGCCTGGGGACGGACTCTGAGAAAGTAGCTAAATATATCAACACACCGGACTCTGACGGTGACTGCGTTCTTCATATTGTGGCCTCATGTGGAGGATGCTCAGAGTTACTGGGCTTGCTAATCTCAAATGGAGGGGACATCTGGGCACAAGGACGGTATGGCAGCACACCGTTACATGTTGCCTGTAAAGAGGGCAAGATGGAAGCTGCCCGCGTTCTCATTGAAAGTCTGGGTACGGACTCTGAGAAAGTAGCTAAATACATCAACACACCGGACTCTGACGGTGACTGTGCTCTACATGTGGCTTCACGAGGTGGAAACTCAGAGTTAGTGGAGTGGCTTAAATCAAAATGTGAGGCATCTGGGCACGAGGCAAGTTTGACCACAGACCACTCGGTTATGACTACCGAGAGGGTGAGAAGGAGACTTCCCGCATTCTTATTGAAAGCCTGGAGACGGATTCGGAGAAAGTAAGTGTGAATACACTTTTAGTTGTGATGTAACACTACTTTGCCGCTTGCTCAACCCGAATACAGTAGGCCTAATCCGCGACGCAAAGGAACAACAATACGATCTTGAAGATAAAGACGGCAGCTTCTGATTTTAGTGGCCATCGGGTTCGCAAGCAGCACTGTTGCTAGTAAAATTGAGGAATAACAAGGGCCTTCTAGATTACCGCCTTCTTTAAACACAACATTTGGTTCTGGGCGCTCCCCCAACACCCAGACTTGCCTTAGATGCCCGAGGTTTAACATTGGGCGTTGTGATCGCGGCGGCGTTTACGGCATGTTATGGGCACGCCCAAGTTGCAAGTAAGCATGATACGGAATGTACCCATAGTGAGCGATGTTCATGAGTAGTGGTGCTGACAGTGACAGTAATAATTATTGGATTGTTGATTCTAGTATTTTGATAAATAACAATTTGTGTAGAGTTGAATTCACACAACTTTGAATGACCTTTTTGACACTTCTCAGCGGCCATTTCGCATGTCGACTACATAAAAGAAATTGGTGGCTTAAATTTAAAACCTTCTTCGTATCTAATAAACGATATAGAATGTTGATTTATAATCTCTAAGGCTAATATTTTTGTTTTAAAGTTATTTTATTAGGCTTTACAATTCATTTGAATCAAACAAATAACTAAAAACATTTGTAACATCAACAATTGCTTTAACATTAGCAAAATTGTTAAAATATTAAGGACCAATGAGAGCTCGCTTTTTAAAACCATTATTGCAAAAAAAAAAAAAAAAACACAAATTGACATGTCAAAAGTTTTATATTTAACTGTCTCCCGGATAGGCCTAGGCCTAAGTGTTCCTGCTTCTAGTAGTTCCTTTTATCCTAGAAATCTTTTCAGCTTCTCTTTCGACATTACTTGATCCTTATGAAGTAGTTAAAGTGTGGCTTTTAAAAAACCACTTTAATTTGAACAAGATCGTCAATTAATCTTTTAAAATTCAAATTACTGAATTATTACCACAAATATTATGCGCCCACACACAAGCTTTGCTTATGTGGGCATTCACCTTCACAATATATAAATCAATGTATTTTTTCTGTTATGTATTTTTTTTAAAACATGAAGTTGATTAAATGCGTGCTAAATCTGAAATCTGAAATCTGAAAAATAATATGACCTAATAATTCAGCTGTCAGAGTACTTCCAATGCTTCAAAATCAGGCGGCCATTGCATGATAGCATTGTTAGTTTGCTGTAAAGGTTTTAAATGCGTTGATTCACGTGAACATTTGAAGGTCGTGCAAACCTGCTGACTTTAGGATGATGTAAAAAACTATCAACCTAAATAATTGGAAGAAAAACAAACACATATCAAATAAAGTCTTTTTTCAGAGCTAAACAGCTTCCTATATAACACTCAATATTATATGAATATGTAACAATGTATCTTCAGACATTTCAATTTTAGTTCACTATCAAGTTTTTTTACAATATTGTGACAAAATTATTATGTCCTTCAATCCAACTTAAAAATATGCTTCACACGATATCGCGATTAATAATGTGGGGATATTGTATTAGGTATTTTGCTACAAGCATCATGTTTCATCATGTTTTCTGTTTTTCCATTTTTGGATATTCTTTTTTGTTCAAACAGTATCAAATATTATATTCGATTCATGTTCACACACCTGCTCTGCTAAACCAGTGTGGTGGCCCGCCAGTTATACCTTCAATTACATTAGTGCACACAAAGCTTACTGGCACATAACACATAATGTGTGCTAGTGGCTTAGTTGTTAGCAAGAATACGTTGAATTATAACAATATTTTTGCTTGTCACATGTTGCAACGCGAATAAACGAAGTGAGCCTTCGACGTTTCTTGCTAGATCCTGCCTATATCTGTCTTTGCCGATGATATTTTATGAATAAATGTTCAAATGTTTAGGATTATTCTCTCCTTAATATTTTAAATATTGAAGGACATCATTCATTTCTTTTATGGGCGTTTCTCTACGAGTTCAAAGTTTCATTATCATTGCTTTATTCTGAAGCTTTTGTATAGCGCTTATTTATTTCTGGACAAGTTAAAACAAAACTTAGCTTCAATAGTCAATATGTGTAGAAATTACGCCCTCTAAATCTTAACTTTAGCATTAAACGTCTACGATTTATGAATCCAATATAAAAGACCAACTTTTCTAGCAAGTTTTTTTTATGATGAACTTGTTGCCTATGCTGTTTAAAGGTCAAATTGTCATCAAGAATAATACCTAAATATAAAAACTGTGATACTTTTTCAATATTTTGACCATCTTGTTGGAGAACTGTACTGTCAATATTTAGCAACCGTCGGATAAAAGACGAACAAACAATCATATCTTTAATCTTAGTCACTTTAGTCATTACTTGTTGCCCTTCAACCCCGTTTCCAATTAGGATCTATCCTAGGTTTTCAATATAACAGCTTTATAATTTTAATGAGTAAAATATCAAAGAATCATCAGCATATTGGTAATATAAAAATTAGTCTAGAGCCCTGAGGGACACCAAATGTATTAGCCTTTGTATCTGAATAACAATTATTATAATTCACTTTTTGTGATCGAAATTCTAAATAAGATTTCATCCATTTTAGAGCTGTCTCCTTAACACCAAATATTTTCAATTAAAGAATATCTCTGTCAATGGTATCAAATGTTTTTTGAATGTCAATAAAAATTAAAAACTGCTATCATTGTTTCATTATTTTTTAGTTTATGTTGTAATGCATTAAGTGCATGCTGAATATCAGTTTCACATGAATGGTGTTGCTGAAAACCAGATTAATCTTTTGCAAGCAGATTGTTATCAAGTCTTGCGATTGATCTAGCACCCCCGATTCCAAAAAAGTTTCGAAAAACTTTAAAATATAAAATATGTCTGAAGTTTTCTCCATCAATAGCTCGAGGTACCTTAGGTTCAGGGACACTTTACAGATTGGTCCGTACTAGGGAAACCCAAAATCGTTGTTTTTAAAAGAGTGAGTTAGCCAGGTGTATAGTAGGCCCACCCGGTATCATTCGCTATACTGGGCTAGATCCAGCTAAGGTATATGGAGGAAAGGGGATGTTCCCGGGTACCCAACACTTGGCTCACTCACTTTGTTTAACAACGAGTTTGGCGTTTCCCTAGTTTAAATTGAACATTCAAAATGCGATTCGTGTTCAAAACGTATAAAACATGAAACATTAACAAAATTTTCCAAGATAAAACAAAATCACCGAATTTTATTTCCCATTTAAAACCCCTCAAAAAAAATATGTGGGTGTAAAAATATAAAAAAAAGTTCTAATCAACGGGCTTCGAACCCCAACACTCCGTGTGGGAAAGGGGGAAATTCTTACCACTATGCCATTCCAGCCACGTAGATATCGTCCCCTAGCTGCTACTAAACAAATGCTATCGATATTTAAAAAAATCACATTTTTTTTTATTTTTTGGGTTAAGTCGCAATGGATCTAGCTGATTTCATAAGAGTTCTCAGTAAACTCGTACCGGATGACTGTTGAAAATTTCAGCGCAATCTGTTCAGCGGTTCAGCTGATTTTTTGACGTACAGACGACAGAAAAGAATCACAGAAGAGAGCCGTTTGAGTTGAATGGAGAAACTCGGTCGCTCCGCTCCCCGTTTAATAATGACTCTGGGACGATACCTGTGTCAAGGGCACCTTTATAATATTTGTCAAATACGAACTTACAATTGACCTGATAATTTAATTATTAGACGAGTGAGCGCAGCGAAGAGAGAAGTTACAAAGAGAGGAGTTAACATTTTGAGGGAAAATCCGTTACGATTTAAACTCACAATAAAAAATAAATTTGAAAATAGGCTGAGAATGTCAAATTAATTGAACGGCGTTTTTTTTTTGTTTATGAACAAATCATTCATTTTCAAATCATGTTTGCATGCAGTGACCAAGGTGTATCGAATGTTGCACGCTCACAGTTACCCAAAATTTCGCTCAGAGATTGAGTAACCCTTGCAATTATTATTCATATTTTGTACTGGCTATGTTTTTTCCCTTGTATTGTATGCATTTTTTAAAAAATGTATAAAATTTCCCCGAAATAATAAAATACTAATCCAGAAAAATAAAAAAATTTATCCCGGACCGTTATTTGAACGTGCGGGTTTCCAACATTCCGGGTATAAAGGCGCCTTAGCCAACTAGACTAGGAAAACGACTGTCGTTGTTAGACGAGTGAGCGAGTCATGTGTTGGGTATCCGGGACCATGGGGGTAAAAAGCCAAGGGGATTAAGTGACATTGTGACATTTTTTAATAAGTTTCGTACCTTACATTGATATAAACTTTGTCGTAAAGGGGAAAAGTGAATTCCTGTCGAGTGCTGATTCACTTATACGCCTTTACCACAAAGTTTATATCAATGTTAGGTTCGAAATGACATACTTAACTCGACTTATTAAAAAATGTCACAATGTCACTTAATCTCCTTGGCATCTTACCCCCTCTGCATTTAAGTTGAATGATATATAAGGTATAACTTACATGATAAGGTTTTTGAGTTGGTATAAGGGCGCGTCAACTGTAAGGTGAAAATGCGCCACTCTCGCCTAAATGATAGGCTTGGGAGGAAGATATGCTGGATCCAGCCTTAGGTAGAAGGAGGAAATGGAATGTTACCAGGTGAGTGGGTAGACTCTAAATAAAATTTATTTATTTATTTATTATTTATTTACTCAGCACATGATTTGCTCACTCGTCTAACCATGGAGTTATAAATAGTACTGGTGGTCTAACAACGACTTGGCGTTTTCCTAACAGTATCATTTAAACCTATCCTCACCTGGACTAGAATGTTTTAGTTGTTTAATTTTCTCCCTAATTTATTCATTTGTTACGTTTTTAAAAACTGAGTGAACTTTTACTTAACTTCCACACACGTTATAAAAAAATTGTTAAATTAATCACCATTCACCACAGTGAAAAAAATTCGAAAATACAGTTTGTACTTATTTTCATCAATACCCCCTTTATATATTGTCTTTAATGCCCCCCCATAATTATTTTGGGCTACTTTTGTATTCCCTCATTTTATGAATATTCGTTCTTGAAACTAAAGCGGCCGTCACACGATTGAGAAAATCGCGCGAATTGGCTCGCGCGAGTAACTCTCTGGGAGTAGGCCTACACTTATTTACATGGAACTCACCGCCTTCCCGTCAGACGGTGAGCCAGCGAGCGCGAGCTCGCGCTCGCTACGAAAAATGTCCAGCTTGTTCAACTTTCTGGCGAGTCGAGGTAGCGAGAGCCAATCAGAACCCACTACCGTAACACGTGACCAGTGAACACCAATAGATGGCAAGGATGGTAAAAAACTCGCGGAGCCAACTCGCGCGAGTAAACTCGATCGTGTGACGGCCGCTTTAGCGTGGAATAACAACGACAACGTTTACTTATTTGCACGCAGTTTGCACCAATAAGTTAAGTGACCGATCAACAATGTTTTCGTTGATCAAAATATTTTTAAACAATATGGCGTATTCGTCTTTGTTCTGGGAAGCTCTTTGTAAAGAACTCGAGTAAAATAAACTGCCAAGATTACAAACACAACAGAGAAATGAGAATTTTCGAGCCACACTTCCTGGCCCTTCCTCAAGCAGAGGCCTGCAGACGACGACTTCGTCAGACGGGTTATTGCGCGCTCTATCTTCTCTATCTAACAACCCCTTTCCCTCTCAAGAGAACAACTCTCCACCCAGGACAGCCACAGGAGCGAAGACGAACACATCAGGTGAGTGAAGTTGGCAACCTTGCTTTGAGCACTATCTGAAACAAGTCAGGCTATTAGTGCACAATAAGTGCGTTCTAACGCACTAAACCCAAGAATTAGTGCACCAGTTTTGGAGATAATTACTTATTAGTTTTGGGGGTTCCAACTTCATGCTGCACCCCCACTTTAAGCACTAATTCTGAAACAAGTTAGTTTAGTTGACAATTAGTGTGTTGTGTTCTAGCACACTTAACCCAAGAATTAGTCCACGGAGTTTTAGAGATATTTACTTATTACTGTTGGAGGTGCCAACTTCATGCTGCACCCCCACTTTGAGCTCTAATTTTAAAACAATTTAGTTTAGTGCACAACAAGTGCGTTCTAACGTTCATAAACCAAGAATTAGTGCACAAGTTTTGGAGATAATTACTTATTACTGTTAGGGGTGCCAACTTCACGCTGCACCCCCACTTTGAGCACTAATTTCTAAACATGCACCTCGAATGCCTAATTATGCGTCAGATCTCACCATCTCCCATAATTGGTGCGCTTCCGGTTACAAAATTACGTTCTCTCAACTGTTGGGGGTGTGCAGCACCACCCCTTAATTTTTTTAAAATAAACATATATTTAGTGCTGAATAAGCACTTTTAATCCCACCGTCTCCCATAACGTCGTTGTCAGTAGGCCTACTTGAGGTAGGTATATTAATACAAATATATACATAGGAAGTTATGTCTAAAGGTAACAAATAATTCAATACATCTCAATAACCAATATCCTTATACTTTATTTATCATTACATACATTTTTAAAATTTTCATCTAAAAAGGTTTTCCATATTAATATGCTAATTCTCCTCTAATTAGCATCAACACAGACTGGCACAATCCCAAAATTAGGAGTTACCTAAGTTTGTCTGATAGTTCCTACCTAAACCCTAAACTTTACAACTGTTGTTTACATTTTAGTCAGAATAACTCATCAAATAGACAATTCTTTCCGGTTTGAATTAGCCAGAAAACAACAGAACTATAATACACAACATTAACTGTGTTTGTAAAAAAAAGTTTCCAAAATGCATCATCTCTAATTGAATATCATTATAAATTATTATACTTTTAACCTTACTAATATGAAAGCGTTATGACAATTTTTAAATTTAATTTTGACATTTTTTACATTCAAAAAAATATTTTTACTCTCATAACATTTTGAAAAATATAATCAAGACTATTCTTGTAGAGAATGATTAAAAATTCATTGACTTAAAACATGAATTAAAGCCATTTACATATTATTTTGAAAATAATCGTGTTCATTCCACATTTTTGTTTTTGAAATTAATTTAAGCCGAGTACACTTATCTTTTCTAAAACATTCCCAGCAATCTGACACCATGGCTAGAAACTCATTCTCTCATCTCAGTTCGGCAACGCGTACGAACTGTGCATTGAATTCAACTTTCAAAACACATATAAGCTATACATTTAAAATATATTGTATACCCTTGCTGAGAATAAATATATTACATATTTTATATCTTCTAGACTTTTGTTTTGCTAAACAAACTTTACATGAATGTATGGGAGGTGATTTTTCACATGGTACACTAGCTACAGGCTAAAGTCTCGTCGTGTTCTATTCTATTGTGTCCAGTGGGTCTAGTTACTTTCGTGCCAATAGTCGATGGACAACTTTAGTGAGAAAAGCAAGTGAGAACTGCCATCTCAATTTTTATCATACCAAATTAAATAGCAATTACTTACATTTGCAACATGTAATTGTGAATTTACATTAAATAAACATTAGCAGAAGACTTTAAAAAAGTAAAATTTATTACCAATACAAAAAATCTTATACTCTTGTATTTCTGCAGTCAAATGTGCTGTGACGAGACATGAAAATAAGCTTTGTATTGGCAATTACACATTACACTTCTAAAGTTTCTAACTAATTTACAACTTCATACAGTAAATGTGAGTAATAAATATTTAATGTGTCATGATACAAATTCGAGATGTGAGTTCTTGTTCTTGTTACTAAAGTTGTCAATATACAATTGTGACGATAGCAAAATAGACCCCAGTCATATCGTGTCGTGTATTGTCGTGTATTGTCGTGTATTGTCGTGTATTGTCGTATTCTGCTGGTTAGTAGCTGTCTTCTTACTAATACAACGTTTATCTAGAGGTTGGGCTGTGTTCAATACAGGGTAAGCACATTTTATTCCAAATCCAAGTTTATATATAAAAATGTGCTCATTTAAACGGACTACAACGATATTTAGGAATACACTGTTACAAGTAATCACATAACACTGGGGGTGTGATAATTCGAGTCAAGATTTTCTTCAATCTAGGCCTACACCCGCTCAAAATTATAAACAAACATTGCCCACTGGCTGAACAAATTACCACACTGCACATTGCAAAACAATGCGTAACAGAATTGTGTTTTGGAGAATGTATTTATGCCGTTCAATTTAATAAATATTATCTGATAAGGATATTAAATGTAAACAATTTTTTTTTTTTTTTTTCGAAAAATGTAAACAAATTGTATTTTTGGAAATGAATATTTGAAAAATTTAATAATTTTTGGGAAAAAAACTATCTAAGGCTATCTATCGCAAGACTCAAATAATAAATGAGTTATCTAATATCATAGAAGATATAAGATATAAATAATGAATAATGTATAAACATACTTTTGCACTATACATCTAGCTCCAGAACGTATTCAATGAAGTAATATCCACAAATTTTCTTTAAGATGATAACGAAACATGTTAATTTAGTATTCTTAAAAATGCATTTTATAACAATGACCTCAAAAATGTGTAAAATATGATTAAAAAATTCAATTTTAAGAAGGTACTTTTAAACTTATTCGAAGCTTCTATAAATTGAATGGTATAATGAAGTGAATGGAACTTCAACAATTTAGCCTAATCTTTATCATCTTGCTGGAAATATTTGGCAATAGCTCAATATCCAATAAGTAATGTTTTCTTTAAATTAAGAACGAGTAGCGGCCTTAACAAAAATAAGTAACTATGTAGTTAAAATGTAAACATGTATCTATATGGAGGCATGTGTCTGCTTTGGGTTTACAATAACACTGATACCACAATAAGAAGCTGAATCACAATATTTCTTTACCAACATCACGACAAGAAAATAATAGAGGCACTACAGTTTATGTCACTCACTTTGATTTAACTAGTTATCTGAAACATCTAAGGTTGGCAACAATGACATCTTAAGAGGCCACCATACACAAAAACAGATTTATTTTATAGTGTGATTAATTGAATTGTGTTTAAAAATATTGCGTTGAGTATAATTTATAAAAGTAGAACATAAAAATAAATATGTTTTTTGTGGGAGAAAGTGTCTACAATTAAAATATTCAGATCTGTGCTAAAACATCAACCGTTCCAATTACCAAATGTGACAAAGATCTACTGGAAATACAAACAAAAGAAGAAAAAAATATTTCCATTAACGAAAAACAAATAAATAATTAATCACATTTTCATTATGTTGACGACAGATATTTAGTTGAATTTAAATAAACAACTTTAAATAACAGCGTTTAGATGTACAATTGATGGCATGTAACAAAATAATCATAAATAAGCATTATAGAATGTTCTTTGAATAAGTTCTTATCTTTAGTAACATCGAACATTTAAAATTATTGTAATGACGTTTGACATCGGTCGACGAAAACTAAAAACAATTGTAATCAATCAAAGACTGAATTAAAAAAGAACACCTTGGTTTGTATGGATGGCAAAAGACCAAAGACTCTTTTCAATAATAATTCCATTGTAATATACCTACAATGTTAATCAATAATTAATAATTAAAATATGAATCTTGAATGTTTGTATATAAACAAATTAATTTAGAATTTGTTTAACATTCAATTTTTTTTGCCCTTTCATGAGTTAAAATTATCGACACTGTTGTTTGGTATAATTATAATAACCATTGTTTACATTTGCATATTGAAACGTTAATAAAAAAATCGTGTCTAAAATAGAAACTGACTGAAAGATCATAAATAAATGATAACAAGTTATGCCGAAAATGAATGTGTAAGATCGAACGAACATTATAATTTTTTCAGACATTTCTACAAGATTTGTTGTTAATTATGTAGTTCACAGTCTGGAGGCTACTTTTAAGAATACCTGTTGTGAATGGTGTCCTCTTAAATGATTTACAACTACCCCTACCAAGTGTGTCAATGCTATTTTTTACTTCTATTAATTTTACAGTAACATCCCTAAAACATAGCATTTATTTGCACACGTTTCACTTCTCTCAAACAATAAAATATTATACTGTTGATTCTTAATGATAAATTAACATTTTCTATACCCTCGTTAAAATATGTTTGAAGGATGTATTTTGTGACAGTTGATAGTGCACACCAAAAACATTGGTATAATTTTAGTTTTATGGCACACTTAAGTGTGGACACACTTACACTTAAGTATGGGTAATCACTTTACTATTGACATACATATAGGTTTGAATGTAAACACTTAAAGGGCCACTTTCTAAATCTTTCTTGTTTAAAAAAAAATGCATTTTGTATTAATATGGTTAAAATGTGAAATTTTGATAAATAATTTAGATATACCTCTTAAATTTAGCTGGTGTTTTGTAAACTTATGATTTTGGAATTTAATTTGAATTTAATTTAGTAGGTATATGTTTGAAAACCAGAAACATAATGAAATTGGTTAATATATACTAAAATTAAACATTATCAATTCTATGATAAGAAATAAAATTGACAACTTAAGATTTTCGGAAGCCCCCTAAGTTGGAATACGTTCATTTAAATACTTGCACAATCATTAAAATATTAGCCTACTTAAGTATGAATAGATGGGTTTAAGTATGGTTGTAAGTAGTTTTACCCACACATACTTCACATAGTTGCCGGAAAGCATTGTTAGTAAGGAAGAACATACTTAGTGAAGTTTCCAAACATTCGCATAAATATGAACATAAATTGGCATTATTAAATATTATTATGCACAACCGAAATATTATTTTATATTTGAAATATGACAGTGTTCAGTATGACAGTTTGTAGATTAATAATTGTTACTAACATCTAAATAAATAAACTTAAATATGAAAGGCTACACTTAAATATGGACACACTTGAACATCGAGACACTTAAATATGAACATGATTAAACATGTTTATGCTTAATATGAACATTTTTAAACATAGATTCGCTTAAATACGAAACATATTTAGGTGCAACTATTAAATATAATCAAGAAAGTTCGAAATACATTAAGTTCTGGTTTGGGCAGTACTTACTCTACAATTTTATTTGTATGAAACCAGAAGTTCCAGTCAAAGCGAACATAATGGTAAGACAGATCTTTTAGTCGAGTTAAATCTTTGTGTTTTTATTATTAATCATCAACTTGCAATTGCAGCGTTGAGTTTGTCTTGATAACAGCAACACTTGTCCATTTAGTAACAAAATGTTTATATTAAAATATAACTGAATACAGTTTAGACAATATTTTGTTCAAGCCAACAGTTTTGAAAAGCTGTTGGGTACTTCATGTTTCCACTGTATTCTGCACATAATACATGGTTAGTTACGCGGTCAGGTGCAACAAACAGCAAATAGAAAATAAATCCTACTAACATTGATTGTCACTCTTTCTTCGATATCTCTTTGACGAAAAGAAAACTGAGTGGTTACCTAGTCATCTATGCAAACTCTGGTTGAATAAAGTAACAATAATGTTTTATCTTGTTAAAAACGATCAAAAGTTTTACTAAAAAAATATAAATTTGTGTTTCATTCTGTTTACTTTAGTCGTCCACGTTGCAATAAATTTACGATAATATAAATTAAATTGTGCAATACAATCATAAAAATTGATTTTGTGTCATATTTCGTATGGATTGAGATCCAATGTGTGCATTCAAAGTTTAAAAACATATACGTTTTATATTTTAATAATATATTTTTATTGGCCCCCTAAGTTATAAATACTCTTAGTCAATAAAATGATGAATTTTGCATATCAATGAATTTGCGCACAAAATATATTATGGTAAGCTAAAAATGTTTGTCAAAAGCGCATTTACTACATTACTATTATTATATTAATTATTATTTTCTCAAAAACGTCTTCACTGAATCATTTTACGTCTCTACAATGACCATTTTCATATAATATTACATGTTGACATTGATAAGTTAACTAGCTGTTTTTAGTGTAGACTTGTTGGGGGAACTATCTGCACGTTTAACATAACGTCACCCCTGGTGACACCCACCAGGCTGTACGTGTACGTATACTTACTTACAAATAGAATACTTACATATTTACGTCTCTATTATGACTGACTAATATTGTGTTCCGGCAAAAATTCGAGAGAATTTGTGTTTTCTTTTCTTTCTTCAAACAAAACATTTTTAACGATATTGGAAGTATACTCAAGTTTAAATTATATAACACAAATAAAATGCATCTTTTAGTTTGATTTGAGAGAGAAATGAAACTACGTACAATAACTGTTATTTTAATTTATAATGTTTAAAGCAAATCCTTGGAAATTTTAATTGTTATAACATAATAAAAATTAAAATTAAAATAAATTTCAAGTATTTTGCCTGCTACATTGTGACTAAGAACAATAACTATGTTATCTCGTTTGAACATTGAAAATAAATAAGAAATAAATTTATTATTAATAAGGTTATGAACCCATAAATTTAAGAATCTCTTAATTCGTTGCAACGACGAAGAACTTCAAAGAAATGTTTGAAATACAAAGAAAAACTAAAAATGTACAGTTCTTTAACAAAGACACAAACCACAGGAAGAACTTGACAATACATTAAATTTAAAAAGGAGAGTTAATAAAATAATAACATGTTCTGTTTTATATTTTTCTGAATATCTATAGAAAAAGCTACAGCGTGCAATTATGTTGTTTAAGAGGCCATCGTTTGATACATGAACAAAATATGACTGTCTTTACGTTTAAATAAAATTTAAATAACATACTTAAGAGTACATTTAACAGATAATATGCGAGATTCCTCTTGAGAACGTTTAGAATGCACTATTAAAAATGACAGTCTAAAAAGAAAATGTATTTCAAATATAAACCATGAACAGAAATGTCACGATTATTTTTAGATACAACATATCCCACTGAATAATTTTGAATAATGTTTACGAAATCAAAAACGAAGATTAATAATTACAGACTATATGTAAAAATATCGTATAAAATGTTTTGTTGGATTTAAAAACAAGAAAACATCAGACTCCTCTTTTATTGTATTTCACCGACGTAGTTTGTCTGATGAATACAATAATACAATACAGCTGCCAGAACACTCAGGTCATGAAGCCACCTCTTCAGTGGAAGTCTTTTGCATCGCTTCTAAAAAACTTACAACTCAAATTACTGACGTGTGTGCATCATCTCTTTTATCAAACCTCAATCAACCTCAGTTAGACCACTTCAGCATGGTACACATTTAAGATATCTTGTTGAAACTTTCGGAAATACAATCTCATCCTTATCACTTTCTCTCAAGTTTATAATTTAGTTTGTTTTTCCAATTATTGTATAAACCACAAAAACACAAAATTACTTAAATGAATGCTAATCTCTTTTGTTTTCTAAGAAATAATTTGTACGTTTTATAAGCCGCATTGTTTTACCTTTTACAACATTTTTTTTATCAGTTTATCTTCGGTTTTGAAATACTATCACAATTATTCTTGAATAAGATTTAAACTCTCTTTTCTGAGCCTGCATACCACTATTACTATTTTAACCCTTGGTTAACTCTTAACCCTTAACCCGCAACACTTCAGCAAAAGGTAACATTGATTGTTTGTTATATTCTGTATCCTTAGAAATTAACCCCTTCTGGAATTGTCCAGGAAAATGAATTTCGCATATTTAGTTATTTGATTTGTTTATTTGTTTATTTGTCTATTCTATTCCGGTCCAACGGTACCATATGGACCCAAAACGTCTTTCAATTTTTATCTGGGTAAATAATAGTTTTTATTCAATTTAACACAATTATTTTTTTCTGGTAAATAATAAATAAATATTTTTTCCATTCCAATGGGACAAAAGGTGAATGTTTTAAAGACGATTGTAAACACACATCTGCAAAAGAGGCTAAAAATGGGGGAAAATGGTTTGTCCCGGAAATGTAATAAATCTCTAGTATTGCTATTATTTGAGATACAAAAATTGGAAAAAATTCAAAATCCTAGTTTTAGGAATGCATTTCAAATATAAATTTTAAATTAAGTCGAAGCTTTTATTCAAATTCCAAAATTGCCCAACATTCCTTAAAAATTACGGAAAAATATATGGAAAAATAATAAATTTCTTAGAAAAAAGGCCCTACTTAAAATATTTGCTTAAAATCACATAATTTACACGGATTTAATTTGGACCTGAAAGGGTTTTAACACCGCCTAACCCAGGTTAAAATAGTAACAGGAATCCGCCCCTTGGAAGTATCAGTGTTGATGATGATGGCTCATCACTTATCAGCTATATTACAAACCACCCGATTCTTTCGCCTACTAAACTGAATCAAATCTTACACTTAAAGTGCATTGGGTACAGACCGTAGAATAAGATTGGAACGACAATATACTTTTGTAATAAGTTATTTGGACTGTACACTGCACTTGTAAATATAAAGAAAACATGAATTCGACAAAATTTCTACGAGTCGTTGAAATAATGTTGAATTCAATATATTTTTTTTAAATTAACAAGTGCAGTGTACAGTCCAAATAACTAATTACATTATTAAGGTCACCGGTCTAAAAGTTTAATTATTATAATTTTATAATATAAATAATAATATTCACATTCAGTCCATCTGCTAGATTAACATGAATAAATTATAATGAAAATTACATTTTGTAGAGGGGTAGCTGCATTGTCTTGATTCATGAATTACTTTCCATACATTATAAGAACGAAATTAGTAACATATCGGTAAATTTGATAAAATCTGAGATAAATAGACAACTGACTGGTGAATAATTAAAATTGTTAATAAATATGATTAAAAAATCAAAATTGAATTTCTTCCTGGCAAATGAGATACTTATAACATCAGAGATGGATTTGGTGATGTCAGGATTATTTTCAACATAATACAGACGTCAAAAAGGAAAAATCATTGCGGCTTATAATCGAGCACAAATATTTTCGAAGTAATCCCTCCCGAAACGCAACGTAAATCTCTGTACATTCGCCCACATTGAAAGCGCAACTAAAGCGTCGAGCCGTCCTCGAGGTGAGGCTGAGAGTCAGACGATGCACGACGTCTACTCGGGTTTGAGTCGGTGCCACTGAACGATCGTCTGCCTGGGTTTCGTGATCATGTCCTGCCAGTGTTTGGTTTCTGAAGCTCCCGAGCCGTTCTTACCTGTTGAGGAACAACACAAGGTCAGTTAGAGGTCATGGATATATCTTAGGACAAGCACAAGAGTATAGGATCAGCGTGGAGTTATCGATGCGAAGAGGGAAAAGGACACATTTAACAGTTAGCACATAGTTATTTGCTCGGCTAAGAAGCATCCGAACTTAGTAAAGTTGACAATAAAGTATACATAGACAGCCCTGCGCTCATAGATTTTTGAAATTATCTCTTAATTAGCAAATCACGAATATAGTAAATTTTGGAGTTTATACAAAATCGAATTCGTGAAAACTAATTTTTTTTTTGTAAATTATTTTAAAACAAAATTTGGAAATGTGTTACTGTAACGCCCTATATTTCCATTTCATAACATATGTTCAAAATTTCAAACACCGGTGGTGTCAGTTGGCCGAGCGAACATCAATTTGCCTAAGATGCATGATTGTCCTTTAATCTCTTAAACTGAGCGTTACAAAGAACGCAAAGATAAGGAGTACAGGAGAAGTGTTATCAGGGAAATATTGTAGGTGTTGAATGCGTGCAGGTAAAAAGTAGGCAGACCAAGAAACAAGTGGGTGGATACGATTAAAGATTGATTGATAGATTTTGGTCTTTATTTCGAGGCGGGGTTAAGGCTAACCGTTTGGAATTGAGTTGTTTTTTTGATAAATATAGTGCAATTTGTATTGTGAGTGGAAAAATACATTAAAATACTTAAAATTGTTGTATTGGTCAATTGGGATTTGGTGAGGGGTAAAAATAATAAGTCAATACATTTATAGGAGAATCTCGTCCCTTTTGTTGAAACTTGGACTGCAATTTTCAACATGAATTAAAACATCAAATACACAACACTTTACTGTAGAAGTTGTAAACAATGAAAAGAAAAACATGACATATTTACATAGGATATACAGGAGGGACAACAATTTATTTTATCTCACAAAGTCTGTAAAATTTTATAAATAATTTAATGTTTAAAGTTTAAAATAAATATTTCTTGATTAATTTACAGGTATTTATATAATATTAGAATGTACTATTATTTTTCGAAAATGCATGTTTTACTTTTCAAGTTTTCACCTCATCTACAAAGAAATAAGACACGAGATAAGACGAACAAGACAAGACATACACAGAATAGCAGTCAGTAGCAAAATATGTAGACAGCAGACAAAATGTAATGGATTACAGGAAACATTCAGAATTTGTCAGAATTCCATAGCTTCAGCCAAGGATGCATTATGGTCGTATACGTAGTCTATACTTGCTTAAGAACCAGCTTAAGTGTTGAGTATACGACTAGATACAGACCAAGATATAAATATTATATACATTTAACGTTGCATAGTTGTTGGAAAAGAAATCAGTAATAACGTCAGAATTTCTCATTTTTCGCTACAAAACATGTGCAAATCAATATATTAACCATTATAGTACGTACATAAAACATACTAAGGCACATTTAACAAAACTGTGCGACAACATTAACTATTAGTTGTGTTGATCAAGTGACCAAAAATATACTAGCATTTTAATATGGTTGATGATAATATGATGATAATTTATATTAGAGACAAAACTTTAAATTGATATTAAACACATGTTTTTCAGAATTTTAGGCTATAAACTTTGAACATAATATATATTTTTTCATCAATTATTAATGGCCACATCCTATAACAAGATTACCACTGCTCTCTGCCATTTGTTTTCCAAATTTTATACTATGGCAGTGTTTGCAGGTGATAAATTTGTGTCCACTCAAAAATTAAGTGTAGATTTTAAGAATTGAATGTTGTTTAAATTATTTTAAGGTTATCCAATTCTTATACGGAATTGTTTGACATGTTCATGTCATTATTAGTTAAAATTTTTGTTATTTAAACGTCGTTACATTATCGCGAATGTGCCACCTTTTTTATTAACGTTTCTTAAACAACTATGAAGGTTTAAGATGCGCTGTCATTCAGGCGTGCAGGTAGCATGTGACTCCGAGTGGAGACGAACAATTTTATTCTTAGAGATACGTGGACATAGCGTTGTATGTGAAATACTAAAACAAGCAACAGATGTATGCTTTCAATCTCCTTAAAGATTTTCATTTTAACATTATTTAACATGAAGTTCTTATTTTAAAGATTCTTTTGTAGTTTTCTTACTTTTGCAATACAAAATACTGGATGTTGTCCATGACAATAATTAAAAAATACGCGTAAGGAAAAGTCATGAATAAAATTGTTTTGAAATTATTAGAAAAAGATTAAACAAAATGCTACACACGTACAAATGAAAGTTTTGCAAATGCTAAATTCACGTATCTCTAGAAATAGTTCATAAATTGAGCACATATCATTATTTCACGTGCAGTGTACAGCCACACATATCACATACACCGGACAGTCACATTGTGCAATAGAACATTCACATTGTGCCATACAACATTCAGATTGTGCCATACAACATTCAGATTCAATGTAACCATTCAGAAATAAATTTAATTTTCCTGGAGAAAATTTATATGTTTCGTAATTTGTAATGTACGAAACACAAAATCAAGACATAAATAGAAACACGAGCACATAACATTTTCTGATCAAGCGAACATTACACAAGGATGAAACGTGTTCGAAATATCTTTAGACTAGCATCACACTTCAACAATGAGAGTCAAAAAACAAATACAATTTGGTAACTTATCCGTCTGTATTGGTTTGTTAACGTAATGTATTTAAATTTTAAAATTAGATACAATAATGCTAGTCAACAAGGCAATACTTATTTTTAATTCACTTATTGAATAGTACTATTATTTTGTAGATATATTCGCTTTGTAATTTTTTACCAAAGGAAACGTCAAAGTCACATAATCCACAACTTTCTTTGGAAAAGTTATCAGATAAAATAGATTCGTATTAAGAGTCTTTACACTCAGTCACATAACTGATTTATAGTGGGGGACATTGAATTTAAAGCCGACCAATCCAACCCCATAGACGAGTGAACAATGACCAACTAGAGACCGGCATATTAAAATTAGAAACACCGATCAATCAAGCTGGACACGATTCCACCCGCAGACAGCGCCAGACTCGTTTCTAGGACAAAAACTTTTCTAATTTCTTTGTGTAATGTCCGCTTAAATTATGCACATACAAGTTAAAGAAATAGTCCATTCAAGAATGCGCCATGTTTGAAGTAGTATGACACTTAGAATGCTTTTAAATGCCAAACAAGTTGCAAAGCAAGAACAGTAGACCCAATCTATGTTCACGACGGATTATGCATATAAATTGCATGACATATTTTCATTAATTCTAAAATTCACCTGCTGTAGTATGAGAAGATCCGAATGCGCAGTACATAGAAAGATAGATTAAGAGAAAAAAAAGATTAGTTGCACTCTTCTAAATATTCAGTGTCTTGACGAGTGAGGAAGATACGAAGCTTAGAGAAAATAAATTTATTAGTTTGATAAAGATTCTGCCATTGTTGAACCGTCAAGTCCATGGAGACGCCTTTTATACCTGTAGATGAACTTGCAAAGTGACAGCTATTAATTCACACAAGCATAATATGTACGATTTTAAAACCAAAATCAAAGTAAATTGTATCCTTGATTTGGTATTCTGACAAGACCAAAGCCCCAAACTTTTGTTTTATTTTGAAATGGAGAAAAGCGTCACAGAATCCTTTAAATAAATAAATAACAATAAATAAAGATTTGTAAACTTACTATAAATTTTAATTTTGTGAATAAAAACACAAAATCTAATCATGATCTACTGAAACAAACATTTAAATTAATACATTTAGAAATAATTATGTCCTCAACATAACAATTAAAAAACAGCAATCTAAACAATATGTTTTGTTAATTGGGAATATGAGTCCTGTTTTTTTATTAACTCTTATAAATGATTGTACTCCATTTGTTAACCACTTTTTATCTGCATAGAATAAACGTTTAGAAAATAAACATCCATGAAAAATAAAGTAAACAAGTGTTTGTCTGCTCAGAAGAACATAATTATTTTTGAATAATATACTTATTTCTACGGTTTTGTTTCGTATGTTGTTTGTAAAAAGGTTCATTTGTGTAACAATAATCATAAACAAATTACAAATGTGAATCGTTTTTAACTTTTAGCAGGCTGAAGGTTTTGTCCTTTATACCCACCCCAAACCATTTACTTCGTCACAATCATACTGTCTTGTCGCCTTTTATTACTAAAAATAACAAACACATTTATTGATTTATGAAATAAAACTAAACATTTAAGGTTTAAAATATAAAACTTGCACTTACATTAAGTGACGTTTGAAAAACGTGGATCCCTTTATATTATTCATGCTAGGAAAAATCTTTGGAGGTGATTGATATAAAAACAATCGCTATTTTTTTTTGCCAAAAATTAAGACCACGATACAATCCACTATTGAGAATCATAAGGTGATATTTTCATAAGTTGTTCTTTCGGAAATGTAGAAAAATACAAATGTTTGGAAGATTACAATTCTTGTTAATTAGGTTAAGCGATGTGCAGACTGTAAACTTAAATTTAAAAAAAAACACCAACCTGGTATCTTTTTTGCGTTATGTAAACGTACTTATTGAACTTTTAAAGTTAAGTTTTAAATTTAAATAATGTTTATTTTATAACATTTAAAATCCAAATTTGGGGTATGATGAAAAAAAATCAAATTCTTTGGCGAAAATAAATTTTGTTCTTTGATATATTTTTTAAAAATTATTTTAAAATTTGATAATAATTTTAATAAGGATGGTTTTAATTTTAATATATTTTTTTTTTTTGGTAAAATTTTGTTTTTCCGTTTTTTTTCCCTTTGGGTTTCCTTATGTGTTTGTTTTTTGTTGTTTTGTTTTGCCTTTTTTGTGTTTCCTTCCCTTTTTGCCTTGTTTTTTTTTGGCGTTTGTGTTTTTTTTTTTAAAATTAATTTTTTTTCCCATTTTAAGGTCCCCGAATAAATAATATCCATTTTCCCCCAATTTTAAACTAAAGTTCTTAAAATCGGTTGGGTCATTGGGTCGGCGTTTGCCCTTTTCCGTTTCCTCTTTTCGGCGAATAAACCCCTTGTGTGGTCTGGGCGGTCCGTTTGGCGCTGTCTTAAAAAAAAAAATTTTTTAAATTTTTTTTGCTTGAAAAATATTTTTTGGGCTTTTTTAAGTTTTAATTAGTTATTTTTTAAAATTATTAAATTTTGTTTAAAATTAATTTTGGGAAAATTTTAAAAGGTATACTTGTTTTAAATTCCAAAAAAAATTTTGGATAATCTTTTCTGTGGTTTTTCTCAAATTTAGCCCGCCCGTGTCCATGTCTTGCCCTGCCCGTGTCCGGTCCGTGTCCGTGTCCGTGTCCGTGTCCGTGTCCGTGTCCGTGCCCGTGTCCTTCCGTGTCCGTGTCCGTGTCCGTGCCCGTGTCCGTGTCCGTGTCCGTGTCCGTGTCCGTGTCCGTGTCCGTGTCCGTGTCCGTGTCCGTGTCCGTGTCCGTGTCCGCGAGGCGACCTACCGGCCAGCAGTATCCTCCCGATCAGCTCGTTCCTCCCGATGTTGTCGAAGTCCATGACCATCACGTCCAGACTGCACTCACGGATCTTCTCCCAGGGCACGTTAAAACTAAACGTCTCGTTGAAGATCGGGTTCAGGGTACATTTGAAGATCGGCGTCTTGCGTTTCTCGATCCTCTTGTCGGCGAACTGAAGCCACACCTTGATGTATGGATCTGGAAGGCGAGTACACAAAGTTTAGAGCGATAAACTGACTCAATACATTATTTCCGTGGATAAATTAAAAATTTAAAAAAAAATCGTATTTAGTGTCTACCCACTCACACACACAACAGATTTTTAGTGGGGGATTCCTACAAGAATTCCTCAAAACAAAACAATGTCTTGCTCTAGATAACGGTTTGCAGAACACCGAATCAACCCGACGCAGTAAGAAAATAGTTTGTCATACACAAGGCTCAGTTAGAAATGTTGGTCAACTATGGCGTTGAAAAGGTCATGTTTGGTTATGCTTCGAAATAGAAATTGAACATTACCTGATTTCCCGTTGATATCTTTTGCCTTAAGGTTCCTGCATTTGAGCAGAGTCAAGGTAAGCACGCTGTTGCTTGGGTGATAGCAGAGAGACATGAGCAGTTCACCACACTTTGTCCTTGCGGGGGTATCGGGCCCTTTCCCAGAAGGATGGTTTTCCAGATAGTTCCACCTGCAAAATTAAACTGGCGGTGGGAAAAAGTTCTTGGTTAGCAGAAGACTGAGCATTTTTAAAACACACTTGCCCCTTGGGCGGGAGGTTTCAGCGCCTTCCAGAAGGATGGCTTCTCAGATAGGTCCACCTGCACAATATAAACAAGGCGGTGAGGAACAAGTTCTTTGGTTAGCACAGGGACATGACCAGTTCACCACACTTGTCCTTGGCGGAGGTTTCAGTGCCTTCCAGAAGGATGGCTTCTCAGATAGGTCCACCTGCAAAATATAAACAAGGCGGTGAGAAACAGGTTCTTACCGTTCTTTGCCTTAAACTTTGAACGGTGTAAAGAGCAAGCCGAACACCTAGCCTATATCTCACTAACGAAATAAACAGAAAGGTTTTTGTAGAAAAGTAGAGGAAAAGAGACTGGTAACAAATAAATATAAGGATTTATATTAAAATTCATATCATAACTTTTCGTCTTAGTGCATAAATAGAGCCGTTTAGAAACAAAAATCATTATTATTTTGACAAACGTCATTAAAACATTGATCATTTCTCCGAATGTCAGTAACTTTGTTAAATTCGTGTTTCGAGAAAAAATAAGACCAATTCCTTTATCTGAAGTACATTATTAAAATGTGTGTAAAATCCAACAATTTGAATAATAAATAAATAAAGTCTATTTAGAGTCTACCCACTCAGTTTTATAACTGATTTCAGTGAGGGACAGTAAATCAAAGCCACCAAGCCAAACCCCGTAGGTCCCGAGCAAACCGATTACGATAACCCAAAACCAAAAATCGATATTTTTAATTGGAAATATAGCAATCAGTGCATGGACCGTCGAAACACCCGCGGATCAACGCCAGAAACACAAGGCCCATTCGCCAAATTGATTTTATTATGTGCTTCGTTTCTAGGGCGGGCCTCCAAGTCACCGTTTACAACTCCTAAGACAAGAACTGATGGACTTAAGTCCAAATCAGAAGTTAAAACACTTCTGACTTGAGCGGGAATCGAACCCTGGACCTTCTGCATTGGAAGCAGATACGCTAACCACAAGACCAACGAGCCACTATTGTACTAGCCCAGGTTATATTGTTAAATCTAGCAAGATGTCAGTAAAACATCGGTGTCGTCTCGCTCGTCCCTGGAGAGCCCCTCTCAGCTAATGAGTAACCACTCAGCCAGCAGTGTCATCCTGTACACTTGACATAACTAGCACACTCAGTACAAGTAGTCTCTGTACAAGGGTACATTACGCTAATGACCTAGTCATCTTGTAAAGATCTCTCAGGATGGGGATGACGATGTCATTATCTTCCTCAATATACTCTGTGTTTCACGTGGACCCTCTTGGACCTCGTGACGATCCATAGCTTCTTTAAAACAGTTTAATGGTCTCGGGTAAACCTTTTTTTTAACAATTAAACGCTTTTTTTAAATATAGGTTGATTGCTTAATCGAGCATATTTTACAAACTTTCTGGACCACTTTTCGACCTCCAATTTTCACTTATTTTTGGTGAATAAAAATATACAGGCATGTTCCAATCACAGAACATATGGGTACATTTAATACATTTCAAATAATTGTATACCGTTACTACATATTATAAGATTTTGAAATAGGTAATAAAAGCTGAGAAATATTTTTAAAATATGCTCTGATCCGATACAGATGAAACCAATGGTGCAAAACATAACACCATTGGATATTCAGTAGAGCAAACAAGTGCAGTCTGTATCAAATCCGGGTTTGTCGAAGCTTATACAAGTCTTCAGATTCTGTGGGACCAGAAGTCTACAGTTAAACTAGGAAAACGCTAAAGTCCCGCCGCGTTGATGGATGAGCTTTTTAAAATTTTTAGTTTGCGTGGGATATCTTTACTTTTGCAAGTGCTTTGTTTTGCTGCCTATGCATTGTAGGTGATTGTTGTCAAGTTTCTATTGTTAGCTGTCTATTGGTATTATTTACCGTAAAAAACTTATATTAAAAGCTTTATTTCTATGGATTCTGGCTAACTTTTTCAACTTTTTCTTTCAAACGGTACTACATCACCATAACCTTAATGTCCATGTATAATATGAACGTTGTAGCCCCACCCGTTTGGTCAGAATTGGCCCAAATGGCACGAAAATATCGCACAAAAAATCAAAAAACTTATATTAAAAGCTTTATTTCTATGGATTCTGGCTAACTTTTTCAACTTTTTCTTTCAAAAGGTACTACATCACCATAATCTTAATGTCCATGTATAATATGAACGTTGTAGCCCCACCCGTTTGGTCAGAATTGGCCCAAATGTCACGAAAATATTGCACTAAAAATCGAAAAAAATCGTAAAAGTATTCATGAGAAATATTTCTTCGATTGTACCCAAAAACAATACACCTCTAAGTTCAGAGATTTCGAAGGTCCTGTCAAATTTTCATCAAGATCGGATATGCCATTTGCCTGGTAGAGAGTTAACAAACAGACAAAAAAACAAAAAAACAAAAAAAAAACAAACAAACAAAAAAAAACACCCGAGCTAAATTTTTTGGGGGTCAGTGAAATTGAAGTCTTCGCTTCGCTCATCCAAAAAGTATATCATTTTACCTCAAATATGTTCCTCGTTTTGGTACAAATATATTCTTCTTTTTCAGTGCAAATGCCCGTATACTAAATATATCGTCAAAATCAAGTAACTTCGCGTGGTATTAATATTGGCGGTAGTATTTTCCCGTAAGTCGTGAATATATAATTATTGGATGAGCGAAGTGAAGACTTCAATTTCACTGACCCCCAAAAAATTTAGCTCGGGTGTTTTTTTGTTTGTTTGTTTTTTTGTCTGTTTGTTAACTATCTACCAGGCAAACGGCATATCCGATCTTGATTAAAATTGAAGGGGACCTTTGAAATCTCTGAACTTAGAGGTGTATTGTTTTTGGGTACAATCGAAGAAATAATTCTCATGAATATCGTACTTTTACGATTTTTTCCGATTTGTTGTGCCATTCGGGCCAATTCTGACCAAACGGGTGGGGCTACAACGTACATATTATACATGGACATTAAGGATATGGTGATGTAGTACCTTTTTAAAGACAAAATTGAAAAAGTTAGCCAGAATCCATAGAAATAAAGCTTTTAATAAAAGTTTTTACGGTAAATAATAACAATTGACAAGGAACAATAGAAACTTGACAACAATCACCTACAATGAGTAGACAGCAAAGCAAAGCACTTGCAAAAGTAAAGATATCCCACGCAAACTAAAAACTAAAAAAGCTCATCCATCAACGCGACTAAAAAAAGCGTTTGCGAAGCTTCCTAGTTTCATTTCATTTCATTTTTATTACATAATAAAGACCCCTAGCACAATATGTGTCTGGGGTATATAACAAGTCAATGTCTTAAAACGAAAGACAATATCTGATAACAGTATCCGAGCACAATACAGTATATTAATAAGTATTTTATAAAAAGTACTTAAAAAACGATGTATAATATAAAAAAATATTAAAACAGTATGTTGGACATAGGTCTTGTAGATTGTAAACGTCAGTATGTTACTCTAACTCACTTGGACCTTCTTTAAATGCTACAGTTGAATAAAATGCATTTTGCACCAGGTATATGTATGTATTTTTTGAGTGAGCTCTTTTGTGTTATCTATCTGTCTTATAATTTTTGAGTAAGCTGTTGAAAAAAGTGATCCCAGCTATATGTGAGCCTTTTCGGCATTTCATTGTGATGCAGTAGGGTGTATATATAAATTACCTTTTTGCCTCGTATTATGTTGGTGAATATTTTCGTTTGATGTATTATTTTTTCATTTTTGTTTAACAGTATGTTTACCAAAGAGACGGTGTAGGGAGGTCGTACGGGTCAAGTGCGTCACCCAGAGATAAGTAGTAGTTAGCTCCAGGATCAAGCGGGGTCGAGGGAGCTATTATAATAATAATCACCCTGGGAGGAATTAACAAGAGGTGTCTCATTAGGATAGGGCTGTAGTTAGCTTGAGAGGGGCGGGGCTAGATGAGATGTGGGCGGAGTCTGGAATCTATTGAGGTATACCTACTTTATGCTAGCTAGTGGTGTCACAGGATTCTTATACATACTGTTCTTGGGGTTAGCTAGAGCTAGGGGGTGGAGCTTTACAAAATATGGGCGTGGTCTCAAACATATTAAGGTATACCAACTTTGTAAAACTAGACTTGGGGGTGGAGCTAGAAGATATGTGGGCGGGAACCTACTAGAAATGTACCTAAAACATAGTATCTTTGTTGGAGGGGTATTTAGATATCTACTTTTATGTGAGTTTTTACCTCTCATCTAATCAGCATCATCACCCAAAAAATTCTGCATTATACTTTTACGCACTGTCTTGTGTGTAGGGCCCATTATTTTGTAATTTATATTTTTATGGTGTGTTTTAATTCCAATGTTTGTTATACGTAAACCCAATATGTAGACCGTAAATAATTTAATGAGCGTGTTCTAATATCAAAACTGAAAGGCAATAATAGGCTTAAATTACTGATCCTAGTTCCTCAATAGTATACCTGAACCAGAATAATGTTAAGACTTAATTAGTGATAAATGATTATAGTGAGTGTGACCAACTTTAATCAGTTCAGGTTTAAGTTAAGTCTTGTGAATGTGTAGGTAGTGTGGGAACAGGTTTAGCGGTTATCGTCTTGGCTACTCTGCAGCATGACCTGCCCGTGCGCCATCTCAAAGTGAACATAAGGAGTCCGTTGAGAGATCAGCCGAGTGAAAGTAAGGGATCCATTCAGAAGTGTCAACATTGATGGAACTTTATGCGGACGGTCAGTGATAAAATGGCGGCTAAGGTGACGAGGCGAGGCTGAGTGAGGCCAGAGGGTCTTTGAACGACCTAACTGTGAGAGGATTGGGGGAGCTGTTGAGAGACCGAAAGACAGTCCTTCAAAACGAAAACGTCCGGATATATTTTCGAGACAGAAATTATTCGTGATTTTATCATGGGAGGTGGATGTGATAGTTGGAACGATAAAATTCGTAAACTTGAGGCTGATTTTCTCCAATTTATATTTTATCTACCATGAATAAACAACATTTTAATTTATTATTGCAAGTTGTTTTTAAGTCACTGTTTTAAATAAGTGTTTTACTGTTTACCTGAGTTAAAATATCAACTGAATGTTGTATGTTACATGTGTTTGGTTCTTACCTGTCTACTTCTCGAATGATAATCAGTACCAACTACAATTGACACAACTCTTAATTTTTGGTAACCTCCCCATTAGCCTATCCCTCCACTTCCAACTGTCCCTTATAAATCTGTACTTTAGGCCCTATACACGTATATTTTACATTCAATACTAATACCTTTTCAAAATCCTTATATCATACTATATACTAGCGTTTTATACTATAATTCATCCTAAATCACATTGTATTGTATTATATCACAATTATTACTCAATACAAGTATATATTATACTAGTAATATACCTATAATAAAACTCGATTCACATGAAATGCACATTCTATTTTATTATTCATTTTATACCATGTTTTAGCCTTAGGAACTATTCACTCCCTATACACGAAGAGGTGTATACTTGTACGATGTATTAGTCTAAGTGAATAAAGATCTACTCTACTCTACTCTATCTTATTTCGTACTCCTAAAAATGATCTGCAAACTTAAATGAAATCATGATTCTTTTGGTTGTATTGTATTATTAGGTATATAATAAAAATAGTTGCATAGAAACATATTAAAGTAGCAGTTAAACACTAGAACAAAAAACATATGTTTGGTACTTCGTAATTTATTGCTATAAAGGGGTAACAGTAACACACATGACTTTTAAATAAAAAAATAATAATGAATAAATAATTCATGGTAAACAAACATAAAGTCTAAATAAAAGAATGAAATTTGTAGTTAGGGGTAGGTTGCTCACCTGGCAGAGTGGCAGGAAGACCTCCCCTATGGAATCATCCCTGGAGAACCGATCGTAGTCGAACACGTGGAGGTGGAGGACTCGGCTCTGGAGTTTCTGGATCGGAAATCCTGGAATACGGGAAGAACATGAATTAACTTATGTATATTTCCAGAGCTCTCCTCTAGTTTCCGGAAGTTATATATATCCCTTATCTTCGGGATCAGTTCTTATTCCACACATCAGAAAAACAACAGTGTCCGATTGATAAGACATTATTGAGATCTATTGTTTGTTTTTTTCTTGGTACATCTCTTTAATCTCCACTTATCTTTTGTAAAATATCAATAACATAAAGGACATGTCAAATCAAACAATGAACAATATTGTCCACTCACTTGCCACGAGGCAAGCCATCAACATACTTACAAGCGCAAACTCACACAAGTAAATTCAACCTACATGAACATAACATTATTTAACCATTTCCATCAAACATAAAACATATTTCCAATGTTATTTCATTTAAAAACAAACTCAAATCACTCTTAAATTATAAGGCATACTACTCAATAGTTCAATACCTAAATTATAATTGATAAACATGCACGAGCCAACTTGTGCATAGTGTTGTGTTATAAATTGTTGTATTAGGTATTTAAATATTTAGACCTACATACACTAACTACAAGATGTACTTTTATTATCTTAGAGGTCAACTGTGTTATTTAAACATAAATTTACGTATGAAACACTTAATGGAAATAAAGCAACATATTTCTTATTTCGTTCTTTACTTTTCCCTTCATATATCCTTATCCCTTGATAATTTCTCTCTTTCTTTGAACGCCAGCTTCTCCATCTATCTCTCGGATTATTTTCTTCCCCCACGTCCCTTCCTCCCCCCTCCCCTCCTCTTTCCCCTCCAGTAATTGAATCGATCCCCTCCTCGCCGCAATACAACGATAATCATTTGTTTTTCTACCGCACACGGTCACGTATACCTACTAAATACACGGCAGCGTTTTGGTTCGAACTCGACAAGAATATTCTACACTACAGCATGTACACACTCGAACAAAAGTAAATCAAAGACTGAGTGTAGTAGATACATCTAGGCCCCTTTTAAGTGTCGTCTAATTGTTATTTTACAAATTGTATAAAAATTAATTGTGAAGGCATCACAGCAATTTTTTATTAATTGATTGTAGAAAACAAACAAAAAAGAAATCACATTTTTTAGCATTTAGAATCTGTCAAAATGATCATGAACACCCAAACAACTACACATTTTCTGATGTGATAGGGCGAACATAATATGTCCTTCATTATCAAATATGCCAAGTAGTTTAAAGATAATGATTTATGGCTGCAGGACAAGAAACGCGCCGAAAATCAAATCACGCTGGCTTCCTCTTAATGGTAATCTTCTTTGGAAACAGTTTTAAATGTGCTGGTTTATTTATTTAAGTTGTATTCGTTGGTCACAGCGCCGAGGCTGATGCAAGCTTAGCTTGGACGGCCTAAATTAGCTTCAGCCAGCACGAGCACAGCCTGGCTTTGCCTCCACCAATAAGCAAACAAGATTAAAGCGTCTGTGATGTTGCCCTTCGCCTTGACGACCCAGAATTGTAACTACTTTTTATGTTGTGTTAACATTTCATGACTTTTTGACCGTTTTGAGAGCGTCTCTCATTTACAATAAATAAATAAAATAAAATAAATAAATTCGTATTTAGAGTCTATACCCACATACTCATAATATAACTTATTTTCAGTGGGGGACAGTAAACTAAAGCGACCAAGCCAACCCTGTAGGCCCCGACGCAATCGACGAGTGAGCGATAACCAACCAAAGATCGATATTTTTATTAGGAAATATAGCAATCAGTGGTATGGACAGTGCGAACACCCGCAGATCAACGCCAGAATCAACAAGGTCGATTCAGAACAACTTTGATTTTATTATGTGTCTCGTTGCTAGGACGGCTCTAAAGTCACCGTTTACAATACATGAACTGATAGACTTATGTCCAAATCAGAAGTTAAAACACTTCTGACTTTATCGGGAATCGAACCCTGGACCTTCTGCATTGGAAGCAGATACGCTAACCACAAGACCAACGAGCCACACATTTGATTGCACAGACATTTAAGCTCAATCCGTCCTTGTGCAAATAGCGTAGATTTCCATGACAGACAGATTATTCAACCGTACGATAATTCGTTCTCTTTCCACTTAAAAACACAAATGTAATTTTTAAAAAACCTGATGTTGACATTTCAAACATATTTGAAGCATTTTTAGAAACAAAAATTAATAGGATCACAAAACCCATCAAAATCTCCACAAATTAGTTCTAAATCTAATTTCCCCACAAACAGCTTAACCAGTGTGCTATGGATTATTCTCATTTTATGACCAATTCCTCTGCTATCTAGATCACATTACTAATAAGTGGTGCAATCAGGAATAGCTAAGCTTAAATGAGATCTTTATTTCATAAACCCTTGGTAATTACTAGTTTGTGACGTAATGTATTTCATGCAGGTAGATTTGATTAGCTTTGGAAGTTATGACGTCTATTCCCACCCAAACGCGTAATCAATATTTTCGATTTAGGGAAGTTCAGAGACAGAATAAATACATTTGTATTTTGGATTATGATTGTGAGTTTATTATTTGTTATTTATTCGTGTGGCCCGTTGGTCTTGTGGTTAGCGTCTCTGCTTCCAATGCAGAAGGTCCAGGGTTCGATTCCCAGTAAAATCAGAAGTTGAGTCCAACAGTTTGTATACAGTGACTTTGGAGCCGTCCTAGAAACAAGACACATAATAAATTTAAAGTTGATCTGAATCGGCCTTGTTGATTTTGGCGTTGGTCCGCGGGTGTTCGCACTGTTCATACCACTGATTGCTATGTTTAAATCTTTGGTTGTTTATCGCTCACTCGTCAATTGCGTCGGCGCCTACTGGGTTGGCTTGGTCAGCTATAAAAATGCTAAGTTCCCTAATGAAAATCAGTTCTGTTACTAAGGGTTAAGTGGGTAGACTATAAATACGGATTGATTGTTTGATTTTTGTGATTACCTAAGAACTACGCAAAAGAACGGCACAAGGATCTAAGTTTACGATTATTCTCTTTAACAAATGTAACGCTATTAACTATTATGTTTTAAATGTATTTTAAAACCTGTAAGTTATTGTCCATCATTTCTCGAAACTGATATTCTTCTAAATTTCACTAAAAAAATATCATGTTTATTATATTTAGCCCAATTGTTCATAATTTCTTGTCAATTACCTATTTTGACACGCAATTTTTATCTTTTGAAAGTTACGTTTAAAGGTAATAAACTGATAAGTAACTAAACTATTAATAACTAAACATGTACAGTTAACTTAAGCCAGACTCGTTTATCTCAAGGGATTAGTAATGGAGCTGTAAATGTGAAGGTATGAACGAAATGCGACGGAAATAAGAACGAATGGTAGATGCAAAAGTAGGTCAGTCCCAGAAGACAGATGTTGTCGAGTGAAAGACAAAGAGCTCGAACCGTGCCGAGTTCTTTGCAAGTATGAGGGCGGAACAAATATGTATTAATGAGCGCCCGGGAGTAGTGAGAGAAAACTAGAACTTTAATTTCAACCATGGAAAACCAGAGGAGGTGTTCCATATCTGACGAATTTCAGAAACACCCGCGTCTTGTATATTGCGCGCAAAGCATTGTGGGAGCATGGGGGTTTGGTTCTTTAAATGTCATTTACTCGTGTTGAAAGAGACGAAGAAACGGATCAAGAAAATATTAAGTAACAACATGTTTTTACTTTTATACACAAAATTGAAAATAATCATTTGCAAAGTTATTTAGAAGAATAATTAAAAGAGTGTGGAGGAAATATATGGAAGAGAAGACCAGACAAACTGCTGAAATTTAGCTAAATGTAAGTATATGTAATTAAGAAGATATCAGCAATTAGTTTTTATGCGGGAATCAGAGAACACAACAGATTGCCAGCAGACGTAAAGGGGTCTTCCTAGGTTTATTCATTGTTTTAAAGTTAAAATAGAATGGATTATTAAAAATAGAGATACGATGTAATATTATGTGTGTCTATGTGACAAAAATGTAAAATTATTATTCTGTGACTTGTATAGTAGCAATATAGTTAAATACATTGTACTGTGGCATTGAGCGTGTAAAACTCCACACATGATGCTTCGCGTGTGATAAAAATGGCGATGGTGTTACTGAAAAAAGTATATTTAACAATCAAACCAGAAAAAGTAACGATAAGAGAAAAAGGCTGTTTTAAAATAAGAATCAAATTAGTAATTGTTATAAGACTATGGCACTTTATTTCGTAATTAAATATACTCCACATAAGCAAGTAAGTTTTTCCGAAATGTTATTTTTACACTTTGTTTTGAAGAGACCTTGTTGCTGCCTAGACTAGAACATTGAGTCCTGTTTGTTTATATTAATATGAGTAGGCCTAAATTAAAATAGTGGGTTGTATAAATTATAATTTAAATTTAATGTTTTAAATGAAATTTAAAGTTTAAAGTTTCATTATGAAGATTGGATTTCCAAGTTTAAGGCTATTTGACAGCGTTTTTTTATTTCCCCAAATATGACACCAAGTCAAAAAAATAAAGTGAATGGATTTAAAACCTGGCTCTATTAGAAAATCCAAAGTATTTAAAAAAAAAATCTGATCGGACACAGCAAATATCGCCTCTTGAAAAGCAATGTCAAACTCAATTCGCCCAAGGACACCATTCAACGTAGGTAGTTGTGTTTTTGTGCCAATAATTTTCAACTGGTTTTCTAGAGGCTGACTGAGATAATTTTTTTTTACAATTGTCTTTCATACGAATGTTTTTGATTGGCAGTATTTTGCACCGAGTAATTGATATCAGCCATTTTCTCATATCTCTCACATGATGAAACATAGATTCGCACCAATGAAATAAGTAAATAAATAAACAAAGACCTTCTATATCTTGTCAACAGATTATACTTCATTTCCAGAAACTTTTACCTCATAAATGTATCCGAGTCTCCCCCCCCTCCCCTCAAACGGAATCACTCACGTGATATGGAAAGATGAGGGAAATTGCTCTGAAGACGTGAAAGTCGAAGAAGCTACTTTGATGTGACTTTAGAGAGTCTTTTGAAATGCCCCGAGCTAAATTCGAACCATATCGCATTAGTTCCTTCTTTGGCCGCAGCTCACGTCAGATTTGCTCCGCTGATTTCAAAAGAAGAAGAAGAAGAATTCCGAAAATGGAACGAAATATCGATACGAAGATCAAAGTTACAGCTTGCGTTATAACTGACTTATTGTGAAAATATATTTAGAGGCGCAGGATTTTCTCAACTCACAATGTAATGAAATTATTGTTCATTGTTAATACAGGTGCTGGCTAATGGTCAGCATAAGGTATTCGTGCAGAAATATTCCCATTAAGTTTAACCCTTTCAGAGAATATGGTGTCCATGAGTATGGCCATAAGCTTCATAATTTTAATCCAATTGACTACGTATTTTTGTAACAATTGTTTTACCTGCAAATTTTTACGTTTAAGGTTATCGATTTGTACAGCAAAACAAAACACTTCGTTGATACATCAATTTGTTTTTTCTCAGTCAGCCTCAAGAAACCAGTTGAAAATTAATGTCACAAAAACACAATTACCAACGTTAAATGGTGTTCTTGGGCGAATTTGGATTTAAAATTATTTTGAAGAGGCGATATTTGCCGTGTGCCCGATCAGATTTTTTTTTAATTCGGTATGAATTTCGAAAATAGCCAGGTTTCCAAGGAAATAAAACAGGAGACGAGTTAAGGCGCTCTGCTTTCTGAATTTTCCGGGTAAACGGTTTATAACACCGTTATAAAATTACACACTAACGATAATAAAGAAAAAATCTATGCTATCCAGTACGCGTATTCCTAAATTAAATCATTATTTAGAAATTAAAATTAAGTGAATCACCGAAATTTACTTCATTTTGGTCAACTTCGGTAATTTATTTCAAGTGTACAGATTTTTTAAACTCATATTTGCATACTGGACATCAACGTTTAAATCAATGTGAACACGATAGTAAATTTCGTTTTATAGTAAGATATACGTTTTGGTGTGAATTTCCAGAATTGAAATCCATGTTTTGGATTTCCCATTTTTTCACGTTTTGGACTTATGTCTCGCAATGGAGTTTCAAGGTTTATTTTTGCCACCAAGTGCGGATATCAATATAAAAGTACTTCATTAACATTCATGTAAAATTTGATAATGATGTATTAACCGTTCAACAGAAATCATCTACACCTGAGTGCGCGCATTTGAGTTGGGCCAAGCTCAGCGTACCCTCTTTAAATTCAAGATCTTGTTTATAAGGGAAAACTATACTCCCGAAAACAGGCTTTACAACATTTAAATGATACCATTTTTTTTTACCGATTTGGTTAGTCGGGAAACACTCCCGTATGTGTAATTGTTATTATTTACTACAATTCAGATTTCGAATTAATGCACATAATTAATTAATTAATAATTGCGTATAATGCAACTACAATTCAGAGATTAAAATGTACCCGTCCTGATGGTCTAGTTGTTAAGACGCCTGCCTGGAATGCGGGAGACCCGTGGTTCGAATCCCGGTTGGGTCGGACTTTTTTAATTTCTGAATTAGTAAATAATACTAATTTTTGTTATCTATTTACGAAGGTTTTGTTTCTTAAGCAATATGTTCAGTTTCACTCACCCTCGAAGTAAAAGGTCTCGTTCCATCTCGGGTTTAAAGTTCGTCTCTTGATCTTCGTTTCTAACCGATGTTTCTTGTCTGGTAGTAGCGTAACCCGGACGTAGGGGTCAGAAGTGCCGGATATATCTTTAGCTGGAAGTTCTTTGGCCTAGAACGAGACAAAACAAAGATATTAGAGAAGTGCTGGATATATCTTTAGCTGGAAGTTCTTTGGCCTAGAACGAGACAAAACAGAGATTAGCTGGAAGAGTGTTAAGCTGGAATTGCTGAAAGCGTCAAAAGTGGCCACTAACCCCTAGCTTTATATTGCTTTTGAAAAAAAAACAGATCTTCATTTTCCATTGTTTCCTTTGTAAAACGTTCATAACTAATCGGACATGACCAATGACATACATAAGCTTAAGCGTTAGACACTCAGTATGGCCGTGATGAGCGTGCGAATCGGAAGCCATCCTGATTGGGGAAAACCAATGGGAAAACCATAGAGATACCATATGTATGGTATGGTTTGTATGGTATATGGTATTATCCATAGCATGGTGATCCATAGAGACACCATATCTTTCTACCATAGGTTCGTTCGTCTGTGTACATTTAGTGTTACACTTTACACTAGTGTAAGCGAATATCTACACTGGTCCGTTTTTCTGTGTCCGTGTAAGCAGTGTAAAATACACGTCGGCGTTTTTCTGTACAGTTAGTGTAAACACTAGTGTAGACAGTGTAGGATATTTTTACACGGCCTATTTTGGTCGTGTAAAGAATTTACACCGACATTGCGCGCCATAAAACGATAAACCTGGAGGCCGAGACTGCAAGTAATTGTTGTGAGGGATGAGAATAGGGTCCCTTTTAAAGAAAGAGGACTCTTACCTTTTTACAATGGGGAGGTAATTACATTTTACATTCAAGTACATTTCGTAACAGAAATGTGGACGTTTTTTTGTGTACGTCCGTGTACGTTACACTAACCTACTACTTCCGTTAAAAGTAACTATTTCCGCTTTACACTTGTCAGTGTAAAATTCGACTAGTGTAAGTCAGTGTTACACCAAATAAACACAGACGAACGAACCTCATATTATCCCCTTTCATGAGGCTTCAAATCGGCACGCTAGCGCTTGGTGGGAAGTATAGGAAACTGAGCGTCTAGAGGTAGCAAAGCTGATGTATGTCAATGACCATGACAGTAACTGGGTAGACGTCACCTGAAACTCTGATCCACCTCGTCGGGACGTTTCGATCTACTTTGAAGAACACACGAGCTCTGCAAGGAATGTTGCGATTGTCGTCTTCACTTGTCAAGATTTCACAACATTCTGCTGCGGACGCGAATCGATATCACGGCTTACTATATTGATAACTAGAGCCCCCGTCTTCCGGCCCGGTGGTTGATGTGGGTCCAGCCAGCCGTGAGATATTGTCAAGAGCTTACAAATAGATTCCTTGTTTCAACCCCTTGCGTTCACGGGGCGAGCTATATGATATCAACCAGGATGAAGCAGTGGCGAAGTCTTATCGGAATGTAGGCTTTGCGTAGAGTTGTCGACATTGTGTCGAAATATCTATTTTTCGAGTTTTGTCGTCAACATTTCGAGTTATCGACTTTAAATTAATTTTTTTATCATCGTTTTGTGTTTTCGACTTTATATCGAGTGTTATCGTCGTCATATCAAGTAAATCGACTTAATAATAAGTTTTATCTTCGTCACTTCAAGTAGTCGATTAAGTATGGAGTTTTGTGATCATCGTTTGAAGTAATTGACCTTATATCAAGTTTTTTACACGTCGTTTCTAGCTTTCGACTTGTATCGAGATCATTTCAAGTTCTCAACATTTTATCTAGTTGAATCGTTATCTTTATCAAAATTTTATAGATTTTCTAATGAATGTTATTGTGTCGAGTTTATATATTTTGTACTAATTTGTTTTTTTTAAATGACCCATTTAATTATTAATTATTTGTTGCGGAAGAAATAACATAATATAGTAATATTAAAAACACTAAAACATGGGTTGAGTTTATCATTACATTAGTAGACAACTTAAAACGACAAATAATACTGACAAAGATACTTAACACAATCCCCGAGTACTTTTACTGCTCTCGACGACAACCAAACTCGTATCGGATCAATACAATAAAACTCCTAACTTCGGTAACAGTTTTCAATGGATGCGAAAATAAAATAAACGTTGTGTAGGTATGTGTCTCGGTATAGACAAAAACAACAATCTCAAAAGTGTTCTTTCTAAAACCGAGAAGTTGTAAACTTTACAGCGCGTTCAAAGTTGTGAACCAAGTTCCAGCATCGCAGTTAGCTCGTTGTTTGAAACGGCGGGATCTGATTGGTTAAACTTGCGATGACGTCACATTTCGCTCGAGTAATGAAGTAATTGAATTCTAGGTATTGGAATTGTTATCGAGCGTTGAGGGTAATATCTTCATCTTCGTCTGGGCTCTTGTTGGGATTTCACGGCCGTCTAGAAAGCGAAACATAACAATGGCTGACGATAGGAAGAGCTAAGCCTCCCAGATCCCGATACTCGATTTGTAAGGTTCGTCCCCGAAACTCCACTAGGAGAGTTAAGAAAATGTTAAGGAAGATAAATATAAGTCTTTATATCGTAGAAAGCGTTAACCCCAATGTCCAATGTCCAATGTCATTAATGTTCTATCCTAGTTTTAATTAAGGTTATACATGATTGATGAAGCTTTTTGGAAAATAAAGACAACATAACGAAAATAACCTTGTGGCAGTATACGCCTACCACATTATTATGTAAATATGCTTTAAGAATAAAAGCCAAGTTTTTGGTCAAACTTCAAACAATATAAATATTTTGCAAATTTAAAGATTTCCAAAGCACATTTTTCCTATTTTAATGGAGAATCGATGTTAAAAAGGTCAAAAGGACATGATTAACGCCAAAGACTGATCAAACCAAAACGTGTCGCTCGTGGTTTGAAAAGCACGTTTCAAATTGAGCGTTATGGTTTAAAAACGTGTGCTCTGCTAAAACTTTATATTGATTTATTTTTCTCCCAGTTACACTAAGGCTGAGAGGTTACTTAATATTGTGAATTGATAGGATTGTCGCCTAGGTGCAGATTTAGTAGACGATGAAGTCAGAACCATTTTTATAGTTACACCGTACTGAAAACTAGACCAATTACTTGAAGTTAAAACGTTGAATCCACACAAAAAAGTTAGGAAAAACTTTAAAACATCAAATCGATCTCGATAAATCTAAATAACATAATTTTCTCTACAATCGAGAAAAGTGAAATCGGCTCCAAAGATATTTTACTACTTGGCTATCCCTGAGGAATACCAATAAGTCAATAACCAATAATCTGTTTCCTTTGCTGGCCTCGTTGAGACGCATTCAGTCACGTGACAGGGGTAGAATAAGTAGGGGGGGGGGGGTTGACCCTACTCACACCGGGGGCCAGAAGCGTTGGGCGCCAATGAAATAAACGTCCAGAATGTCCTCGTGAAAGTGTTATAAATTTGATTTACTGAGTTTATCTTGAAAACTTTTATTCACGTTGACGTAAGTGAATAAAATTATACCGTAATGTTTTGAAGGGTGCGTTTGGTCGTTCGGATTATTTTAAAAGGGGGTACCAAGCGAAAGGTTAACTCTTTCACTACTCAATTTAATTCCTCTAGATTAGGTATTTTAATGACAAAATTGAAATTAATTTTTGGGGAATTTTTGTTGATTTTTAATTGTGAATTTTAAGAAATTTTAAGATTGTAAGAGAACACCAAAAACTAGAAGAAGAAAAAAATAGGACATTTTAGAATTTGTGAATCTAAAATACTAGCAATACTAGTAGTATATTAAATTTCCGGGTCAAAAAAGGACAAAACTGTGGTTTTTTGTTGGCCATTTTTGTATGAAAAAGACTTTATTAAAAGGAGGGAATTTAGTCTTTTATCTAGGCGGCCGTGTTCGTCATGAAGGCCGGTGACGTAGTCAGTCGTTTCAAAATAAATTTGCGGGAAATTTTAAATGTCAAACTTTGACTCTCAATAGATATTGAACGATTAACTTTTAAAAACCTTAAATTAAAGTTTATATCATTTTTAGACGAATATCTATATATAACACATACTTTTACCGATATCGGGAACTTATGCAAACTCCTTATGTTAACCAACTGCGACCCAAAACCCAACCCAATACTGAAACCAGTTAACGGCGACCCCAGTGTAATACCCCATTTAGAATTAGATTCAGATCCTACAGATCGCGACACAGTCGCCGGATAGAAAAACGCGAGGTGCGACCGTGCGAGGGCTGGTGTTTCAAGTTTAATTCCTGATCTCACGAGTCTAGAGTTGCAGACTAAGCATTTTACATCGCATCTCCCCCACCCGTCACTCCCACGTGATAAATTATGTCTAAAACAGAGTTTGTAGGAAGTTGAGAATAAAGGCGGTCGCATGTGGCTGCGTTTGAATGGAGTTTAACTATTGATTGATTTACGGTTTTATAGGATGAGCGTAGCGAGCGTAGCGAGCGAAGCGAAGATTCCATTTCACTACACTGGAGAAAAAAATCCGGAATGTTTTTTTTTTTTCTTTCTTTCTTTTTTTTTTTTTGTATTTTTGTGTGTTTGTTAACACGATTCCGGCTAAACCGATACTCCGATTGCGATGAAATTTTATGGGACCTTCGAAATCTCTGAACTTAGAACTGCCACGTTTTTGAGCGCAATCGGGAAATTTTTTTCTCATAAAAAACACAATTTTACGATTTTTTTCGATTTTGAAAACATTTCTTCGACGTATAACACCAACATGCTTTATCCGATTGTAATGATTTTTTCACAGAACCTTAATTTTATGAATTAATATATTCGTGTTAAATTTGAGCGCAATCGAATAATTATTTCTTATACAAATTGCAATTTTACGATTTTTTTCTTTTTAAAAAATTACGATTAATTAAAAAAATTAAGTTAATTTTTATTTATTTTTTATTTAATAATAAAAATTAAGTTAATTTTTTATTTAATTTAATTTAATTTAAAAAAATCTTCGACTAAGTAATGATTTTTTCACAGAACAACAGAAAATCCGCGTAACTCATGGCATCTCAATGCACCATATACGCTCATCCAACAACGCGGCGGGACTTAAGCGTTTTCCTAGTAATATTAAATTGGAAAGTTTTACAATGATGGCCTACGATATACATCCTTTTATTTCCTTGAAGAATTCCCAACCCCCTCCTCTAAGTTTTGTAACGTGAGTTTTTATTAAAATTAATTGGATGAGCGTAGCGAGCGAAGCGAAGATTCCATTTCACTACACTGGAGAAAAAAATCCGGAATGTTTTTTTTTTTTTTTCTTTTTTTTTTTTTGTATTTTTGTGTGTTTGTTAACACGATTCCGGCTAAACCGATACTCCGATTACAATGAAATTTTATGGAGGTCTTCGAAATCTCTGAACTTAGAACTGCCACGTTTTTGAGCGCAATCGGGAAATTTTTTCTTATAAAAAACGCAATTTTACGATTTTTTTTCGATTTTTTAAAAATTTCTTCGACTTATAACACCTACACGCTTTATCCGATTGTAATGATTTTTTCACAGAACCTTAATTTTATGAATTAAGATATTCGTGTGAAATTTGAGCGTAATCGATAAATTATTTTCTCATGAAAATCGAAATTTTACGGGGTTTTCTTTTTTAAAACAATTCTTTGACTTATAACACCTACATGCTTATCATATTGTAATGATTTTTTCACAGAACCTTAATTTCATCAATTTAAATACTCGTGTTAAATTTGAGCGCAATCGAATAATTATTTCTTATGAAAATTGCAATTTTACGATTTTTTTTTTTTTAAAAATTACGATTTACTAAAAAATTAAGTAAATTTTTTATTTTATTTAATTTAATTTAAAAAAATCTCGACTAAGCAATAATTTTTCACAGAACAACAGAAAATCCGCGTTACACATGCAGCTCAATGCACCAATTACGCTCATCAACAACGCGGCGGGACTTAAGCGTTTTCCTAATTAGTAATTCGTCACGTCGGCTTCTGATGTCTCTCTTTTGTAACATGAAATGATCCACATTCCTCCCCTCTTCTTCAACCCTTGTTACGACTAACACTTTTCTGTAAGAGCATTAATCACACAACGAACGAAACTCGAGCGCTTGGCGCGTGTTATTTAGATTTTCTCAGTTCACATAACTTTTATGAAAAATGTAAGTAAGTAAGTCAGTAAGTAAGTAAGTAAGTAAGTAAGTAAGTAAGTAAGTAAGTAAGTAAGTAAGTAAGTAAGTAAGTAAGTAAGTAAGTAAGTAAGTAAGTAAGTAAGTAAGTAAAGTAAGTAAGTAAGTAAGTAAGTAAGTAAGTAAGTAAGTAAGTAAGTAAGTAATTGATTTATTTAGCAAATATTAATACATTTAAATGAATTAGTTGATTAACTGATAACATATCTAGTCTGGCCAACATGACTCTCACTGGAGTGTATTTGTCACATTTCAGTAATATTCGCATCCCTTTATTTTGCATCTTTTGTAACTTAGCTAAATCTTGAAGAGGAATATCGCACAACAATGTATTACAATTGTTAAAATATTATTATTATTATTTATTATTGGATGAGCGTAGCGAGCGTAGCGAGCGAAGCGAAGATTCCATTTCACTACACTGGAGAAAAAAAAAACGAATGTTTTTTTTTTTTTTTTTTCTTTTTCTTTTTTTTTTTTTGTATTTTTGTGTGTTTGTTAACACGATTCCGGCTAAACCGATACTCCGATTGCGATGAAATTTTATGGAGGCCTTCGAAATCTCTGAACTTAGAACTGCCACGTTTTTGAGCGCAATCGGGAAAATGTTTCTTATGAAAAACGCAATTTTACGATTTTTTTCGATTTTTAAAAAAATTCATCGACTTATAACACTTACATGCTTTACCGATTGTAATTATTTTTTAACAGAACCTGAATTTTATGAATTAAGATATTCGTGTGAAATTTGAGCTTAATCGAAACATTATTTCTCATGAAAATCGAAATTTTACGGGTTTTTTCTTTTTTAAAACAATTCTTTGACATATAACACCTACATGCTTTATCCTATTGTAATGATTTTTTTATAGAACCTTAATTTCATGAATTAATATACTCGTGTAAAATTTGAGCGCAATTGAATAATTATTTCTTATGAAAATTGCAATTTTACGATTTTTTTCTTTTTTAAAATTACGTAAAGATTACGATTTATTAAAAAAATTAAGTTAATTTTTAATTTAATTTAATTTAATTAAAAAAAAATCTTCGAATAAGTAATGATTTTTCACAGAACAACAGAAAATCCGCGTAACTCAATGCAGCTCAATGCACCAATTACGCTCATCCAACAACGCGGCGGGACTTAAGCGTTTTCCTAGTTTATCATCAACAGGGTTGTACCCCACAAGTGTGATGTAATATATCTCAAGTCTAAATTACAATCATGGAATATATAAAAAAAGTAGGGTACAAAATAATAAAATACAGTTCACACAATAAGAAAGGCCCTGTAAACTTACTGCTTGACATATGATTATGTTTGTGACGTGTGAATGTGGGTGTATGATGTGAGTGCATGGGAGCAGTGCGATTAGAAATGTTAGTGTGTGTGTGTTTCGGTGTGAATGTGAATGTGAGTATGCGTATGTGTGTGTGCGCGTGGTGTCTAAACATGGGTTATGCAGTTGTTAACCATTTACTTGATTGCAAATTAAGCCTATCTTAAATATATTAAATAAATATATATGGCTAATGTGCTAATGATGTAACATAGTCCAATCCACGTTGAAGATTTTTGATAATTCACAACGGTCTAGCATGTAAATTAAAACATTAAAAACATCTTTCGGAACCACAAAATGTTTTTCCATGTTTTTCTGTTACGGAAGATGTTGTTAGACCGTTAAAATTAACAACCTTCAAAGTAGATTGAACTATGTTTCAACATAATAATTACCTATTACATTCTCCCACAAAAATTGAAAATCCTTAAATATAAAATTTCACATTAAACATTGTATTCCCTTTGGTTTAATAAATGTTATTTTCTTTTTTCACTAGGTTTTGTGAATGTATTTGTAATTTATTAATCTCAAATACAAAAAAAGTCATAGCAATGGGAAGTCGTGTTATTTTTTAAAAGTGAAACGTGACACATACACATATTGACGAATAAAAAAGTGATGCATATTATTGTATCTTCTCTCCTCAGTTACTTCTCTCATTCATTATCTTCCATTAACACAAATATAACTACTTTGTACAATAATCAGTGTCTAGTTGTTTCCAACGTAAAACTCCTAATTTGTCTGTATAAAAGGACAGACGCGAAATTAAAACTAACTCCTTGTAATCAGTTCGCTTTGTACTTGTTTTAAAAAGAAGCAGAGAGCTTTGAAAGCAAATACGACACAAAAGCAAAGACTTTGACGAGAACAATACAGTGGAGTTTCAAATGTTGGTAATCAAAGGGTGATACGAAGCTACGGTTGTCTTCTACAGTCCCTGCTAAAACTTTAGGTGTACAGACTTTTAGGAAGTACACTAATGTTCTGCACGTTGAACGAAAAGCGAGACAAATTCACCATTCTCTTCATTATAAAATATAAATTCTTATAATTGAGGGGTTGTTTGCAAAAACAGCCAATGTCCAAAATTATCGATTTTGAGCCCATACCATCAAAAAATTCGTATTTTCACTGGGAATAATACTAAAATAAAAGTTCTGGCAAAAACAACCTATGTCACACGTTTAAGCTTGAAAAACAACAGATTTCTCACAAAAACAACCAATGTCCATTATTTTTTTATTTTTTTCGGCATTAAAGGTGGTTCAAGTAGGTGACAGCTATCCAGCTGTTATGTTGGAACTATAGATATATCATATATAATATCGTATTGAACTTTCTGGAAAATAACCTCAACAAAAATGTATACATTTTAAAAATATTCTACAAAAACAACCAATGTCCAAACGTTTTTTTTTGTTTTTGTCTTTCTGGGAAGTACTATGGCAAAATGTCATAGCAGAAATAAAAACTATTATCAAGATACACAGTTAAAACCAAAAATTGGAAATTTAATACAACTTTTACGGAGGGAATGAAGTTTAATATTGATCTCCTGCAAAATGTGCTTTTTAGACATAGTCTGTTTTTGAAATCAACCCCTCAATTGAATTAGAATAAGGTTTCAGTATTAACAGTTCGTGATGCGGCATACATTAAAAAATTCAGGCAAAATATCCTACAATTAGAAGAGTATACACAAATATTATAAAATTACAATCGATTGAGTAAATTTTCAAATAAGACCACAACAATTATTTTCGGGTTTCAAAACGGATGAATGTTTGCAAATTTTTAATTCAAATACTGAATAAAAGTTTTGACAATATTTGGAAAAGTATAAAGCATAAACGCTTTTCCAATGGCGTTTTAAAATATGTGAAATATTTAGATCTTTAGGTTCCTTCGTACTCATTATCATTTGCAAATCACTGTACATTGAGTGTCAAAATAAGAATGGCCCTCTTGATTTTTTAATTGAAGAACATTTCGTTTGCCTTATTGATTAGGCAATTAATTATAATGCACCGAATGACTAATCTAAATTCAATTCTATACTTGATTGTGTCATTTCGTTCAGCGCCCATGATAAAATTATCGATGAATTAACAAGAATTGATTAATTAATCACTTCAATTGGTATTTAGGGAATTCAAAGCCTCCAATCAGGGTGATTAGTTCAATTGTTTATCTCTCTCTCTCTCTCTCTCTCTCTCTCTCTCTCTCTCTCTCTCTCTCTCCCCTCCTCTTTCATCCCCTTCACTAAATAAAAAGCTTAACTTGCTTTAATCTCCGCTTATAAAGACGATTATTTACTACCTAGGACCAGACGATTACGTATATCTTTCTCTATATCCCTAAATCTTCCTCACTCTCTCTCCCTTCCTCACCCCCACTCTCTCACTATTTCTCTCGCAATCTTTCTCTCTAGCAACCTCCCTGCATCTCTCTCTATCGTCCTCACACAATCTCCGTATGAGGAAGCTGTATGAAAGAGATGGATAAACGCGGCGAATGAAAGGGTAGCTTTACAAATAATTATAGTTAATCATCATTTAAAATGTTTATGTTTTCTATTAAAAATCTATTATTTTCATCAGGTTTTTATAATTAGGATAGTGATATTAACACCATACAAAATATATTGAAATTGGATGGAAGATAAGATTTAACTAGCCTTTATCCAGCCTTGTATCAAAAGCCTCATCACTAAATCAATCTCTCCCTTTCAATCCCCCACTTTTACTATATCTCTCTTCCCCTATCCCCTATCCCCCCTCCACCCCTCCCCCTTCTACAAGAACCCCCCTTCAACTAGATGACCGCTGCAAATTTCCCATCAACTATTCGAAGCCAATAGGAATTTTACCCGATACTCCTATTAGGTTCTGCGGTAAATCCCAGCCAGTTAATATCTCTCTCCACCCAATATCCATCTTAGACCAACTCACACCCAACTAATCGTCAACTAACTCGGATCGGACGGCTGATAGCGTTATAACGCTGAGTTACGGACAATTTCCTGCCAATTTTAAAGTTCGATCAGTTCGGAAACTAGCAACGCTTAAATATTTCCAGAACTCTACGACCAGTTTCAAAAACATTTATCTTAAGGTTGAGTAAATCACTATGTCTTGAACATACAGTTTATAACTTTACCTAAAACATATACAGCGTGGATTTGGCAGTTAACACTAAGCAAATCAAATCATGCTAAGTTTTCAATGTTCTTAATGTTCTAAAATCACTTTATTTTAAAGTCACATTAAGTGTCATGGCCGACTGATGTCAATACCTTGGCGCCAACAAAACACATGTTAATTGAGTGCATTTAATTAAAGATTCCTCAAAGCTGCATATCATAGTGTGCATATCAATCGAATATTGTTTCTAATATTAGTTATTTACGTTTTAGAAATGAAACAATGGGAAATTAGGCTCTTAAAAAAACTATTGAAAGCTGGATCCAGTAAAAGCAATTGCACTTAAGTGGTAGACCTACTGTTTCGTCGCCGACAAAAGTACTTCAATATTATCAGAAGAGCCTTAGCTATCCAATATTATTGACATTTTGTATCGTACAAATTTTGTAATCAGTGTATGCGATGATAAATACGTCATTTATTCATATCCGTCTATCGTAGCCATGTTTAAATTGCATTCGTCCCACCATTCGCTAAAGTTCGTAGATACTACGCCGGCAAAGCCTTCCTGAAACTCATGTATGGGCTAGAAGTCACGGCATGTTAGACGCACTATAGCTGAGGGGTAACGCTGGTTTTAACCACCTATGGACGACGACGACGAAGAAAAGGGGGTGTTGAAGTCTGCTAATCGTCTTTCGATATCAAGTGGTTCGAACAACGACCCTTGAACACAACCACAGCCTTGTAAAGCTGTACATAAGTCCTGAGAGGGCGGTGATAACACACGCGGGGCCACTTGGAGGGTTGTACGATCTAGAAGGCAGTGATCGAATAAACTATCGACGAATGTGTCAAACGATCAGGTTAAATTTATAGAACCTCGGCTGGCCTCTTACTTCTAAAGGTTTGTTAAAAATTATTTAAAGTTTATACAATTCTATATTTGCTAAACATCAAACAGTGTTGGAATAATAATAATCATCAAAACTCATTTCCAACAATGTCAGGTTGAGTGGTGTTCTTCACACCGATATCTAGGGCAAAAAATAATAAGAATAATAGAACATATTATTATGAAGAAGCATGTTCATTTAAAATTTCATGTAAATGTTTTTTTCCCACAATTTGTAAATTTTAGAGTCTATGATCTTTCTATGAGTGTGTGACACAAAAATCTTATCAATCGTTTCTATAAAATACGTTTCATTTTTAAAATACATATTCGATATATTCACAGACTGTTATCTAAGCCAACAGTTACGTTCTACGCCGAAGCCATCGACGATCGTGGATTTTCTACATTTTCAAATCGATAAGCACGCAAACTAGAACGAAATTCAAAAGTGAAGTGGCTGAAATTTAGACGAAAAAGGCACTAGGACGATAATTTTCAAAAGAGAGAGCGAAGCTACTTAATCAACACGTCATCCAACAACAATACACAAGGAAACAAATTGCCATGGAATGATATTTTTGGTGGAGGTGCCGGGTCATGAATTTACAAACTTTTTTTTTTTTTGGGGGGGGGGGGGTCAAGAAACTCCCCCCTTCTCGCTATGGTCACCAAAAACATTCTGTAACACGTCAATTGTATGTCGTGTTCTGTTAATAGCGTGATACGAGACACACAAACTGACGGACTGAAAATGATGCTAATAACGAAGTTTCGCTTTTTAATTTCGAGGAGTAATTAAAATTTAACAAATTTGTATCTTGAAAACGGTAAATTGCTACTTGTTCTTTCAATGTAAACAAGAAAAAAATTATTAAGAGATTTGGTGTTGCATGAAAAAGGGGAAACATAAAATCTGTTTCAATCAAGACTTAATTCATAGGGTTGAAAAACTACAAAACTTTATTCATTAAAATATCCGGTTCCACTTTCAAAAGTTTCCTGCTATACTTGTAAGGAACAGGCAATTACCACAATGTGTAGTTGGCGTTTCCCAATTATCACGCTTCCATTACAAGCCTCCCTCTTCCTCCCCTCACCCCCACCCCCCTCTAACGCCAAGCTTTTACGACAGGCACCGCGGCGCAGTTAGCAGGGGACTCAAGATGTTTAATTGTCTTGCGCTAGTGAGTTCAGTTTGCCTAGAAACTTTTTAGCCTGACATACTTTCAAGATTCTTTCTTTCTAAATGTAGATAGATGCAGTACGTGTGAGTTGTGTGCGTTATACCACTTAGCACAGTTATTATGTTGGTTATTAGGCGTGTATGTAATGAATAGTTTTCAGTTGCTAAGTTCAGAAGTTAAACATGATAATCGTGAAATTGCAGAGAGTTTTTGTTAGTTATGTATTATTGCTGTGGTTTCTTGTTGCTTGTGAGACCAGAATGAAGGAAATTATCAAGATGAAAATAATGATAACCAATCTAATTCTATTTAATAATTAATTGAACTCAACACTGCTCTTAGGTAGGAAAATAAGTTTTATTTTGAATCAATATTTCGAAAAGTTTCAATTTTATTCGACTGGCCGACATAATTTACAAAAAAAAATTATTTCAATAATTTTTTTGTAAAAAATGTCAGCCAATTGAAGAAAAGTGAAACCTTTCGAAATATTGCTACATAAAAAAACATATTTTATTACCTAAGAGCAGTGGTAAGTTCAATTAATTGTTAAATAGAGTTTCCTATTCTATTAAAGTTTCTTTTAAAAAAAAGTAACTCTCATCAGTTCATAATTGTGACGTACGAGCGTACGACGAAGCGAAGATTCCATTTCCTACACTGGAAAAAATCCCGGAATGTTTTTTTTTTTTCTTTTGTATTTTAAGTGTCTGTTACACGATTCCGCTAAAGATACTCGATTGGATGAAATTTATGGATGCTTCGAAATCTCTGAACTTAGAACGCACGTTTTGGAGCCAATCGGAAATTATTTTATAAAAAGCAATTTTACGATTTTTTTCGATTTTTTAAAAAATCTTCGACTCTAACACTACAAGCTTATCCGATTGTATGATTTTTTCAACAGAACCTCAATTTTATAATTAGATATCTGCGAAAGTTGAGCGAATGAAAAATATTTCATAAATGAAATTTACGGTTTTTATTTTTTTAAAAACAATTTTCTTATATTTGTTTATTGTAATATTTTCACAGAACCTTAATTTTATGAATTTCTAACTCGTGTTAAATTGACGCATGATAATTTTCTTACGAAAATGCAATTTTACGATTTTCTATTTTTTTAAATTACGATGATTAAAAAAGTTCTTTTTTATTAATTATAATTTCAATTTTAAGAAAAATATCGACTAAATAATTATTTTTTTTTACAGAACAACAGAAAATCCGCGTAACACATGCAGTCAATCACCAATTACGCTCATCACAACGCGCGGGACTTAAGCGTTTCCTAGTTCGATAAAAATTATTCTTTTCGAAACTTCTCCAGGACATGTTATAAAGTCTATATTATTCTTAAAGTGTCATTCAACCAAAAGAACGTTTGACAATTTTGCAGAACGGTTAATTATTCTGAGATAACGAAAATGCGTGTTGGCTACAAAACATTAATTTGTAGTAACGATAGAATTTTATATGTTTTTTTACTCTTATTAAAAAATATGCAGATACAAAATGTAGATCATTTAAAAAAAGAATAATTTTATAAGCAATACTCGAGTTGACAATGAAAATATCAAACATGATCTTAGCATTATATTTGGCAATAATTTTTTTTTTTTTTGGATTGGATATTGCTTAACGTCTCATATTTATGCAACTTGGCTAATCGAGAAATGACAGCAATAATTCTTCAGATAAGAATAAATCAAAGTCAAAATTATTATAACAACAGAAAAATCCCCTTATTCGACCTGGACCTCCACCAAATTTGCCAAGATTTTAGAAATCTCGTGAAAGTCAGAGAGAATAATTATATACTATTTTTACAGCTAAAATATGCATAAATTATTTCTGGACACGTTATTTACCTTGATACTCATTAACATATAGTTAAATACTGCAATGGTTTACATTTGAAATTACTTCATCAAGCCATGGAGATTCAACCCTGATCTAAGTCCATGATCACATAAACATAACTTGTCATCATGCATTGTGTCATGAACTTCCAAACATATGGACGGTTGGTATCAGTTAAATTTAATCTCATATCACGTACCGAGCGATAATGACAAGTTTGAAATAAATCATGTATTGATTGCACGAATTAAATGCACAAACACGAACATTCACATTTAAATTACCCTTGTTTAGTTACAGCGTTGCTGTTTGTTTAATTTCCAGAGCAGCCATTTGTCAGAAAATCTATGAAGAGTTTTAATATTTCCAGAACTAACAGTTATATACCAACTTTAAATCACTTGTAATCCCTAAAAAAATATATAAAACAGAGCTAGTATTGGAGTTTGGATTTAAATCCTCCAAGCTACAATTTCATTTGCGACCATTTTAAATGGGTCTCGTTTGTGTTTTGTTTGTTTTATCAGTTTAATACAGAAGGCGGTGACACAGATCCACTGCCATCAAGTTGGGATTGATCCTGTTATGAACGTGAATGGTTTGGGTGGCAGTGTAGTTGATGAAGTGGCCAAAAAGAAGTATTTTATGTTCAAAGCGAGGGGATTTGAATTTTAACAAGCAAAAAGTTTCCAATATAAAACATGATTATAGTTGGGAGAGATACAGATATTTAACACATGTGGTTTCAATGTGCGACTGAGATCTCCATAGCCTTCATACAACAACGAAACAGCAGATTTTATCACAGTTGTGACCAATAAAGTCACTTTCTAAGGGCCATTAGAGACTTATAGAAATAAGAGTTTTACAGTTAATCATTATGATAAATAGCCTTAACCCTTTATAGGGCAATAAGGTGAGACCCAAAATTTTGCTTTCTTCCTTTGCAATTTGAAATTCATGATTTTTTTAAAAGAATTTTGGATTTTTTTTTTTTTTCCTTGATTTTCTAGGAATAATATGCTGATTTTGGATTCCAAATTGACATCAAATTTGAAAAAAAATCCAAAATTTTATTTTATTTCCAAAAAAAAGATTTTTTTTGCAATTTTTCCCTTTTTTCCCTTTTTTTACACATTCAAATTAAATCTACTACAGATATCCGGGACATCCCGGAAATATGTGTATTTTTGTGTTTTGATACATAATTTGTTTTTTGAACCATTACAAAAATTCTTCTAATCATCAGAATTTAATAAGGAAAAATTCTATTAATTCAGAACAAAATAAGGCAGCTTTTTACCCGGGTTAAAAGGATGGAAAACTGGTAGATTTAATTGTGTATATTTTGAAAAGAAGTGGTAAGTATACTTACCAGTAACCTATAAAGGGTTTAACATGTTGCTGAATATTATAAACTTACCGTGAGTATCCTAAGAATAAGCGTCGTGTTTTGGAAGTCATACTCAAGGCTGAAGTGGATCTGTCCAACATTCTCAGAGGGTTCCGTATTGTCGATGTACATGTCGACCAATGAGATGGACCGACTCTGAAGGAACGCCATCTGTAACCAATCACATGCGAGGTTAGAACTCAAGGTCAAACAACGACCAATGAGAGGCTAGATCGACTTTGAGTTCAACCAATCACAGGCGAGGTTAGAACTCAAGGTCAAGCAACGACCAATGAGAGGCTAGATCGACTTTGAGTTCAACCAATCCTATGATACGTTGGAAACCAAGGTCGACTTATACCAATCAGAAGCAATGGTTGTCGTCGACCAATAGAATTCCTACATTTCCAGCCAATGAAATGTTAATATGATGACATCAGCAGCCAATGACAATTAAATATAAAAAGCTTATTTACACATTTAAATTTGATATGCGGAGTCACACGTGCTGAAAATGTTTGTGTTATACACACGTGGTTAGAGAATGATTAAATGCAGTTGCACAGCCAATTAAAGCAAGCGATACATACAAAGCCAATCCGATGTGGACAAACTGGTTTTAGCCATTTACATTATAGATCCAAAATAATGTTTATAAACACAAGAGATTTCAAAATGTTCTGAAATGTACACTTGTTCCATGAAATATACTTTTAATATGATGCAAATAGATTTTCGTTGCTTTAAGTTTTTAAGTTTTCTAATATTTTTGTTACTATGATTTAATAAGATATTATTTTTAAAATATCTTAACACTAGAATACAGTTAAACTCAATATTCAAATTAATTAAATTGATATTTGATTGCAATAACTAATTAGTACAATAGGCATAACTATTATTAATTTGGCAAATATTACTACCGATTTAGGCACATTCTACTAAAGCAACTAGTAATAACGACATCATTACTATGGTTTTATGGTTCTACATATGTTAAATCAAGAAGATTTGCAGCGTAGATGTCCATCACGTTATGTTATTTGGATAAATAAAACAAATTGTTTGTTATCTTATTTAATTTTTGTATGACGCTTAAAGCTAAAAGCAACAGAGAAGAATGTCAATGTCCATATCAATCTGCATTACCCATAATTATTTTTTGAAGATAATTTTGATTACTTACGTTTCTAATGTGAAAAAATAAACAAATTAACAATTTTTATATGTAGCTCATTTCGGTTGATCCTAATATTAAAGTTTACTGAAATTGAATTTTACAGTAAAATGTAATAGCTTATATATTTCACAATTCAAAATGAACTGTTAAAAACGTAAACTTAAATCATTTTTGTTTATGAGCGGTATTGTTTAAGCTTACTTGAACCTGATATAAAATACAGTTTTAATTTAAAATACCTTTTGTGCTACTAAATAATGCAAATATAATTTAAAGCTTCAACGGTGATAGACAGTGCGGTGATGTCCATTTAAAAACTCGCTTCATTGACAACGGTAATTCAATGCCGTCCAAAAATAGCTTGGAATACAGACAAACGAAAATTAAAATCAATTTTCGTACACGGTTTTGAATAATCGGAACGGAAAACATTTAAATTTTTTATCTGTTCTCTGTACATCCAACAAATGGAACTATAGCTAATGCACCATTGTATGTATTGTCGTGTATTGAGTGTGGCTCAACCGTGAAAACGAACGTTGCGCTTAATTTCGAGCATTTTTCTCCCTCTCGCTCTCTTTTATATTAAAAAAACTCAAAATTGAGACTAATAATCACGTAATATTCGTAAAAGCTTTGTATGTCGATTGTGTTGCTAGGGTTTATTTTGTTTTTTAGATTTGATTGAAAGGCATAAAAGCGTTAATGTGAGTCAACCATGAACTTAATTCGAAAAGTAACGTACCTGTCATAACAATACCCTAGAGACGAGATCGTGCTTCAAAACAAATATCGAAAACGTTGCCAACCTTTTCATTAAACAAATCAAGGTGAAACTATAGATAATCTCGTAGCATCCATTTCTCTTATTTTGTTAATCTTTATAATTAAACAATATCTTGAACCATAGAGCAATACCAAAATGTATACTAATTTACCCTCTTGCAATTTTTCCGATTCATATTCCATTCTTCATATTATTTTTTGTTCTGCCTCGTAATGAGTTCAAGTAAACAGTTTTACTTTTCGTAATTTTCTGTTATCTTCCAAGAAAGTATAATAACATCTATGAGCCTTAATAATGTATTGTATTTCAAGTATTTAGGTATCTCTCCCATCAAGAATCCTAAATTTAATGATAAATGTTGGTTTGTATATTTTGAACGTCAAATATTATTAAATGAAGTGAATTCCAGTGGTTTGAAACTAATTCCCAAATCAGAATCTATCAAGATTAATAGATTCTAGTTCCACCGTTATTGTGATGGAGTATCAAAGTTCAACTATCCTGACGTCACAGCATGTGGTATGGTGGATTAATTGAGACAAGATAACATAACCTCACTTCTAACAACAGCTGTTACCACAGCCGCCATCTTGTTTACAAGTTTGTTTCGTCTGGCAGTGTTGCCAAGTTTCTCAACCATTAAACCAAGTTTTGCATAAACAATTAATATATATATAAGGCAATGGGATCAGTGTTGCGGAAAGTAAGAAAGGGGGTTGTGTAACGAACATCCAAAGTTTGAAATGTTAAACTGCAAAATAGAACACTTCACTTTACATAAGTGTTTAACGAGTCTTCAAATGATATAACGCTCGTTCTAGCTTTATTTTTGTAACTCCCTTGACTCGTAGATGTGTCACAAATATTGCTTTGGGAGAAATATTATTGAATTAAGAATTTATGCGAATTACACGTTATGGACTCATAAACATCCACAAAAGATAGCTGAATGAAAGAATTAAGATAATAATGTCAGGTCTGAAGGATCACAGTACAGTCGTTTTCGCACTATGGCCAAAGAATAGAAAAAGTACATGATCTCTCCCATAAACCTTTCATTTAAAAAAGGAGTCAGCATTTATATTTCCGGAAGCAAACAATATTTCTTAAAGTTTATGAGAGTCGTACGAGAAGTGCTACTCATTACATAGAGGCATGATCAACCAATTATTGGCATAGAGGTTGGCAGCAGAAGAGCGGTAAACACGAAATGAACAATATCATAAGAGAACAAAAATCAACCTTTAAAAACAATTAAAATAAATTTATGATGATGTATTGAGTTGATATGTTTTTAATCCGTGACTATAAAAAATAATTTTGTTTCTTTAGAATAACAGTTTTCTCTAAATATTTCGTTAAATGATAGACAAAATTGTATTTTTTTTAGTGTAAATTTTGAAGATTAGCATAATATACGTTCGCTTCTCTTTCTATTTTAGTTGGTAATTTTTACTCGCAGCGTAAAACGACAAATACTCTGTAATTTAATACTTTATACCCAAACATTACTTTAATGAAGTCTTTTGTACAATGTTCAATATGTGCAATACCAAAAAATTCCGTGGTGGAACTTTTCGAAATGTTTCCTGTTAAAGTAATTCGATACAGATTTAACAATACTGACCTAATATTTATGGTCTGTCGCCCCCACTAGTGGTATCAGATAAGCGAAGACCAATTTCCAATATTTGGCGCAAAACAAAAAAAACGCGTACACAATAGCTCGAAATGGAACGATTCTAAAAATAGCTTAGCTCATGCGCGTGTGTTCGTGATGGCGGACATGTTTATCGCCTCGAACCCAGCGGACGCGAGAGAATAAATCTCGATAATAACGGATATTGCAATAGATTTATAGCTGGCTGTGTGGATTGTTTGTTTTGAGCGGCTGCGATGAAGCTTTGGGTACGAGGCTAGCCAATCAGTGGGAAACGTTCTGAATAGTTTTGGTTCTTGAGTGCTGGTGAAAGATCTCGAATAGTTTTGGTTCTTGAGTGCTGGTGAAGGATCTATTGTGTACTGTGTGCAAGAGAATTTCAAACAAGGTCAACCGATATTAACTCATAATTTAAAACAGATTATTACCAAAACACTCTTTAAATAACTATTCTGCATTTTTTCGATGTAACTATAACCTATTTTGACGAGGTCATTAAAACAACAAAAAACATTTAAGATAGTTTAACAACACAAAGTATAGGAAAACAAATGTAATAGATTGTATTTGTGTAGTTTCTTTACACTTAAAGTGTTAAATATTTTTAATTTCGTTTTTAAACATTAGAGTCTGTATATCTTTTATGACGTTCAAAAGTTCATTAAAAACGTTGTAATCATCATTGTTGAATTGCAATGAACACTAAAATCCTGAGCTGAGACACGACATATCACAGACACACGGACAGATTTGTGGAAAACTTCTGTCTAATTATTAAATGCTCACGTAAGTAAAATTATTTGACAGATGTGATTGTACAAATTGAGTATTGGAAGTTTTGACCTCAAGTCAAGTTTTTCCTCAATAAAATGTTTTCTCTATAGAAGACGGTAAATTCTGTCATTGACTGTCTCATCTAGAAAGAAACCCGACGCCCGAGGTCAAGTTAGACAAAGAAGCCAAAGTGTGAAGTCATCACTTCTTTTAACTTCTCTGACATGAAAGGAAGATGTCAAAGAGCTCTACTCTAGATGTTTCTTCGAGACCGGTCAAGAACTTTGCAACTTCTCGAGACGTCCAAGCTACTTGTGAACATGAATATATACTGAGCAAGTGCAAATACTCTCATCTGAAGATGTTTATCTAACTAAACGGCGTACATTGTTCATCGTTTTGTCGAGGGTACTCGAATCTGAAATAGATGGACTTGGATACGCAAATTACCCATGACATGTCACGTTTACACTAATGAAAAACAAGTCAATACGGACAACGGACATCCCTACATAACACATCATATTTCATTTACCATTCATCTTGCTTTTAATTTTAATTACCCTTGTGATATATGACATGACAAAAAATTGTGGAACTTTCAACTCATTTTGATTATGTGACACATTTCATCACGTTCAGACTCAAAGTAACAAAATAATTATTTTTGTGACAGTATTAAGCAACTTTTAAATAAATTATAAACTAGAATGTAATTCTAAAAGTTGGAATAAAATTTAAGTTTTTGTGTTCATTTGTTACAATGTTCAACTACACCAATGTAAAGTAGTTGTAATTAAAATATGGAAATGCACGCGGAGACGAACAAAGATATGTGTATTAAATAGCATGCAGCTTTATCGTTAATGCTCCTTTTCTGTACGAGGAACAGGAGCAGAGAGAGAACGATACGTTATACAGAATGTTATAGTCTCTATAATTAGGTCTCGTTAGCAAATGTAAGGTTAATCTTCTTGGAGAGAATTAGTTTCATTTGAAATGCATGAAATAGTAGTTGTTATATTTGCAATTAAAAAATTTATCCAACTTTAAGAAAAATAACCGTAGTAAGCAAAGTATGTCAATTAAATAGTCACTATTTGACTTTGAATACGTTCAGTGATATTATAAGAATACATTTGCCACACGAGTGATTATTAAAATAGTTCATACTGTTTTGTTATTGTTGGTGGGGGATTTTATTTTGTTGGTCTATGTTTTATCTAGATTTTGTAAGTAATTATAATATAACTATATTTTATTAATTTAATTTTTAATAATTAACTGGTGCAACTCTCCCACCCGAACCTGACTTTGTAGTTGGATATAGGGTTAGATATTGTTTTGGCTTATTGCTATTTATGTATTAATCAGGCGACACAATCCTAAATGATTGTCGATGTATAACTTTTGCATTTATCACCTTGTTCTTGTGTTAATATTTATCATCTTGTATTAATGTGACCTGAAATAAAATATTTTTTTGTATTCGTTGTGTAGTCTAGTAGCACAGCGAGTTAACGCCTGTGTGATGTGAACTACGATCTGACAATGAGGGAGGGGGTTTTGTAACGAATGTTTGTCTTGAGCGACGCGAAGACGTTTAATCAATGATGTAAGGAGACGATTCAGAGACTGGTGGATTGGGGTCGCGAGAGACGTAGACGAAGAGAGAGAGAGAGAGAGAGAGAGAGAGAGAGAGACCGGGATCTTCAGTATCGAGTCTGATGTGTAATCAAGGCGCTTCCTTATAAGTATTTATTTACAAAATAATATATACTTTAAATAAAAGCATGATAAAAGACAAATCACATTAATCATACTATATTATATGAAATATGGTTTCTGAAACAACCTTTTATTGAAAATAAAACAACTTTACAACTTTAATAAGAGAATGAGATATAAGGCGAAATCAGAGAAGAGAAGATACGAAGATATGAACATAAGGCTAAAAAATAGTAGGTTTTGATTTTATTGTTCTCCTATACAGATAAACGTCTAATGTTAGTTTTGAATTTACATTGAAACTTAAAAATCTGTTTTAAATTTCAATAATCTTCTACAGACTTTTTACATACCAATCATTGACTTAATTTAATATGTAGAGGCCTTCATTTATGAAATAATACATACATATTAAAATCTTCCTGAAGATGGAACCCACAGTGGTTCCGAAACGTCGAACTCACACAATAGTAAGTGTAAACACGTGACGCAACGAAATGACCCGTTTCACGCCTTTTTTAAAATAAATAATGATTTAATTAGTACTACTTTTAAGTTTTTGAACTAAGCTGAGTTCAAGTCCTCATATCAGTATTTGCAAATCTATTTATAATCACTAAACAGAATATTAAGTTAGTTCCGTTCATAAAATAAATCTTAATAAAAATAGTGTTGAATAAAACAAAACCGCTCATCCCTCAACGTGACTGTACGTAAGGGTGTGAACAAGTCGATACATGATAAGGGTTGCGGGTTAGAGTGTGACGGAATGTTGTATTGAAAGCCCGGATAAGCCTAAGAGGTGGACGACATAAAAGCCGAGAGGTGAAGGAAGATGAGATTGAAAGAGGATGTGATGTCACAACGCTCGGTGAAAAGGCAGAGATTAAAGGCGCGAGGCTTGACCTTCTTGATCGGGGTTTACAAGAGGGAGAGACGTCCACGCTCGGAGTTTTATATCAAAGAGGACACGACACGATTTAAACCGAGCCAAAGAGCCTATTCAGATTCCGAAGAGAAACTGCAACAGCCGCTTGAAGGATTTGAAGTAGATATAAGAACAAAAACAAGACTATAATTCTGTGGTGATTTGGAAAAGTGGTATAAGTCCATTTTTTTTTTTTGGGTTGTTTTTTTGTGGAGGGGGGGAGTCATTATTCATACACCTGTTTTTTTTAAACTTAAACTAAAGCTTAATTGTGAAATTGTCCTCACAAACGTATCATTAACGAAAAAAGGTTATTTAAATATTTAAACTTTAGCAATGTTTCCGTAGTGTAGCATAGGCCTAACATTTGTTTGGCTGAAAGTTGATATCGCTACGAAAAGTAAAAGCAATGATATTCTCTAGGAAAACATGAAATAAAACGTCAAAATCAACGTAATTCGAATCACATTTTTTTTTTTTTTTTTACAAAAATACACAAAGAAAAAACTGACTTTATTTAATTACGAGCTTGTGCTCAAAATCATATTGCATTACATGTTTTGATGAAATATTGAACGAAATAATAACTAATTCCCTTACAATTATCATGAAGTATACTAGTGTTTTAATGTAGAGATAAGGTTGTTCAACTCATTTGTCTAGTTGCGAGCTGCAATTCACTTTGAAGTTATTATTACATATTTCAAATCATGGTTAAAAAAATATTTTAATGGATCACCTAAGATTGACGGACTTTATTGTAACTATTATTAATTTACTACGTAACAGCTCGATCGTACTTTTGTATACCGAACAACCTCTAACAAGTTAATATCATGTTATTGACTTGTATCAAAGTTCCAATTATGGTCTAATTGATTAGTTGACGAACTTTGTTGACTTAATTTCGTCGCTATTAACTAGTTGTTTGAGTTTTAGACATCAAGGAGAACATTGGTGGCATCTGTTGGTGGGAATCTGAACCGCCAATCTATTGTTTGACGAAGTTTCTAGGGCTAGGCGCAAACATTAAGGTTCGGTCATCCTACAAGCTTTACAATCAATTGGTGTTATGTCTACGAGAAATTCAAATTACGAAAAAAATTAAATTAAAATAAAATAAAAATTTAAAAAATCTTTTCTTCAAATCACACTAACATCCCTTTCAGAAAAAATTCAAATTGATCAAGTTGTATTTTTTTATTGTTGTTGTTTCTACAAGTTGTTTGCCGATTTAATTATTTTATAGTCACAGATTTTACGATGATACATGTTTAAAATTTAAAGATGTTCAAACGAACTGTTTAGTAAGTTTCCTTTGAAGCGTTCGAGTTTGTTGTTTTTATACGTACGCAAATTGTTTTAAACGTAGCAGAAAATGTCTTCTATAATTTGAAAATTTAGTTGACTATTCTAATCTAAATAAAAAAAAGCTTTGAGATAAATAATCGTTCAATATTATGATTATGTGATGAAGCTGGATCACCAAAGTGCTCATTACTCACCAATAGAGCTTACTTTAACTAAAAATATTCCTCTTGTTTTACTTAAAAAATAATAAACGCAGAATGGATATATAGAAAAATAATGTTGGATATAGAAAAAAATATTAAGATTTATAAATTAGTAATAAAACTCACATAGGTTATTATACAAAGTTGCTTTACCATGACGTCGTAGAAATTATGCAATTTCGACGAATCAATGACAAATGTGGTGTTTAGTGCACTTGCAGTGTAGAAAACAAAACAGGCATTGGTGAAAGAGATAAAATTAAATAAAGTGATGAGAGAAATACCGTGAGATGTTAAATAAGTTATTTGTGCGAGCTAGACTAAGTGGCACACGTGTAAAGGCTATTCCAGAGCACTCAGACCGATATTTTGAAAGTCAAAGGAAAATGCTTAAAAGTTAGTTGAATGTAAGAGAAACTTGAATAAAAAACCTTTTTTTTTTGTTAGGACAAAAGCTTAATTTGGGCCATTATATGCAAATTTTGGGTCAATAACAAAATGAAAGTTCTAGAAGCAATAATTAATTTTGAGCTATGATATTTGTTTTGTATCAACAAACCTTTGTCTCCGTACTGAGTATTATGGGGAAAAAATCTAAAATAATGTTCGATGTGAGATTTTTTTGTCACATGGTACAAATAAGAGTTTTGAACCGGTGAGCGAAATATATCGTACATCGAACATTATTTCAGATAATTATTTTCCCTTATACACAGAACGGAGACAAAGGGTGTGTTGAAACCATACAATAATCATAGCTTAAAACTAAGTATTGCACCTAGAACTGTCATTTTCTTATTGACCTAAAATTTGCAAATAATGGCAAAAATGAAGCTTTTGTCCCGTCCAAAATAAAACGTATTTTATATTTTTTAATTAAGATCATCTTTCATTCAACCAACTTCAGCCAATTTCCTTTGACCTTAAAAATATCGGTAAGACTACTCTGAAATAGCCACTACGTGGTCTACTCAAACATTGACTAAATATTAACACATTTTCGTCTTTTAGGAATGTTCTTTTTTAAACACTTGTTGAAATATTCAAACACACTACATTACTCAGAAAGTGGAAATAGTAGATTGTAGTACAAGAAAGTAGAGAGAAATACTGAACTAAAGAGAATAAGATTGTCAGAAGAAGAATAAGAATAAAATTACAATAATATAAAGAGTAAAAGTAAGAAAAGATTTTCAAAAGGTACATTGACAATAAAAGAAAATTAGCAAAGTGGAACTTCAGTTATACAATTTGTTTGAATAGGTTTTCTTTAACGTTTTTGAATTTCTTTTTTCTCATTGTTATGCGTCGACCAAAAAGACCGAAAACACGACTTTTAAGATAAAAAATTACTTCTAAAAGTTTTGGAAGTGTCACAAAATCGCCAAACTAGAACCAAAATTTGCTTGTTTGAAATAGTTTTTTTTTGAACAATCAATTCTAATATCAATAGAATGATGGTCCAGTTTTCTGATATCCCTAATTGTATTCCGATAATTTTGTTAATTACGAAAAAAATTGTATTTGTTTTGAAGAAGATGTTATTTACAATTGTTGATAGTTTCCTAACTTTGAAAATTATTTCAACCTTTAAAATCGTTAATATTAAATTCAATTCATAAGTTAAAAAATACATCCCGATCAGGGTTTGAACCCGAGTCTCCCACATTCTAGGTAAGCGCCTTAGCCAACTTACAGAGAACAACAAGTTGGCTAAGGCGCCTACCTGGAATGTGGGAGACTCGGGTTCGAACCCCGATCGGGATGGATTTTTTTAAACTTCTGAATTGTATTTAAATATTAACAATTCCACCTACGGGAGTGTTTCCCGAACAATTTAAATCGAGAAACTTTAAAAATCGTGTTTTTCAAAATGAAGGTAAACGCACATTTATTTTTATATTTCTTATGAAGATTTAAAAAAATGGTTTTCTTAAACATTATATAAATGATGATCCACATAAACAAAGTGTATTTAAAAAAGAACATCCTTAGTTTGCAGCCTGTCTCGACACACAGTACAACAACGAGAGAGCGCAAAGCAATGAATAGATGAAGAAAAGCATTGACTACAAAGTCGAGCCAGACTGCAAACACTCTGACGAGAACGTTCGGAAAGTCATCGACGCGTGCGATATTAGATCACTCACCAAGAGAACCGGCCGCAGAGAAGAGCAGCGAAAGAAATAAGAACGTGTGGAATGTTAGAGACAGAAGAATAGGGAAACACTGGGAAGATAGCGGTTTATGTGTTTTGTTTTAGAGCGATTACGAATAAATATCTTTTGGATTGGTTATTTATTTCAAAAAAGATATTCTGAAATCGTTCCGGATTAAACAAGATTAATATTAATTAGAAATAATATTATACAAAAAAAAATACTTTTTTCTTACAAACTTTAGTTGACTTTCTGGTGGGTTATTTTATTTGGTCTGTATCAAAACAACAAAACTTTTTTTTAAATGTTGTCTTCTAAAATAATTGGTCATTAATATTATGGAGGGAAAGTACTTTTATAAAGTATGTAATAGTAAATTTTTGGATGAAAAATAGAAATGCACAACAGTTATCAATCTTGACTCGATTGAACTGAAGCTTAATTAAAACAGCTATAATATTATATTTTATAAACGTTGTAGTTTTGAGTAACTGGCAACAATACACAAGTCGAATGTAAGGTTATATTTGTCTCTTTGGCAAAATGAAATGCTAGCAGAACAAGTTGGGAATCCACTTGGCGATAGTGTGGAATGTATAATATAGTTTCTCTCTCGTATTGTGTAGTTTATACATTGTTATACTCAGAAGTCGTAAATAGTTTTTCTACTCTTTTGCACAAGTGGAAAATATATCAAATGGAAGTTAGACATTCAACAAGTGGCTACATCAGAAGCCGGCTATTCTAAAAGAAATAGTGAATGTGTTGAGATACTGGAGTTATTTAATGGAAATCAGTTAAATAAAGTTCCAGATTTTCAATGGCTTCATTTGACACAATGTAATAATTATATAATTCGTTGGGAATCAATCAAGAAATACTGACGATATTCAAAATTATTCAAACTGTTGAAAAGCGTTGCCATTTCAAAATAGTCAAATTTTTATTTTGATAATTCTTATCTGATTGTATAGAAATTAAAGATACTTACAATATTTTTAATCGTGCAATAAAATGTTTTAATGTAACAATAAAAAATTTGAGGGATAAAAATAAAGAACTAATTTGATGTGTTTTACTTTTTCAATGTGGTAATTGATGTTACTACGATTTGAATTATCTTTATTGAAATGATAACTACAAATATATTTATTCATAATCGCCAGTCCCGAACTGTAATTGTTTATTTATAAGACAGAATAATATTCTTATATTTTGTAATGTCTAAAATCTCTAGTTTATGTCTATTAATCATGCGATAGTTTGTATTCCTATAATTAAAATTTTAAGTGCATTTTCAATAATACTATCTGAAGATTGTAAAGTGATGCATAACGATATTAAAAGAATTAATAAGAAAGAATTTCGATATTTATATGACGACAGTGAGAAAAAAATAACACTTGCATAATTATGTAGTAGTATTTAGTTATAACGTTACCTTTATACAAGATTACAAGTATAACGCATTAAAAATGTCAAAAAAGTACAGTACATTTTGAGAACAAACTTTAAAGGTGAGAAAATCGTTCAGAACGAGATTTTATATTGCAAGTGGTTTAATGGACGATATGTGTTTTGAGATGGTCCATTCGTTTGTTTTAGGTACTGTTTGTATAGTTAATAGGTTTTATGTAATTTATTTCGTTGCAATTTCAAATTCCTTTCAAATTTGTTGTAAGTTGACTATTATTCTGTTTATTAAACAGATTTGGCTTTCGAGACCAAAATAGGATTTAACAAACAAAAAATGCTTAAATAAATATCGTCAAACATCACAATTAATATATCGTATATAGTAGCTTCAAAACTATATTAAATTGATGAGAATTCGATTCGTATCTTTCCATTTAACTTTAATTGTTATATTTGTCAACTATCTATAATAATATGATACGTTGTAAATTATTAGAAATCATCTTGATCACTATTTTAAGCTATGTGATTAAAAATAATACCAAACAGACAAATTAAATCGAGTGCAACTAATTAGTAACTAACAATTGTTAATTATTTTCGAAACATAGTTTATAATTTTGTATAGTTTATGTGTGAATAGCGTGCAAGTGTGTACATATATTTTAAGTTACTAGCTTCTGCGACGATTCACAGAACTACATAAAAATTGAAGCTTTTACTTCTACACATTTTTAAGTTAAAAGTCTAAAAGTTAAACCAGAAAGTTAAATCTATGACATGCCTTGAATTTTTTTCTATATAAATTACCTAATTAAATTCATAATGAAATTATCTTAAAATTAGCAGAGCAATAACAAATGCAATACTCAGCATGGTAAAAGTTTCTTTTAGTTTACCCTTTATCTACAATAATATAATGTCTAGGCAAGAACCAATGATACTAACAATGCTACTTACGCCTTCACTACAACCAGGCTTATGCCCTTACTACCTATTTTTTGCTATACAAACTAGTAAATTCTAATGTATTTAATAATATTATAATAATTCTTTTCAAGATAACTTCATTTAAAGCTAACTTAATATTGCCAGGTTAAGCAATTTAATTTTAGGTTTGTACCAATAATTCCAAGTTCTTATCGAGGGTTCTTGGTAAATTATTTATAACAACTATAGTTATTTGAAATATTATTTATTATTATAATCATTATAACTAAATATTTATAATACATCTGAGATAAGCATGCCCCAGAATTTTCATCGCGCATATTTATGATTATTAAAACATTTAGAAGTAAAATAGAAATAAATTTACTTTATAGGTGGTGTGCTACAAAGGCAGTTAAGAGAATTTAAAACGTTTATATTCAGGCACATAATCCCAAATTTAATTATTCTTGTCATCACAGATGATAAATTTTTCATCTTTTGTATTAAATCATTTAAACTTTCATTTAATTTTTCAGTAAATTCTTTTTGAGTTAGTTTAGTGTGTACAAGCTTAAAAATAATACAAAAAACAATTTTTGAAAAAGTTATATTCATATAAAATCTCATTGGTTATTCTGGTTTAAGAATTTTTGTTACGAAAACATTTCATTGCATAACATTTTATTAAGGTCTCATTACCCAATCTTGTGGATATTAATACCGCTGGAATTTCAGCACATATAAATTGACAGAAGTTTAATTTATGGGCATATATAATAACAAAGCCCATAGAAAAGCACATTATAAAACTTTAGTTTTATAATAAAGGAACTCTGGAACGTAGCTGTGCCTGATATTGTTGGTTAATATCGCCTTACTTGATTATTTAAATAATTATAAATATAAATTCTCTGCTGTAAACAATAAATATAAGTGCTTATTAATAATTAAACACATGTGAAACTAAATGTGCATTGGCTACAATAATGTCACATTCTTAAGAGGTCATGTTAAACTTACCGAATCGTCCGCCTTCAAATAAGCATAGAAAACATCAATGACAACAATCAAACAACAACAACAACGACAACAAGACAACACTTAACATTCAAGTACAACATCAACAACATCAACAATAACAACAACAACAAACATGTCAGTTTACAATGAAGGCAGCCCACAAAATAAGGTTATGCATTTTCCATACACGTAAAAAATGTGCTGGTCAATTTTTAGAGAGGATGCAATTTATTACTAATTTATTACGTTAATTTACATTTATATAAGGTTGCTTTGAAATGGAATTAGTCAACACTATAGAACGACAATGTTATGATATATATAGTGGCTTTAACTAAATCTTAGGTTTACATGCCACAAAAATAAAATTCTATACAAATTTGCTTGATTTCAGTTTAGTGATTAGATTTATACTATCAGTTTTGATACCACCAAACAAAATACTCGATTAATGAGAAACATGGATTAAATCATCAGCAACTACGTGCAATGTGTACTTTTCTTTGTAACCTTCATTAAAAAGCAACGTTACATGAGTGTTATTACCATACAATTTTGACTAGCACATTTTTGTTTATCCTTGCAACTTGCAAAAGCTTTACATAGATAGATTCGTTGGAGACAAATAGGATGAATGTATATCCTTTATCTCATTTCAGTTTTATAGAACGGTAAAAATGATTGGTTGATTGGAAACAATTCTAACAGGAGAAAACAATTACACGTCAAAAAAAGTTATCACAAAATGATTGATTACCTGAATAATTAGAAGGTCATGTTTATAAAAAGAAAACAATTAATAGCATTGATTTGGAAAAATTACCTTGTGAAAAGAGATAAACCTTTACTTTTGTAAGTAAAAATGGTTGGCAGAAGAAATAAATGTTAAATAAAGTAAATTTTACAAAATTACCACAATCCGTGACTACCAATAAATAAGAGTAGGAAGATACATTCACCTTATAAGAAATTAATTGGGATTCTGAAGTTGTTTCCTAGAGACTCAGCATAGATAGAGACAAAGGTTAGTAGGGCGCACATTCCTCAGTCATACCCAGTCATACTCAGTCACAAAGCATAGGATAAGTAGCAAGAGGGTCTTAATTGTAGGGTAAGAAATAGGGGACATTGCTTATTGCGTGATGAAGTCGCTATAGGGGTAAGTAAATTAAACGTTCAAAAATTATCTAAATTTTGGATAACATTTATTTTTAATGAATTTTAGTTAAACGTGAATAAACAATTCATTATAAGGAAAAAAATACAAGTTTTATTTTTTCTAAATTATAACACTTTTCGTTTTTAATATGCGTCTTATATCATTGTTCAATTAACATTTACGAATTTCAGCGATTTTTATCCCACATTTAGTACCAGGGTTGCTCAATCTTGTCAGGTAGTCTAAATGAGGGGACCCTCGTCGAAAATTCACTGAGTACGGTAAAAATAGTGACTATATATATGAACATATATATTTTAATAAATTATAAAAGTAATTACTACATGAATGCGATTACTTTGTAAGACTACGAAGCCATGGAGCGAGACCGGTTATTCCCCGGTCTGTATTGATTGTAACAATGTGTCACGTGACCACATCAAACCTGACCGGATGCGGAAATGGCCACTGTGACCTCTGACCGCAGCTTCTCTATTTCCATCCCGGAGTTAAAATATTAATAGGGCTGGATACGCGTAGAGTGACGGCGAGGGTGGCTGGGGGGGGGGAGGGGGGGAAGCCTATACCCGGCTACACACAAGCAAACACTACACGCACTCGAGTTGCATGGCTCCCCTTTAATTATACAGTTTCGAGGTTAAATGTATAATAATATATGAAAAGTATATGTTTTGAGGATGTTTGAGTACGTTCGAAAAAAATGTATAAAAATATATATGAAAAGTATATGTTTTGAGGATGTTTGAGTATATGTTCGAAGTTAAATGTATAATACAAAAATTAAAAGTATATGTTTTGAGGTATAACTGCGTTAATTTAATAATTAAATATATTTGAGTATATGTTCGAAGTTAAATGTATAATAATATATATGAAAAGTATATTTCTGTGGATGTTTGAGTATTTGTTCGAAGTTAAATGTATAATATCAAAAAGAAAAGTATATGTTTTGAGGTAAAACTGCGTTAATTAAATAATTAAATTAAATTTATTCCACACGTTATTGGATGAGCGAAGCGAAGACTTCAATTTCACCGACCCCCCAAAAAATTTAGCTCGGGTGTTTTTTTTTTTTTTTTTCCGTCTCCCAGTAAACATAGTGATATCTTTAAGACATCTTTTTTTAGTCATCATGTCATGATGTCTTTTAATGACATCTTTAAGATAACAAGAGGATATCTTTCCCGCATCTTTAACACCACTAAATAATGTCAAGATGACAAATGTGAGAGAAGGCGCCTCTCAAAGATATCTTTTTGGCATCTTTATTCATACCCTAAAATGACATGAGTGAATTGCAAATTCCGATGACTTTTAAAGATATCTTTAAAGCATCTTTATTTATTCCATAAAATGACATGTCAAAATTTCAAAGTTCATTGATTTTTCAAGATATCTTTTAGGTATCTATAATCATACCATAAAATGAAATAGCAAAATTTCTAGGTACGTTGACTCCTAAAGATGTCTTTTATGCACCTGTAGTCTTACTCTAAATTGTCACGTGTAAATTTTAAAGTTTTTGACTCCTAAAGATATCTTTTAGGCATCTTTAATTATACCATTAAAGGACATGTAAATATTTCTAAGTACTTCGACTTTAAAAGATATCTTTAAGGTATCTTTATTCTTGCTCTAAAATGACAAGTGTGAATTTCAAAGTTCATTGACCTATATCGACATCTTTAAGGTATCTTTAATTATACCATCAAAGGACATGTAAATATTTATAAGTATTACGACTTCAAAAGATATCTTTAAGGCATCTTTAATCTTCCTCTAAAATGACATGTGTGAATTTCAAAGTTCGTTTACTTCTAAAGATATCTTTGAGGCATCTTTAGTCTTATTCTAAAGTGGCATGTGCGAATTGCAAAAACATAATATTATATTTTTTTAATGTTTTGTGTCAACATGTCTTTTATGGTCATTATAATAGGTATCAAAAATATATTTTTCAAGCTTACCTATATATTAACATGCAAGGTATGGTAAATAAATATATTTTGTCCTCGTAGATTTCATTTCAAAATTTCAATAGGTATACATGCAAGAATGATAGAATAGTACCTGTATTATGTGGACTGGATCAATATAAGAAACTAGTAATTTCACACAACCCAAAAACGAATAAATTATGAATGTATTTTGTAGGAACCTAAATGCAAATGAGAACTTAGTATTTGAGGTGGAGCAAAGGGATTATGTGATAGATGTAGGTCTTTAATAAAAATAACGGCTACTGGTAATTATAAGTCGGAAGGACCGTGGGTTTCCGTGGGTGGGGGTGGGGTGCAGTGGATTGTTATAGAACAGATGGGTTATCGAAATTATTAATCATTATATAATTATTTAATTATGAGTTACAGCTATATCAAATGAATATGGAAAAATAAAATAATGTCAAAATCATAATAATGCAAGCTAAGAAGTGATCATAAAATGCTGGGTTGCGCCGTCACTTACGGAAATTCAACTCTTATATTTGAGTGTGTATTGACAGTTAAAATCTTACACCGTCAGTTGAGATGTGCAAAAAAGGAAGCTAACACAGCGAACACAAAAGGCTTGACCTTGGTGATCGAGTTGGTGGCATAGACGTGGAGCGCGGAGGGGTGGGCGGGCGGAGAGGGTTGACTAACAATAAGAATTCTTGAGTCTGCGATGCAGGCCGGGCCGGTGAAACGAGTCATAGCCTGCCCGGTAGTCTTGCTACACGGACGTACCGTTATAAAGCAATGCATAGCTAATATTCTTGTTGTTACCTAAAGGCTTGGTCCAAAACGATAATATTTACTTGCGTTCTTTGGATGTGGCAGGCTAGCGTGTAATTCACATTCGTATTTGTTCCAGATTTGCTGAAAGTTCTCTTGGTGCATGAGCGCAATATTGCAACTAAATATTCTCAATGTGTTTCAGTTTTTTTTTTAAAGCTACATTTGGCGCGTGAGCGCAACATTGTTTTAATACTTCCTCAATTAATAATTTCAGATGTGTTGCAACCTGTTTTGGGTGCCTGAGCGAAACATTACTATTATAAATTCTAAATGTTTTTCAGATTTGTTGGAGCTACCTTGGTGCGTGAGCAATATATTGCTATTATAATTTCTCAGATAATTTCAGATTTATCGCAAGCTGCTTTTTGGTGTGTGAGCGCAACATTATTAAATATTCTCAATTAGTTTCAGACTTCTTTGCGGTTACACTTTATGCACAAGTGTTGTCATAACATTTCAAGGACCTTTTTTCGAAACATTTTTTCAGAATTTTTATGTCTTTTTCCATCTTTCAGATGTCTTAATGATTTCGACCCAAAGATGTCTATAAGATGTCATTTCGAAGACACAATTTAGATAAATGGTTGTCTTTTCCAAGTCAATTTGATATCTTGAAGATGTCTCAAAGATATCACATCAAAGATGTCTAAAAGATATAATTTCAAGATCTTTTATGTGTCTTTTTTATATCTATTTGATAACTTAAAGATGACTTACTTTGGGAAATGATATCATAAAAATATCATGGAATGATGCCTTAAAGATATCTTATAATGATGTCATAAAGATGTCTGAAAGTGGGACATAGGAACATCTTAAAGATGCCTTAAAGATATCTTTTCCTATCTTTATGGACAACTTAAAGATATCCTGTTTGTCCCCAAAAGATATCTTTAAGACATATTTTTGATATCAATTTGTTTGCTGGGCTGATTCTTCGCTCTCTACCGGGCAAACGGTATATGCGATCTTGATGAAAATTTGACACGACCTTCGTTTTCTCTGAACTTAGACTTGCTACATTTTTGGGTACAATCGAAGAAATATTTCTCATGAATATCGTACTTTTACGATTTTTTTCGATTTTTAGTGCGATATTTTCGTGACATTTGGGCCGATTTTGACCAAACGGGTAGGGCTACAACGTTCATATTTCACATGGACATTAAAGTAATGATGATGTATTGCTTTCTGAAAGAAAAAGTTGAAAAAGTTAGCCAGAATCTATAGAAATAAAGCTTTTAATATAAGTTTTTTGATTTTTTGTGTGATATTTTCGTGCCATTTGGGCCAATTCTGACCAAACGGGTGGGGCTACAACGTTCATATTATACATGGACATGAAGGTTATGGTGATGTAGTACCTTTTGAAAGAAAAAGTTGAAAAAGTTAGCCAGAATCCATAGAAATAAAGCTTTTAATATAAGTTTTTTACGATAAATAATACCAATTGACAAGAAACAATAGAAACTTGACAACAATCACCTACAATGCGTAGGCAACAAAACAAAGCACTTGCAAAAGTAAAGATATCCCACGCAAACTAAAAACTTTAAAAAGCTCATCCATCAACGCGGCGGGACTTTAGCGTTTTCCTAGTATATATATATGAAATGTTTAACCTTGGTTTTATAGTAGGCAATTATGACGCTGTTATGAAGATGATATTATGTACAAAATTCAAAAAGTGTCTCGTTTTAAGCTTTCTGACTATAATACTATCATATATATAAAATAAAATATAAAACATAATTTTCGATGTAAAAATGTAAAATACAAATAAATTTGGTCACCAAATCCAGTAAATTTCACATATTACATACTCTGGGCCAATTTTTCGACTCTTATTTTTCGACCCAAAATATTAAGTATTGACGAAAGTGTGAAGATTAAATATGAGAATTGCTATAATATAAAACGGGCTCATATTTTAACAGCTTGAGAGATTAGTATAACATGTTTATTTTATGACAAATTTACGGCAAGTCGCTAAAAAATGTTTAATATACAATATTATTAAAACTTATTCTGATAGTGCCATGAGTGTATACTTTCTTCACCATATCCTTAGGTTTCAAATGTGTAGGGCACTGCCTCCTAGATATTTCCAATTATCTTTCTATCAACCCCTCTTTAAAGAGCGAACTAGATAGCATATCTAAAAGGCAGTGATTTAGGGTGAAAATTAGAGGTAAAAAAGTTCAAAAAAAAACTGTAGTATTGATGTTTGTGTAAAACAAATTTTTAGATTTCTATCTGTTTCATTTGGGCTGATGTTGTGAATGGTGGCAAATGTAAGCTTTGGTGATCCTCAGTGTATGCTTGACATTGCGTTCAGCGGGGGGTGGGGAGTGTGGTGATGGTAGTGTGGGGGGGGCGGTGAGTTGGCGCTCGTCCAGAATCAACCGGGGTGATATTACACAGCGAGAGGCTGATGATTGTAATTATTACTTATGCGACAAGGTTGGAAAGTGACAGACTTGAGAATTATTGTGATTGGTAAAGTTCTGAGTGGATTGTAGGAAGCTTATTTCACAAACTGTTGTTTAACTTTAGGAAGGTTTAGCTATATTGCAATATTGGTCTATGAGCCATTATCGAGTGATGTGTTCCTGAAATTATTTTTTTATAAAATCGATTTCTATATCCTGGTGTTCCGCCTGTAAGCCTTAAATTTTAAATTTAAATGGACAAAATTACATGCTTAGTAACGAGAACCAATACTTGAGTCAATAATAGGTGAGCAAAATATTATTGTATTCAAAAAGTAATCTTTCGTACAGCCTAAATCTCAAGGAAAAGTAAACGTTTACTTCCAATTATAAATACTTAAAACGAGACAAACATCATTAAGTGACAGAAGGATCGAATTATCATAACTCATATGTATTTTCCAAAATAATTCAATTCTTATCATAAAAGATTATTCCAAGTTTCAGTGTCAGCAGTTTTTATTGAAGCCATATTACTCGGCACTAGCCTTAAATTCTGCTACGTTCATTATATTGCTCAAGATCGAGCTTGCTTCAGATTGAGTTTCTTCCTACACTTCAGTTGTACACTTTCAGAAAATATATTCCATGTACATCACCAAAAAGCACCATCCTTAGAACAACCTTTTCAAAAATTTCTCCCCGAATCTCCCGCCTTTAATCTGCACATTGATGTCATGTTCCGCGTGAAGAACAAAGCTTAAGGCTATCAATGCTCTTTTGTGCGTCAGAGCGCGACCTAGCTCGCGAAACAGATACTAATTACATAGCAAGGTGGGTCTTTGTCCGGGCTTAACGTGCCACTAATGATAGGCTTACACAGTTTAACTATTCATGTTCGGGAGCGACGTATTTCTACTTGATATTCAGAAAGCATTTTACTGGTGATGTTCAAAACGTTTACTGATGGGTAAAGGAAACCCAAAAATAGAAATTTAATTTGGAATATTTAATGTTTTTATTTTCTTATTTTGAGCATATTTTGCATGTTGAAGCATCTATTTTTACGTTAAAATGACGTTTTTACTGGGTATTCAGAAAGCAATTTACTTGTGATGGTCAAAGAGTAAACTGATCGGTAAAAAAACGTAATAATAGTTATTAAATTTTGAATATTTAAAGTTTTAATTTGGTATTTTTGGGCATATTTTGTGTTTTAGATCATCTATTTTTACGTTGAAGCAACGTATTTCTGCTTAATATTTAGAAAGTATTTTAATATTGATGTTCAATGAGTGTACTGATGGGTAAAGGAAAGCAAAATTAGTTATTTAATTTTTTCAAATTTAATTTTTTAAACAAATTTTGCATTTTGGAGCATCTATTTTTTCTTTAAGTCAGAATAGTAAATTCTTGGTTATTTTCACTTCATTTTAAAAGAAATCATGTTTATAGAAATATTTAAAATTAATATAATTCAATTGAGCCACCTAAACCATAAAAAAAACGATTGAGTAATTAAAAATAGGTAAAAAAAAACATATTTTCAGGATTAGTTTGTATTGTTCTCAAAACTATGTTCACCAATTTAACATAAAAATCTACGTAGCGTACCTCTGCAAATGCGGATGTGCAATTCGCTCGACATTGATTTATTGTTATTATTATTTATTATTTTTGTATTGTAATATTCTAAAATTAACAATATTTGGCAATAATAAATGCAATATTGTAATTTGTTTTTCTTACAAACGCAAAACTTGTATTTTAAAAAAACAAGTGCGCTTTTTATTATATAATGCAATTCTGCAAATATAAAAATGTATTAACAATCAGAGATAAAAGGTGAAAGTCAAGAAGATTTTTATTGAAATAGTGTACAATACGCCACTGTGTTTGATTCTTACCCTATTCCTGGACTTATAATAGTAACTGGTGCCTTGTAAATCCATGCCCTATTGACTTAAGATCACATGACCTGATTGCACAGCTACTCGACACCCACTGAACTGAACTGCTACCATCTACTTTCTATGCTAATCTATAATTAAACCTATCAACATTGTTTAAAGAGGTGTGCAGTAATCGAATGGGTAATTGAAAAACTTGCAAAAACTATCCAATCGCTATTTAAATGAAATTAGTGGGTTTATGTACGATCGGCGTCAGAAGTAAATCAAGGGTTATCTTTTACCGACGCCACCATCACTCACTCGGCAAATTTCGGTTTTGTTCTATAAGGCACAGCACTAAATACAAAAAGTTAGCACGGGCAAGGTGTGGACGGCTTGCCCTATTTATGCCACTAAAATCACCTGTCCCTTTATTGATTTCTACACTAAAAATAATCCTGCGCAAAGATTATGCAGTGTTTGGTGAATCCATAAATAACAACAAACCTTGTTTAAGTATTAACCACGCCCTGGGCCGAGTATTCAAATGTTCAGCTAGGCCAAATGCTACGTAAAATAGGGCCGCCATGTTTCCTCACAGTCTGTTAGATGACGTCAGCGAGTGATAGCTCTGTGAATATAGCGACGCCAGAACGAACCGAATATTCACGAGAAGGTCGATAACGGTAGGTATCTTCCAGACCCTTGGATTTACTTTTGTTCAATATTCATATTAAGTTATTTTCCGACATGGGTAGTAGAAATTATTTTTAAGGGGCTTGGTAAGGACGCTTAAACTTCGAATTGTTGAAAATCAAAAGTTTTGGGTGCTGGTTTCATCCTCGATAGCGAATAAATCCTTATTTCTCGTAAAAAGTTTTTTCTTAGCCACAGATTTTTGTTGTCGAGTCATAAAAACATAAAGAAATTATGGTTTACTTATTTTACGGGACTAAAAGGGACGAACATTTTAAAAACAAACTTGTAGAAAGACGGTCATCACGTTCATAGTGTTTGTTAACAATTTTGTCTTCTAAATATCGAAAGTTCATTCGATTCATTAACAAACACGTCAAATAATTTTTTTTAGGTTATAATTTGACTACAAATATATTTTCACCATTTTAATTTAAAAATATTTAAAGGAGAAGTTTTTCTGAAAAAAATTCTAGAAATAAAATACATGAAAAACACAATCATGACCGCAATTCTCGACTTTAAGCTTAATATTCAGCCTCGCGTAATTAGAGGCTCCACTTTCTAGTTTGTTAACTCGACTAACATCCTCCTTGTTCGCTAATTGCAATCCTCTGTCTCGGTTATTAAAGTCGTTAAGTGACTGAACAGTACAAAGACAAACAGCCCTCTCGGTTATACAAGGGATACATTAGGGGTTGCAACTTCGCAAACATGGCGAACTAGAGGAATAAATATAAGTGATGTGAAAAACGGGTATTTTGTTGGGTGTTCTCACTTACCTAATGTGTTTGAAAACTGTGAATGTTAAGTATATTAAATATTATTAGAACCGAAAGAAATAGCTTCACAAAACGCGCGCAACTAAAAAAAAAGATATAAGGAACCAGGGCTTTATTTTTGATATTTTATTCACTTAGACTAGTATAGTGTACAACTTTGCAGATAAAGTAAATTGTCTATAGTAAATAATAATAAAAGTGTTACTAATGATATACACTGTGTTTATGTTAAAGTAGAGTAGATGCAAAATAATAGAAAAATATAATACAATATTGAAGATTTTCTAGTTGATAATGTACAATGTTAATTCAAGCTTCATAAAGACAAATTTATAATTAGTTTGTTCTGGTTAAAAGGTTCCCCAAAGTATAAATGTATAGGCAATGCTTGTTTGGATGTTAGTTCTATTTTAATTCCAAAATCACAGATGGTTGAATCTAAAAAAAAGTACCTTGTATCGTAGTAAAGGTGTAGACCCTACGATTTATAAAATAATGTACGGTTATAACCTGTCTGTATTATTTAGTGTGAATATTAATTAATTGAAATAAAAGTTATTATTAATATTAGTTTTTTGTGCAAATATTGATTATTTAAGTCAAAGTCGTTTGGAAAAAACGTGTTTGATTCACCTAGGCCTGTGTAGTGTGTAATTGTGTACATGTATATTATTTTATGCCTTAGTTTATGTAAAACAATATAAAATTTTAAAAAAAGTGCTTCGATGATAAGGTAAGCCAAAATTCACAATATTATTTGGCCTAATGTGGAGAAATGGCGAACGTTTGATTTCGATATAATAATTATGTTCATAGCTTATTAGCAATTACACCCCTAATTCGCGCATAGTAACGAACTAGTTAATCGGTGATTATTCTCGTGTTCCAAGCAATTATTTCTAACCCGCGTGTTAATGATTCAAACATGATTAATCACGCTTCGTGATTGGGACTGAATCGCAACATTACTAATTATATTCAGGCAGTCTAACTAGAATATCAGAGGGCTCAGTGTCCAAGACTAATTGCTGGTTAATTCCTACTTTAATTAACCTAGCCGACTCTGATGATCATGGCCACCAACTATAGGAGATCAATACACGAAATTTCTCTCATTGACCATTACTATGGACCTTGAGTGTTTACGTGGTAACAAATGCGTATTTTACCTTTGTAATATTAGAAATTGCATTCTTAGATCTGTTGGGAAAAAAGCTGCTAAAAAGGGGGGAAAAATCATTTTGAAATACAACAAACTAAAATTTGCGTACACTTTGTTTTTTTTACAAATTTGAATTTGGGGACGTTAGTAATGTTTGAGATTTTTTAGAAAGAAACCTATTGAAACAAAATCATGGGTTATTCTGATACTTCGAACAATGAACACGATTTTAAAGGTATCGGTAAGTTAAATAATCATTAAAAGTAGGCGACATTTAAAGACAGATTACATTTTTAAGAGAAGGTAACATATGTCTTCTTTGAGCTAAGGGTGTAAGGAGATAGGTTTATTAAACGAGAATCAACTGTTAAGGATACGAGGGAGATTTTAAGAAGGTTGGATGAGTCTCAAGCACACAGACAAACAACACTCCACTTACAAGCCATTCAACAGGGATGCAACACACACCATCATCAACAGTACAGGCCTAGCTCAGAGTGGGTCTGCACATCTAACAGGGCAAACAACTTCTACATCATATCTTCACACTCTCCTACTGTTTGACCACAGCCTTCTATACTCGTTCGTTTTTTTTCACAATGCCTTCTAGATCTGCTTCGAGTAGGCGCAAGCCAAGGTCAATTGAATCAACTGAACAAGGTCTAATGTATATTGAATTTCACCTGTGAAGAATCTTACATTGTATTTATCTCCAAATCAATTTTATATTGTATGAATTTTCATTAATAAATGGCTTCGAATAAAAAAAATTTCTGGACCGGCACCTCCACCATTCTCCCAAAAATATTTGTTATGGAGAAAATCGGTTGCGGTTTTTGACTATCAGTTCGGCCCCCAAATACCCGACTCGACCCAAATTTTCGATTACCCGAACACTACTAGTAAATAACATATTGACTGAGTATAAGGCTGTGGTTTCAAGTAATGTTTTGTAGGATTTCTTCTGCTTAATCGTACCAAGAAAATACACTCCGTTGATTAGAACTTAACATCGAAATTACAAATGACCATGAAACCATGATAATCGTTTGGCTTTTTTGATCATTTCAACAAAAAAACAATTTCAAATATAGTAATTAGAATGAACCAAGGTAAGTTACATTTATTGTATGCCTCTTGATTGATATTTTGCTCAATTCCCTTGACTGGAGCGTTTATTTTTAGAAATTCAGAATAATCGTTGTGCGATGGCACTTTATTTAGCAATTTGCTTTGAAAATTACTAAAATTGTAATTTGTATTTTTCGTTTGATGTATTTCACAGAACGTCCATCGTAATATGTTTAAAAAACAGATTTACAAAAGAGCACAATTAATTAAGATTTGTTCATTATCTTGGTAAGATTAAGCAGATGAAACCCTCAACTATCCCACCTCAAACAAACAATAACACTCATTTCATCGTCTTCTTCTATCCAAAGACCTCAGATGAAAGACAAACCTAGACGAGCAAATGCAATCTCAAGACTATGCCAATAAGGAACCATCTTGTAAGTGGAACTCCATTATGCTATTGCAATGGCGGCCGCCATATTGGAAATTAAGTTTCGCTCAACTTGCCCAAAGTTAAGGGGGCGGGGGGGGGGCTCATCTTTGAGCTTCTCAAGACCACGGTAAAGCCTATAGTAGAGAATAAAAGTCTAGTTATTAAGGATGATTCTTTTATCTGAGGTTTCTGGCTCTATCAGCTCCCAAAATGCAACATTCTGTCGAAAGAAGGCGGGAGTAGACTAGAGTAGACTAGAGTGGTGGTTGGGGACTCACAGACGGGTGGTCTCCCTTGACATTCTGCAGCGCCTTGTTCTGAGGCGCTGGGGGAGTTTTCGCTTCCGGTATCGAAGAAGCGGCACCGGAACCAGCTGGCGACTTGCCGCCCGGCGTCGGTCCGGTAGTTCCGGTGGTTCTGGAACAAGAAGGATCCAGGTAAGAACATAGTACATAGTACATAGTACATAACACATAGTACATAATACATTATGCATATTACATAATACATAGTGCATAGTACATTAATATAGCACACAGTACATAAGTCATAGTCCGGTTGTTTTGGTGCTACCAGGACACGCGATCAATCACGTCAGAACATTGTTCAAAATGGTTAATTCATAGTTAAAGCACACAGTACATAGTAAAGTACATATTATATTACAGTTCGGAACTTCTTTAACACGACCAGTACATATTATAATAGTTCACAATACATAGAACATAGCTGTTCATGTTTCATGTAACTCATAGAATACAGTTCATAGTACGTAGACTGTCGGCCCGCTTTCTCTTGGGGCGGTTTGTTACACATTAGAACTCCCCTACACATTGCCTCGCCAGAACTTATCAATTTCTTGAAGATTTCTTACTTACTATGCGTGGTTAGTGGCCACGCCTCACTCTCCAGATCATTCCATCTGGATAACGCTTTTACCACCATTGGCGACGAGGACGAATTACATAGGGGTAGTTTCGATATTTATTTTAATTACGAAACAAGTAAATCGTTAATTTAAACCCCCCAATACCTAAGTTTATACATAAATTGTGTTGTCTAGAAAGCAGTCATGCACACAAACGTAGGTTTTAGTGGCGGGTATATATTTCCATATTAATTACCACCCAGGAATACCAATAAGACAAAACGAATTGAATGTTGTTTTGGAACGAAACAGCTGTTCGTAAAGTTTTGGTCTGTTGGTAACACGTGTTTTTGTACTTACGGCGAATGTAGAAACAAATGGTTTAATTAATTCTATTGTATGGTATTAGAATCCGAATGGGGATGTTGTATAGGTTGGCTGGGTTCAATTCAGCTCGGTAGGTTACGTGCGTAGAATGGAGAAGTTCGAGGTTGAACATGCAAATTTCTTTTCAAAACCTTTGCATAGAGTTCGCAAGAAGAATTTAATTTATATGAGGTAGTAAATTTCAAGGAAATCCATTTTTCCGTCTAATAAATATTTTCTTAAAATTTATACAGACCTTCAATATTTTGACAAAAAATAGGGATTAGGGAGTGAACCAATCTTACTAATAGATTGAAGGACAAGATAAGAGTAGGTGCCTTATTAAAAGAGTTGCCTCCGATGGTAGCTTGCCGCCTGTCACCAAGTGTCCAAAAGCATTCTGTATTATCCTTGTCTGAGGCTCAAGCCAACAAATAAACAGAACACCATTTTGCGGTCTTGTTAAATGCCTTTATTTGTTACTCATTATTTGAGGTACTTGAACATAAAATTTTCAAGTGTCATTTCATAGCGTTTTGTGGCATCTATTTTTTGGCCACTTTCAAAAACTTGTGTATGGAATTTTCTCATATTTTTATTCTGAAAATATGTCACCAACTTTGAATTAATATCAATTGAATTAAAGTTTGTATAAACAAATTATAGATACTATGTTTAATTCATTAAAATAAAACTAGGAAACCTTAGTTTTAAATTTAAAAAATAGCGCTTAACAGCATCTACACACTAAACGCTATTTTCACGTACCCTACACATTATAAGACAGAAACAAAAGTGATTCATGTGAGGTAGTTTTTTCCCTAATTTACCTGTGTTTGTTACTCTTAATAAGAAATTTTAGTCTTAATGCAAAGACACTAGGTAGAGTTGTGCGTTTTTGGTTTTATTTAATAAAACAGGAATAACACCACTAAATGGTAATAATACCAAATTCACCCTAATTTGTTAAATAAAACACTACCGTATATTTTGGCATTTGCTTTAAAAAATAACACAGTTAATATTCTTATTTTTTGTCACTTTCACTACAAACTTTCGATAAAACAAGCTAAACAAAAACAATACTTGCAATTAAAATATCTTCTGATTAAATAGTACTATTGTGTTTCTACTTTGTTTACGGCTGCAGAAACAATCACTAGTTGGTATATGCGAGATGAAACTGTGGTGAATTATGCACATATTGCAATTTCCTATGGATTTTAAGTAATATGATTGATAATATCACTGTTTTGCAATGTGAGAAATGCGAAAATAAAATAAAAAAATATTACACCACTTTTTACAATATCCAAAACGAAATTTAGGAAAAAACAAAACAATTTAAACCCACCTCTAACCATGGGTTGAACAATGTTCTCCTCAGGCCCCGTTGACCAGGGTTAAACACGAACTCGCTCTAAATTCTCATGTCCCTGGTTGGTTTAACAAGCACGGATTAACTTAAGCCCCTAACGTACTTAAGTAACAGCTTAGATCGCTAAGGAAACTTTGACAGCTTGTCTATTCCGAGCCTAACGTCGGATTTCCCTCTCCAAACTACGTGGGCAAAGTTTCCCAGGTAAACTAACCTACCTGTCAGATAAGCTTTGCTGTGTGTTATCGTAGACCTAGGCAAACATTAATCTTCATCATTCTTAAAGAAAAACTCAGAAAAGAGGGTTTATCTTCCATTTATTAGAAAGATGGGCGTAAGGAGCATGTCTTATTTGGTAATACACTCCAGCATGGGTGGAATAAACTATTTAATATGAGCTATTGTTCTTTAATGTATTGATTGTCGAATAAGCTTTGCTGTGTGTTATCGTAGACCTAGACAAACATTAATCTTCATCATTCTTTAAGAAAAAAGTGCGAAAAAGAGGTTTTATCTTCCATTTATTAGAAAGATGGGCGTAAGGAGCATGTCTTATTTGGCAATTCACTCCTGCATGGGTGGAATTAAAACTATCTTATATGAGCTATTGTTCTTAAATGTAGTGATTGTTTGAAATTTGAAACACCATTAAAGGCCCATTAACAAATCACATACCAACTCCCTTTAAAACTACCAAGTTTAGAACCAGTTTTATTTCAACAAATAACTAACATTTCAGCTACTTTCAATTACAATGACATTATTAGTAACCTTGATCTTAAATCACTGTATTCTGATAGCAGGATGGCTGCTAATCGAATGATTGGATGGTGTGATAGTAATGAACTTTTTCATGTATTCTGATAAAAAACATATTTGATGCAGTTTAAAACAAAACAAAACAACATGGAGAGGAGTCCTTTTGTGTATCTAAAATTTCATCCTATTGTTGAAGTTACATACAAGTGCATGCACATTATTATGCGAGTAAAAAACTTGCAGCTGGATGTTACCTTATTAAAAGACTGATGGATGTATGCAGTCCACGTGTTGTTAAAGTAGATTACTCTGCACATATCCAGTCCAGACTACAGTATGGGATTGTATGCAGGGGGTTGTCACCCCACACTAGACTACAAATAAGGCTGCCGGTACATTCTCATGTCAAGTTTGTCACTGTAGGATATTAGACTGCAAATTTTACATGCATGCTGTACATTGACAAGCATTGTATGTTTTAAATATATTTTTATTTTCTTATAGCTTATTTTATTTTATTTATTCCATTGTTTTAATACATGATTGTTATAGTTGCTAAAAGAGGCATAGCCCATTCCATTAGTGTCTAGCAAGCTAACAACGACAAACGGTAAGTGCCATGAGCATTTTACTAGAAACAGAGACAATTTTAAATTTGGAGAGCATCACATGCGATCTGATATCTCAGGCGCCAAATTATATAACAAGTTGGCAAAATACTTGAAGAATAAAATTACGGTAAGCTTTAAGATTGAACTGGAGAAGATTTTAACTGACAATCAGTTTCATTGCGTCAAAGAGTACTTTTGACGTCTTAAATATTTGTTTACTGTTTAAAATGTATTGTATTGTCATTGTATGCTTTTTTGACTTGTCTAATATCATTGTAATGATCAATTAAGGACAAATACATAAATATATAATTAATAATATGGATAGTAAAAAAAAATATGAGTGATTGAAAAAAAAATCATTAGGCCTATAATGGGTCATTATTTAATAATCGTCAGTAAAAATAGTAAGACTTTTTAAGAATAAGCAAAGTACATTCTTATTTTCAAAAAATTGCCGTTTTAGATCAGCGAGCAAGGATGGATATTGGAAGTTTGTGTTTTTTTCATCGTTATCTTTAAATATATCTTCCAAATATTGTCAAAAAAAAATACGTCTTCACAAAAACGAAATACAAAAGCGCATGCAAGCATCGTTTCTCAAACCATTTCTCACGTCTTATTTCGATTTACTGTAGCGTATGATTCCGCTCAGCTAAAGTGTACACTCTTTTCTATAGATGGCGGTGTGGGAGGAGGCGGTGGGAGGGGGAGGCAATTTATATGGCGGTGGGTCCAAACATCTGGCATCACGAAGCCGGAATATTAAACTGGATACCCTCGTTGTAGTTGTAATGATTCCAGAGACGAATAGGCTGGTCGGAGGTGGAATTTTAAATTTAACCGATTCTAAAGAATATTCATGATGAATTCTCACAGCTGTAAAACTACACAGGGAGAATACTTGAGTATCCTTCAAGAACTCAATGGGAATATTAAGTTTCGTAGTTGATTTGGGAAATATCGATAATAAATCGATGTCATCATGGGTAAACGAGATATCCTATAATAGAATTTTCAGTACTTATTGGCGTCTACATATTATGATAGCGACATTGCGTGTTATATATAATATAAAATAGATGGTACCTATATAAACAGGTTTAAATGAACTACATAAACGTAATGTTCACATATTGGTGCACACGTAAGTCAAAAGACTTGAGTATGTGCACCCAATGTATATTGTGCCTTAATAGTTTATATCTAAGTCCTATAGTTAAGTCTATAAAATAAATTAACATTATGTTTAAAAAAATAGGATTTGATATATTAAAACAATTCACTTATAATAAAATAGAGTTTTCTCTACAGATTTCCAAAGAAAAATGATACTCTAAAACTTCTTTTATCATAAAAAAAAGTAAACATATATGAGGTGGTTCTGACTAATACAATACTTTTTTCGACAATTTGGCGATCAAAACACAATTTAATGAATAGGACTTCAAATATAATAATTTTAACGTCAAAGTTGTGATGAGCTACATTTCATCATAGCTAACTTGTTCGTTTGGCTGAAAGCGTGTGTACAAACAAACAAGCTTTCTCATGTAAAATCAAATGTGTCTTCGCTTCACTCGCTACGCTCATCCCGCAAACATGGGTATGGCGTACCCATACAAGATACGAGTGTTTCAGGAAGGCTTTGATGGAGCAGTTTCTGCGTCTGATGGGCAACAAATGTAATCTTAACATGGCTACAATAGGTGGATAAGAAGAAATAACGTACTTTTCATCGCCTACATTGATTTAAAAATGTGTACGACGCAAAATGTAAATTTATTGGAAAAGCTAAGATTCTTCCAGTAAGATTGAAATATTTTGTCATCTAAAAACGGTAGGTTTACTTCTAAAGCGTCGAAAGTGGACAGCTGGCATAGCCCATAGACCTGATTTTACAAAGTCCCAGATTTTATTTGTTTTTTACCATTGTTTCATTGCTTAAACGTTTATAATAGATTTATACATATTCGATTGGTTTGACTGCTAAATGTTATGCAGCTATAAGCAATCTTCAATAAAAGTCACGCTTATATCATGTGTTCAGATGGCGCCAATGTAATCTTTGCCCACCAGTCGGCCATGACAGTCGGTGTGACGTCATCTGAAACTTTCTTATTGGTTATGATTCTTTCCTATATGGTCGGATGAACGTGGCTTAAAACTGCACTAAATCAATTCTGAACATAGATTTATATCCTGGTTCTGGCAATTCAAATAAGTTTTCTATAGAAGGCAGTGTCTCTGCAAGGAATTATTGAAGGCGGTGTAGAACAAATTGGGTTTAATGTCGGAAGCCTGGGTGGGTTCAGGAATAATTTACTGGTTGTAAGAAATCCGACCGTACAAAAGATGCAAGGGACATTTGTCAGGACGAATTGACAGCGATTTATGGCAATCGATGTTTTTTTATGGTATTGGAATGGGATGAATTATTATCGTAATCCACTCATAAAATTGGTGAAATACAATAAAATCATCGGGCATGCAAAAAACTTAAAATGGAGAAAGTTAAGATTTCAATGACGCCTTTTGTTTTAGTTTCATCCCTTATTCACTCATAGCAGATGCGATATACAATAAAATCATTGGGCGTTCAAGAAACTCAAAATGGAAGACGTTACGATTTCATGGACGACATTTTATTTTTAGTTAGATCCCTAAACGCTCATAAAGAGGTGAAATACAATAAATACAAAAAACAAAATTGAGTTCGTTCAGATTTTTATGACGCCATTTTGTTTTGAATTACTCCCCTAAGCCACTCGATAGCAGTGGTGAACATCAATAAAATCACTGGTCCAACAAGAAATACATAATGGAACGACTTTTTAATAACTCAATTTCGTTTGTTATTTTGTTTCAAAATTAATTTTGCAAATGGATATTGTTATAAAATTGTTTTACATTTTGTAAAGTTACATCGCATCGCATCGCGATTTAGAATTTTGTTTATAATATCCATAATTTACCATTAATGTTTGTGAAATTGATTTAAGCTAATAAGCCAATGTATTTGAAATATCTGCTGTAGGGCGATCCATGTATACACAACTATGCACAATGCACAGTTCATATGATTTTATTTTATTAATTATTTATTAATTTAACATCTGAAGCTTTTCTGACCGAACAAATAGCTATTTGTGAAGTGCCAAAATATGTGTCCTACACGAGAGTTCCAAAGGACGTCACACCAACTGTCATGTCTGACTAATGGGCCAAAAATACCAGTCATCCAAACACAAATGTTAAAAGGGTACATTTGATTGAAGATTCCTCAAAGCTGCATAATATTCGGCAGTGAAAATCAATGGAATGCGTATTTTCATATCTGCTATCAACGTTTTAGCAATGAAACAATGGCAGATTGGTTCTATTTTTCGAAAACAATTAAAAGCTGGGACTTTGGCAAATCAGGTAAAAGTTATATGCCAGGTTGCCACTTCCGACGCTTTCAAACTTTCGAAAAGTATTTCAATATTATAGGAAGAACCTTAGCTATCTATCCAAAATATGTGGTATCGTACACATTTTCTAATCAGTGAAGGCGATGAAAAGTACGTGATTACATCCTCTCTGTTTATCGTAGCATTTGTTTCTCACCAGTCATCCAAAGTTAGTAGAACTGCGCCGGTTAAGCCTTCCCGAGAACCCTCGTATTCCTTCTTTAATCTTTTATCTAACGAGCACAATAATTTCATCGATAAACCGAAATAATATCATTAGTAAATTTAATAATTCTTTGAATCACAAAGAGATATTCATTTAATTCTGAATTTGTTTCCTGGATAATACGTTTTTCTAAAATGTCATAATTTACCCCGGCTGTTATAATAGGATTACTTTTATTTCGAAAGGAGCTTAAGGGCTTAATTAACGTTTATATTTCCACTCGGAGCGTTGAAAATATAAGAGTAGTAAAGAGGAGCAAGCGAAGCAGGTCATTCATTCTAGACGCAATTCATAAGAAGAGGCAGGTATTCTCAGATTACGCGCCTTCAAATTTCTGAGACAATTTAAGTTGCATATATTTCTAATTCTAAATAATTGTTTAAAAATTTATTTTAAAGGCATCAATCATAGCATTTGTCCATATAAAAAATAATAAGAAATAAAATACATTTCTAGAATTAAGAATCTGTCAAAATGATAAAAAAAATGTAACTACGTATTTTCTGAATGTTCTATCTTAAATATTGAAGATCTGATGATGTCCTTCACCTTCATTATCAAGAATGCCAAGTTGTGTTAATGATTTATGGCTGCAGGACAAGAAACGCGCTGAGCATCAAACCACGCCGGCGACAGTGTTGGCTCGAGCGTTGATTCGGGAGGTCCCGGATTCAAATCCCATCGAGACCGGCAATCCTGACTGAAGGTTTTTCCGAGGTTTCCCCCAGTCGTTAATGCGAATGCAAGGGATTAAGTTCTCTTAAACAGTCCTCAAACATACCTTCACAAATGTCCTATCCGCAACATAGGCCTAACTAATTTGACACCTGAAGAGGGGCATGAATTGCACCCTGGGCAGGCTTCCTATACAAAATAAGTAAAACACGAATTTATTAGGGAGTGAAGATTCTATATGCGAGACGCGCACACGAACAGACTAATGGCCTAAATTGATTCATATGGAGATATGTTGATACATTTTCGTTTTATCGTTTATATTTATTAAAAGCTTTAAATGTTTATATCATGGTTTTAATGAACAATTGCTTTTAGTCCGTTTGTTTTATTGAAATCAATCACGATCATGGGCTTCGATTTAAAACGCTGTGTTTGTTGTGCGTTGTTCTTCTAAAGTATAATGGATTTAATTTGGGACCTTCGTTCAAAGGGTGTGGGCAGCTTCACCAAAATAGATAATAGAAATCATCTTCTGTAAAAATTATTCGTTTCAAGATGTTCCAAGACATTAATAACAAAGTTTGTTCTACTAAGGAAGTGAAAAGACAAAGTTCTAAAATAAAATTAACATTTTTAACAGCCACAAATGAAATGATTTTGTATCATTTGGTCTACTTTCTACATTACTACTAGGAATCTTCTATCTATATATATTACGTCTCATTTTGCACCGTCTCTACTCCGAAGTTATTGCCTGAGTGAGAAAATATAGAGAAAAATACACAAAATAGAGAAATATAACTGAAGAGATTTGTGGTTTCATGTTAATAATATTTTATGTACCACATATCTAGTTCAGACGATATAATTCAAAGAACATGTTTTTATTAATATAACTTGGGAAATATGTCTTGTTACGGTTAGTGATAAAGTAACGATATATTTCAAACTAAGGAAACGTGATAGCTCGTTCTATTTCTCCATATTACATGAAAGAGTGGAACTTCAAAGGTTTAATAAAATTGATCTGTTTGCAGAATGTTGTCTCTAAGCTTACAATGATAAATAATGAAAGAGCGAGATAGTTATTAAGCTCATTTAAAGCTCTTTATCAAGGTGGAGTAAGTTTAGCTACGTCCTTAACTTACGGCAAAAAATTGTTGGAAATTGAGCCGATTTTACAAATTTGTATGTTAGCAAAATATTAACTGTTAATACTACTCGATCCTATGTTTGGCATCTTAAACTGTAATACCGCTAAAGTTTATTTGTATCATAGCTTAAATAGCTAAAGTTTATTTATGTCATAGCTTAAATAAATTAACTGCAATTTTAATCAATCAATATTATGTACTTTAAGTGACATAATTAAGCTTAAATTAAAAACAATGTAAATATGTAAAAAAAGTAACTTTATTCTAGTTTAATAACATATTTTTTAGTATGTTTCTAAAGAGAAAGAGAAAGAGAAAGAGAAAGAGAAAGAGAAAGAGAAAGAGAAAGAGAAAGAGAAAGAGAAAGAGAAAGAGAAAGAGAAAGAGAAAGAGAAAGAGAAAGAGAAAGAGAAAGAGAAAGAGAAAGATAAATAAGTATATATATCATAGTCTGCGACAATAACCCCGATATAAGCGAGCTTGCAGTTGTGTAAGTTACACAAGTGATTCATAGACTCCCTGCGGAGCCAACATCCCACGAGGACTGAATATATTCCACCCATTCTTCCCGTCTCAGATTTCAACTTCCATCTCCCGATAAGAAAGAATAGCTCCTCAGAATGAATCTACTTCGACGACAGAGGATCATTTTTTACCCGGTGTTTCGTTCCCTAGTGGTGAGTCCTACGTTACTGGTCTTAGTCTGAAGCTGGCTGAGCGATCCGATAGAAGTGTCTTGGAGATTGAGTTGTTTGGCGTTTAAAACTATATGTACACAATAGATCACTCTGAAGACAGGAGTTATTTGATTGATATTACTCTTTTGCATGGTTAAATCAACTGTACTGTTAGAATGCGATGATTGCCCACCAACTAAGTATCGTTTTGGCTTAAGTAAGCGCGCGACTCTGATTCGGGAGGTACCAAATTAAATCCCGTCGACATCGGCAATCCTTACTGAAGGTTTTTTCAGGTTTTCCTCAGTCGTTAATGCGAATGCAAGGGATTGAGTCCTCTTAAACAGCCCTCGGACATCCCTTCACACTTGTCCTAGCTCCAATTTACCTAGCTAGACACGAGCAGGGGCATGAATTGCACACTGGACAGGTTTTCCACAAAAAAATATAATATAATATCGTTGATCTGATTTGGTGGAGATGCCGGGTTTAAAATACGAATCTTTGAATTCATCTAACTAACCCAGTCGCACAAAAACATCCTTTAACATTATTGAAGGACAATGTTAAAATCGGCTTCAGTCGTGAGACGTGGCACACGTACAGGAGGACGAACAGAATAGTGATACATATAGAACAAGCTCAATCACATTTTCGTATTTATCTCAATTTATTACATTTTAGTGCTTTTTATCATAATTATTTTATATTTATTTATTATACATGTTGCCAGACACCGCGAATTTGGGTCATTTTGCTCTACCACTCAATATTCTCCACTTTGTATTGTTGACGAAAATAAGTAATAATTTATTATTTAAAATATCGCATACGGTATTTTTACGACACCTTCGTAGCGTTTGTTCATACAGAAAATATTGCCTTTAAAAGCGAGCGTTGCTTATCAGGCCTTTTCACACCACTAAACAGCATGAGAGAAAGAAATTCATTGTGGGGGGGGGGGGGGGGGGGGGGGAGAGATCGTCGCAATACCTGGCTGGTTTGGTGTTTAGTTTTGTTGGGCGCCTAAAGTCTATCACAAAATTCGTGAATTGACAAAACCATATATTTTCACTAAATGTTCTCGAGAAACCGAAACAATGAACAAAATACATTTTCCAAATTAACATTTCCCAAAACTCACAAAAGCAGAAACTTTATCAATTAAGTAAAATTCAGTTCGGTGCGTTAATGAAAATGTCTGTCGAGTTATTCGATAAAAGTGACAAGTTTTTATTTTAAATGTTGCTTGTTTCTGATTGGTTGGTGGAGTTCCGGTCGCTCTGGCGAGGAATAATAGAAGTAGATCAAACAGAACGACACGAGAATCAACTCCGCTCCGCGCAATGTATTCATCCGCAAGGCGGTGGGTGAGTTTGGAGAGTTTCAATGGCGGTGACGTCAGAGAGCTAGTTCCGGCGGGAACGGAAATTGGAAGGCTGGTTCGCGTCTGCGTGGTAACCACGAGAATAATATGTTGAGAGGTAGATTTGATTTACTATTTTACCGTTTAGCATTATTATTTTCTCTATGTATTAATTTTGTATTAAATTTCAGTGGGGGACAGTAAATGAAAGCGACTAAGCTTACTCTGTAGGCCCCTACGCAATCGACGAGTGAGCGATAGCCAACTAAAGATCGATATTTTTAATAGGAAATATAGCAATCAGTGGTATGGACAGTGCGAACACCCGCGGATCAACGCAAGAATCAACAAGGTCGATTCAGAACAACTCTCAATTTATTATGTGCTTCGTTGTTAGGACGGCTCCAAAGTCACCGTTTACAAACTCCTAAGACACGAACTGATTGACTTAAGTCAAAATCAGAAGTTAAAAAACGTCTGACTTTGGCGGGAATCGAACCCTGGACCTTCTGCATTGGAAGCAGATACGCTTACAACAAGACCAACGAGCCACACAATATATATATATATATCTTATATTATATCTTTAAGTTTGATAATCATACGACTAATACAGGTCACTATGTACACATTTGTAGCTCATATAGTATTAATTCCCAATAAACAAACAACTTTAAACTATATTCATATTGGGAAACTCTCCATTAGATTATACTTGCCCTATTTCGGGAACTTGAAAGAAAAGTTCAAGTACACCTATCAACTAAAAAGAAGCAATTTATATTTGAACCAAAGCTTACATTATTTAATGAAGATATGTTTTTGCCCATCTAAAATGCATATTGGCATACTAGCCTACTTACTACTAGCATGGTAACCACAATGATCAACAATGACTGAGCTGAGAATATATGGTTGTGAGTAGGTATAAGAGGCAAACAGGACAAAACGTACATTTATAATTGAGTCGCCTAGATGCAAAACTCGCCTTATTCACTTTTTGCTCAAAATGAGCTCTATACACCATATGTTTCGTCTTTGGAGACGCATTGTATCTCAAATATAAAATCTCAACCAAGGTGTATTTATCCAGTAGAAAAAGCCTGACAAAAGTCGACTTGTTTTCAAAACTTGGCTTATCCATGCATCATTCATTTTCAAAACGCGTCATATCCACAACAGCCACAACAGATTATTTCTTATATTAATCTTGATATTATGAAAATTATTCAATTATACCACCTACAATCTACATGGTGTAACAAAAACAGTTTTATTCATTTCTACAACAATTTCAGAATGTATATAAGGCGAGTTTTGCACCTATGCGACTCAATTGGCTTAATTAACATGATATGGTCAGTTCCCGCATATGTGCCTTCACACACGCTTTATTAAAGCACCCATTAGAGACCTTCTACCCTCCAAACACATTCCTCTGATTCAAAACCCCCGATTGAAACATTTTTCATTCCATTTTATCAAAAAATCACTCTACCCCACCCTCCTACCCCAACCGTCATCTAAATAAAATATCACCCCTTTCGAATCAATAGCCACCCCCCGCGGGCTGAAATATCGGCCAGTCGGATGACCAAACTCAGAACTAGATCCTTCCTTAACATCCCCATTTCATTCTATGACTACGTGAAGCGCCTTCAGATTGCCGTAAAGCCGAGTCGGCCATTTTGTCCAAGCCATTGTCCTAAAAAGAAAATGGCTGTTTCAACCTGCGGCTACTTCGAAGATCATAGCAGTCACTTTACTTGATATTTATATGGTTTTATTAAAAGAAAAAGAAGATATTTGAATGGTATTATTATACGTAAGAGATGGAGGTGCTGTAAAGATATCGTTTGTGTTTATATATTCAAGCTATAGCCCCTGTTTTATCATGTTTTGATGCGTGAAAACAGAACGCAATGCTGTATTGCTTTACCTGGAAAAGACAAAAGAGATTTATGATGTGAGTGCATAGGAGCAATTTTAGTTTACTTCAAACCTTAGCGTTTACCAGTAAAGAATACCCCACTTTTAAAGAACAATGCTAACATGTTCATTTCCACATTTAAAAAGTAATCATTGTACAAAAGTACACAACAATAAGAGCTCAAACATCAACGCGACTGGAAAAAACGTATGCGAAGAGGCCTAGTATTAAAAAGTGAATAATAAATAATAATAATAAAAAAATAGTCTTTATTTTATATCTTGGCGAAGCTTAAGGCCACGAGGCCTTTTGTTCTACTGAACCAAGCACAATACAAATTACAATTATTACACAAGTAAAAAATAACCACACTAATGAAATATACAAAGATATAAAAATGATTAAAAAAAACATAAAACTATACAAGTAAAATAGAAGGTTAATATCACTTATGTATTTAAAGTATAATAAACAGTTCAAGTAATAAACTTAAAATATGTAATTATTTCATTACTTTAAACCATCAACTACATCAATAAAAGAACACCAAATTTAATCAATTTAATCATTAATGAAATACTTATTAAAACGTACAATGATTTAATCTTTCAAAAAATGAACATTGTTTTTTAAATAATTTGTTGGATTTCAAAGAAGGATCAAGTAAATACGAATTACATTTGTTTTTGAAGGCTGATTTAGATTAAGTAATGCGAATGTAATGTAAATGGGCACAGTCTAGACGGAAGTTTGTTTGTAATAGCAACACTGATGGTGATATTGGGAAAAATAAGAGCAGAGTAAACACAAAATATAAAGTCTATATTGTCCCACATCTTCATTCTACAAGTGAAATTAAACAGCTATTCAGATACTTTAAACAAGTTTCAACTTAAATACAAAATACGCTTCAATAGAACCATCTCGGGCAACTGTTCAACTACTTAACAATTTCCCCTCTTCATTTTTAGATCGTAGTCGTCCTTTTGGTGAAAGCTTTTTACTAGTAAGTCTTCGTCTTTTAGGTTTGACGGAGACGAGGAAATCCCGATTCGCTTCACTGCTTAACTTACATTGAAAAGAAGGCTGTATTGATGAAAAGCTTTATAAATATTGAGAAAACTTGGAACGTCTGTCAGATTTGGTATTGGAAATAAGAATACTTGTTTTCTATGTGGATATTCGGTGATGTATACTTTGATTAATCAAGAGATGGAGGAGATTGTCGATTCGAACTAAAAATTATTCCAAAATAAAAGCACAAAATAAATAGTACAAAAAAACTTTGCAGAGCATAAAAATACGTAGAGTCGGTATTTGTAGATAGAGAGAGAGAGTGAGAAATCTTATTTATTTGGTAATGAATAACTATTGATGGGTGACCACAAGAATCAAGCTTTATAAATAAACCAAAACGAAATTACAAAAATAAATAACTAATGATAGTTGTTATATAATTGGTTTTGCAAAATAATGGACGAACCCTTCAAAATTGAATACTACATTGATCACAACATTGAATAATTATCATAATTGATAATCATCCATGACATAACAAATTTAGATACATTAACAACCAAACAGATATAAATAAATTTAAAACTATATTTGATTTAAAAAAATCTTAAATCTAGACTCTTACTTGCGAGAACGTCGCTTTGATTCCTACACCCTACCTACAGCCTACCTTAAAATACTTTTTCCCTAGGGTTTTCCTAAGCACAATGTTTCCAAAATATCGCTTTGATATCTAATTCCAACTATTCGTTGAAGAGGGTATGGTTGTCCAACGATTGTTTTTCTATGTAAATCTGTGTAATAAGGTGTTTTTTGGGGCGATCGTTGAACATTTCACTATTAAAACTTTACGAATCTACTTCTTCCATTGTAAGAATAAAGTATTATCGGTGTTTCTTGCGTCTCTGCCAGCTCTTCTCGGGCTAGGACAAACAAGCCATTAACCACGCCCAAACCGCTTAAACTCTTTGCCCAGAGTCACTTAACTTAAATAACGGACTGACTTAAGTACTGCACATCCTCAGCTGTTTGCTGGTGAAGCAAGTTGAAATTTGAGAATATTTATCTCCCAATATTTAATTATACTTATATTTTATGCTATTCTTACCGCAGCCGTTCTCAGTCCTATATATTATATTAAATATTACATATTTTTACATACATTTATTACATATAACATATATTATATTACAAAACATACAATTTCAAAATTCATATTTTGCTTTTGTTTATACATTTTATTTCGAAAATAACAACATATAGTTTAGATAAAAAGTGCTCGGGACTCGAGTGGTAATCCAATGATCAAAAGTCAGACTCAAATCTGAATTTATTAACTATCACACAAATATAATCTTGACAGGGATTTGAAATCTCTTGATGAAGGTGCCAAAAACAAAAAATGCCCCTTTTAAAAAAGGACATTCTGGCCTTCTTGACCCCGATAATATAAAAAAATATGTACCGTCTTTCTAAAAGGACAAATTTGAAGAAAAAAATCGCGAGACATGGCACAATAACAGGACGGACTGAAAAGTGATGCATATAGGAGCCTCGATCCATAATCATTCAGATGTGTCTACTTCAATGGATGTTTAAGGTGTGATTGATTTATTCGAAAGCGTCAACTCACGAAGCTAGTTTCCTTCACAGTACTTGGTAGAAAAAGAAAATATATCAGCAACAAGTTTGTCATTGAGAGTCCGAATCAACAGGTTATTTATGATGAGACAACTTTCAAGCTGTTCATTTTAAACATCGCCAAGTACATCTTTTAAGAGTATGGTACCAGCATTGTATGTATAATGCTACAGGATTTTCAAAGAATTCACATTAGTTAGTGAAGTTCACCAATATGCATCACTTTTATGTCCATTTGTGTGTGTCACGTCTCCGGATGAAAACCAGCCATAAATACAAGTTTTGTGGGAAGGTGCAATTCATGCCCCTCTTCAGGTATCTAACTTGGTATGTTGCGGATAGGACAATTGTGAAGGGATGTCCGAGGGCTGTTTAAGAGGACTCAATCCCTTGCATTCGCATTAACGACTGAGGAAAACCTCGGAAAAATCCATCAGTCAGGATTGCCGGTCTCAGCGGGATTCGAACCCGGGACCTCCCGAATCAGAGTCGCAAGCTTTATGCTCGAACCAACATATTGTTTTATTTTTACGCGACCATACAACAACGACAATCGGGAATGTTGACTCAGCACCTCCACAAAGGAGAGTTAAATGTTTTACGTACGTGGTATAATAATAGACAGCGGTGCTCCATTCTTAGGATACTCCCATCCCCGTGTTCGTTTGTGTACAACAATAAACTCAATGGTTTTACTTTAAAAAAAGTTTATTTGGATTAAGGGCGCGTCAACTGAGATGTCATAATGCGCCATTTTAGCCAAAGGGATATGGGGAGGAGGGGCCCATACTGGTCAGAACCAGCCACGGGTAGGGAGAAGAATGAGGGGTTTCTCACGTCGCGGTCGTCATCGTCTTGTCATCGTTCGTGGTGTCATTTGCTTCGTCGTCATCGGGGATGTCGTCAAGGAATAGGTCCCTGACGACGATTTCCAGAGCTCGCCTCTATTTTTGGAGAATAAATTACTCCCTTAACTACTTGCTGATACTTGGTTCAGATTCGTGTACATTGACTGATACAACGACAAAGTTACACGATTCTAATATATTTTTCTTTAGTTTTTACATAAAATTCAGTATATCTCGGTTCTGAATAGAATTTGTGCATATGATTGATATCTAAAGTATGAGCAATGTATCATCAAGGATATAATGTAAAAACCTGGATTAAAAAGTTTTCAATCAAAAAGTTCGTTTGAAGATAAAACGTCGACGAGATATTGTTCGAATAAAGTACTATAGCTACATTTTCTTTAGCAAAGTAGTGACATAACATTAATTTGCTGTCTGTTCCAGTAATAAATATTTAACAAAGGTAGGTACTATGTGTCATTGTTATCCACGGCAATAAGAAGCGATAGTCTTTTAAATTAAAACTTTTAGTGGAAATTTCGGTAAAACTCAACTCACTACCTTGGGCGAAAGTGGGTAAGCCTTTGCAGGCCAAAAGGTACAATTATTTCAACCCATACTATTTTTATTGGATGAGCGAAGCGAAAACTTGAATTTCACGTACCTTAAAAAAATGTTTGGGTGTATTTAGGTCTGTTTTTTCGCTTTGTACCAGGAAAACGGCATATTATGCGATATTGATGAAAATTGGATGGGAAAGACCTTCAAAATCTCTAAACTAAGATCTGCCAAGTTTTTGGGTACAATCACATACATATTTATTATGAATATCGTACTTTTACGAATTTAAAAAAAAAATTAATGCGTTTGTTTCGTGATATTTGGTTCGCGAACTGGCGAAAGGCTACTCTTACCTTCATGAAACTTTGTAGGAACGTTGGAAATCACTAAACGTACATATGTTATGATTTAAGGGACAATCAAAAAATTTTTTACCAAAGAAATAATATTTTTAGGGCAACGATAATCAACCATAAAATCTCATCCAGCAACGCGACTGGAAACGACGTATCGAAGCGGCCTAGTTAGCCTCTCCGTTTATTTTTATTTCTATTTCACACAAATAAACCAAATTAACTATTCAACTTTAACAACTTCTAGTTTTCACGTAATTTCTAATTCACAGTGATAAGATTACATTACATAAGTTTGTCAGGCATATATTTCAAGTTGTAGAGCAGGTACACTCCTCTGCCTTCCAGCTAAGTCTACATTGCATCGAATCGTTTAATGAGCTCGATGTAAAATTATCGTTTGAAGCTTAAAATAATATATAGAACGAAACTTTTCTAAGCAGCACAAATTAATTACAAACTTTTACATATTATAATAACCTGCAAAAAACTTGAGTTTTTTTTTTAATTTGACTAATAATGTGCTTAAATCGGGCTTATGGTTATAAACCTTATATAATTATTAAAATATCATCCAATTATATATACAGTAATTTCGAGAAAAAAAATATGAAGGTTAACCAAACCCCCAACTTTAAATTAAAAAGATTATGTGTTGTGAAACAGTTGTCAAACTGTTGATCATTTCACAATAATAAACTACCCTACGATGTGAAAGGAAAGAAAATGTGTGGACGTATCTGTTTTGTATGATTTTGTAATTTTTGTGCTGAGAAAATGTATTGCAAAGTTGTTATACTCTGCCAAAACTAATGTTAATACGCTAAGCTATGCGTGTACTAACTTAAAATTAGATCATACGTCAATTTAACAAATAACGTACCTTTTTTCATACTAAATGTTTTTATATAATTTATTAAAAAATACAAAACACATTTATTATTAAATCTAATCTTTATTGACTGCTGTCCAATAAGTATGGATGACCACGGGGATCCAGCGTACTAATCAATACAAAAGTACAATGCTTACAAAAATGAATAACTTGAGAAAATATATAACAGCAACAGTATGAAATTAATGATTAGTATGGTTGTTAAGATGATGATGAAAAATGATGGAATGCTTTAAAACAGTGGGAATAATTTTGTCAATCAATGAGAAGGGGATGAAATAGCGCTTAAGATAAAGGGTGAAAAACTTGCCACCAAACAAACAAGGAACTTATCACCACAATTCTATAACAGTAAAAAGTAAAAAGTAAATGTACCAGCAAGTCCAACATGTTGTGTTCCCCAAAGACAATACCTAGAGTCTACTGGAAAACAGATATAACATACGTGTTATGTCTATTGATCACAGGACACAGCCGTTACACGCACGGGACGGTGAAACATTGTAGGGAGGTTTTTCAATATAGTTATCTCTACGTTTTTAGTGTATTACAAGAAATTAGTGAGGAAAGCTCCCCAAAATGCATCAATTTTCTGTCCGTCCATTCGTCTGTGTGTCACTTCTCACGATAAAACCAAGTGACTACTCCGATTGACATGCGGTTTAAGTTGACATTGACTTTCGACAAGGAAAATACAGAATGTTTTTGGTGACTTTGGGGGTAAAAACGGTTGGCCTAGACCCTCAGAAACTGTTAATAAAGAGAAAAGATAAGATATTTTTACTCACTTAGACTAGTACAGTGACAAGTATCTCTTTGCAGAGAAAGTGAATAGTCTATATTTTATAATAATAAAACTGATAATAATAATTATATCCACAGTGCTAGAAGAAAGAATAGTGGGATATAAAGCAATAATTGATATTGATATGGATATTGAGATTGATATTGATATTGATATTTATATTGATATTCATAATGATATTGATATTGATATTGATATTGATATTGATATTGATATTGATGTTAATATATATGATGATTGATTAATTGATGACTATATACACATTGTTTGGGGTATGTTAAAGTAGAGTAGATGCAAAATAAAAGTATTTAAAATATTCATGTGCCCGGTACTTTCTTCATTTTTGAACGATTTAACTAGCGAGGGGCAATAACATTTAGCTTTGTTTTTGGTCTTCATAACACGTGCTTGTTTTTTAATCATTACTTTTGTCGCCTTTTTTGTCACTCATCACAATTTAAAGAGAGAGGTCTAACTAACTATACATTATTGTTGTAATATTACTACTTCAATATTTGTTTAACTACAGTTGATTATTTTCTCTTCATTCATGTGATTAGTTTTATTAAGTTGCCCTTCTTTGTAAATCCGATTTTATAACTGAACACGATATACGTTAAATAAATGAATAATACATAAAATATAGCATTTTAATTTTGAACATATCGCAAGTTAATTTTATAACAAGCATTACGTTTCTCGATTTAATACGTCGTATTAGATGGAATTGCAAATATTTAAAGGGGTATTTAACCGCTAAACTCCAAAAATATATTTCATTCAGGCTAACTAGTAATGAATTGAGCAATTAACAGAAAAATTATTGGGGCAACTATGACCTCCCAAAAAATTGACAAACATGACATTTTTCGAGCTATAGGTCCCATCGGCAAAAATCTCCCATAAGAAATAACATGGGGACGATCTTTATGCCCCGTGACCTTGGAGGATTTTGATCCAAAAAAATATTGGCCATTATTGACGTACTCGACAGCCTTTTCTGTAAATTCTCTATATTTTGTTTTGTAATTTGGGCTAGTAGTTCGGTCAAAATATGCTGATTGCCAAGATGGGGTGTGATTTTGGAATGTATATTTTTGCGTGTTTGAGGGTATATTTGGGCACAGTTTCAAGACACGATGTTATAAAGGGGCATTTTAGATTGGTACTTGCTCTAGTATCTATGTGGACCAAAAAAGAAGCAGGTTTAAGCCGATTTAGGAAATTTTCCAAAACACCAATTTTTGCCAATTTCTGGATCAAAAAAATAAAAAAAATCGTGTTAAATCACAGTTACAAGATATATTTTTTTAAACGGTCATTTAAGTGTAGTATTGTGCTCTAGATCACGTGGTAAAAAATAATTTTTGGGGTTTTTAGCCCCTTTAAGTAAATTTTAATTTAATAATAAATAATAATCATAAATACCAAAACTCATTTCCAGCAACGTCAGGTTGGGTGGTGTTCTTCACCCCGATATCCATGGCACGAAACAATTTTTTGTCGAGATTACCTGGCTCAGCGTTTCTTCATAATCAACATCTTCATCATTATCTTCATCCTGCATCTGCTTCTCCACCAATTTTTCCCACTCTTTCCTGTCCTCCCACAGCTTCAATTCTATCACCTGGTTCCACGATTCACCTCGCTCTACAACGTCTCCTTCGATCAATCTTCCCCATCTTTCTCTTCCTCATAATATTGTATTAAATATTTAAGTGTTAATAATTACTTCATTTCAGAACTTTCCCAAACTAAATCAAATATTTTTTTTATCCGGACTGTGAATCCTACTAAGCCACCACATGCGTTATCAGACAACCAACAGGGAGAGGTTTTATATGCGCCTCAGAAGTCGGGCTTGATAAATCATAGTCAGTGAATTCGCTAGCGAGCACTTTCTATGTCAATTGCACGCTGGGTTCTTTGGAAATTACGGCCAAGACGGGAAAACTTAGAGCCACTCTAGAACGGCGGGATTACTAAAAGTATGGAGACATGCAGAGACAGATGCAGAGACTGATTGGTTTATTTTCATGGTTCTCATAGTTATGTTACGTTTTGAGGTAAAACTGTGCATGTTCAAATAATTAAAAATATATATTTTATTAGAGACGTTTCACTAGGATTTCACCTATCTTTCACAAGATATAAAACAACAACAAAATGGAATAAAAGCAGGACAATACGAGTCTAGCATCGTATGAGGGGTTCATCCCCACTTCTTCTGACCCCCCCCACACCGACATTAGCTTTCCGTGTACCGTGAGAAAAAAGAAACAAGAAAACGAGCACTGACTATCTTAGACCTTGCTTTCCATCTTATATTGTTCATATTAACAGCCACATCTAAATCTCTGGTAAGCTGTTGACTTCTTTCTTTATCCATTTAAAAAAACTAGTTTGTAGACTGTATGATATATTTTATTGAGTCACACAGAATTTAAATATGATATATTAAATGTTCAAAAACAAAATTTATTAAAAAAAAGAGCTGTAAGCATGGTGGATAATACACAGTAACACAATACACAATGCCAAATAATTTAAATATGAAATAAGCATGGTAAAGAATACCGGATGAAAACAAAAAACGCCTTGTGAAGTAAAAAAAGAAACTCCACTAAAAGAAAATTTTCCCATCCTTACGATCTCCAATGGTCACCAAAAATATTCTGTATCATCTTTGTTAAGGGCAATGTCAACAAAACATGGATGTCAATCTGAGGTCGTGCTTGTTTTTATCGTGAGAAGTGACACACGGACAGATAAACGATGCTTTTGCTGCCTAAAAATAAAAACGGTTTATCGAAAATAAAAAACGTAAATGCCAATATATTTTCTCTTTTATTTTGTTCCAGCAATAATCCGAAGTTAAATCTCGTTCATATTTCACGAAATAAAAATAAAAAAGAGCCCTACCTTGACCCCCCACCCTCCCCTCTCTTGTTTATGGACCTCTCCACTAAACTGATAGTTTACAACTAGGAAAACAACCGCCGTGTTGTGGGATGGAGAGCGATGACGTCAACAGCCGCCCGGCGCCTCCACTACGACCTCCCACACAGCCGTGTCTACCTCCCCGGGCTGGCTAGGCAGACTATTGAATTAGTAGCGGGAGAACTTGTATGTGTTTATTGTCTATTGGTCGAAATAAAGGTAGGGGCCTCCACAAATTTTGAGTATTATTATAGATGCTACGGGAAAAAATTATTGTTTGGCCAGATAATAAACGATAATTCTTAATTCTATTTAGAGGTCGTGCAAATGCGTTTGGGATGTCAAGCGCCTGTTCACTAACAAAGATTGTCATCCTTTGTATATTTACATACACGTTCAATAATTGTTAAAACTTCATTTGTTATTAAATTCAGTTGATATTTTAAAATGTATCTCCCCGAAAGAAAAGGCGAGCTCTGGCATTCCTCGTATGGCCCACGACAACGACGACATACAACGATAACAACTATATTTGACAAAGACGACATTAGAAATCCTCATTTCCTTCCTTTGCCTTGACTGGCATAGTCCGGCACGGATCTGACCTCTAGACAACCCCTAGGCTTGAGGGTCGTCCCTTATGAAAATTTAATATTCAAAATTAATTCTTTTTTCGATTTACTATTGAAAGTGTATAGTTTTTATAAATTTACTATTTCCGGCCAATAGTATTTTTGTTTTAAGTATTCAAAATGAATAGTTTTTTCGATTTACTATTGAATGTGATTGGTTTTATAAGTTTACTATTGCCGGCCAATAGTATTTTGTTTATAGAATGTCAATAGATTTTTTATTTAACTATTGAGAATGAAAATGTTTGTTGGTTTTACTATTGAGGTAGAAAAGTATTGTGCATTTACTTTTGGATACAGCTAAATTATTCATATTTCACCATTGAGAGCTAGTAGTTGTTAACCTTTACTATTCGGGATCAATAGTTTTTGTTTCTAAAGGATGACCTAACGGTTGGTGCGCCCTCAACCAAACTACACTAAAACTACCCTTATCTCTTTCTCTCTCCCCCCCCGTCCCTTCCCCTCGTCCGCCGAGACTCGACAAACTCTTATTACGTTGTAAAGTTCTAAAGAAGTGTTCTAGACCGTTCTAAAGCTCAGTCGGGGAAGCTACGAACCAATTTCAAGCTTTCAAAGTCTCTTTTGAAATAAATAATGACGGCTAAGGGATGACTGACTCAACCGTTCTTCTTCTTCTTACAGAAGGCAGACTTCGAAACAACCCCAAGCCGGGACATACATTATATTTGAGGCGGGTCTGGGCAATTTGTCTACCGCAATATTTACACTGGGCACATTTCCCTACTTCAAACATAGAGACTTCTTTAATAACTTAGACGTACGCATCTGAAGATAAACACACGAATTTGAAGTTATAATGGTTTTGTCTGTGGATTTACTTGATGATTTTGTTTGTGACAGAAAAGTATTTTTTACTTTCATGTTTTGTTTTCTTTTGATTTGTTTGTTTAAAGAAGAAACGCTCAATTTACGTCAAATTTAAAGGAAAATTTTGAGTTCTTTATAAAACGAACATAGCAATATTTTGTTTTCTTTTGCTTTGAGTGGCGCGATTGTTTTTTTGTTTCATTCTTCTTAAATCCAAGTTAAGTAGAGGTTTATAATGACAATTTTTCACATCTTAAAAAAGTTTCACTTCCCTATAATGCATCATTGTTCTGTCTGTCTGTCTGTCTGTCTGTCTGTCTGTCTGTCTGTCTGTCTGTCTGTCTGTGTCTGTGTCTGTCTGCTGTCTGTCGTCGTAAGCTGTCTGTCCGTCCTGTCTGTCGTCTGTCGCTGTCTTTGTTCTGTCGTTGTCTTCCCTCAACAATGATACAGAATTTTGGCGATGTATCAGAATAAACTACCCTAGCTCAAATGAGGATTTTGTAACCTGTCACCATCGCCAAAACCCAGCAACGCGGGACAAAAATAATTTTTTATTAAAAAAAAATTGTGTATGCCCTCTACTTGAAATTAATTTATAATCTGTCACCAAAGACATTGATAACTTGAATTTAACTGTTTATTTCGTGAAAGTGCTCACCTACAAACGTGTCTGTTAATTGCTTTCTCAAGACACTCATTTGACGTAATTAATTAATGACTAAAATAATGAATTATAGTAATTATTTAATGATGTCAAATTCCATTGCAGAACAATTCCTTTTATAGAGCCAATTCTGTTTGAAATTAATTAAATTTCAACTCGGTTTATTTAGTACCAATACTTTGTATTTATTTTGTTCATTTAATGTTTTCCTATGAGTCTGGCAGAAAGCATAACCAAACAGAATAGAGTGCAATACATGTTCAGTCAACTATCATCAAATCACCCTCAAAGAGTTCGTCTATTTTCTCAACCGCCTTGAAACACGGCCTGTTTATTCTGGTGGTTTATTAATGTTGACGTTTATTGAAGAGTTCGTCGAGTGAGAGAAACTGAAGATGTCTTCTGATAAAGATAAGAAGTTGTCGGTCTTGATGTTTATCTAAGACATCGAGAGCGTTGAGAGAAGACGCAGTGGACTCACGTGCACAGTCTTACCAAAGACAGAAAACTAAATAGAGTTCTTTGAAACATTACGAGAACTCACGAGGACGCAAGAGTCGATTTCTAAAGATGAATTAGAAAATGATTAGATTAAAGAAACCAGGAGAACAGGTTCTATTCTTTCAATAAGTTATTATTGAACATTACACTACTCTTTATCGATTTTATTGGTGATGTTTTGACTTTTATTCTTATTATTTTTTTTGAAAATTACTTGAATAAAAGTCGAAATATCACCAATAAAATCGATAAAGGGCAGTGTAATGTTCAATAAAAACTTATTTAAAATAGAAAATGAGTTTTTATCAAGGGATATTAATCTTGATACTTTTTATACATCTACAAATTTCAAATTTTAGGTATTTACCACCATGTAAACGACAAATTTTATTCAAGGAAAAATTACAAAAGTAGAAACATTAAAAACTAAACTATTTTTTATTTTGGTTTGTATTTGAAAGGTATCAAACTACACAGATCATTATTAAAACTAATACAGATTTTAAAAATATTAAGGAATGTCAAGCTGATTAATCCATGTGTTCTTCTAGAATCTGTTGATTCAGAAGCTTCGCTCCCTCTCGCTTATAAATCAAATATATTTCCTTTATGTGAGATAAGGTTTTGATATCTGCGAATTATTTTCACCTCATCAATTACAACCAGGAATATGGCAACACGACTACCAAACAAACAACGTTGTTGACGTATTCAATTAAGAAGGAAGTGCTTTTATTTACTACAATTCAGAAATTAAAAAAGTCCGCCCCAACCGGGAATCGAACCACGGATCTCCCACATTCCAGGTGGACGTCTTAACCACTAGACCATCAGGAAGACGTCCACCTGGAATGTGGGAGATCCGTGGTTCGATTCCCGGTTGGGGCGGACTTTTTTAATTTCTGAATTGTAGTAAATAAAAACAATTACACCCACGGGAGTGTTTCCCGATTAACCAAATCGAGAAAGAAAAAGGAAGTGCACTTATATACAACAAAGTCAACTAATGTTTGTTAAATTGGTATCAAGTCAATACAGCTGGGAAATCAACAAAAGTTTTTCCTTCATCATTTAATCATTTTGCATCATTTGAGATTCTCCAGTAATATTTATTCGTTCTTATACAAACAATTATTGGTGACGTCAAAGAGGTGGAATTTGAAATGTTCTTCTAAGGAGAATATGTTTCATAATTTGTTCAAGGGTTAAAAGATTCCGCAAAGACAACAAAAATGAGCAATGCACAGCGGTGATTTAAATCAATTGAAGCATCGTCTAACCAGTAGAATTTACTGATTATCATACTTAAGTAAAAGTAGAGTTTGTTTTGCTACACAGAAAGTTGAAAAAGATTTAGTGGATGAGCGAAGCGAAGACTTCAATTTCACCGACCCCCTCAAAAATTTAGCTCGGGTGTTTTTTTTTTTTTTTTTTTTTGTTTTTCTGTCTATTTGTTCGCTCTCTACCGGGCAAACAGCATATGCGATCTTGATGAAAATTTAAGGGGACCTTCGAAATCTCTGAACTTAGACTTGCTACGTTTTTGGGTACAATCAAAGAAATATTTCTCATGAATATCGTACTTTATACGATTTTTTCGATTTTTAATGCGATATTTTCGTGACATTTGGGCCGATTCTGACCAAACGGGTGGGGCTACAACGTTAATATTTCACATGAACATTAAGGTCATGGTAATGTATTGCTTTCTGAAAGAAAAAGTTGAAAAAGTTAGCCAGAATCTAAAGAAATAAAGCTTTTAATATAAGTTTTTTGATTTTTTGTACCATATTTTCGTCCCATTTGGGCAACTTCTGACCAAACGGGTGGGGCTACAACGTTCATATTATACATTAACATTAGGTTATGGTGATGTAGTACCTTTTGAAAGAAAAAGTTGAAAAAGTTAGCCAGAATCCATAGAAATAAAGCTTTTAATATAAGTTTTTTATGGTAAATAATACCAATTGACAGGTAACAACAGAAACTTGACAACAATCACCTACAGTGCGTAGGCAGCAAAACAAAGCACTTGCAAAAGTAAAGATATCCCACGCAAACTAAAAACTTAAAAAAGCTCATCCATCAACGCGGCGGGACTTAAGCGTTTTCCTAGTTTAAATTTATTGGATGAGCGTAGCGACCGGAAGCGAAGACTTCAATTTCACTGACCCCCCAAAAAATTTAGCTCAGGTGTTTTTTTTTTTTTCTGTCTGTTCGCTCTCTACCGGGAAAACGGCATATGCGATCTTGATGAAAATTTGACCGGACCTTCGTTTTCTCTGAACTTAGAGGTGTATTGTTTTTGGGTACAATCGAAGAAATATTTCTCATGAATATCGTACTTTTACGATTTTTTCGATTTTTAGTGCGATATTTTTGTCACATTCGGGCCGATTCTGACCAAACGGGTGGGGCTACAACGTTCAGATTTCATATTGACATTAGAGTTATGGTGATGTAGTAGCTTTTGAAAGAAAAAGTTGAAAATGTTAGTCAGAATCTACAGAAATAAAAGGTTTTAATATGAGTTTTTTGAAGTTTATAATACCAATTAACAAGTAACAATAGAAACTTGACAACAATCACCTACAATGCATTCAAAAAGCACTTGCAAAGGAAAAGTGCGAACAAACGCACAAAACGCAAACAAAAAACTTACAAAAAAAACGCTCATCCATCAACGCGGCGGGACTTTAGCGTTTTCCTAGTGGAAATAATTGTTCTTGAATGGTAGATGGAAAGTTTACCCCAAACGTAATGTAAGATGTTTAATTTGGTCATGTATTACAAATAATAATTACACCATTAAAGCATACCTCTTCATATTTAAACAAAATAAAATCCCCAAATTAATGATTGATCTGCTCATTTAGCGAATCAGGCAACTTAAGCTTCTAAATAAGTAGCTAATTCTTTAGAACTGATGTTAAAGCTTCATTCTACGATAAACCTTGTTTTTTCTGTTTTGTAGAAACTTTATGCTCCTGTTTTGAATACTTACGAGCCACTTTAAAACTTTTAAGGGTTTTCAGGAAAGCTTTTGAACACAAACCTTGTTGTTCTTATTATATCGACGGCGAGACAGATTAAAGATTACAAACTTTGATTTTTATTGCGGCTTACTTATTAAATCATTATAGTGAGGAAAATAAACAGAGTTCATTAAATCCATCCGGAAATTAAAGAATCCATACAATTGCAATTCTTTATGTGAACAAGAAATACCCAAACGTTTTTTAATAGAGGAAAATACGGTCTTTTGTTTGTTTATTAAAAAGCGCTAATTAAGAGATTTTCCAAACACCAAATATAAATTTGAGAATCAAAGAGCTAATAGCTTAGTTTGAAAATGCTCATTATATCTAATTTTTCTTATTTTATTAATTGTTAAAAGCCATCAAAATTATAGCAAGCTCCACAAGTGTGATGTAGGTATTGGAAAACAATTAATTAAATACTAGGTGCCAAAACACATTATGAATTGCAATTTAAATTTTCTTACAGATGGTTTACCAAATTTGTCTCATGGTATAAATAAATAATAAATAATACATTTTATTTAGAGTCTACCCACTCAGTTATAGAACTGATTTTCAGTGGGGGACTTTAAATCAAAGCGGCCAAGCCAACCTTGCAGGCCCCGACGTAATCGACGAGTGAGCGATAACCAACCAAAGATCGATATTTTTAATAGGAAATATAGCAATCAGTGGTATGGACAGTGCGAACACCCGCGAATCAACGCCAGAATCATCAAGGCCGATTCAGAACAACTCTGAAATTTATTATGTGCTTCATTGCTAGGACGGCTCCAAAGTCACCGTTTACAAACTCCTAAGACAAGAACTGATGGACTGAAGTCCAAATCAGAAGTTAAAAAACTTCTGACTTTAGCGGGAATCGAACCCTGGACCTTCTGCATTGGATTATTAGATCAGTAAGGTTATTGAATGAAATACAATTATAGGACTTATAACATAAATATAATATGCAATATTTCGGGGATTATCAATACCCTTCTAATGGCAACACACATCTCTGTTGACGAATGCTTTCGTGGCCTGACATTATAGTCACTTTACTTTTTTTTCAGTTTTCATGTTAGTCTCTTGAAAATTGAACTTCAAAGAAGTTGTGAAACGTTGAGTATTTATAAACTCAAAAAGTAGCGTAAACAGTATGCCAATTAAGATTAAAATATGTAAAGTAATCATTCGTTAATATTCCATTACATTGTTTAATTATATTTTATTATGAGGAACATGTAAAAGTAGATAAAGTTCATTTCATTATGATTCTTCGTCTTGATCGGGTCGAAGTTTGTTAAATACAGCAACACGTCCGCCGTGTTATTTATTTTATTTTTTTATTTAATTTATTTATGTCTCTAATTGCAACAGGCAATGTAGCCCACTAGTGCAAATTTAATAGAGAAGGGAGGACGGAAACCCGGTACCGGCACATAGCCTACTCCTACCGAAAAGTACCAAGGGGACCAACGGCTTTACGTCCCATCCGAAAGGACGGTGTAACTTTTGACAATCATATAGGTTCCTCCACTAAACCGGACTGCCGAGCAGACGGCGCCAAGGAGAACGAAGCGGTCACACAAGCTTACGAACCCTAGTCTGCTCTAGCCAGCGATATACGTGTGTTTCAGGGCAGAGCGGCGACCCACTCAACCCCTGACCACGCCCGATGCTGCTTAACTTCAGTGTTCGAGTGGGAACTGGTTAAACGACCGCGGCTAAATCGCTGGCTAAAATAAAGCCACTCTGTCTCAATGAACGTGACAATCAAAGTGACAGTTCGACTTATGACCGGAGTCAGTTGGACTCGAGTCTACGAGAAGAGAAAACTGTACGTGACACTCGTCTCTTTTCTTTGTGTCTGGACCAGGTCGTTATCTTAAGACACCAGGCGACAATGTCGGGAGGTTTATTAGAGTTTATAACATACGTTCACAACGACAGTTGTGAGTTTGAGAGTCTGATTGTGGAGGTCACGGATTCGAGTCCCGTCAACGACAATCCCTCCAAAAATTTATTCCTAGGTTTTCTTCAATCCTTAGTACGAATGCAGGGAATTGAGTCATATTAAACATCCCTCAAGCACCCCTTTACAATTGATCAAACCACTGCCTCCTAGATGTTGCTCGTGGCTCCTATTTAGGAGGCAGTGGATCAAACTCTTAAGACACGTGAAGAAGCACATAATGTTTAGAACTTTTTTTTTCAACTGTTCCCTTGGCAATATACAAAGTTATTTATGAGTTACTAATACCACATTCTCTAAAGTATTGCTTCGCAAGTTCTATTAACAGTCACGTTAATGGATGAGTGTTTTTGGGTGGCTTTATACCTCAGATTCAAATAGTTGTACATTGTTCTTCGTGAGCACGCATTCGGGAGTACCCGAAATACGGAGAAAAACTACTAAACCAACATTATTTTCAATAGAAAAAATCCATACAATTGCAATTCTTTATGTGAACAAGAAATACCCAAACGTTTTTTAATAGAGGAAAAAAAGGTCTTTTGTTTGTTTATTAAAAAGAGCTAATTAAGAGATTTTCCAAACACCAAATATAAATTTGAGAATCAAAGAGCTAAAAGCTTAGTTTGAAAATGCTCATTATATCTAACTTTTCTTATTTTATTTTTTGTTAAAAGCCATCAAAATTATAGCAAGCTCCACAAGTGTGATGTAGGTATTGGAAAACAATTAATTAAATACTAGGTGCCAAAACACATTATGAATTGCAATTTAAATTTTCTTACAGATGGTTTACCAAATTTGTCTCGTGGTAAGATTATTAGATCAGTAAGGTTATTGAAATGAAATACAATTATAGGACTTATAACATAAATATAATATGCAATATTTCGGGGATTATCAATACCCTTCTAGTGGCAACATACATCTTTGTTGACGAATGCTGTCGTGGACTAACATTATAGTCACTTAACTTATTTTTGTTGTATTCAGTTTTTATGTTAAGTCTCTTTAAAATTGAACTTTAGTGAAGTTGTGAAACGTTGAGTATTTATAAACTCAAAAAGTGGCGTAAACAGTATAACAATTTATATTAAAATATGTAAAGTAATCATTCGTTAATATTCCATTACATTGTTTAATTATATTATAAAATGAAGAACATGTAAAAGTAGATAAAAGTTCATTTCATTATGATTCTTCGTCTTGATCGGGTCGAAGTTTGTTAAATACAGCAACACGTCCGCCGTGTTATAAAGCCACTCTGTCTCAATGTACGTGACAATCAAAGTGACAGTTCGACTTATGACCGGAGCCAGTTGGACTCGAGTCTACAAGAAGAGAAAACTGTACGTGACACTCGTCTCTTTTCTTTGTGTCTGGACCAGGTCGTTATCTTAAGACACCAGGCGACAATGTCGGGAGGTTTATTAGAGTTTATAACATACGTTCACAACGACAGTTGTGAGTTTGAGAGTCTGATTGTGGAGGTCACGGATTCGAATCCCGTCAACGACAATCCCTACTAAAAGTTTATTCCTAGGTTTTCTTCAATCCTTAGTACGAATGCAGGGAATTGAGTCATATTAAACATCCCTCAAGCACCCCTTTACAATTGATCAAACCACTGCCTCCTAGATGTTGCTCGTGGCTCTATCTAGGAGGCAGTGGATCAAACTCTTAAGACACGTGAAGAAGCACATAATGTTTAGAACTTTTTTTTCAACTGTTCCCTTGGCAATATACAAAGTTATTTATGAGTTACTAATACCACATTCTCTAAAGTATTGCTTCGCAAGTTCTATTAACAGTCACGTTAATGGATGAGTGTTTTTGGGTGGCTTTATACCTCAGATTCAAATAGTTGTACATTGTTCTTCGTGAGCACGCATTCGGGAGTACCCGAAATACGGAGAAAAACTACTAAACCAACATTATTTTCAATAGAAAACAAAAAATTCACCTCAACTTGCATTAAATTGATGGTGGTGGTACAAAATTTTTAAAAAAATGTCAATTTTAAAAATGAAATCCCCGCCTCTTGAACCGAACGATCACCAACAATATTCTGTACCATCATTATTAAAATCGAATGATGATCGTAGGTCATGACCGGTTTTTATCGTGAAAAGTGACACACAGACAGACGGACAGAAAAGTGACGATTGTTTGGGAGATCCACTCTCTAGTTTCATGTTTCAAATAATTTTGGAGGAACGTGGTGACACATGATTAGGGTGCTAGTCCCAAGCGTATGGTTATACGAGCATGTGGGTTCGATTCCTGTTTAAGGCATTTTTTTGGTAACCATATTTCTTCGGCATTTATTACTAATCCTTAGTCTCGAATAGCCTTAGTGCATTGATAGAGACGTTAAGTAACAACAAAAATCACAAAAAACTTCGTTTTGTCACCTTTTTAAAGTACTACATAGACAGAAGGACAGAAAAGTGATGGTTATAGGAGAGCTTTACACCTTAAAGGGGCTAAAAACCCCAAAAATTATTTTTTACCACTTGATCTATAGCACAATACTACACTAAAATGACCGTTTAAAAAATTATATCTTGTAACTGTGATTTAACACGAATTTTTTAATTTTTTTGATCCAGAAATTTTGGAAAATTGGTGTTTTGGGAAATTTCTTAAATCGGCTTTAACCTGCTTCTTTTTTGGTCCACATAGATACTAGAGCATAGTGCCAATCTAAAATGCCCCTTTATAACATCGTGTCTTGAAACTGTGCCCAAATATACCCTCAAACACGCAAAAATATGAATTCCAAAATCACACCCCATCTTGGTAATCAGCATATTTTGACCGAACTACTTGCCCAAATTACAAAACAAAATATAGAGAATTTACAGAAAAGGCTGAAGAGTACGTCAATAATGGCCAATATTTTTTTGGATCAAAATCCTCCAAGGTCACGGGGCATAAAGATCGTCCCCATGTTATTTCTTATGGGAGATTTTTGCCGATGGGACCTAGCTCGAAAAATGTCATGTTTGACAATTTTTTGGGAGGTCATGGTGGCCCCAATAATTTTTCTGTTAATTGCTAAATTCATTACTAGTTAGCCTGAATGAAATATATTTTTTGTGTTTAGCGGTTAAATACCCCTTTAATATCGTTTCAAGAAGCGTTAATCCGTAAATATAAGACGTTAAGAGGAAGCAGGCGTGATTAGATGTTCCGCGCGTTCCTTGTCCTGCAGCCATAAATAATTTACATCTTTATACAACTTGGCATACTTGATAATGAAGGGCATTTTATGTTCGCCCTTATGATATCAGATGTTCAATAATTATCATAGATCAAATTTTAAAATGCGTGGCTTATTTGACCATTTTGATAAATTCTAGAAAATTGAATTGAATTTTTGTTTATTTTCTATATTCAATCAATGAAAAAATGTTATAATAAATGCCTTAATAATTACATTTACAAAATTGTGTAATATTACAAAAAATAGAAGCGAGAAAATTGACAGAGAAATTCGAATGCGAGTAAAATGAGCATGCCGGCCTCCAACAAAAATTATCTTCGAATACCTTGGTTTCGTCACCCTTGTAACTTGTAACCTGACATCAATAACTCCAATCAAGAAGTGAATTTAATCTGTAAAGCGGGCTACGCAAGTGCAGTGCGTGACGCGGCTGTGTTACACGCATGAACCCACCCCCCTACATTATCCGTCTGGCCACACACGGGGTAGTAACAGTCACGTGATGCACTGGGTCCAACACACCACCACAGATAACTCTCATTACACTCTAGCACACGCTGTTTGCCGGCTTAATGAGGCGGTACGTGGTGATGCACGATACGCTTGGCAGGAGACAATACACTCAAAACAAGCAAACAATTTTGAAAAGGTTTTTAACGAAATGCAAGTTGTATCTGTGATTTTGTGCTTCCTGATTCAAGGGACCAATTTGGATTTTTAGAAATCACTTATACGGTCTAAGCAAGAATTAATCAGCATAAATCAATATTTTTGGATTGGATTGGATCATATTTATAAGTAGTTTATTTGATATGTATAATTTTAACCTGATACGACGTTCTTTTGTTATGTGGGGATATTGTGTACAAACGGTAACAGTTACGAAAGTACTACGGGGCAAATGCTCTTTCCGTTGCTCTTGCATTCAAATATTGATTTTTATGAAATTATATGTTAAGTCAGTTAAATGATATGAAAAAAATGAACGCGAAATATAAATAAAATAAATAATAAAGACTATTCGAGACGATGAGTGGTGATGGATGAGAATAGAGTATGAACAAAAGGGAGGAGGGGAAACCCGGTACCGGTATGTAGCCTATTCCTTTCGAAAAGTACCAAGGGGACCAACGGCTTAACGTCCCATCCGAAAGGATGGTGTAACGTTTACAGTCATTAGGTTCCTCCACTAACCCGGACTTCCGAGCAGACGTCGAGGAGAACGAAGCCGTTACACTAGCTCTCGAACCCTCCATCTGCTCTAACCAGCGGTATACGTGAGTTTCAGATCTGAGCGGTCACCCACTCCCCCCGACCAAGCCCGAGTTTGCTTAACTTCGGTGTTCGAGTGGAAACCGGCTAAGTGACCGTGGCTAGACCGCTGGCTTTTATTTTTATAAAATATCTACTTTTTATTATTCTTACACATTTTTTAGAGCTATAATAAATTGTCCATATCAAAGCACTATTGTAATTGATATTCTGTGTGTAAAAGGCAGCCTTGATGGAAAAGGCAGAACTTCCTCTTGTAAAATAAAATAAAGCTATACAAAAAGTTAATGGAAGATAGAATGGACCCAAAGTGTCATATTGTGAAGGTTGTATTAAGTACAAAATGTGATATGTGCCACTTAAATCACAATGTAATATAAAAGCTGAGAGAGAATGTGCTGATTTCGTTGGGAGTGACGCGCACATTAAAGTGTCTTCGAGGGCAAGTGCCAACTAGCGCTCCACTGAGCGTACCCTGAACTACTCTCATGTGACAAATGACAGCTGCAATAGAACGGAACCGAGTCAAGTGGATACACGCTAGACAAGGGAGAAAATTATTAGAAGTGACTGTAGAATGTATGAAAAATTTCTGTATTGGTTGCAGGAATATTGCTGGGGTTTTCATTCGCTTTGAAAGGTGCAAAAAGGAAAAGGGATGAGAAAGATGGAAAGGTCAAAAGGTCATGACAATTTTGTTAATAAAAGGAAGTAGAACAAGTGAAAATCTTCCCGTTTTACAACTACAAAGGACCTGATGAGATATTGTAGCGTATCACGACCCGTGGATGAGTTCTGGATCATCCTTCAGCTGTTATGTCATGTCGATGATGAGGCACTACTCGACGTTTTGCCACCCATGTTGGTGGCTTCTTCAAGACTGAGAAGAAAACGATAAGAAGCCTTCAACATGGGTGGCAAAACGTCGAGTAGTGCCTCATCAACGACATGACCTGAAGGATCATCCAGAACTCTTACCTATGACCAATAGTCAACTTTTTTCAATTTTGAGTAGCGTTTGAGAGATATTACTTAAATCAGTAAATTTCGTAAGGTTTCATAATATTTGCCTTACTTTTATTAACTGTGTGTGAAAGATCATCTTACCGCGTTGCTGATCTACACTAACTGTTGGGTTTTGTTACGTCATAGGCTCCATAATCATAGCGAGCCTATATTAACCAACACAAGAGAGCGGCCATATAGTGCTTCCGGCCGCCATGTTTTGCCGAATCTTTTTTAAGTTTCGTCAACCTCCGTAAAAGTTAACAAATTTGTCTTGAAACAGACGTAAAAAAGTTGGTCTGTAGTAGGCAACATTTGTTTTTCGAGTTGTTTACTTTTACGGCAGTTGACGAAACTGAAAAATGATTTGGAAAGAACATAGCGGTCGAAGCACTGTATGGCCGCTCTCTTGTGTAGGTTTATATAGGCTCTCTACTCATCAGAAATTATTTGTAGTTTTTGTGTTGTTATAAGGTGTACAAAGCATTACTTTTGTATTTCAAGAGTTGTATTCCCAGGGCTTTCAACACGTTTCACTTCCAAACATTCTCACTCATCTTTTATCTTCGTAACCTTTCCGATAAGACTCGTTACATCTCCCTCGAGATCTAATCACTTGTTCCGAAACCCTCCGATATGTATCTACCGAGCTACCGACCGAGACACGCCTAGTTGTGATTCCGAACGCATTGCCGCGCCACAAGTACGCCTTCCATTCACTGTCCAATCCCCGTTGACCTTTAACTGGCGCGTGGTGGACGTGACGAGAATAGCCAATCACAGACGTCGATAGTAACTCGTTTAGGGAATGAGGATGGCGGGAAGAAGGTTTCAATCCATCAGGGGAGCAGGAAGACTCTAAACGTTCGTTACTCAGTTGATACCTGTATTGAACGGAACAGACGCGTCGTTTATACGAAACGAGCGCCTTGCTTCAGAGGTTTAAATAAAAAAATAAATTCGTATTTAGAGTCTACCCACTCAGTCATATAACTGACTTTCAGTGGGGGACAGTAAATCAAAGCGACCAAGCCAACCGTGTATGCCCCAACGCAATCGACGAATGAGCGATAACAAATCAAATTTCGATATTTTTTAGTAGGAAATATAGCAATCAGTGGTATGGGAAGTGCGAACACCCGCGGATCAACGTCAGAATCAACCAGGCCGATTCTAAACAACTTTTAATCTATTATGTGCCTCGTTTCTAGGACGGCTCAAAAGTCACCGTTTACAAACTTCTTAGACAAGAACTGATGGATTTAAGTCCAAATCAGAAGTTAAAACACTTCTGACTTTAGCGGGAATCGAACCCCGGACCTTCTGCATTGGAAGCAGAGACGCTAACCACAAGACCAACGAGCCACACTAGTTGTCAATCTATTAAGTCCCTGCTTCCAAAGCAGAAGGTCCATAGGTTTGAATCCCGCTTTATATCTAATATGGAATTTATCATTAATTCTTGGCTTAGGAATGTGTAAACGGTGAATTTGGTGCCGGAGCTAAATGGACCTAAATTTGTTCTGAATGAGCCTTGTTTATAATGGCGTCGCCCGCTCGTAAATCTTATTCTTGGCCATCGTTTTAGATTGTGAATTCCTTTACTTCGTTGGCCATTGTTTGAGAGTCGATGACGTATGCGCCGGCATGGATGGCTTGATCTGGTTAAAATTAAAGTTCTCCACTGAAAATTAGTGTAGCAGCTTAGTGAATAGCTAGACTCTGAATACAAAATATAATGTATATTTATTTTTATATTATTATGATGTTTGATGAAAATGTATTTGAATGGGCGTTTCTGATAGCATTGCATTCTTATTATATGAAGCAAACCTATTAAATTGATCTCTCGATTGATGTTTGGTTGGTTGTTAATATTCAAGGGGTGTTTAGGAGTACCCAATCTCTTGCATTTCCATTGAAGACATTGTATCGAATCCGGGATCTCCAAAATTAGTTCTGCGCGATACGCTTGACGGTTCTCATTTGTCGGTTCCATATAATATGATTTATATAATATGAAATAAACACATCCGTATTTAAGTCTATCTACTCAGTTACAGAACTGATTTTCAGAGGGGAACAATTCAATCCTGTCGGCGCTTTATCATTAACGAACAGAAAATTACCAATCAAAGATAATTTTTAAGTGAAATTGACTCAATCAACCTGCTGGTGACTCCAGAATCAACCAGTTTAATTTGGAATAACATAACTGTTTGTTAACATAGGTTCATTTAAAATCACGTATAAGTTTAAAATTTTCAATGTTCTCAGGCAACTTACACAATACATTTTCAGAATTTGTCTATCACTATGGTAAAGATCTTATATGTTCAGGCACGTGTGTACTATCTGCAATGTAAGCGTGGTTACACCCAAAGATTCAGAGAACCACGCATTTCTTCCTTTTATTTTTATTTAAGAGCACAATCTAAATTCATTGTTTCACTTGAACACGCAACCGTATTCTCAGTATACGATAATCGATATCTAATCAATATCCCAGCTGAGACATTGGAAGTAAAAATCACGTTTCGCTATTGCCTGCACGATTCCAGTTTACGAATTCAAATCTTGTCAGGTCTCCCCACCAGATATGCCCGCTAGCTATACTACTACCTTTCTCAAATTCAATCTCCCCAGATTGAAAATCTACAGTACGTGGAACGTGGCACTGAATCTTGAGCGTAGACTGCATAAATTGAAGAATCTGTGTCGGTTATTGTCCGGTGTTCAGTGATCGTGACTTCTGATTGGAGGAGAGTGTTGAGAGCGGAACTGGCTTTGTCTCAACTACGGAAGTGACGTCAGAGTGGAGTAGGGAAATCCCAAGTGAAGAGACAAGATGGCCGTCAAGATTGTGTTTTGTTGAAGTACACAAAATGGCCGATTTTAAAATCTGACTCAGACAAAATATGAGAATGGCGATATGTGATGTGGCTCGTTGGTATCGTGGTTAGCGTCTCTGCTTCCAATGCAGAAGGTCCACGGTTCGATTCCCGCTAAGGTGAGAAGTTTTTAATAACTTCTGATTCGGACTTCGAATCCATCAATTCTTGTCTTAGAAATTTGTAAACGGTGACTTTGGAGCCGTCCTAGCAACGAGGGACATAATAAATTCAAAGTTGTTCTCAATCGGCCTTGTTGATTTTGGCGTTGATCCGCGTGATTGCTATATTTCCTTTTAAAAATATCGATCATTGGTAGGTAATCGTTCACTTGCGTCGGGGCCTACAGGGTTGGCTTGGTCGCATTGGTTTACTGTCTCTTCTTGAAATCTGTTATATGACTGAGTAGGTAGACTCTAAATACGAATTTATTTATTTATTAAAGACAATAAAAAATATAACAAACCAATCAATGGTAAAAACAACAAATGCACCCATTCTTCATTATTTATTGCCAAGAATTGAAGGAACCCCTAACTCCTCAATTAACCATTCAAAAGGGTCTTTATCCAATTTTGAGACATGTTGAACCAGTGGTTAGAGTTTCTGCTTCCAATACAGAAGGTCCCGGGTTAGAATCCAGCTCCAGGCAGATTTTTTGAATCTAAAATTTCTCTGACTGTGAATCTGTGTACGGTGACATGCAGTAGTCCAAGCAACAAGGCGCAATACATAATGATTCCCGCCCACAGGTGGTTCGTGACCAACTAGTTAGGTCGGTGTTTCCTATTTTAAATACTGGTATCTGGTTTGTTGTTGTTCAATCGTCGAAATTGTCGGAAGCGAAAGGTTAGGTTTTGTTTGCTTTTAAATTCAATTGCAAACTTTGCAAAAAAACATCAACGACAACACTTTTACACACTTTTACTGACACAGTTGTCATGGAAACATTACTTAAGTCGTCTACATTGCTGCCACAAGAACACTAGAGTTAGACAACACGGGAAGAGATGGGTGAGATGGAAATAAGTTACGATGATACAAATACGAATTGATTTCTTATATGTCATTGAGTCATTAAGGCCCAGAATTTCAATGTCTAGTTAAAATTTATCTGCCAGTTAGTCCTCTCAGTAAATATTTACAAGGCTTCTGATTGGTGGTTGCCATAGTGAAAACAAGTAATGTGTCAGTTAAATTTACTTGCCACTTTAACTGGACATTGAAATACCGGGCCTAAGTCATTGACTTTTTGTTAGTAAATAAGTCGTAATGACTAACAGCGTTATGAACTTTTTAAAATTAACTTATGATTTGCTTTCGAGATAATAAAAAATAAATTCTCCATTATCAAACAATTACAAAACGTACTCAGCAGCTGTTTAACGTCAAGTCTGGTACACAACTACAACATGACGAAAAGCCATTAGTACATTGGATACATGCCGTGTTGCTCGTTCACATCGCGCTATTACTGCCGTCCATACAAATGTTATCATAGCTCAAGTATTAATTACTGTGATGTTGACGGTAATGGTCATGTCCACACGCTCGCTCGTTACACAGGGGTATGATTGGTCAGAACGGCCATTGGACATGGAAAACATCATTATAAGCAGTTCTGATGTCACAGAGAATTCAAATTCATGTTATTTGGCAGCAAATATTAGTCAACTAGTTCTTGTATAGTGGTACATGAAATAGGGAGTGAATGTACCCGCGTTTAGGTCATATGGTGGAGGTTCTTAATGAAGCTTTTGGGGTTGGGGGGGAGGGGGTGCTTGCTCCGCACTCCTACCTCAAACTATCTTACAGTTTCACAAATCACTTTTATAATCATCGTTGAATGGTTATATCTACAAAATCGCATGTCACTCAGAGGTAATATTCTGCTGTACATTTAGGAGTGACAAACCCACGTATAGCCTTAGTGAAATGTGCCCTTTAATCCGAATAACTAACTAACTAACTAACGGACAGACCGACTAAAAAGTGATGCACTAAAGGGAGCTTCGTTCCTCATATTATTTTTTGGGACACTTTGCAAACAGACAAGTGTAATTAACATTACATTAATGAACAAAAACTTATACCGACTAACAACAACAAAAAATAATATCGTACACAAATATGACTTAAAACATATATAAACATGAATGTATGAGTGTGGTGTTGTACGTTTGTTTGTAAATTTGATATATTTTAATAATCTACGACTATTGAAATGTGAACATGACTGTTCATTCTTGACCACCAAATGACCAAATGATATTCCGATGTTCAGATACAGATGTTGACCGGCTGAAGGAAAAGCTCCCCAAGCTCACTTTAAGCGTGCGTATTGAGCATTCTACACGCACGTCGCACGCACGCACGTGTGCTCCAGCACTTTGTACCCGCGGAAGACGCCAACCAGGTAGACGACTTCCTTCCACCTTTACGGCATCGTCTTCGTCCCGATAATTTATTTATTTATTTTATTTACCCTCCAGCATTGACTCGGGTTGAAGGAATTCATTGGGAGGTAGATACATTATTGAACAGGGAAGACACGGTATAGGGGGAGGAAGTAGACGGGACGAATACATTCGTTCGCATGTCGAGGGGTAAGGAAAATGTTATTTAAGAGCTTCGCTGTACGGTTCTTTGCGATGCAGGCAATAATATGGGTGACGAAATGTCAACGTTACGAAACCTTCCCCAGAAAGTGTTTGAAACAACTTTGGAATACTTGACGTGTTTAAAATATTTGATCTCAACATATATATAATTGGCTTGTTTAAAAACTTGTAAAAAGAAGAATTTGGTTCTTCCAAAAACTTGTTGAACAATTCTTTACAAATTTTCTTATTGGCTAAAACCCGTACAAATTTGTAGGAAAAAATGTATATGCTACCTCTTACTCCTATGTCTATTTGATTTGGGATAAGAATTGTTTGAAAACGGTTATCCCTTAATCTTAGCATTTATAAATAAAAAAAACCCTTTTGCAAAAGTTTAAGTAAGGATTTTCCGGAGACAGGTATCAAAGCAAGAGGAGGCAAACTCCCGAATCACAGTTTTTGCGCTTTATTCGCTCAAGAGAATTGGACTCACATTGAACGAAACTCGAGCGTTTGGTGTGTGTTAAATTTTGATTTCCTCAGTTCAAATAACAATTAGGAATACTATGTTTATGTTGTAACACAGTTCAATCCACGTTGAAAAATTGTTGATAATTTTCAACGGTCTAACATGTAAACAAATACAAAGACCATCTCCCGGAACAAAAAACACATACAAAACATTTTTCAGGTTCCGAAAGATGTTTTATATTTTAGTTTACATGTTAGACCATTTAAAATTATCAACAACCTTCAAAGTAGATTGAACTGTGTTACAACATTAACTCATTTTTCATAGTTGTTATGTGAACTGAGTATATCTAAATAACAGGCACCAGGCGTTCGAGTTCCATTGAATGTGTGACGAATACTCTTAAGCTACATATGGGGTTTATATGTGTGGCATAGAATGTTTGGCTATCATCAAAACCTGTTGCAAAGATGCAGAACAAGAATAAACTTTAAGGGAAATAGTGAGCTTAGAAGTGCAATGAATAGTAAGAACATGTTGGCTTGTGGATTGAGGAAAGCAAGCGGAACTCAAAGTTAACTGTAAGTGGTAAGATCAAGACATGTACTGCAGAGAATGGGACATGAATCAGAACACATTCGCATAAACCGGGAATCAAGGAAGAAGCGAGGATTGGAAGTGGACATAAGCAAAGAGCTTAGAGGAAAAATCATTGGTTCTTTTGTACTATATTGTTATCAAGATTTGAACACAAGAATGAAGATTCGCGTTTGGTGGTTTCTTCCGCGAAAGTTTGATTACTCCCTGATTTGCTGTTCCAGATTTTTTGCAAACCTCATATTCGTTTGAGTAAAATCGTCTAATAATAAGTAATCAATCAGTTGTTTCCTGCATTTTTTTTCTTCTTTTTCTCCCATTTTTATATTAAGTTAATAAATTCATTGCATTTAATATCCTTTTTGAATTTGTTACCAAAATTGTTGTTTTAATGCATTGTTTCTGTAATTACTATTTCAAGTATTTACTTAAATGTAGTTCATTGTTGTGTCTGAACCAATGTAAGAAGATTCATATAGTTGTCCTCCTTTATAAATCAGTTTTTGAACTGAATAGGATAGGCGTTACAGAAGAAATAAATAAGTATAAAAAAACTTGAAAAAGTCTTCAGTCAGGATTGACGGTTGTAGAATTCGAAAGCGTTACCTCTCCAATCAGATTCCTTCTCGTTCTCGTGGACCACCTTAAATCCCCATCCCCCCACACGATTCTAATACATTAGCAACCCACAAGCCAGAATCACCTAATGTCCATTCCCCTTTTTTCCCCTCTAAAACTTATATTCCCTCAAATTGCTCCCCCAACAGCTTTCCACCTAAACGAGACTCAGCACTATTAATATTAATACCACCCATGCGAGTGTTGGCGACAAATAGGTTCGTCTGTCAGAGGTTTTTCCCTATCTCCTGCTTAGCGGCCCTAACGACCACCTAGGGAGGGAAACTCACAACAAAGCTAATGAAACAGGCCGGGCGAGGCTTTAAGAGGCAAAGTACATACGAGGTAATTTTAATAATGACCAGCTCATAAGGATGCATGAGCCTTTATTTTAGTAGGGGGGGGTTCATATTTTAGCTACCGATATTGAGGTTAGATATTTAGTAACAGAAATAGCGGTTTTTATATATTGTTTTTAAAAATTTTTTTTAAATTTGCTCAATTCAGTCTATAATTTTTGTGAAATTTGTTTTTTCTTCTTCTTTTTTTTACCTTTTAAAACATTTTATAAAAAAAATTAGGTAAATGTATTGTCAAAGGCCCAAAGGGGTTTTGTAGGCTATTTTCAACCTTTTGAAGATAATATTTTCAATATGGAATTTCCCATTCAACTCATTTTTCTAGTTTTGATAATAATATTTGCATGTAAACTTTAATTAAATTTGGTAATTAATATTCCACTCCCGTTAATTTCAAAATTTTTAATTTAAAAGTTCATTTCACTTGGTACGATATTAATTCTAAAATATTGATTAGTTAGGAACATCTTCACAACGGAATTTTTCAGATGATCAAAGGCCAGGTTCAAGGTTTTTAAAAGCCAGATCGAAGTTATTTTTGGGGGAAACGTCGCCCAAGCATAGTTCACCAAAAATAATTGTTTTCAAAAAAAAGAGTGAAAGGCGAGTGCTCGCGGGAGACATTTCTGAGTCTAATAAGGACTTGCCGTGTAGGGGCAGGCTTGGAGACGTTCAGTCCAGGAGTTAGTTCAGTCAAGCGCATTTTTTTGGTTTTTTGCTGTTTTAATCTCACTTCGTGGTTTTGCAATGCACGCGGGTTGAGCTAGTTTTAGACCTATAATAGGGTCGAGTTAACTTGCCCCTACCCCAAAGGGCATAAGTCCCCATTTTTTTAGGGGTTTGAGGGATCTCAATTTAGTAGGAGAGAGTATTTAATTGGCCAGTTCCGGGAACCAGGGGCGATGATGTGTTCTGAGAGGCCAGGTTGGATTTTTCAAAGGGAGGCAGGCCATCTAAAAGCCCAATGGTGTTGTGTGGAGCCCCGGGGTGGACTTATTCGGTGTTGGCCCCGAGGGTCGAGTAAAAGTCGAACATGGAGGCCTGGCGAGTGCCATCTTCGGAGCTGTGGCGCTTTGGGTAACATTTTATAGGGGTACATTCGGAGTTTTTTACCAAACCGGTATTTAGGGAAGGTCGGTATTAGTGTGAGAGATCTAGAGAGGATTTAGTAAATTGAGTCAGTTTTTTAAAGGTAATAATTCGTGAAAGTGTCACTGCTACTCTTTTTCATGTACGGTAAAAAGTAAAATTGTTTTCATTTTTTACCGAAAAATAGTTATCAAATGACTTTTACATCTTTTCATGTACGGTAAAAAAAATTTAAATTTTTTTTTTTTTTCTTTTTTTACGTTATTCCCCAACGGAAATTAAAAACCAAAAACTTTCTGTACAACATAGAGTGCAGTAAAATAATTGTATCGTTATCCTAACCAACAGCGTCCACGGACAGCCAAAATCATCATCGTTTATAAAACCGTCAATAATAAAAGAAAAATTAATTCTTCAAGTCATCTACACATTAAATGGGCAAGTATCCCCCCATTTAATGGAAAAAAAATTGAACTGCAGTACTCGCAAAAGGGGGACCAATCGGTAGCGGGGGGGGTCTACAGCCCAGGATCGACGCCAGTGCTACCTCATCACCAAAGCCCTCCCATACCTTTTCGACCGCACAAGACAGCAATAACCCCTTTATCAAGATGTGAATTTAAATAGGATTGCGTCTAAAAAATCTCTAATTACATACCCCATCGTAAAAATAAACAAAAATAAGGGTTTAACATACAACGGCAAAAGGTAAGACCTTCATAAGAAAAGTTTTTTTTTTAATTATCAGTTGTTTTATTTGTTTTTAAAAGGAATTATCATAACATGCAAAATTCTTTTTTTAGTTTTAATCGCAAAAGATGGGAATAACGAGCTCGTGGTAGGTAGGAAATGTACCTTTTTGGATCATCATTTACAAATGTTAAATAGTGAACCAGGCATGTTCAATTAAAATGCAGTATTTTTGTAGTTTGGCATTCCCAACAACAATTCCCTTCATACCTAGCTATAGGATTTTTGCCGGCGCGCGCAGACGCTGAGGCGTCAAGGGACATCTCCCATCCACGGGACAGTTTAAGGGGGGGCTGAAGTAGATTTTTTAATGTGATATCCATTTAAATTTGCAAATTTTTAGTGTGAATTCTTTAGTTAATTATAATTTTAATTTTATCTTGTGCGAGCTAAGACTATATAATTCTAGGTATTTTTTTGGGAATATTCCTAGCCGGGCAAGCAGAAAAAAATTCCCCCGAGCCTTTCAAAATTTGGGGCGCGTCAACAGGGTTTGTTAAAAAACCGCGACCCGAATTTTTATTAATTTTGTTTGATTATAAATCGCGACCTGGATTTTATTGTTTAATGTTAACTTGTGGACCCGAGTTTTTTTTAGATTGATTTTGCTTATGGCTGTAAGTGAATCTAATAGATAAAGGATCGATTTGATAATGCAACGTCAGAAGAGGAAGGATAGAGGTGTTGAGGGATGGGAATCAGGTTTCCCATGAGGAGATAGACTAGTCGGGACTAGAGAGTAAAACTCTAAGTATTTCCGATATGTCCCCAAAAAAGGGTAAAAGGAGGAGAACGAAATAACAATGATGGGGAAGATATAAAACCACAATCGTTGGTAGATGTTAAGGAAATAACAGGGGAGGGGGTCGGAGACAGAAACGACGCACAAACGCATTTGAAAAAAAGAATGAAAACCCATGTAAAAATTTTGCCCACAATTACAACCAAACAAGCAGAATCACAAAAAAAAACAAAAAATAAAGATAATGCCCCAAAATAAAAAAAAACTGTCAGCAAAAAACAACAATCAATAAAAATGCAACAGCAAGCTAGCAGCGAAAAAAACAAAAATCAATAAAATGCAACAGACAATGCTAACGCAAACAACAACAACAGTAAAATGAAAACAATGCAAAACAGCATAAAACAACAATCAGAAAAAAACGACAATCATATGAAAAAATAGATAAACAGACTGGGGAATTTTCGGGGAAGAAATGTCGAAAAAATTTCCCGAGGTTAAAAAGAAAAAAAAAGGGAAAAAGCAAAAAATGAAAAGCCAGATAAAGGGAGTGAAAAACCCGGGGTTAGCGTGCTAGAAGTAAAATAGAGATGGAAGGAAAATTTTGGAAGGTAAAATAGACAGTCGGGGCCAAGGCATTAACCCGACAAGTAGCTCACTTTGATAAGAAATGGGGAAAAGAATCGATAACCAGAACGGGTTACCCAAAATCATAAGTTATGTTAGACAAACTGAAAAGCAACAATGACAGTTATGGAAAAAAAAAAACAGTGACCATAGCAATCACTGAGTTGAAAAAGGGAACAAGAAAAAATCAAAATGTGAAGGGGGTGAAATGCGCCAAAAAAGTTACAGAAAAAAAAAACAGTTGAGTCAGGTCGAAAGGCAATCAAATCAAATAACGAACAGGTCAAGCGAGATGCAAAAGTAAAACGCAAAACTAATACAAACCAAGTTTAAAAGAGATTAAATGGGAATATCAATGAGTCAGAAAAATCAGGTATGTGAGTACCAAGAGCAGGAGTTGAAAGGAGAGTGATAAGGGGGTGATTGGTGAAAAAATTGTTAGTTTGGAATGATAAGGAAAATGATGAGGAAAGTGTGGGTGATAAAAGATTTATGTGTGAAAAAAATGTTTGAAAAGGGAAGTGAAAAGGGCCCCCAGTGCGATAAAAGCAAGGCGAAAAAAATGTGTGTGGAATTGGAATGATAAGGATTAGTGAAAAAAAAAGGGGGTGATGGAAGTGTCATAATGAGGACACCGTGTAATGAGCAAAGAAAGGGTAGTCATTTGGGAAGTAATGTTTGATGAAAAGGAGAGAGAGAAGTAAAAAATGGGATAGGGGAAATAATCGTTGTAGGAGGCTAGATGGTGTGAAAGGGGAAAGCAAATAAGGGGGGTAAAAAAGAAGAGGAGATTGGAGAAGGTGTGTTGCTAATTTAAAAAGGAAGATCTAGGACAGAAGGGGAAAAAGAGAAAGGAAATTTAAAATGAAACGGGTTACGGGAAAAAACTAGAAAGGGAAAGGGCGGTTTTGTATTTGGAGGGGGGGGGACTACACAGCAACCCAAAATGCCTATGCTTGAAGGAGAGAGGGGATTGCCAAAGGGGTCCCTTTTTAAGTGGTAAACCTAAACCCTACCTCACCTTAGACCCATAACCATGACCGGACCTGACCCAAAAACCCCCATTATTTTGTAATTTTTTGTTAGAACTAAATTTAACAAAGTCGGGGGGGGTGTGTACTGATAAAATATCAGGAGACGAGGTTTTGTTATATCTTTTGTTCAAATTTTAAATAATTTTCAATGCAATGAGCATTGACCGTAAAAATAATATATTATAATTTTTAATTTGAAAAGGATTAAATATAATTTTTCTAAGTAATTCCTTTTTGATAAGCATCAAAAAGTATGACGTAATAAGTAAATAAGAAATCTTAAAAATTGCACCCAAATGCAAATTTTAAAAAAAAAAAACACAATCAAAAAAAAGGTAGTAATAAAGGGAAATACTGAAAGGATTTTATGGAATTTCTTGAAAGTCTTGAGGGCATTTTAATATGTAAAATTTAAAGGGGATTGTGTGTGATAGCTGGATGTAGAGTACAGGGTTAGTCTCGGCACTAATTGATGTCTGCTTTGGGGAAGTAGGGCTACTGTAGTAATTTAAATGTTGCCCGTTTCCTCAGAGGGGGGTTAATCTAGATAGATTTTGGGCATTTTGCAACAAATGATAACGTCAAGGCCCTAATTAATTTTCTGTGGGGCTTTTCCGTGCGAGATCAACAAGGGGGCAGCTATGGTTTTCCGGATTAAACATAAGTTTTTTTTCTTTGCTGGAGGGGTGTCCCAAAAATAATTGATTTTAAGTAAATGGGTTAGATTTTCAAAAAAGGGAATTTTTTTTTTGCATTTGTACTTGCGGAAAGCAAAGAGCCCCCAGGGAGTCTTTTTAGTACCCAGCGATATGAATAAATTATAAAAAAGGGTGGGGATATAAATTTTTTTCCAATTCGCACAAACACATATATGTCGAATATTACAATGAAAACCTTTAACCAAAACGAAGGAAAACCTAAAATTTCAAATTGAGCAGGGTACGTTATACTAAAACATCTAGAGAAGATTTTTATATTTTATATTCTTACTTTTGTTTTTTTTTATGTAACTAGCTAAAAGTCTAGGGAAAAGGCATTTCCAAAGGGTGAACGGGGTAGGAAGAAATACCAGCTGAGGAATGTCAAGATGCTCGAGAGGGGGGTGCGGCCTGTGGAAAACCCCTCAGTAAAACAAAACAGCTATGGTAGGCCGCATGCCATGAGGGGGGAAGCTTTATGCAGCCTCACTGCAAATGGAGGGGAAGACCAGCTGAGAGTGGGGGGGTAGACGACCTTTTTCGAGAAGAGCCGGGTTTGGTGGGACAATAGAGCAAGTTTCTTTGAGCACGCGGAAAATAAACTCAGTGATGTAAAAGTAGCTATACTCCGTTCCACTAAGTTACTTTAGGGCTTAGGATTTTTTGAGTTTTGATACTGACTTTTAATTTTTTAAATTTTTTAATTTTAAATTAAAAGGGAAGGGGGAAGGGGTTACAATGCTACAAAAGCATTTCTATTGGGGTTAAAAACATTAGAAATAATTGGTTTTTAAAGAATTTAAATTTTTTCTTTAAAATTTTAATTTTTTCAATTTAAAGGTTTTCATTTTTCAAGTGTGTGGGAAAAATTTAAAAATATGCAATTTAAATTTTGCCCAAGGGGTTTAAATTTTCAAAAGGAAGGGGGGTAGGGTACTTCAAAAACCCTTTGAAGATACATATTTTTTTAAAGGAATTTTCAATCAACTCATTTTTCTAGATTTGCATAATAAATTTTTTTATGTCAAATTAATTATAATTGGTAATTAATATTCCACTCCGTCTAATTTCATTAATTTAATTAAATTCTTTTTACTTTGGGATCGTATTAATTCTAATTAATATTGATTTTTTTAGGAACATCTTTTACACTGGAGATTTTTCTAATGCTCGAAGGCCAGGTTTAAGGTTTTAAAAACCAGATCGAAGCTTATTTTTGCTGGGAAACGTCGACCAAGCAGTAGTTCAAACCCAAAAAAATTTTTTTCCCCAAAAAACGAGTGAAAAGGCGAGATGCCGCTGGAGACAGTGTCTGAGTCTAGAAAAGGGCTTGCCGTTAGTGGGCAGGTTAGACGTTTAGTCCCGGGATTAGTTCAGTCAAGCGCAGGGTTTCCCCATTTTTCTGATTTTAATCTCACTTCGTGGTATTGAATGCGAGCAGGTTGGAGCTAGTTTTTGCCCTTAATAAGGGTCGAGTTAACTTTATTCCTACACAAAGGGGATAAAATCCCCGCATTTTTCTTATGGGGTTTAGGGGTCCAAGTTGAGTAGGGAGAGAGTATTTTTTTTGGCCAGTTCCCTGGAACCTGAGGGGGGATGACTGTGTTCAGAGAGGCCAGTTGGATTTTTCGAAGGAGGGGAGGCCACTCAATCAGTGGGGTTGGTTTTTGGGGTTTGGGGGGAGTTTCGGTGTTGGGGCCCCAGGGGCGAGTAAGGGCAAAGGGGGGCTCTTTGGCGAGTGCCATCTTGCCGGGGCATGGGTGCGTTGGTAACATTTATAGGGGGTACATTCGGATAATTTTCCCAACCGGTATTTAGGGAAAGGGCTGGTGATTTGTGTGAAGAGTCTAAGAGAGGATTTTTGTAAATTTTAGTCAGTTTTTAAGGTTTTTAATTCGGAAAGTGTCACTTTCTCACTGTTTATGTACGGTGAAAAAATAAATTGTATCAAGTTTTTTTTCCCAAATAGTTATCAAAGTGTCACTGTTACATCGTTTCATGTACGGTGAAAAAAAAATTAATTTTTATTTTTTTTTTTTTTTTACGTTATTTCCAACGGGAATTAAACCAAACGTTTTCTTCAAAACAGTAGATGCATACAATAAATTTTACGTTTATCCTAACCAAAAACGCGTCCCCCGGACAGCAAACAAAAACATCATCGTTATAAAACCGTCAATAAAAAAGAACAATTAAATTTTTCAACTCATCTACACATTTAAAAAGGCAAGTAACGCATTTTTAAAGTGAAATTTTAAATTGAATGCGAGATACTCGTCTAAAAGGGGGGCCAATCGTGTGAGCAGAGGGGGGTACTGACAGCCCAGGATCGACGCCCGTGCTACCTGCATACACCAAAGCCCTCCCATATCACTTCGTACCGCATCAAGACAGCAATATATCCCTTGTGCATCAAGATAGTGAATTCAATAGTGAATTGTGCGTCTAAAAGAATCATCTAATTACATCATCGCATCGTAAAATCAACAACAATAACGGATTATACATACAACGGCAGAAGGATAAGTACCTGTCATAAGACAGTTTTCTTTTTAATTATCAGTTGTTTTATTTGTATTTAAAGGAATTATCATAACATGTCATAAATGTCTGTTTAGTTTTAATCGCAACAGATAGGAATAACGAGCTCGTAGGTAGGTAGGAAATGTACCTATTTGTATCATCATTTACAAATGTTCAATAGTGAACCAGGCATTGTTCAACTTACAAATGCAGTATCTTTGTAGTTTGGCATTCCCAACAATCCCATTCACTCATACCTAGACTATAGGCATTGTTGCCGGCGCGCGCAGACGCTGAGGCGTCAAGGGACATCTCCCATCCACGGGACAGTTTAAGGTAGGAGCTGAAGTAGAGTTTTAATGTGATATCCATTTAATTGCTAATTTAGTGTGAGATTCTTTAGTTAATTATAATTTTAATTTTATCTTGTGCGAGCTAATGAGCTAGTATAATTACTAGGTATTTTTTTGGGAATATTCCTAGCCGGGCAAGCAGAATAAATTCCCGTAGCCGTCACAGTATAATAGTATGTGCTTATTAAAAACTCCAAAAACAACAATTACAATATTATAAATCAATTCTTTTTCTAAATACTTAAAACAAACAAATTGTAATGGGTGACCTGCTAAGGGACATTTTACGCCCCTCTTCAGGAGTCTTCCTACTTACTTTCAAGTTAGGATAAATGTAGAGGGAATGAAACAGATGTTTTAAGAGGACTTGATTCTTAATTTTCTTAACAACTGAAAAAACCTTGGAAAACTCTTTTGTGTCAGGATTGTCGTTGGCGGGTATTGAAACTGTGACCTCTCTCGTGTGTTACACTATCAACATTCACCGGTAATTTATATGTTCACAAAAGTTATTTGAATATAAATGTTCTATAGATATGTGAATGTATCAAAATAAAATAAAATTTGAACTAAATAATTTAATAATTGCAATCTCGTCATACAACTTTTAACATAGTTGTTTTCAATACCAAGCAAATAAAAAAGGAACAATTCAAAACGCCTATCGAAGTTAGTTTCGTCAAGCGTATTCCCACTAACGACTGTCGAGGCCCCTAGGGAATCGAAATCACAATTAACTAAATGAAACTCACACGGATAGGCTTTAAAGTTTGAGAACATTTTAAACTAATTTCAGTAATGACTAGTACTAGGTGCCTTCACAAGCAGAGGTTGAGAATATGGAAATAGTTTTGAATGAATTCCAAATTTCAAATTATTGCTGAGAGATCTGAAGTTGTAAACTTTCCACTGCTCTCTGCTGAAACTTTATGATTCGAACATCGTTATTAATTATTTTGCCCCGTGGCTCAATGGGTTTCAATAGTATAAGATTAAACCAGAGTCACGCCCATGCGCACGAACCAAATATCAACCGCATGTCGGACTAGCCAGGTAGAAACCGCCCTTTACTCGAGACTGTCCACTACTATAGGTAGTGTGAGGGTTGGTTGAATATTTGGGACAGGTCAGGTATTTGGGGGTTTGACCGATAGTTAAAAGATTCAACCGATTTTTGGTTAACGAAACAATTTTTGGGAGGATGGTGGAGGTGCCGGTCCAGACCATTTTTTTAATTTAAAGACTTAATAGAAAATGTAATTTAAAGAAAATAGAGGCAATAGAAAATTTATTGGGGGGAAACTTTAATGATAGGTACTTCACATCACAAGTAAAATTTATGCTCCAGTTGATCGTTTTTTAACATGCAGAATTATAACAACCTTCTTTCCCCACCCGACCCGAAAAACCCGAAGCAGTTTAGTACCCGAACTCAATACCGACCAGAATGTTAAAACCTCCACCCGAACATACTTATCATTAATATGGGTAAAATAAATCTATGGGCTGAATATTCTTCAATAGGGAACTGGCCTTGGTTTCAAATATATCTTACACGTATTTAGTAATTTGTAACATTCAATTTAATAAACATCGCAATTAAAATAAACTATAAAAAATAAAATCTGTAGATTCTATGCATGTTCAAAGTTCCTGGGTTTTGACTTCCCGCGCAAAGACTTAAGTCCGCGCTCTTTTGGTTGTGACGTTATCGTGAGGTGAGGAGGGGAAGCTGATTGGCAGAACTGCCAGCTCGCCGCCTCGGCGAACCTCACGATCACGTCACACCCACCTGCAATGGCGCATGGCCGTTTTCCGGCGCGAAGTCTGGTTCAAATTTTTCCTCGTTCACAGTTAGCGCTAATAAAAGCCGGAAGCATAAAAAACTTTACTGGTCGGTATTGGAGGTTATTAGTAGGGACATATTCAAATTTGGTAATGAAGGACAGTTCCCTATACTAATACTTTTGTGGGAAGCCTGCCCAGGGTGCAATTCATACTCCTTTTTAGGTGTCTAACTAGGTATGTTGAGGGTAGGACAATTGTGAAGGGATGTCCGAGGGTTGTTTAAGGGAACTTAATCTCTTGCATTCGCATTAACGACCGAGGAAAACCTCGGGGAAAACCTTCAGTGAGGATTGCCGGTCTCGACGGGATTTAAACCGGGACCTCCCGAATCAGAGTCAAGCGCTTAACGCTCGAGCCAACACTGTCGGTAATATTCTTCCCTTAATTATTTAAATAGGTCATGTTTAACAAATTTCTGGAGTTAAGTCCTAAATAAAACAATCATTCTCTCCACAGGGTTTCAATCCAAATAGCTTAGAGAATCTAGAGCTTCCAGCTGGGTGACCTGATGTGAGGGAGCACTCAGTTTTAGTTGGAGGTGGATTAAGTACTCGATAATGTAATTTCAGTAATTACTTAACTATAAGCTGCAGTACTTAAGCAGATTCGAGAGCTTAGCGCGTACTATTCTCATTACAGACAATATACCCAGTAGCCTTGTCTTGTAGTACAAAGAGGTAAGCTCAGTATTTAAGCATTGGTTTGGAAGATTATGAGATGTTATCAACAGAGAATTAAACGAAGAATGATAAAACATATAATTTAACAGCCAAGAAAGAAAATTAAGACAATTGAATCAGTAATCAAGAAAATAATAACGTTAATGAAGTATAAAAAATTATGGTCAATATTATGTAAAGAATCGGTTAAGAAATACTTGAGAGACAACCGGTGTAATTTGATGTTTGGCGCGTTCCTTGTCCTGCAGACATAAATCAATACATATTAAAACAACTTTGCATATTTGATAATGAAGTTAGTTAGTTATTGTTGTTTTAGGGCACTCAGTTATCAGTGCCCATGTCCAGTGTATTGGAATCTTCCAAATTTTCTTTTTCCATAATTGTAGATTACCACAATGTTATTTTTCTTTCCAATGGGAGGAACGTAAGGGGCGACGCGGGGGGACAAGGGAAAGAACATATGTAATCAGGAATCACTGATCATATCAGATGTTCAATATTTATCATAGATCAATCAGAAAATGCGTAGTTATTTGGGTGTTTTGACCATTTTGACAGATTCTAAATTCTTGAATTTTTTTGCTTATTTTCTATAGTCAATTAATGGAAAAGTGCTGTGATAGATACCTTCAAAATAAATGTTTACACAAAATTATATAAAATCACAAATAGATGCGACTAAAATTAGCTGAGAAATTTGAAAGCGCGTGAAGTGAGTATACCGGCCTCAGTTGAGGTAGAATGAAGATAGTGGGTGGATAGGAGGGAAAACTAGGAGTGAAGATTGACGAGAGAAAGTGCTAATCGTGACAGACCAGTATTCTGGTATGTAGTTTACATTTAGTGTTGTGAGAATGATATTACAGTGTAGCTTACATAAACTTTACCGGACCAAATTCCACATTGTTATTTTTTTCTACAATACGAATTCAAACAAAGTTTATTTATTTCAACAAAAATATTATGCTTGTGTATTATTTTTACAAAATGTATGTTATGAAAGCTTGTTATTATATTACTGGACTATAACACGGTGTTTTTGTAATTATTATTGACAGTATTCACCAGGGTTTGACACTTTTTTCTATTGTGGCGTAAAATATTTTTTTTACATCTAACTGTCTATTTTATAACAAAGTACTTTCGCGGAACAACAGTAAAAAAATATACTAAACACAACAAAATATCGAACGAATATCCGCCCTTTTTGTTCGAGACAGGACAGATAACACGCCTGACACATAACAACTTGACTAACTGGAGAGTTTCTGTTTTGTGTGGTGATATCGGTCGCTGGGGTCTCGTTCAGAAAAGACTGACCTGACCCCTGACAACCAAGCCACACAGACCTCGTGTTTATATTTCATTTTAATATCGTCCCACGAACATTTCTCTCGTTTAAGTCCATGTTTTTCTAGCGTTTTCAGAGTTTCGAAGCGTTTAGGACTTTTCACATGGGTGGTCGAGAAAAATAAATAGTACTGGCGTTGGATAAAATTATACTTCAACGTTTAATTTTGACATAAAATAATTGTGTTTATTTTATATTATAAGTAATAACACCTCATATAAATAGTTCAAAGGTTAATTTAAAATAAAAAACATATTTTTAAAACGGTTCACACGCAATATGCTAGTTTCATTATTATTATTATTATTATTGCCTTGCAGACAATCTCAAAGATAGTATTTCGCGAAGGTATTTAAATCTGTTAAAATACAATTCAATTCAATCATTCAAAATAAATAAAATCACACACATAACAAAAACTTGTAGAAATACAGCCAAACCTTACACACTCAAAAGAAATGAGATCTAAAAAAAGGGCCAAGCTCATCTACCCTTCCACATTTGCGCATTCTTAATTCATAAACGTACAGTGTCCCATAACAGCATCCTCGAAAAGCTTGGCAAAATAGAATTTGCGATTATTAATTTAAACGAAATAGTTCATCCAAGTTCTTTTTTCTAATTAATTAAAACGTAATAACATGCAAATTTTATTTTGCCAAGCTTTCGAGGATGCTGTTATGGGACACTGTACGTTTATGAATTAAGAATGCGCAAATGTGGAAGGGTAGATGAGCTTGGCCCTTTTTTTAGATCTCATTTCTTTTGAGTGTGTAAGGTTTGGCTGTATTTCTACAAGTTTTTGTTATGTGTGTGATCTCATTACTTTTTCAAGTTCCATTGCAAAATTATATGTTAAAATATAATAATTTTATCAAAGTTGATTTAATTTCTATGGTATTAGCAATAACAATATAGGATGTAAAATATCTAGACCCGGATTCATGTACATCCTGGGTATAGGTGGTATAACCATGGTATAACGACGGTATAAGGACTGGACCCCAATTCTTGAGTTCGTGGGAGATGACTGTTGAAAACGCAATTTGAAAACGAAGTCGTTTTCGTTTGACACTTTAAAAAGATATGCGTATAGCAAAGAGCTCGAAAAAGTTCTATATTTATTCTAGATGGCAGTGCCTTCATAATCGAAAGACGAGTTGCGTGAAATGATTTGATTGTTGCAATTATGTAAACAAACAGATGAGCAAGCGCATATTATTTTGACACCTTGCTTCGACATTGTGTTTGTGTGTATTGTGTGACAGAACTATGTTGTGCTGGCCTAGGGTTGGCTAGGCTTGCCAAACATGTAATGTAAGTAATAATTTTATCTAGTCCTATAGCCTAATGGAACTTTAGACCTACACTGTTGTATTATAAATAATTTTCTACATCTGGGCCTAGGTCAGGGACGGTTTCTGATTTGTTTTATGAGAGTATAATGACAACTTTTCTCATTTCACACATAGAAGCAAAATTTAAAATGTCCGCCATTTGTTTACGTATCGCACTTTCCCGCCGTACTCTGCTTATACCGTCAACAAGTGTCAAGTAACTATGGTTACTTGTTGATTGTATAAGGCTTATTTTAAAACCTTTATTTGGAAGCCTTCCAACAAACTTTTTCAACTTTTTTTTTCAAAAGAGACTATAATACTATAACCTTAATGTCCATGTAAAATATGAACATTGTAGTCCCACCCGTCTGGTCAGAATCGCGGGCCGACGTATTAGATGTAAGTAGCAGTAGTAGCAGTAGTAGGAGTAGCTAACATCCTTAAAGTGATTTTGAGCATGTTTCAAGCCATTTTTTCACCAAGAAGGAATGGTCGTACCCCAATAAAATTTGGCATGTGTTGTCAGGTACCTAAATCCCCTCGATTGTGATAGTTTTCAAGTTCACATCACGTTACATGACGGCTGGGTAACACCTCGAAATCACCCCAACTCTGCTTGGTGTATAAGGTGCTTGAGTGTGTAGCGCACCGCGGCTTGGCTGCGGCGCCCTAACGGGCACCTAGATATATTTTTCAGAAATGAAAGGGTAGGATTTAATAATACAAAAATATTGTATAATTTGAATATTTTCATGTCCAATTCAAAACTGTTTAGAACAGAGGTAAAAGTTGTACTTATCCATATTTTAACGAGTTTGAATATGTATAAAAACTCTCAGGGGATATAAAACACCGCAAATTTTATCCATATAATAAAGCGCTAAAATTTAAAATAGTGTTGGGTATATAAATAATAAATAAATTCGTATTTTGAGTCTGCCTATTTAGTAACAGAACTGTTTTTCAGTGGGGGACATTAAAACTGAAGCCAATCCTGTAGGCGCCAACACCATCGACGAGCGAACAATGACCAACCAGCTTATTTAAGTCGGAAACACCATTCAATTAAGCTGGACACGGTTCCACCCACGGACTACGCCAGAATCAACGAGGCTCATTCCGAACAACCTTAACTTTTTATGTGCGTCGTTGCTAGGAAGACTCCAAAGTCACTGTTTACACATTCATAATATATAAAAAAAAAAACGATGAACTTAAGTCCAAATCAGAAGTTATAAAACTTCTGCCACCGGTATCTACTTACTTCATTTTTTCCATATAACTTATCTACTTAAGCATTATACCATGAGAAAAATCGATTTTTATACCCCCGGTTATTTCCATTGTATTCGATGAAAATAATGATTCAATTAGGTTAACAGCTCATAAGTCTAATTTTTGGTTTAAAAAAAAGAATTCGATACACCAAACCTTCATTTTAAATTAAGGTTTCGTTCATAATTCAATTACTATCAGGTAATTAACCCTCTGGGGACATTTAATACGTTGATGGGTCGTATTCGTTAATATGAGGGGAAAGCAATTGCATGTGATATGAGGAAGCTCAGGGGGAAAAGAACAATGCACGACTACCACGATTGAAGCTAAGTAATGTCAAATTCAAATGCTGCATCTATGTAATATTAGAATTATATGAAAATGTGCATAGTTGCATATCAAGGATAAAATTAATGTTCTGTTGAAAGGAGTACATTGTAAACAATAAATTGTTGGTACTTAGCATGATAATATATTGAAATCTTCTTCCGTTTTACAGAATAACAATAAGATTAGATAAGAAAGATTTATTTCAGGACACAGTAATACATGTAAGTATAACAAGACAATCAAAAAAGATTGTGTAGCCTGATGAATACAAATGACGATGTATTTGGACCTCTTAACCAAAAACAAAACATTTCTACATGCTAAAAGTTACCAGTATCATTGTGCAAATTTTCGGTTGACATGTGACATTTTTTAGTCAGTCGTTTGATCAGCAATCTCTTTAAAAATCTTAATATGAAAACTAGTAGTGTATTCGAAACCTCATCACAGTAATTTTCTGTTAGCTAACCCGGATGAGAAATGAAACCGAAACTATGGTTTACAACTTGTTTGTCAACCAAAGCCTTCCCCTGTTGGTAGCAACCAAAGACTATTCAATGGCTAAAGTTATTGTGTAGTTGATGAGAGATTTTAACATCCATCAGCAAATTTCGTAATTTCTAGGTGTTTTTTAAACTTTCTGAATAAATAATAAAAAATATTCATCTTTATATCAATCATCATATTCTGAAGAGCAATTTCTTGAATATTTACCTTCAGCCTGTGGTTAATATAGCACAAAGATACCTCGTTAAACATAACTTTAAGCATAGCACTTAATAATATGCATTAATATACTGAATTGCTTAGTTAATACACGTCATTAATTATATTTCAACCACGAAATGTGGCTAATTAAAATATTACTACTTGTTAATTTATTACCTCGTATACATCATAAACTTCCATCGAGGGTACTTAGAATAATTAACTTAGAAATTTACGGTCAGTTGTTACAAACTGCTTTTATAGGAGATGATAAAAACTATTTATAGTGGGAGTGTCAATTAAATGGCAAATTGCGTCGAGCACTGTTTAAAAAACCACAGACATGATGATATTAATTATTATGTGACAATCCAAAGAAAACGAGGCGTTTCTTTATGTTCAAGTTTATCCTAGCCTTTCTAATAAAAGAGGTGCCTAGTACATAAAACTTCAATTCTGGGAGGCATCCTTGTCCTCGATTAGGGTCACCAAAAACTTTCTGTATGACCTTTGATGAAAAGTTTAAATGACCAAAAGCCGTAAATCCAACGGATTTTTTTAATCGTAAGATGTGTCACACTAACCAACGGGCTAACAAAATCGTTTTGCAAACGAGAGGCATCACGTATTATAAAGTAGTTAAAAGTAATTAAGTCAGTATATTATAAGCCGGTATTAAGAGCATTAACAAGTTAATACACAACACCCTTGGCCAACCAAAACAGATTTTCAGCAAACCAATTAATAATATTAAAACTACTTAGTAACCTACGCAGACTTTATCGACTCCTTTAAAAGTAGCAATGAATTTTAAGGTTATTATGATGATAACTTCAAATTAATTTTAACAGAGATCAATGTATATCACGAAGAAATTATATTATGGAAGTTTTATATTATAATATAATTAAAAACATAAAAAAAACATTATTCTTACTCGGTGTCCAATGTTTTTTTGTCTGTGAGTGTCTGCAGTGAAGATATCGACAGCAGCCAAGGTACAGGATTCTAATGACCCGAGGGTAATGAGGATTCTCTGGCGTAATGTATAATGTAATTGCTGTACTTACTCTAGTTGAGCTCTGAAGAGTAGACGAGGACACCACATGAAAAGAACAGAGAGAGAGACAAACAATTAGCAAAGCCAGAGTCACAGGTCACAGTAGATGGCAAGCAACGATACATACATGGAATATACATACTCGCTAAGAAGTTTGGCCTAGATTTTAACACAAACACAAGAAGTTAATATTAATGTTTTGCCAGACTGGGGCTCAAACACAGATTATCTTGCTACTCCAGCAGTGTTGCAAGAATAATAATTGCCCTTACAAGATCACACGAAGGGACAGGTAACATTTAACAAGAATTGCCATAATCAGTTATTAAGGTACGTCAAGCAACAAAGTAGGGAGTGTTGCTAACCACAATTGGTAGCGATGCCGAGAAAATACGTATTTTTGTAAAATTGGCGGGCGGGGGGAGGGGGGGGGGGGCAATTATCGTTTATTTTTCGCTAGGGTCACCAAATATAATTTAAACACAACATGTTTCATTTTATGAATTATCAATCAATATTCATAGTTTTATTTCATTTATTTAAAATACCTTTTTAGATACGAACATTGTATAATATAACTAAAGTTGATACCACGAATTAAATTATTGATGTGAGATGTGGTGTACGTAGATGCATAAAGTAAAAGATGGAATAAATGAAAACATGAAACATATAAAATGAAATAATTGGCTTGTAAAATTACACAGAAAATTGTTTATCATCGTTGTTGATAGCAAATTAAATACAATTCAGGTAGTATAAAAAAAATATCAGTTATACTTTTCTATTTCTCAAGATTCGCCGGAATTATTTTGTTCACAAAAAGTACATGGCCAGAAAAAAATCTTACCAGCGAACAATATAAACCAGTTTTATTCGTAACTGCCGCCATTTTGTTTAATTTCCCCAATGGCGTCCTAGAAACTCCGGGATTGAATCCGGTTAAATAAAACATCAGAAGGTCACCGTACGACGTACGAGTCTGTGATTGGTCTCTAGCCAATCAGAGCAGCGCTCGGCGTCCGCTGCGGACATCTAATGAACCTGGCCGTGTAAACAAAAGAAGATCAACAAACGAGGGTGGTCAACTTTCAGTCACTGCCACCGTGATGAACGTTTTATCGCTAGGAGGCGGTGCAAAGGAGCTTATTAGTGCGCGAGTGACCGTTTTAAATACCAGAGCAAGTGTAGGCGTTATTTGTTTTCAGACAATTTAAGCCGAGAAAATAGATGCACTCTGATGGTTCCAAAATACCTGCAACCATAGTGCTTTTTTTTAAGGTTCTTTAGGAAGGCTATGTGGTTGTCGTTATCCGAGTACATTTTATCCGACTTTTTTAACAGTCAACTTGTAGTATTATACCAAGTTTATGTAGAACACATATTAATTTAAAATCTGAATATGTGCATGTGCACATTCCTTCTCTTTTAACTGAAACGGCAATCAATAAATAGTATAACAGCAATATATACATTACCAGCATGGAAATTATTGCTTCCTTGTTGAAAAGTCAGGTGTAGGTATTATTATTATTATTATTATTATTATTATTATTATTATTATTATTACTTTATTGACAATATTCAGATACAGCAAGTACATATGAATATTGAAGGAGGTAGACAACAGAGCAAGCTCCATACCACATGGGGCCTACCACCAGCGTAAATACTAAATTAGATTACATTACCCTATCTGTAAACCTAGTTAAATTAATTAAACTGACTTTAATATATATTGAAATAAAATAAATAATTGAGTAAAGATTAACAGGCGTACCTGAAGTAAAAGTAAAATTACAGGAAATATGTATTTACAATATTCGATTTACCAAACATGTCCATAGTCCGTTGCCGAGTTGTTATAGGTATTAGAACAAGAAAAGAAAAGAACAAACAAACAAACAATAATTGTGAAATGCGAAGTAAGCTAAGAAGTTTGGTGTCATTGTGAAGAAAAGTTGGTTGTAACATTGAACTATGGTTGCTGTCACGTATGATGATGCATAATGTCAGATGGCCCAGGAGAGTTTAGGTTTTTAACAAATGAGTTTTAAGAGCACTTTTAAAGTTTTCGTATTTTAATGTTTTGATGTTGTTTGGCAGGGCATTCCACTGTATCGTTGCACGGTAAAAGAATGAGCGTTGATATGCGGAAGTGCGCACCTTAGGTGGGTACAGCAGAACCCCTTTGTCTCTCTCAGCGTACTGATACCCAAGTTGGGACTCGCTTGAAGAGGTTGACGTCCATCTTGCCAAGGACAATAATAAAGGCATGTCCTAGAGGACTGTTTAAGAGAACTCGTTCCCTTGCATTCGCATTAACGACTGTGGAAAACCTCGGAAAAAACTTGAGTCAGGATTGCCGGTCTCGACGGGATTTGAACCCGGGCCCTCCAGAACCAGAGCCGCTTGAGCCAACACTGTCGGTATAATTATTTTAAAAATTAAATTACCATGGAATTATGGATGTGGAAGCTGGTATAGCAAATGTATAATTGGATGAGCGAAGCGAAGACTTCAATTTCACCGACCCCCAAAAAATTTAGCTCGGCTGTTTTTTTTTTTTTTTTTTTTTCGTTTTTCTGTCTGTTTGTTCGCTCTCTACCGAGCAAACGGCATATGCGATCTTGATGAAAATTTGACAGGACCTTCTAAATCTCTGAACTTAGACTTGCTACGTTTTTGGTTACAATCGAAGAAATATTTCTCATGAATATCGTACTTTTACGATTTTTTTCGATTTTTAGTGCGATATTTTCGTGACATTTGGGCCGATTCTGACCAAACGGGTAAGGCTACAACGTTCATATTTCACATGGGCATTAAGGTAATGGTGATGTATTGCTTTCTGAAAGAAAAAGTTGAAAAAGTTAGCCAGAATCTATAGAAATAAAGCTTTTAATATAAGTTTTTTACGGTAAATAAATAATACCAATTGACAAGAAACAATAGAAACTTGACAACAATCACCTACAATGCGTAGGCAGCAAAACAAAGCACTTGCAAAAGTAAAGATATCCTACGCAAACTAAAAACTTTAGAAAAGCTCATCCATCAACGCGGCGGGACTTTAGAGTTTTCCTAGTAGTGACAACAGGTACTATGAAGAAATTCTTCAAACACAACTTTATCTTTTTGATTATAAATAAGGTCACAGTTTTGGTGGAGGTGCCGGGTAAGACCAATTTTGTTCATATTCATATTTATCAGATATACGACTGAGTGGGGAGACACTAAATACGAATTTATTTAATTAAAATTATTAAGGTAAAGATTGAAGGTCAAATGGTGGTTCAAAATGTTTGATATATATATTGGCTTTCGCGACCAAACAATTTTTAAATGTACATTCATTTGTAAAATAGATAACCCATTACAACAAATCGTCCTAACTTTGATCGCTTCGATTGATATGCCCGTCCAAATAAAAAATATGCTCATAATTATATTTAAAAATATATTTAATACAATTATTCAGAATTAACAAAATCCATACCAACCAGGGTTCGAACCCGGATCTCCCACACTCCAGGTAGGCGCCTTAGGTCCGCTACTTCAATGTCCAGTTATATTGGCAAGTGAGTTTACCTGCCAAATAACTCGTTATCACATAGCAAGGATCGATCAGAAGCCTTGTTAATATTTACTTAGAGGGCTTACTGGCAGATAAATTTTAACTATACATTGAAATCTGGACCTTAGCCAATAGACCACAAAGACAGTAACTTTTTTACCTCTGAATTGTAGTTGCATTATTGATTCTAATGGATTTCCGAATCGTATGAAATATTTACAATTCACCTACGGGAGTGTTTCCCGTCTAACCAAATCGAGAGAAAAATCAATTGCTATTATTTAATCGTGTAGTCAAGTGTATGTGCTGGTGCACGTGACGCTAGCCACGCAGCCCCTGTCTCGCGCGAGGTCCTGTAAGACTCGGGTCCCGCGCCACCCAGAAGACTCCCCTCCACCCCCTTCCACAACACCCTCTTCATCGATCCAGCCACCGACACCGGGTACATCACGCTCGGGGTAGATCTGAATGGACATTTTACGCCGGAGTATCTACTCTCCCTCCCTCTCTCTCTCTCTCTCTCTCTCTCTCTCTCTCAACCTCCTGGGCTGAATATCTACCGGAATTACACGCATTCTTGTGCACACCTGTGCATTTGTATAGTGAGGATAAAACCGTTTTGAATGCAACTTTTATTTTGTTTTTCCAAGAACGGAAAGTCTAACAGTTTCCGCACTAATAAATTAAATTCTTTTCTTAAATTCAAAACGTATTATTTTCGTTTAATTTCAGCAGACAATAAATACTTTTAATAAGCATATTATTAATTGATTACGTTTGATCGTAAAATATAAAAATCCGTCAGTTCTTTTGAATAATTTGAATGGAACTTAAAATAAACTCAGTGCATTTCAATTCATTTAATTTATTAAAAATAAGAGTATGAGCCACTATTTTAAAATATTGGCTCAAAATAAGATTTTTATGATTTTTATGATGGCTAAATAAATCATTTCCCGAACCCGGCACCTACACCAAATCAAACAATAATAATTTACAGACTCACAGTTAAACATATGTTTCTATACTACCACATATATTCTAGAACCAAATAAACATAATATAAACCCCCCCGAAAATAATAAGAATGCATTGAAAAAGAGCACTACACGCATAAGCATATTTTTATGACAACGAATGAACGTAAAATAACTTTAAAGACAATGGCAAAAGCAGTATATGATTAAAAGAAAAACAATGATTTAAAATCCAAATAGTTATTAGAATACACTGTATGTAAATTGTATTTATTGTGTATGAGTAATATAAATTGTACATATTGTATTGTTAATGTGAGTAGGCATATGGGTCATTTCATTCTGGAACACGTGTCCTGTAGAAATGAGGGCACAAAATAATAAATTACAAACTATTTATACTCTCTACGGAATAACCAGTTAAATTAGCTAGTACGTTACCGTGGATATTATGTTCAAGCTTGACAGTGAGTCTGGGTATGAGGAGTTAATAAGATGGGATCAGTGTAATCTGTTAATTTCCTTTCCTACGGCGAAATTCAATCCCACTTCTGATTTCCAATCTAGTCTTGGATAATTGATTCGTATTCGCAAATAGTTGGTTTCTACATCGTTAAAGGCTATTCCAGCGATACTTCACGTGTAATTATTTTGAGTTTGGGAAAAGAAACGTTTATTTCTTAGCGTAAATACACATATTTTAAGTGATCGTTTGAAGCGAATTTATCTTTTATTTTCTCTACAATAATCGAGAATCATCGGAGTTTACCAACACATAAAGTACGGTATTTAATCGAGACATTAATATTACAAACTATTGCCGTTTATGATGTTGAGAATGTTTTAGAACCCACTAGATCAAATGCATTGATTATCGATAAATCGTTAACCACAACTACATATTTGTCTGTTATTACCTAACTATTTCTATAAAAGATTAGAAGATAAATCAAAGTTTTCTGTTTGAAGCCGTTAAAATGAATTAACCGATAAAAAAATACAAATTAATAATATAAAAATTAATGTTTTTGAGATGCGCGAATACATTTGAAAACAACCTTTGAAAGTTGAAAATGTTTTAAATAGAAATTTCTGGTCAAAAAGTGAACCAGACCTAACACGAATTCCGCACTTAAGCTTGATTTGCCAGAGATCATCCAACAGTCTTAATGGTGAAGAATTCTCTCAAAATATTTCAGTTATTGGCAGCTTCAGCAGTGTTGCCAAATCTGAGAGACCTCAAACCGCGCACACCACAGCAAAGCACTCAATCTGAAGATATAATAACCTTCTGCCAGACTTTCCGTCTACTCTCCTGAAAGTTTTAAAACTCTCCCAGACAAAAGGCAGCACTGATCGTTACAAATACGAGAGAGCATTAAAACATTTTGTTTTTTTCAACCGTGGAGGTTTTTTTTTCGGAGAAAGTTTTGGAAAGTTTTGTTGGGATGGATTCGTCTCCGTGGCAGTTTCGGAACGAAGCGGTGAAGCGAAAATTCGGATGAATTCGAATAATGACGTCGATTTGGAGAAGTTAAAAATGTGACCGGTTTCAGGTTGAGTTGAAGGGGCAGAAGTTTTTAGGGAAGTTCTAGTTTTACATATTTTACAATTTTTTTGGACAAAACTTTGACATCTTGTAATATTCATACTTTTCATTGCTTTGCAAAAGAGGGCAAAGACCAGCATGTATAATAAAAGCTAAAAAAATAAATATTAGGGTTGCGTTAATTTATAATTTTAATCTAAAATTTAGGCTCATACAGTGTACGATAAGAAAAATAGTACATAACTAAATTCGAAAAAAAATGTCTTTTCCTATTTTTCAGCATTTACTGCACTATCCAATATGGCAGTTGAATTTTGATCAATCTGAATTGCATTTTGATTACTTGATGGAATTTAAGTAAGATATTAATGAAAACTACCCAAGTCAGCCAGCTTTTATAACTTGCCTTGAGTGTAATACCTGACTGTAGTTTTGTTTTGTTTTCGAGTTTTATTTACAGACTGAAATGAAGGTACATCTAAGTAAGGAAATTAAGTTATACATTATTTAAATGAAATGAAACAATGGGTTCGTTTATTTGTACAATTTTGAATAACAAAGAAGAATGGAGAATGTAACTGAGCGGAAATTGAAAATTAATAATAAAGTAAAGAATGTACGATTTGCATAAGAGATAACGAAGAATACATTGGACAAAATTAACATGGATACGTGAAATTCTGTATGTAATAAAGTCGAGCTGTTCACATTGAGGTCATGTCAACTGTGGAGAGACTAAAACATATTATCTTATGATCTTGTCACTATTTAAAAACATTTTCTTTTCGCATGAAACTTTCCCACAAAACGTTCTGATAGTTTTAAATCAGTGAATTTATTTTTGTTTAATTATTCGTGTTTTAATTTATGAAATAACCGTTCTGAAAAATAACTCAATAATATTTGTAAATGATTATTTTACCGGAAGAAAAAATAATCATCTATACCAATCGGTATCACAAATCGTTTCTCTTCAAAATTTCAAAATTTTTGATATTATTTCGAAAAAAAGTTTTTTTTGCAACTTTCCAATATTTTTACTTTCATTCAAATATTATTTATGGAACGAGACGAGGTATTAAAAATTAAATCGTGAAACACTCCCGAATTTGATTAGTCATATTCACAATGTCTAGACGGTGATATTTGTCTTTCTTTGCCACACCAATAATAATAATATAAGTTGACGATGTTATTGCGAGAAAGTTCTTTCTGTTATTGGTGCGTAATAAAAACATTTCCCGACCGGAGAAAACCAATCTCGTACGTATCTCGTGCAATCTCGTGCGTATTGGAGGCGAGATCTTCCAGCGAGGCAGGGTACACTGATTGTTATTCTCCATATCCGATACAACACATGGGGCTTTGTGTAGGACATTTCAGTACAGCTCGGCCGATGGGGGCAGTGGGAAAGTTGAAAATAATTTTCAACGTCTGTTTTGTCTGTTTTTTGTTGCAATACCAGACAATCATAATCATGTGCTTACATTTTTTTAAATATTTTATGTCATATCCATGTATGATTTAAATGGTCTAAATCTTGTCCTCATCCTTACGAAATAGTGTACACAAACGTTCAAAATAATTTCCTTACTTTTAACAAGTCCGTATAATGTCTCATTGTTTCTTAATTATGTCCAATTAATGTTAAAGCCTCAATTAGATCAGAACCTTGAAGCGTTGACATTTTTCATAGATATAGCGAGTACACAAAGTGACAACTTGTGAAAAGAGAAGCCCCGCCTCCTTGGCTCTCAGGGTCACCAAAACATTCTGTATCATCCTTGTTGAAGGATGCCTACAAAAAAAAAAAAAAATAATAATAATAATAATAATAATAATAATGATAATAATAATAATAATAATAATAATAATAATAATAATAATAATAATAATAATAATAATAATAATAATAATATATGGTTTTTAAGCATAAGCCCGCTTTAAGGACATAGTTATTGATTCATAGCAGTTGTCGAAAAAGTTTGCCCCGACTGGGGTTCGAACCCAGAACCTCCGGCTTAACGTGCCATAGCTCTACCGGTAGCTTAATTGGTAGAGCTATGGCACGTTAAGCCGGAGGTTCTGGGTTCACACCCCAGTCGGGGCAAACTTTTTCGACAACTGCTATGAATCGATAATAATAATAATAATAATAATAATAATAATAATAATAATAATAATAATAATAATAATAATAATATATAATAATAATAATAATAATAATAATAATAATAATAAAAGTAATAATAATAATAATAGAATTGCTATTTAGAGTCTACTATCTCAGTTGTATAACTGATGGAGGATAAATCCGTTTTAAATCGTGAGACGTGACACACGCAGAACAGATGGACGGACTGAAAAGTGATGCATATTCTAGAGCTCCAATCGCAGAAATATTATAATAATGATTGACCAAAGCAGTATTTTTCACTAAAAAATATTAAAACAATGTTCAAATAATTATTTTCCAAATAACTCCTTATATTATTGAGTGATGGTTGAAAACATAAGTAAAAGATTATATTCGTCACTTGTCTAGTCAGATTTCAAACATCAATCTGACGTCAATATCAATAAAAACCCATGTCATTAAGAGGTTATGTCCTGGTGTTATCTTGAGACGTGACACCAAAAAATAATGTTACAATAATAGGTTAGCTTTATACGAGATTTTCCAATAAATTATTTTGTGGGCTGAAGAGAAAGGAATCCTATGGTTAAGGGCAGGTACTAGAATTAATATAGATACATGGGTTTAGACAGGGAACTTCTTTGTCGAATAGCAAGTTGGTGTTGTAAGTAGCACTGGTGTCAAGCTGTCAGTTGGGTTGGTACTACATTAAGATCTTCGTCAATTATATTCGTCAATTTTCCACTACGGTAAGTCGACGTATCATCAGAATATATGGTGACAGACGCACATACGGGCTAACATACAGCAGTATGCATATTATTATCTTCCACCGCCCTAGTGACAATCTCAAGCCCGACCTACAAGCACCGCCCTCTGAATACATCAGCACCGCCACCTGTTGGGAGCGACACGCACGGTGTGTGACGTCAGAGGGCGGGGCTGTTATCTGAATCACGCGTGCGTTGACCCCGCGATAACATTGCCCGGCCGTAGCTTATAATATTGATGGGTAATTTATGAATTTATTAATTAATTATTGAAGGTGTTATGACCATTATATTTTTTTTAACCACTTGATCTTTTGATAAATACTTCACCAAAATGACTGTTTAAAGATGTTATCTTCTTACTGTGATTGATTTTATACGTATTTTTCATTTTTTAAATATTGAAAATGGCGAAAATTGTCGATATCGGCTTTAACCTGCTTATTTTTTGCTACACATAGATACTAGAAAATAGGGAATATTCCAGTTAATATTTTATATTTTATTTTAATTCTTATTCATGTCTTAATAGTCACTGCACTTTTTTTTATTTAAAAAAAATGTTTTTTGTGTAATTTAAACGAGAAGTAAATTGGACCCCCAGTTTGCGCGCCAAAAACGAGCGTGCGCCATCTTTGGACGGTACTACGTCATAACTGTGCTGAGTCAAGGCCAATTGGAAACTAAATGTACGTATATTTGTACATATTTACATACAGACGGCGGTGCTCGCCCATCCGCTCAACACAAACAACTCCACAAGGATGTACATTTTCACCGTCTTTTGTTTTTTCTTTTTTTGTATGTGACAGGAGATTTCGCGAGATCATTGTGATAAAGAATAACGAGCATTTGGTATTGAATTTTTGCATAGCCTAGGACGATCATGGTATTCTTTATCTACAATAGGCTTTAATTAGTCATCAAAGTAAGTTTTATGAGCGGGGTGTGTTTTCAGAACACGAAAGTGCAGGTTAGGGTCGGCAAGTTAAGCCTAGGGCTTGTCAAGTGAGAAATTTTAGTATTCACATACCAATGCCTATATCCTACAGGAACGATTGGCCTAGACTGTTGTATTATAAATAATTTTTTACGTCTAGGCCTAGACCTAGGACTGTTTCAGTTTTGTTTTTTGATTGCAATGTCAACTTTTCTCGTTTTCTGACTAGGCGTTAAATGTAAAATGTCCGCCATCTGTTTACATTACTGTAGGCTACGCTAGGCGCTGCTTTGTTTAAAACACCGCCATCTTGATGTATATCTCCATCCTACTATAATACTATTCCAACATCTTTGGTCTGGATGTATGTTTATCCAGACGGCGTTGGATCAACACAGTTCTGACGTCACAGTCGTTTTTGCCGCTTTAAAAAACTGCTGCTTTTAAAACGGCTATAAATCACTGGATTATTATTTCACGGAAAAACAAAGTACATATTTGTAATCGGGACGAAATACTTCTTCTAAAAAATCTATTCGTACAGTATTTGGCGGAAGTGGAATATTCCCTATTGTACCAATGTAAAAATGGCCATTATAACATCGTATCTTAAAACTGCGAACAAATATACACTCAAACACGCAAAAATATGCATTCCAAAATCACACCCTTTCTTGGTAATCAGCATATTTTGACAGAACTACGATTTTTGCCAATGGGATCTTTAGCTCGAAAATTGCCAAGTTTGACAATTTTTTTTCGAGTCTTGGTTCACCCAATAATTTTTTGGTTAGTTCCTTATTTCATTACTAGTTGACCTGATTTTTTTTTTGAGCGGCCCTTTAAAGGGTAAACCAGAAAATTTGTGGGAAGAATGAAAAATATGACAAACAGTTCTGGAGATCCGTTAAAAAGAAGACAGTGATGAGGAAGATAAATACAACCCGGGAGAAGCGTCAGGAATGGCTAGACGGCTTCGTTAAACCTAAGGGGCAAGAATTTGGTGGGTCTTCCCACCCCCTACACGATTTCAAAGTTGGTAGAACGGTTAGATAGATTAGATTAGATTTGATAGATTCGTTTAATAGATTCATTCATTCACATTCATCGTTTCATCTAACAAAACACAAATAACAATCGCAGGACATTTGAGATTTGTATCGTGAGACGTGAGACGTGATACATGCAAAGATGGACGGACGGACAAAATAGTGATGCACATAGGAAAGTAGGTATCACGATTACCTACGTGATCAACGATGATGCCAGAGTGCCGACAGCCAGCGCACCACGCGCCAACACTGTATCGTGTTTGCTGAGCCGAGACCGAATCCGGAGAACTTTGGCAACAAAGCAATATAATGGAGACTGTCGAAAGCCTGGCAAATAGATCAAACATTTCCTTTGTCCGAGTAGACGCCCGTGGGGGAGGAAGGGGGCTATACCAGGTATCAGGGTAACAGGAACTAGCCAAGGCTAAGCAGACCGAGTTGACGCCCGTGAGGGAGGTAGACGGCTATACCAGGTATCAGGATAGCAGGAACTAGACAGGGCTCTGCCAGACTAAACGCCAACACTGATATTCTACACACAACTAAAATACAATTATGCTGTCAATTTATTATGATTTTGAATGACAAACATTAATATTTCTCAATAAGACGAATGGAGTAGATGTCACTTAGGTTAAGAAAAGTATTAATACAAAAAAATGTATTCTATAAAAAGAGCTTTTTGGCCCAGAACAATATTAAAACGTAAATTAAAAACTTATGTCGGAGGCCAGTACTTACTTAAAAACGAATTTTCGGGTGAAACTTCCTCACCCTTCATCAGATTGATGCGAACCTGCATCAACCTGATGATGGGTGAATAAGTTTCACCCGAAAATTCGTTTTTAAGTAAGTAGTGGCCTCGGTCATAATTTTTTAATTTGCGTTTTAACAATAAATAGTATATTTTAGAGACTTGCGATTATATGTATTTTTTATCATACTATTTTTTTAATGCGTTTATACTTTTTGTTCAAATTTAACCAACAACCTCTGCCCTTGATTCATGTTTAGGAGAAAAACTTACACCAGTAAATTTATTTACAAGCTACATAGATATTAAATACGTACTGAAAGAAGTATTACACTGTGGTCGCCGCCCCAACTGACTACAGTTTTTGGTTACAATACACTAAGCAGAACGAATGTGCGCATGCGCAGTACCTAAAAATCCAGAGGGATTGCAGTTGGCAGTTTAGAAAATTCTCTATATTATGCAATAACTGTAGCCAACTGCAAACCAAGACCTAACCAAAACTGTAACCAGTTGGCGACGACCTCAGTGTAATACTCCCTTTAGGATGTTTTTACGATGTGTTTTGGATTTTAAAATGGTGGTGTTCATGTTGGGAAAGAATTTTAGAGTGCGTTATATTTACTTCTTTTTTGTTTTGTTTCGGTGGCCATAGTGGAGGATGACAGTGCTGCGATCTCTCGGTCAGTGCCAACTTAACTGGGACCACCTATATCCTCGGCTGGACGAGGACTTGGATACTGATAGAAGGGGGGGAGGGGGGTCTGGAGAATACGGCTTGTTTGTTGGAGCATTAGTGGAGTAATTTCTTTGGGAAAATGTTTTATGTATGAGACGCAATATGGCTTTCAATAGCTACTAGAGGATTGTGCGTGTGCGTGTGCGTGTGCGTGTGCGTGTGCGTGTGCGTGTGCGTTTGCGTGTGCGTGTGCGTCTACTTGTATAAGAATTTGTTTGATTGTGCGTTTAACATGAATTTTTCATTTCGCTTTATTGATTTCTTGTCCGTGTGTCATCAAAATAAATTACGTAATGTGTTGTTATAAATATCTTCTAAAATGTTTATAATTGAAACCTCTTCAAAACGTACACAAAATAAAAGAACATTTTTCAAATACAAATATGTCATCATGGAATGATCGCTTGATATTTACATTATTAAAGGGTACATTTCATTACTCTTGAGTAGTTGCTCTGTTGCTTGTCTACTATTAAAGAGTACATTTCATTACTCTTGAGTAGTTGCTCTGTTGCTTGTCTACGAAAGTCTCTCAAAAGTAGCACAAGACAAGACATAAAATATTAATTACGAGAAAAGCTCACAGTACCAACAAAACAAAATGAACGTATCTTGGTAGAAAGACTATTCATCTATTACGATCTAGGTCGACGCAAGATAGTTCGTCTGGTTAGAATATTTCATGATTTATTTCTTGAATTTCGTTATAATAACATTGATCTAGATGGATGATCAGATTCAGTGGCCCAGCTGTATAATTAAATGTATCTTTGTAAGTACGTCTTTGAAGTAGTTTCAATTTGTTTGTAACTTAAAAGTATACGTCATTGGAATAAGTCACTTTAGACTCATTAGAGGATAACTTGATGTATGTATTTTATTCTGGGAAACCTGCAAAAATATTTCGACGCCATCTTTCAATGGTTGATTGACGAGTAGACGCAGCCTAACAACAAGAATTTAATTTTTCGTTCGTAACTGCGATTTTTGTTTAGCAACAACCTTCATCATATCAAAAGGGATTCTACTATCGTTCTGCATCGTTATGGAACACTCTACCGGCTGACGTGAAGACTTCCAGACATTTCAATATTGATATTAGGAACCATTTCAAAATTTCTTAATGAGAACGCATCAATCAAGTAATGACATGCTGGAAGTAATCAAATTATTGTTTACCATTATTTGTACACCCTTGACTGTCAATTGTTCACCATCATTTATTCACCCTTTCACTATCTCATTTTATATATTTTGTAACATACCATCATTGTTCACCCTTTACTAGCTATTGTTTACTGTCATTTGTTCACCTTTTACCATCTAATTTTGTATTATTTGTTAATTTATTTCTATTGTATTTTATAGTGTGGTTTTAAGACGTATAACTAAGCATAGTAAGTTAGACACTTTGTGACTGGGGCCTCATGGCCCTTTTCTAACTTTCTATGAGGTTGTACATCTTAATATTCGATTATCTGTACAATTTCTAAAATAAAATAATAATAATAATAATAACTTTAGAATAGATTTTTTAAAGAAGTTAAGATGTGTTGTATTGGTCAACCTGATATGGATTCTTCAACTGCCCTGTTTGTCAACCTGTCAAGTAACCAGTCGATAATGGCGTGATGAGTCATTGAAATATTGTTCATAATTGTATATATTTTAATTAATAAAGGGTAGTGAACTAGCGTACAGCCTTACAAAATAATTTACTACACCTAACGACATAAAAGTTTCATTTCTATAATATGAAACAAAAAAAGTGACCAGAAGTTCCATAATGTTATTCCGCCATTTTCAAAAGGTAAACGAAATGGAAGATAAGGAAAAAGAGTTAGTTAAATTCTGCGTTGCTGTTGCCTAAACTTTACCGTTGCCATTTATACGCTTCGTCCAGCCGTACGGAAAGACAAGAGAGTGAGGGGGGGGGGAAGAAGAGAGAAAATGTATAATAAGATAACATTTTACGGAAATGAAAATTTAGAATGAGTCTAGAAGTTTCTAATTAAATATCACGTTAATCATTTTTAAATTTAAAACATGTCACCTTAATAAAATGTTACACTTAAAGCTAATGCAACAAGGTAAGCTTTAGCAACACGTTGACACCAACGCATTATCGTGAAAAGTCACTATTTATATTGTTAAACTTTCAGAGTGTGATATTAAATCTGATTTTAGAGGGTTCCACTGCAAACATACAAATTTGCAGTTTAGTTTTAAATAGTTGTTAAATATATTATACAGTAAAGCTCTCTTATATGCATCACTTTTTGACCGTATGTGTCACGTCTCACGGTTAAATCGAACCCGTCCTCATTTTTAACATGCGTTCTCTTCTGTTGACATCACCCTTCAACAAGGATGACACAGAATTATTTTTGTTGACCCTGGGTGTCGGGTTGGGGGGGGGGGGCTGCCTCACCCAAAGAATAAAACTCTGTATACTCGCCACTTCCAATGAAGAAAATTTAAAGGGAGCGTCTGAATTATAATAAATATTAAACAGTGGACTTCGCTCCCTGTTTTGGGAATTACCGTTATAGAAATAAATTGAAATTTTCTACGGAAACTAAATGAAATGTTATTGTTTGGGTGAACAATAAATAAATTTTAAACCTTGTGCTCTAGAAAAATAAGATTTGTTTTCTTTAACTCCTTAATAAATGAAGATAAGAAATCAGTGTTTCAACAAACGATTTGTATGATAAAAGATATTAAGTTAGGTAAGTGTTTTTTATTTATATTATCTGACCTAAAACAAGTTGGGGGTAAAATGTCGTATTAGTTCAGACATATTTTCAACCTCATACCTGGCACCTCAACCAAAATCAATACGTCATTCAATATTTTGTTTTAAACAAAGTCACAATATTAAGCACACAATGAAACTCTCCAACACAAAATAATATATATAAATATATATATATATCAACAACGTTATCGTGCAAATAAAAATAAAAACAGGGATTCGTTCTGACTGTAAATAATAGCAATTAACAATAATGTAACAGTCTGATACTATAAATTAAGTTTGCATGCCTAAGAATAAATCGCTTTTATTATACAAAAGTATCTTGTTTAACTTTTTTAATTGTAACGATTATAATAATCGAGGTCATCTTTGTTTAAATCATTAATTTAAAAATGAAGGCATAATCTTAAATCATTACTAGTTGAAGATAAAAAAAACATATTTGCCCGCTTCAAATAAGTTAATTCGTTTAACAAGGGGTAGGTCTAAATTAAAGATTCCCTCTTCAATGTTTTTCTGTTCTTTTAAACTTAGTCAATTAAAAGGATTTGGTTATTCATGAACCCGGATCCGAGAGTCTGGGAGGAAATGTCTATAGATAGAAGATTTACCATCTTAATGAGAAGTCGGGATTTCTGAATTTTCTTTATGGATCAGAAAAGAAAAATAATATGATGCGCTATGAAAAAGATGTTACAGACTTATTATATGTATTACAGTTGCTAGAGTTCTTTAACAATACATTCTTACAGATGTTTATAAAAATATATCTTGACTTTATTCTGATAACAAAAGAGCAAATTTTTGTACTCTAAATACATCGCTTCTATCCCAATTTCAAATCATTTAATATTGACTTCAAAACGTAGTTGCTGCATACATCTTTTTACTTCCTTGATAAATTCCTTAACCACTTTACAAATGTATGTTTAATAATAATTTGTGTGAATTTGTAATTAATATTTTGTATAAAGTGTTTAATTTGTATAGTTAAAATTAAATCATATATTTTTTACATGTATGTTTAATTCATCCCTAGTAAAACTATTTGGTTGCCAAATGGTTGTCAAGTGGTCACCAACAGGTCACCAACTAGTTCACCAACTGATGCCAAGTGATCGCCAAGTGATCACCAACAGCAGCCAAAATGGTCGCCAACAGGTCGTTTTTGTGTCAAAATACTGCATTGCAGAGTTGGTGACCCGTTGGCTGCCTTTTGGTGAACGTTTGGCTGTCATATATTTCTTTTGAAATTTCGGTGGTGACCCTTGGTAATCACTTGGTAACCTGTTGGCGATCAAAAATAAGCCTTGGTGATCTGTTGGTGACCGCTTGGCGACCGTTTGGCATACAAATATTTCTACCAGGGATTATATTATTTATTGACATGGAAAAAGTTACTTTAAAAACAAAATATTTCAATAATTATTGTAACACACTAATCGTGCAACTGATTATGTTTGATCAGAATAAACTGATTAGTTAATAAATATATTGTTTATGATTGAATAATTATTGATACACTGAAGTACGTGGTGTCAAAAAATTGATCTAAAAGGTTAAGACCCGTATTTTATGAAAATTGAATTTCTCATGGAATCTAAACCTTGCTTTTGAGAATATCATCTTGTAAATGACACGTATACTATGAAATATTAAACCATCAAAACTTGGCTGTTAATTCAAGTACTATCTAATTGAAATCTTTAAGACATTAATTGTGAACCAAAATCAAATATTAACTTCTGAAATTATGTGAGAATTGTAAATTGTAATCAAATATGGTAACTGATGTACTTTTCACACTTTATTGAGTAATAAGGTTTTAAATATACAAACGTTAATTTGAGTTTAATGCTTCATTTTCACAAAGATTTATTTTAAGTATTTCATTTTTCAATTAGCTGAGAAACTGTTCATAAATTAGTAAGGTAACATGTCATATGATTTACTACTACAGTTATGACTATATAATGTATGTAAATGTTAAGGAGTCTAATCAAGAAAATTTGTAGTATAATGTAAGTTTTACAGCTTCTAATCGCTGTAATTGTGATGTTAACTTAAAAATAAAGCAGACTTTTCCAAATAAATTCGTAACATTTGTGAAAATTACCAAGCACAAGGCTGCTTTGGAAACGTTTTACAGTCATGTTGATGGACTCCTGAAAAATGCGTTGAGTTCAGTTGATATGTTTTGGGTTGTGGTGCCCGGCTCAAGAACATTCCAGGGCCAATGCTTTTGTGCTGTTGATAAATCTATACTATTTTCATGTGAATAAACATAAAAGGCAGTAGCGTTACTACAAGGAGGCGAAAGGGGCGACCACCCCTTCAAAATTTGACCAGAGGCGGTCACAATTTGAATTAATACGAGGTACTGATTAGATTAGATTAGAGATATTTATTATTTTGCAATTATTTCATACATCTTTTGCAAGATTTTTGTAAATACTTAAACACTCTCAGAATCGATTTTTTTTGGGAGCTATGCATTCCGGATCCGTTTTAGCTGGAAGGCCTCCCTTCCAAAACCCCCATTGTTCACAATCAAGTTCTGTACTCAGGGAAGAGAGTAGACAAAAAAGACACACACGCCTCCATAAACGCGGGCTAGTTACTATTATTATAATTAATATTTAATTTATTCATAATTTATTTATTCATCAAATAACTGACATACATAATATGCAGTTCAATACAGAAGACATTGGATATAATCTAAATACAATAAAGACAATACAAAAATATTATTCAAGATATAGGTAGCCCTAATACAAAGTTTCCTAGACACATAATATTATATAAATATGTAATTATTGTAGTTTATAATAAAAAAATTCTATTAAATAAGTTATATAATGCTGAGACTTAATAACTAAGCAGGTAATGCGTAATGGTAAAAGCTGTTATCAAGAAAATATATGAGTATATTCTTCTTCACAAGAATAGTAAAAGTTAATTCAATGCACTTAAACATAAATAATAAAATAAAAAATAGAATGGAGATTCATAGTCAAACTAAGCCTGATCAAAGGTGAATTTAAAAATGAAGCGTCATTCCCAGGGTTGCGTAATCTTCTCGTTCTATCTGTGACGTCATGACTCGTCTCGCCGGCCGCGATCACTGCCTTCTGTTCTCCAATAAGCCACCCACCCACCGCCCACCTCGCGCCTATGACGTCACCTCGACAGGGTAATAATCACTTTTCCCGCGGTGAAGGGAGAAAATTAAAAATGCCTCCGGCCACGTCTTTAAAGACGAATCATTTGATCCACCGGTGGATATTCTATTTTCGACAAAATTTTATAACATTGTGTTGTATATTCTTATTCATTTATCGCGATTCGATTATTTATTTATTAATTTAATTTGCAGTAAATATATCAATCATGATATTCACTGTAGTAAAAATGATTAAATCACACATTTGGTAGTTGGTATGGAAGCCTTTTTCTACAAAAAGCTTTCAATTTCAAGCTAAACAAAATATGCACATTTTTTATATTCTAAAGTGGGTACGGGAAACAGATTGTCGTAAAAGGTGCTAAGTACACAACATGCCTCTTCAAAAAATGTTAACTCGTCTGCCTCACCGCAATAGGGAACTAGCCTTGGTCTCAAATTCACGTTTTTCATTTTTTATTATTTATAGAACACAGTTAAATAAACTTCACAATTGAAAGATTTTTTTTTAAAAATCATCCGTGGTAACTACGGGGGTACAAAGTTATAGGGTTTTGAACCCCCGCGCAAACGCTCGTTCTTGGTTCAACTGCGTTACGTAGCTTGCAGCATACTCATCGTTGTAGTTTGTATAAATACTACAACAACAACAACAAAAGCTCGACGAGCGGCCGTGCGCGGCAGCGAAGCCTAGAGGCAATCCAGTGGACCGTGCTCATCAATAATCGGACTATTTTGACAACACGAACGATGACAAAGATGACGACCATGACTTAAGAACCCCGTGATTTTGACAGTGCGTCTACCCGACCTTGACTAGAAAGCGATTTATTTCTCATTGGTGGGAAAGAGCCCCGGTTATTTCTCTATGGGAAACAATTTGTAGGTTTATGGTCTGGCGTAGTCGTACACAGTCATTCAAGGCTGCGCTAGGATAGGCCCTACGCCCTAGGCTGTGTCTTTGCCCTAGGTTATTCTATAAAATGTCCATTTGGATGCCCTAGACATCTAGCCTAGGTAGGGCTAAGCCGAGGCATTTCCTGTATCCTTAGCCTAGTTTTTTAGGTTGATTATGATGATATCATTTATATCATTGATGTTTGGTAGGGCTTAAGATTTTATATTTAAATATGCGCCTAGACCTGGGCGTAGTGATAGGCCTACCTTGGCCCTAGGTCCTAAGGGCCTAGGTCTACCAAGAGGGCAAAGGCTACCACAGTAGAAACACCGGAGAAGATCATTTTACACACGTGCCAAAAGAACCAAACGACAAACAGGGCAAAAAGAATTATTCAAAGCTGCAGCACGAGAATGTTTTGAGGAGGACGCCCCCTCTACAATTTCATTCTACTGTTGAGAAGACCACTTTGATGCAAGTAAATATTATTAATTGGTCTACTAGCTTTTCAATTCACAAGTGAATTTCCTATAATTAAGCTTCTGTTAGGCTCCGGCCAAATATTCTGGCAGCAAAATTTGCCTTGGGATTATAAGTCTAGGGCCTAAACGTAAGAGGCGTTTTCTCGCATGGGAGAATGTCACAAATTCAAAATTTTTAACTACATATTTGTAATATTTCCCCGCGAGAAAATGAGTTACGTATAGGTCCTAGGCTTATAATAATCCCGAGGTAAATTAGAAGCTCATAGGAAACTAGTCTGCGAAATAAAAAAGTAGTAGGTAGACCAATTAATATCATTTACTTACATGAAAGTGGTATTCACAACGGTAAAGTGAATTTGCAGCGGTAGGCTAGAGGCCCTACGACTCCTTGACATATTCTCGTCTTGTTGCGTTTAACCATTATTTTCACCTGTTCAGTTCTTTTTGGCACATATATAAATACTTTCTCCGGTGTTTCTAGAGTGGTGTTTAAACACATTGGTACCTTACACCTTTTATAAAGCGTCATTTCTTTTAAAATCAATCAAAAGGATCATTGAGAAACGATAGCAGGAATGACAGCAGGCAAAGTGACGGCAGCTGTCTGCTAGGATGTGTTTGACCCACCGCCGACTGTATGGTAGAATATCTACCATTTATATCTAGATAGCGGTGCGCCTTTGGGTCTGTGGTAGGCTGCGGTCAGCAGTCTGACGTCACACTACTTTTCGTGTTGTCTTTTGGCGGGAAGCCAGATTCAAATTTCAGCGTTAAATATTGAGAAAAGTATTAACCTTAGACAAAAAAAAACTTTTATGTTATTTTTTTTTAGGTGTTATCTTTAACATATTCGATTTCTGGAATGAAGGCTAGTTCCCTATTGTCACCAAATATATTCCGTACATTCTTATTGAAAGCATTGTAAAGAAAACGCATGTCAATCGGAGCTAAGTATCAGTTTTGTGTGACACGTGGCCTACACACACAGAATGACGGACTGAATAGTGATGCATTAAGGGGATCGTTTCTCTATAATTTTATAGAAAGTGTTAACTAGAGCACTATACGCTTGACTGATTCGAAAGGTCTAAAGTTCGAATTCCGTCGAGACTGGCATCCTGACTGAAGGTTTCCGAGGTTTTCCTCAGTCGTTTATGCTAATGTAAGGGACTGAGTCCTCTTAAACAGCCCTCGGACATTTGTCTCGTCTCGTTCACCGTAACAGGTTTAATTTTTACGGTAAAAAATTAAATATGATGTCTTATAACCTACATAAAGCAATGCATGGTTGTTCATTTTGACATTATTTCATTAGATTCATCAAAACATTTGTAAAAGCACAAAAACAGCCACTTTATCTCTTTTAGCACAATAACGTCAATCTCTCTTAGCTTTCTTAGAAAACCAATTAAATCTTTCTTCTCATGAACAAGTTTCACACAATAAGACAATATCCGGGAGCTAACGATACCAGTTACTTCATTTGAGCAGCGACCAATCAAGTTTCGTTACACAACCCCCCCTCCCCATGATCTGAGATTGACGTCATATCGGTTATGAAATAATAACTATGACAGATTTCATCCAGGCGGTATGTGATAAGTATTAAGGAATGTTCACAAACTGTAAAATTACCGAGAATGAGAATTCCAAGAAGAATGATCACGTCATAATGGAAGGATTTCTAATTTAAGATCTACACTCTGTAATATGATTGGGTTCAGCCATTTACGTTAAGTTAAATTACCTATCAAGTAAAATACTTATTAAGTATTCTTTACGTATTGTTAAGGAAAGAAAATACGAATTATATTCAGAAAATATTGCTGTATATGCAAAAATAGTTAACTTACTTACTTATATTTTTAGATCAAGCTAAATTTCTAGTTAAAAAGTAACCGTGAAAATTTAAAATCACGCAATAACATAACTTTGTGTTTTGTATGTATAAGGGAACTGATATTACAGAAAGATAAATAAAAAATATGACTAATAAATTTACCTTTAATAAATTAAAGTAAACTCAAATAATGAAATTTTCATTAAAACTCAAAGATGGCTGAATTTAAAAATAGTTAATTTAAACAATTAAGCCTACATGAAATGTATTTGTGTACAGAAGAGTTTCAGTTAGTCTTGTGTTATAAGAAGATATTTGAAGAATTGCAAAATAGATAAGCGTTCGATACAAAGAATGGTTCAGACAATTCAAGAAATCAAACAGATTTAACGTTATTATTTCTCCACGAGGAAGAAGTTGAACATAATCCATCTCCTAACCAACCAATCAGAAGTCAGGAAACCATCACGTGACACCTCATCAAACTCATCCTTCCGCCATCTTTAAACTCCATCAGTCTTACCAACTCTGACATAATAAGACTCAGCATTGCAGAACTCTCTGAAAGTTACTCGGGTGTTGTCATAAATTGTATTTTGTTTACGTCAGGGCGAAATGTTTCAACGTCAGAAGTGACAAATGCGTCTGGTGTCGTTTATTACGAAGCATTATTCTCTGGGATCTGTCATATTGTGTTTTGAAATAACATTCACAAAGAATATTATAGGATACACACTTTTTCTTTCATCCTAAAATCCCTGATTTTGTAATTTTTAAAACGTTAACGTCATGATTTAAAAAAGGAAACATATGAGAAAGTTATTTGTTCATGAAATGTAATTTATTTGTTCTTTACATTGTTCTTATATAGAATTTGTACTATACATTATTTTTAATATAGGTTTAATTATTATTTTCCTTTTTTAGGTAATGTCATGTCACTACATTTTACTTTTTTTTGAATATGAGTCTTTGGACCAGGTAATGTAAGTGAAGATGTTTGAGAACAAAAAAGAGTGGGGAAAATTAGTGGAGAAGCGTAAGAAGGTTGAAGAAGAAGATAAAGAAACGCTGAGCCCGGCATCCTCAACACAAAGCAGTTTCGTGCCCTATATATCCGTGTATGGAACACCGCTCAACCCGACAGCGTTATGAGAATATTATTATAATTAATTATAATATAAATTGAAAAACACTTTAATAGTGCTGGAAATAGTTTTTATTTCATGTTGCTAAACTTCACTTAAATAACACATAATTTGACTTTTATCAGTGTCTTACAATGCCGAGTCGGGCTGAGGCAATTTCTTAAAATTATGTACATAAATATGGAATATTATTATTGTTTCACTATTTAAAAATTTAAATTTGGAGGAGTTTAAAAACTTATGTTGTATTTTGTAAAGTGCGTGGACAACTGTTTTGCTCTTAGAACTGTACTGGACTTCTGGTATTAAAGTTTCATGTTTTTTAGTTAAAATTAATTGTGAAGATTTTATACGAATTTCGAATTTCTTATCTCTTATCAATACATTTCTGACGAAATGTTTAACTACAACCCATATAATCATAATTTATTATCTTTTAATTGTGAAACGGGTAAAAATGCTTTTAATTTAAAACGAGGATATTACGAAAACACGTTGAAAAAATAACGGAAAAAATACATTTTACGCCATGGAAAAGCTGGTGTTGAAAACGCGTCCCCCTCTCTCGTATGGAATCAGTTTCGATTAATCGCATCACAAATCACAAAACAACCACCTCGAAGCCGAGAGAAAATCACTACGATAAATCTAAACAACAAGCAAATTCTTCCGTTCGTGACGTAACATTTGTAACAATGTCTGACAGCCAATTGTTTCATTTCCTCGCCTGCCGTTGTTTGTGCTGCGCGGAGGCGACACGAAGGCGCCACTGTCGCTCTCAGGGGGGGGGGGGGGGGGGGCAGAGCAGGAGGCAGGGGCAGGTGGAGGCTGGAGTCGAGGCGCACGCTGCTCCACTCTCTCACTGGAGGTAAAGTGATGATTGTCACCCAAATTTGACAAACTACACAAAGTATAATATTATTATTCTAACAGAGTAATTTAATAATGCAAAATTTTATTTTTAATAGAAAATAAGACATAATACAATATAGTAACCAAAGGCAGACAATTTATTTTCATAATTCAAATAAATATTGATATTTTAATGTTTCAAATCACTTTTGTGATGTAAATTTACTCAAATTAACAAATAAAAAACTTTTTGAATGAACATTGATTTGGATACTACGATCTTGTTGGTACAGAGAACCTCTATTTCAGAGGTAATACATATGAACACAAAATAATAATACATATATATGTATTAATATGAGACTTAAATAAAAATATATTAATATAAACCACCTAGGTTTCCGCAACCCCTAACAGTTTAGTGTCCTGATACACATTTAAAGCTGTGGAAACCATTGGCACTGCAACTTGCAAGTAGAGGTTCCGCCTGTCTGCGAAGTGAATATTGTATCCAGCGACTCTAGCTAGGGGTAAGAGGGGGGGGGGGTAGCTGACATAACAAGGGCGGTGACAGGATGCCAGCAGGTGCAGGCAACAAGGACTAGAGGTGGCTGTGGATGAAGGAGCATTTCCTTCCACAAGGGTAGACTAAACGACGAGTTTACGGTACAGCGACTTCGTCAAACCTCTTCAATTCAAGAATGGATTTGAAGTCAGTTCTTAGAACGAAATATTATTTAAAGGCACATTATTAGATAGACCTAAACTTAATAAATAAACATGTGTAGCTAAATCCACTTTTTCACACACACGAGTGTATAGCACATAGTTTATTCCAACATTTTCTTCCCCTTTTAACATACCATCCTAATTGTCTATCAAATACGACAAACAGTTCTTACCCTGCATTCTGTACAATACATCTGTTCTTTTACTGAAGTTCTCTGTATTCGTTAAATAGTTATTTAAATTTCTATTTCATAATTAATTATTGTGGTTCATATATTTAATACATGTCATACAAAATATATATGTATTTTAAATTTCGATACTGTTTCGTAACTAGACCTATAACAGTATAATTCGCAACTATCAAGGCTAAAGATGGCAAGGTTATGACCATTACTATACACTGTCCAACATGTATTAATGCTTACACATGTACAATACAATACATCAATTAACCAACAAGTACTATATTGAGCAACACAAATTCATTATTTAAATTGTACGATAGCAATGTTTTGCATTTTTAATCACAAAATAAACTAAGAAAGATGTGAGTAACGTGGTACGGAAGGAAATAGAGAAAATTTACTCTATGCATTGGAAACTACTTAACCGAGAACACTGTTCTTGAAATCTTTCTAACGACACACTACCTACAGGTAAGTGTCAGCAATAGCAGGTGTTAAAGTAGGAACGTGCATATTATAACAGGCTGTGGTTTTATTAACACCTTCCTCACGCTTCAGCACTTACTATCTCACTTAAAGCAGGATGTTTAGAAACATATCGCGTATCTTGGAGAACCTAAAGTAATAATAAGTGAACAAGGGACAAGCACGTTCCCGTATCATGTGCTTCTTAACTAGCACAATGTTCTGTTTTGCTAGAGATAGTAACTTGCATTGGTGTAAATAAGTACGTACAGGTACGTAAGAACTTTTTGAAAGTTTAGGGGTCAAATTTATTAGCAGATTCTGTGGGCGGAAACTAGGGTCCGGGGCAAAGGCCTAACCACCGGAGGCCTTTTCGCAAGAGTCGGGAAAAAAATCATTTTTTTCAGTTATTTTGTCGGACTCTGTAAATGATGTTTTACAGCAACTATTTGCGATCTAAAAACTAATAAATGAACGTGAAGTGGCCCATTTAAGTAAATTTCTACCTTATTTTTTTTATGTAATGATAAGGCATACTGACAAAAATATTCGTTTTGCCAAGGTGACCGTCGAATTGTTTATGTGTTTGTGCTTATTTACTACGGAAATTCTGGGATTAATATTTAACTCACGTAATTACACCCCCTGCCCCCCCCCCCGGGCTAAATCTAGGGGAGGCATTTCCCCCCTCCCCCCAGGTTCCTACGCCACTGAATACGTGTTAAATGAGGAGCAAAGTTCAATGTTATTATAAATTGTATATTTAAGTCTTCAATATATTTTGGTGGAGGTGCCGGGTTTGACGGTGAAGCTAACTCCGACTCCCTCACTCCACGGCATGGCCCATGTTAAATACAAACCGCGTGTCAATTTGTCGTAATGTTTGTTTTTTATCGTTAAAAGTGGCGCACGTTCAGATCGACGGACATACAGTTTATTTGAATTGAGGGCTTCGCTCACTTACATTAATTAATTACATACTACACACTCATACATACTCATACAGTTACAATGTTACAATGTTTAGTGCAAATTTTGCGCACCAAAAATCAAACTCATTTATGAAGTGTGTTATTAAATGTTCTTCAAAACACATCAAGTTTCATAAAATCGTCATACCTTAATGTCAGTAGTGTGACTTCTTGATATTTAGCAATATTTAGGACTTTTTATCAAGGAAAGTTTATATATTTGGAACTTGCTTGCGCTATTGCATTCTTCCGCGGATATGTTTTCTCGTAAGCCTCCCCACAATGCGAGTCTTTCGAAGAGATGAGGGGGAAGGGTGGGGTGGGGTGGGGGGAAGGGGGAACCTTCCTCCATCTTAAACCAAGGATTATATCAGACGCCACGTGGTAGGTTCAAGTTTCCAAGCTGCCGCATCGGCTTAATATAAAGCCATTATTAATATAAAAGACAACCTAAGATTTACCGATCATGAATAAATTAAAATTTAATTAAGTGTCACAATTCTGACATTGTAATAAATGAACCTGGCGCGGCAAGGCGTATTCCGAAGGAGGGGAAAGAAGGGGGGGGGTATTTGGATGTGGATGGGGAGATTGGTTTTTAAAAGGAGTGTCCTGTTTTACTTATAGCCACGCTGGAAAATCGGGACTGTTTAAGTCGGTTTGAATTGTGGCCAATTTTGTTTATAATTTTAAATTCACGTACATTTAAAAAATGGTTTGATCTTCAAATCCAGCAAGTCTTACATAAATCCTGGACTCAGTTTTGCCCTGAAGTTTTCACCCAAACAATTAGAAAATTAACTATATATGCGCATTCTCTACTAGAAAACCTTTTCACATTTCAAAATACATGTCTCCTATACAAACTTTGCAACGTCTTACCAATGTCTTATTATGGTCGACGTCGGGCAATGTCACTTCTGACTTCTGATAACCTTTCAAGACGATGAATAAATCAATAATAAATAAATTCGTATTTGGAGTCTACCCACTCTGTCATATAACTGATTTTCAGTGAGGGACATTAAACCAAAGCGACCAAGCTGACCCTGTAGGACTGACGCAAGCGACGAGTGAGCGATTACCAATCAAATATCAATATTTACCTTAAGAGGAAATATAGTAATCAGTGTTAATGACAGTGCGAACACCCGCGGATCAACGCCAGAATCAACAAGGCTGATTCAGAACAACTTTGTGAACTTATTATGTGCCTCGTTGCTTGGACGGCTCAAAAGTCACCGTTTATTTATTCATACCAATGAACTGATGGACTTAAGTCCAAATAAGAAGTCTAAAAACTCCTGCCTATAGTGGGATTCGAACCATGAAACTTCTGCATTGGAAGCAGAGACGCTAACCACAAGCCAAAAATATAAATAAAATTTCACTCTTTGCTACATCACTAGAAGATAATTTTTTTGAAAGTATTTTAAAATTATTTTCGGGGGCAAACAAAATTAAAACATTTACGAAGACCATACGAATATAAATCTCACCAAGTTTCACTTTGCATTGACAACTCAAAGTTCACAATTTTCTAAAATCCAACCCTCGACACCAAAATCTTCAAAACATAATCCCCCTGAAACTTTCCATCACGCAACACTGTTAACCTTAAGAACTGCTACAGTGTTCACATTCCTCGCGTTAGTTTAAACCCAAACTTAATTATTGGAGTACACTTTCTAGGGTCTGATACACGAGTTCCTTGATCCAACATGGCGTCTGTTTACTGCGTACGTTAAGTAATTGACTATGCAAGCTAAAACCTGTTTAAATGAAATTTGAATCTTCGCAATGCTGAGATGGTGTCTGTTTGAGTGTCTGATTAGAGCTGTGCCGTGAACTCTAGGGGGGGGGGGGGGAATCCAAGTTGGTCGTTGCTACGTCAACAAACAGAGGTGACGCACTGAAGTGACTGGTGTTAAGATTGCTAGTGAACCTAGTGGGGCAAAGCAGCAAACTAAGTCTCTGATTCGGTCGGTTTGCACGAACCACAGTCAACTGATGTATCAACTTATACAATACTAGGACAAAGAAAGAGAAAAATGATGGCCCCAAAATTGAGTTCTTGTAAATTTCCCAATAATCCAGTTTATTCAATTAATAAAATTCAATCACTTAATTCTTAATTTTTATAATCTTAATAAACTTTTATTTGATACCAATTTTGAATTTGTAGTCTATTTGTTAACTTTATATTTTTTGTTAATTAATTTAATTCATTCAAATTAATAAAAATGATACAGGAACTTAACTTAAGGCCATCGATTTTTGGATTCCTTGTGATCATATTTGTAAATTCCCTAATTGTATAGCTTTCTTCACGATTTGCACGATTGTTAGGCTTAAAGGTCCCACCCCACAACGTTAGGACCACACTTTCATCCTTTACTACGCCATCTCTTGGTATTGAAGATAAGAAGCTCCAGTTCATGTTACAATCGTGAAAATCGTGAAAAACATGAAAATTGGCCAGGGTACAAATATAATCACAACGAATCCATAAATCGATGGCCCCAAGTTGAGATCCTGTAACTTTCTTATTTATAGAATAATTGAATAAAATATTAACAAAAACATATTTGAAAGAAACAGACTTCATAATGCGACATTGGTATCAAATAAAAGCTTATTTTACCATTTATAAATATCAGAAACCATATTTAAAAATTAGATACTAATTAATCATATTGGTACAAATGAAAGCACTATATAATGATACTTGAAAATGTTCCTTATACGTATCTCCTCTTATGACCGAACCCTCATAGCGATGAATGTCGCTGCCAACATATGACACACTCTCATCCTGCAGAGTGTGGCTGTTATTTATACGTCTAGTATTTAGCGAGCTTTCAGCGCGCCACCTACCAACACATAGCGGCAGTAACTCATCGGCCTGGAGTAGGGGAAGGGGGGGGAGGGGAAGGGGCTCGCCGACAGGGCACACACGACGTCGGGCACTCTACTTACCCTGCCATATACTTGCTTGAGTGATAAAGCAATTCCTTGAGGAGGAAGCAGACGTTCTCATTATTAGGTATGTGCGGGTTTTGTAAGTAAAGTTCTTTTGGTTTTTAAATCAAGTAGGGAAAAGAAGGCCGTTATAATAATTCATTGAAAATGAATAATTAATTTTTCTTGTGAAGAATCATACATTATAGTTATTTCATTCATATTCGTCTGGAATTTCATCGAATGGGATTTTGTATTCTGGAAACAATAAAAAATTGCTGGACCGGCACCTCCACCATTCTCCCTAAAAAAATGTCGTTACCCTAAACTCGGGTATATTTTTTGACTATCGGCTCATCCCCCAAATACCCGACCCGACCCGAATTTTCGGCTACCCGCACCCACCTTCTCATTATATAATATTTTTAATTTATAAGACAATTTGTTTCTGATAAATTTAGTAAGAATGGATGAGGACGGCATATTTAAGGCAATTTTCGTTAACTCATTCTAGTTAATAAATAAATTTATTAATGAAGTATTTAGAATCAGTCAAAAAGGTTAAAAATACACAAATATGTCTCCATTTTCTGTCTGATTTGCATTACATGTTGAAAATCTTCTGTGATATGGACGTACATTTATCCAAAAACATCAATTACCAACCTTTGACAATGCAATAAGTTATTTGGAAATGTGAATTTTCAATATCTTATTTTTTACGATTTTTTCTTGTACCGGTAAAAATACTTTTCCCGTTCTAACAAATGTAAAAGAAATCGGATTACAAAATATTAAAGATAAAATTCATTGCATTGTCAAAGGTAAGTGTACGCAACAAAAACTAAAATCTACCATCTAAATAGTAACGTTTTGAGGAGACCAATTGGCGTATGCATTAACCAATTAATAAATAAATATAGTTTTTGAATTCTCAAATGACTATAAATGATATTCCGTCTACATAAATATGGTTGTATAAAAACTTAAGAAAAGTATGTGGCATAGATTCCCTTCAGAGAATTCAGCCATCCATCGATAAATGTCTTAAATGAGACATTCATGTAAGACACTATACCGTACAATGGAATCACCCGGACTTTCCAACACCCTCTTAAGCATGTTCAGTTCAGCAACGTCATTAGAACACGTACAACTTCTTCTGCGACGAAAGTTTTTCCATTTAAGTTAAGCGCCTTCGATATAAATTGTGAACTGCAGAAGTTTAATTTTATTGCAAGGTAAAAAACTTGATGAGATAACTCAAGTTCTGAATTTGAAAGGGATAAACTTGATGAAATGGGGTAATTGTGATATCGGAGATGCAGGGGATAAGACTGAACAAGTCGTATTGGAGTAATTGAATTGTCAATGGGAGACTATGCTCACTCGATCAGAACGGAAAGAAGCGGAAATTCTATGTAGGTCACCAAATGGGTCGTTGCATTACCCTACTAATTTAACTTCATCATCGAATTTTGATTCTAAAAAGGACATTTTTAATTTGATCACTTATGTGATGGTCCGACGTCTAGTCGGGAGAGCCGAGTTTGATACCCGGCTGAGATGGATTCATAAAAATCTTGATTGATTTTAATATAGTCTAGAATAACGAACAAATATTAACCCTTAGCAAGTCTAAAAACAGTAGTAGTCATTAGTTTCAAATGAACGTATAACCTAAGTGATTTGGGAAGTAAATTTACATCAATTTTTACCTGATTTGAAATAGCGATCAAAATATGCGCATATTAATTAATATAAACAAATAAAAAATAAGTTTATCAAAACTTACTTCATAAATAAAAAAGTGCATCATGTGGGACGATTGTACCATTCCACTATTCAGTAAGGGATATTGCTTATAAAATACCTTAGAATTTACGATTATGATAAAGGCCATGTTCCAAACAATAAAACTACTGATGGCATTGGCTTGTTTTTTGTGTAATGTGTTAAGGTTAGCTGTTACTATTAAGCTTACGAGTGATTGAGAAATTCATAAACATTCCAAGGATTGAAAAACTTCTTAATCACTTCATAATCTCTATTGTTAGTTGTAAGTTGGTAACAGCCAATCACGGCACAGGACACAAAACACAATATGTAGCATATCCTTAATCATAATCGCCAGTTTTATTCAATTTAAGTGAACGAGCCTTTATGTGGGAGTGGCCTTAGTTCAAGTTTTGACTCGTTCACGCTCTAGTTGGCATCCGAGTATTATACAAACCGAGCCAGTAGACAACTTCTTGCAAAACAAAGTCAGCATCAATAACGTCAACCGCTAATGGCCAGGAGACAATCCGAGAACCACCATCCACCTTCGAAGATGATATAAACTTCCAAAGTTGCTCTCGTAGATCAAAAAAGTATTTCTTGTTTACGTGAAACTTTCAAAAGTTGATCCTGATAAAGAGCAAAGTCGTTGGAAGTGGGAGATATATCTCGATAACGGTAAAGTTCTTGAAAGAATCGGCCTGAGTTGTTTGACGTCTATAGTGGATAGTGTTGTTTGTATCTTTGTTGACGAGACTGAAGGAAAGACAGTTGTCTGGGAGAATACGGTGATCATTCTCACGTTGGGACTATTCTTTTAACTTTGCCAAGTAGGGCAGTACCTACACATCAGTAGTCTACACCCCCTTCTTCATAAAAAAACCATCGCGACCTGCGCATTTAGTTTTTTTATATTTGCTTCGAGAGGATAGTAGTTGTTGTTTTGCCATTGATTTCCTGAACGGGAGGTAGACCCCTAACTCACATTAATACACCCCCATGAAGAAAAGAAATTAAACATAACTGGATTTTCATATTTCCTCTACTATTTATTTTCAAAAGACCTCTTACGACAGCAGCCCTTCGAATATATTACCACGACTGTTTAGATATACTAAGAAAATCCCTTCTTGACGATAGTCTTTTGTTTATACTGCAGTGTTTTTTTTTTTAAATATTCTTTCAAAGTATTATTATAAAATTCATGTTTAAATGATTTTTACTTTAAGTAAGGACGAAGGCGAGTGCTTTTATGTTATTGTAATGTTGAAAAGTAAAATATTGTACATATAAGAACGAACTACATTGCTTTTACAACCGAGGTTATTTGCGAAAATAGTTATTTATTGGTTATAACTTGTTTGGTTGTCCCATTTTATACATCGAAAATATGCGGGAATTATTCATCCCATTTTCATAAATTAAAATATTTTCTACATAATTAAAAGCAGTTTTTTGTGTAAAAAAAAAGTGGCCTTAAGTTTGTAGAATATAAAAAAAAACATTATGTTGAACGATTTCACTGCATCGGCTCGAATTGTAACAATTATTCACTCAAAGAAGACCCCCTCTTTTCAGCAAATGAAGCTAACTAAAAGGTGAGACAGCTCACAGACTTGACAAAGGCCGGGCTATATATCCCCACCTTAAAGCGCAGACAGGAATACATTACCAGGAGCAAGCTTCTTATTCACGAGCCGGTCTGGCGCTAAACGCTTTTTGCATCTCCGTAATAATTAATTGTGTTGTAATTCCGTCTGAAACGAAACAAATTACGGAAACGTCTTGGATACAAATCATCTTAGAGGAAAGTAAACCAAGCACGAAATTACGCGAAATAAGAAAACCAACTGAAAAACAGGGGAAAAGAAAACGTTTATCTTAGAATGACGAAATACTTTGCTTTGCTAATTAACATTTTATTCTGTTAGGTTGCCATCGTGCACGAGTAACATTTGGACAAAAACTTGAAGTGTTTCTCTAAGTGTATGCAGTCTCGGAGAACTTAACAAACTTTGTATTTTATTTTCTGAAATACTTATTAAATTGAATATAGTTCTTATGAGAATTTCTACAGGCTAGAATAACATGAAAGAGATAGAATTAATTAAATGCAAATTATATTCATATGGAAAATATTCTGAATTAATTAGTAAATTTTCACAAATAAATTCTACGCAAAGTATACTTTCTTAGTAGGTTGACTGTTTGATATTTAAGAAAACGTACTCATTCAAGATTTGCATTTTTTCATAACATCACATAATAAAATATGATATTAAAATGCGATGTTGTTAATCGATTTTCATATGCCTCTAGCCTCACAGCTAGAAATTGAAATTATTGTCATAGATAGTATAAAAAACAGTCTAAATTCAAGTTAAAGAAAGCTATGCAAAATTCCGTGTTTATCTCACGACAAAATGTTGATCATTACACTATTTGTATAATATGTAGTAAATAATTTTTAATAAGCTAGATGAATAAATCACAATTTGAATGGATTATTACGGGAATAGTTTTCCTAGTTCCAGAATTTGTCTTTTCACAAAAGTAAAGTCACGTGCACCACAGACTGTTCTCAAACTCGCAATACTCTATTATCTAGTCTCAATTTATTCCAATACCCAACTCACATCAGCCCTTGTCAAAATCATTCAACCCTGAGGCATTTTCTCCCCGTCTTCTGTTCCACTTAATAACCACCTAGCGCCTATCAAGTTACAAGTTAACGCCGACAGGGTGCGCCCAAGTAATTTCCCCCTCTCCCCTCCCCGTCATCTAATTCTTTCTTCCGCAGTCAAAAGCATCTTTCCAACAGGAACATCTAAAACTCAGAAGCATCCATCTCTCAGAAGCATCCAGCTCTCAGAAGCATCTTTCTCTACGGTAAAAATGTTATATTAACTGAATTAGGCGACGTCTCGCAATAACCTTATCAGAGCACTCTGTCGGGCATATATTCGTTGCAAGGTGGAAGCTCTTTGCTCATCCGTTTGACGTCTTTGAGTTGACGATGAAGCTGAGAAGAGATATTTGCGTTGATCCGTTGAAAATCCACCTCGGTTTTAAAAGCTTGCGATTTGAAGCTTTACAGATAACTTCAGAAGTCAAAGCAGAGATTGATGAAAGATATAAACCACTTGGATCATGCAACATTGTAATCGTACTAGTTGACAGGTAGTTCTAGTTTGACACTTCGAGTTACATGTGTTTTCTGGACAACCCACTGCTACCTAGAAACTATATGTATCTCCCTATTTCACTGTCTTCCATGAAGACAGTGCAAAGTGACCTAATAATTCTCGACAGTCGAACACAGAAGCGCTCTTTAGCGTAGTCCCCAAGATCTATATTTGTGATTTAAGAGTTGCTTTTAATTGAATCTGTTTCAGTGCTGTATTAAACGAAAAGTATAAAATAAAGTACTTAATCGCATGAAAACGCACTTAAAGTAATTATTTGAGCAAAAAGTGCTTTAGAGCGCTCCGTGGCTGGTAATTGTAACAACCAGCACTGTGTCATAATCAAAGAGATGCACTAAAATAAGAGCAAGATGTCATATCTATGAGGCCGTGTTCCGGCCAGCATATTTCTGATTTGTTATTGTTGCTAATTCTAGGAACGGTCTGATTGCTTGAAAACTGGCTTATTCTTATTCTCATTCTCAATTTGACGTCATCAATAATCGGTGCGTCAGAAACAATGTACGAAGGGTCCCGATTTAATTCTTGTTGCTAAAAAAAAATGGCGGCCTCGGAGACGATCGAGGCCGCCATGTTTTAGTTAATAAGAATGAGAACAAAGAGCGGTATTTTCAACGAGACCAAGATCAAGTAATAAGACAAGTAATGATACCAAAACAGTATTCAGAAACGTCCTGAGAATGAGAATGGACTGAGACTGAGAATAACAATGAGAATTAGTTTAAGACATGTCCTTGATGTCTTGCTTCGTCTTTAAATACTAGTTTGCATTTGTCGAAACACTTAAAATATTATTGAACATTGTCTTTGATTCACCCAAAATGAACAGAAAAGTTGTGGATGGTTTTATTGGTGTAGGTGAGTGGGTAATCGCATTTATTAGTAACGTATATTAGCATTGCTCCGCAGACTTTTAAGGAAACAGTTAACCACATTTAAATGTAAAATACGTATTTTCTTGCCTTGAATACTCTAACAGAGTCAACTCCGATATCGCCAAACGATGTCGTATTGTCACCCGAGCTGACAGCCATTTTGTAAACGAGACAAGTTTTTCACCACCGGAACTTCCTGCCGCACGCGTTCGCGTTTCCGACCCACGTCAAGCTAACGGAACCGGAAGTACATCTGGGAGATTGGTTGAAGGGTTGACATTCAATCTAGAGACTTGGGAAATGCCAAGGACAAGTTTACAACAGAAGTAAACCATATCTTTTCTTCCTTGTTGTGAGAGACCCCATGTCCGCGATGGTTCACAGACGATAAAGACTGTTTCTCGATTTGGTTAGTTGGGTAACACTCACGTAGGTAAAATTGTTAATATTTATTACAATTCTGATGTTTAAAAATCCATCCAGATCGAGGTTCGAACCCGAGTCTCCCACATTCCAGGAAGGCGCCTTAGCATACTAGACCACCGAGACGGTAAATATTTAACGTCTGAATTGAAGATGCATTGTAGATGTGATGGGTGGAACAATACTGCAACAAATATCTGTTGCCTTTGAACTGATCAAACAAACAATATTTCTAATGTAATTAATAAACTTACGTGGGTATGAGCGAGGATTCCTACATGGCATGTGGAAAACTCGGGTTCGAACCCCGGTTGGGATCGATTTTTTAACTTCTGAAATGGAACGTAAATCAAGAGCTATATGAACGTGAAAACATATTTTTAAAATTGTTGGTTATCGGGAATACGCCAAATATTGTAATACTATCATCAACAAACTTATTTACAATGGATTACAATAAAATAAAATAATGTACATGAATGCCCCAAAAACATTTAACGAGATTGAACACGGTTTAAGGTTATAATATAACAAAACAACACAACATTGTATAAGACAACAATATAGCACATGAACATTCATTCGCTCATTCTTATAGAGCGCAATCTAAAATGAACCGCATAGTCCAAGCGAAAGAGAAACATTTCTTGCACCATCCAAGCGTTTTAATTCTAGATTCCTTGGAAATGAAAAAGCGACGCCAAAGAAGTGAGCTGAGCAGACGAACGGCGTCGTCTTTGTTCGTCTCTGACGTCACTACACGTCCACCGGAAGCGGAAGGGGAGGAGCTAACGGGGTCAGAGGAAGAACGAAGAATTAGGCCACTTTGGAGAGAAAAAAGAAGATCGGAGAAGAACGGACGTTTTTAGATCAAAGAATTAAGACGAGAGGGTGATCAATTTATAAAAAAAACTAAAAAACTGTATTAATCAATCTTGTAACTAATTTTCACTGGGGGACTTTAATTTCAAGTGGAACAAGTATACCCTCTCGTCATCGACTAGCCAACAAAAGACATTTGAAAGAACTGTAATGATACTTTATTAAATAAATAAATCCATGAATTCGTATTTAGAGTCTACCCACTCAGTCATATAATTGATTTTCAGTGGGTGTCAGGGAAATTAAGGGAATAACAGGAATTAAGGGGACAGGGGAATAAAGTTATGCCTAGTGTTTGTAGTTGATTCACCTGATGTTTAATTAGTTAAGATTGATTTTTTGTTTCTTGTGTTATTTTCAAATCAATTCTATGTGGATTTTATTTCCTTTGTCGCTGAGTGTTCTTTGTAATTGTATCATTGTATAATTGTACGTATTTAATCATTGAATATAATGTTCAAACGGCCTTCAACTATGATCTTATAGATACGGTATTTTATTACATTGCTGTGACCAACTGATAAGCATCTACCATTTCGATTGAAAAAAATCGGGATGCTTCCTAGTTTATAATATCGTTTATATTTAATGTTTTTCTATATATTACAATTATTTCTTTAGATGTTTTTAAATTGTTAATACAGAACGAACTCGTTGGGAACGATATACCAGCGGACAACGTAGGAATCTGCATAGCCAATTTAAATCAACTTAAGAATGGATTATACTTCGTTGCTAAAACATCTCTATTGTCAATGTTAACACATTCCAAATCAAATAAGTGATTGATTGAAGTCAAATCAGTTGTAATAAAGCTCTTGACTGAAGGGAGATTTGAACCTGAGACCTTCTGTAATAAGGACTAATACGTAACAAACCAATATCATAGGATGAAAAATTTATGTTTGATTAGAAAAGTAAGGAACAAAATGCTAAAACTTCATATATTGATAATATTTATATAAGTTTCATCTATATTATGTGACAGATCTTCTGTTCCTGCATTTACGATAATGGAACCTCGACTGATTCATACTAGTGTTTTAACTTATGTTGACAAGTTAGCATTATAAAAAGAAATATGTTTAGAACTTTAAATGCATGCTCCAAAATTACTTCATTCTTTATAGAAGATTTAAAATACCGAATTAAAATACGAATTGAAATTTATGTTTTCATGCGTGAAAAGAACCTTTATTATCCAGCATTTGAATCAAGGAATTTCCTAATCAACGAAATGAAAAGAAGTTCGTTGATTGGAAAGAAAATGAGAAATATTCATCATCAACTCACGAAATGAGAATCCAGCCAAGCTCAACGATTTTATCATTCTGATTGAAAAATAGGGATTCTTCGTGATTAAATTTTAAAAAATTATTCATTTTATATTTATCGTTGAAAATAATCAGAAATATGAAAAGTACAACGATGGTGACAGATGGACGGTAGGGGGAGTTGGAGGAATTTAATTATACGAAGAAAATAATTTTTATTCGGAAATTGAAAAAAATTGAGAATGATCAAGCAACTCATCTATATAGTAGCTGAAATCGAAGTTTACCAAATATATACAACGATTGAACGAATAAACGATTTTTTTTTTTTTAGATATTTACTTAAAATAAATTTAAATGAGTTTGATCAAAACTATATGTCGATTGAGAAGCAAAGCTCTCCCTATATGCATCACTTTTTTGTCCGTCCGACTAAGCATGCGTCACGTCTCACGTTAAACACCAACAAGACGTCACATTAACATGAGCTTTATGTTGGTATTAAGACATTACTGTTTTGTTGACCCTAGAGATTGGAGGACGTGGCTAGCCCCCAGAGAAAGTTAAAATACCACGTACCCGACATCTACAACAAAAATTATTTTCTTTATGCGGCAACTTTAAAAATTTTGTATATGAAAACAAGTTTAATTTTTTAAGCATTTTTGTCCTCTTGATTTAGTTTACATGAGATAAATACTAACCAAATAAAAAGCAATTATTTTTTAACCCAATCAAAAAAATAAAAGTTCGCCCCAACCGGGGTCGAACCCCGGGTCCCCCCGGTTTTGTTAATAATAACAATTACACCTACGGGAGTGTTTTCCCCACAACCAAAACGGAAACAAATTAAAGCTTTCAATGGATTTTTAACAAGTATTTAAAGAAAACAGTAAAAGTAACAAAACAATAAAATAAGAAATAATTGAGGCAAAGAAAATTTAAAGCTCATCTACAATGCCCACATTACATTTTTCTGGGCTGTACGATGGAACATTTATAATTTTTTTGAATAAAAAAAAAAAAACATTGGAAAATCAGGAATTTTAAAAACGAATTTTGAACATCTACAAATATTATTATCTATAAAAGGCCAACCCTTAACGAGTTTGTTTTTCCCCCCCCACATTTTTATTTTAAAAAACCCCCCCCATTATTCAGAATTCCCTTTAAACCCCCGGGAGTAAATTGTTTTTGGGTTGGGGCGGGGGTTTAAAACAAATTTTTATTACCCCCGTGTGAAGTATTAATTCATGTCCAATCCACGCACAGAAGTTTTGCTAACCCCGAGATCGTTAAGGTCACAGGCGTTAAAGCATAATCTTGGAGATGAAAGGACATGGGTGAGGGGATTGCGGGAGAGACGTGTTGGGGGAGGGCCCCAGAAGTTCCGCTCAAAATATTTTTAATTTGTCCCCCCCAATAGCGAGCCGTTTTTTTGCGGCGAGGCAGTGGGATCTGTTTGTACTGCAAAAAGGGTTTTTGAGAGGACGCGAGATGCGCTCACACATTGCCCAAGGTCGCACTGAGATCAAACCCCATTCACGAGCTGGCGTAAAATGACGTGTCGTCCATCAAGTATAAAAAAGTGTTTACATCACATACTAATGTTTTATCTCGAGTGTAACGAACCCATCACATAATGTGAGGAAACCAAAAGATAATTCAATAAATGTTTAGTTTTCGTCTCTATGCAATGATCATTATTTCTATGGAATAAGGGATTGCAAATAAAGAACAAAAGAACATTACGCGACATTTGAAATAAGTATAATGTTATTATTATTCTGAATACAGGCTAGACCATCACGTTAAAAATTTTGTCAATAAAATTTGACGCGACCCTTGGGTTCGAGTTTCCCGAACAATCTGGTCACAGGATACACACCACTCAACTGCTAAACCTAGACCCCGGGGAAGATCCCCGGTCAGGGACCAAGTTTTATATTATGCTATCACTGCATTATTATATGCTAGCTACGATACTACAATAATAATCAGTGCATGGTGTGAATAATAGTCCTAATTATAATCGTAACAATAACATGTTGTTTGGGCTAAACAAACTTAAGAAAAAAACTTCAGTCAAGATTGCCGGTTGTGACGGGAGGATTCAGAACCCGAGACCTCCCGTACAAACTAGCCCTTATTTTTTGGGTAGCGAACATTGTGTATCCTTCAAAGATCAATGATCAGCACAACAAGTGAAAGGGGTATGTGGGTACAGTGACACTGTAGTACAGTCAGCGCCAGAACCGACAAGGCTAATTCCCAAATAACCTTTTAATTTATTATGTGCCTCGTTGCTATAAAGTCACTGTTTACACATTCCCAAGAACTGATGGACTCGAATCCACATCAGTAAATCTCCCTACAGCGGAAATCGAACCCGGGACCTTCTGCATATAGGATCAGAGCCTCTAACCACACGACCAACGAGTTCATACTACTAGGGAAACGCCAAAGCCCGTTGTTAACAATTTGAGTGAGCCATGTGTTGAGTACCCGTTTTATATTTCTTTTCTTCCCCCCTACCTTAGGCCTACCTAGCCTATCATAGGCTAGAGAGGCGCATTATGACCTTACATTTGACGCGCCCGTCCCGTATACCAACTAAACTTTAAAAAAACTATTATTTATACGAATATAATAAAACTTAAATGCAAATTTTTCCCGGGTACTCACCACATGACTCGCTCATTTCGTCTAACTACGACTTTGGCGTTTCCCTAGTCTAGTTGGCTAAGGCGCCCTTGTAGCCGAGATGTGAAAGAAGTGGGTTCAACCCCCTGGTGGGGAAAGATTTTGTAATTTCTTGATTGTATTTCAAAAAAAATTTAAACATGTTTTGAAATGCATATAACGCTTTTGTAGTCCATCATGTGGAAAATAGGGCCTACTATGGTAAACATAGCCAGTACGAAATACGTGAAAATTTTAAAAAGGGTTTTAAACTCAATCTACGAGCGAAATTTGGGGGTACCTTGACGTGCAATATTCGACAGACCTTGCAGGGGCACGGCTTTCACGGCCAGGCGAATAACAAACAAAAAATATCTTTTCAAAATCTAAAGACATTGTCGTTAAAATAATTTCTAAACATTGGAAGTCTATTTTTCAGTTTATTATTTCTTGTAGGTTTAAATCGCCATGAATCTTGCTGATTTTGTTAGCAGTTTCCCCTTAAACTCGTACCGGATGTCTTTTTAAAATTTCAGCGCAATCTGTTCAGCGATTCGGCTGATTTTCAACGTACACACACACACACACAACACACACACAAAACACGCACGCACGCAGAAAAACAATAAGGGCCGTTTAAGTCGAATGGAAATCACTACTTTCGCTACGCTCACTCGTTCAATAACGTATTTTAGAAACCAAATACAAAAAAACTTGTAATGAATACAATTGAAAACAGTGTTTTTAACCACTAATTTGGTTTATAATGTGATAGGCTATAGCCGCTTTAAGCTATATTCGCTTTGATAAATAAATACTTTTTTGTAGGATGCCCGCTGTAGGGTATACACGTCAGATTTAACCGGGTATATTGCGGATAGGAAAATTGTGAAGGGATGTCCGAGGGCTATTTAAGAGGACTCAATCCCTTGCTATGCGCCATTAACGACTGAGGAAAAACATCGGAATAACCCTTCAGTCAGGATTGCCGGTCACAACGGGATTTGAACCCGGGACCTCCCGAACCCGAGTCGAGCGCTTAGCGCTCGAGCCAACACCGGCCAACACTGTGGGTTTCGCGTTGATGGATGCTCCCCGCTCTCTTTTAGTTTATCGAAACGATTCTCTTATGTTTTTTTTGAGTTTTGAGACTCTGAAATGCATCGTTGATTGCACCGTTCCGTTCACGATTCACACTTACAAACACCAATGTAACAGATAGCGGGTGGACCCTATATGACCAAATTGAGTGTGAGTCACGCGTCTTCTCGCTTACGTCCAGTATGTGCTGTTCATGCACTTTCGCCGACAAAGACCAGACATCACCCGCGAGTGTGTGTGTGTGAGAATAATATCTTACTATTCCCAGAGCAATGCTTGCTGCTGGAGGGGGAGGGGACCGCTGTGGACTAATTTTTTTGCGTTTATTAGAATCAACAGCCTTGATTGAATCTTTCATGTGTATGTACAGAGGATATCCCTGTGCGAATACTGCTTGCACAATGATCGGATGAAGATTTTCTCACGTGAGTAGCCCTTTAACGTTCTGATTTTTTGGGGGTGTAGTGCCCACAATGTTCACCATTTGTATTTGATTATATCGAAATTTAACTATCAAAACCCCAATTATAATCAAATACAACTACCAAATAGATCGAATTCATGACGCCGTCTCCAATGCTCATTTGGTAAGAGCATCCGCCCCGCCCGCCCGGACAGCGAGACCGGCCGGGGTTCTTTTCCCAGTGGAGACAATTTTAATACAATATAATATGTAAGATAAAGATATCTTGTGTTGACAGTCCACCAATTTTTCTCCCAGAAATGATTTTGGTACTCAAACAAATGAATGTGGGGCCCATGTAAAACAGACCACCCCATGCTCAAGACCAGAGTTCTCGTAATGAACCTAATTCAATGGCTTAGTATTTTTTATATGATTTATAGTCTAACATTTTTACGTTTTTTACCACGAAAATGGTTGGCTTGGCGTTTGTTAACAGGCGAAATGATCTGACTGACTTCTTTTCAATGGGAAACTAGAGAGAAATAATGAAATGCTTGGCTCAACTTCTATATCTCACAGCATTCACAGCCGAAGACTTTTGAAGGAGAGCTTGGCTGCCGTTTTGTTTTTACAAATTTTTGTATTTGGAGGTTTATAAGAACGATTTTTTTCCATATTTTTACATTGTCAGTCTGTTAATTCCAGGTCGTTATTTACATTTTCATTGTACTAGGCACGGTCTTTACTGCACGCTAATGATTCTCGTTTTATGGTTAAAAGATTCATCTTAGTAACCGTTTAAAAACTTAGCTTTGGAAATTATATGAACCTTTTCCGTCTTCAGGTAACTCAGGTCATTCAAACACCAAAAATAATAATTATCAAAAAAATGTAAAAGCAAAGACAATTTCTAATGATAGAGCAAGTTTGAAAGACAAAATTACCATTTGAAGCTGACAAAGTTTCTAGATAAATTTACTAATGACGATGGGCGTGGCAAATCTACATAATGTGTCGTTTGATCCGCTATTTATGTCATCTGTATGTTGGTTAGGTACTTGCATGGGACAATAGACAATATTCACAAATAACAATGATGCGTGATTGGCACGTTAAAAAAAGTTAAAAATTGTCACTCATACGCTGTCAGGAGCCAGTTTACACACGATGCATGGGCTTGAGAATAATATCTTACTATTGCAAGAGAAATGCTTTCTGCTGGCGAGGGGAGGGGGCAGCTGTGTACTAATTTATTGCGTTTATTAGAATCAGAAGTGCTTTAATCAGATCTGCATCGATCCACGTCGTTCTTAAAAGGCACAAACAAAACTAGATTAATATCTTTTGTATGCACAGAGGGTATGACCATGCGATACAGCTTGTACAATGATCGGATTTAAATTTTTTGTCGTGAATAGACCTTTAACGTTCGATTTTGGGTGTTAGTGCCTACAATGTTCACGATTTGTATTTGATCACACGCCCCAAAAATAAAATATAACTACCAATAGACCGAATCATGACGCCGTCTCCAATGCTCATTTGGTAAGAGCATCCGCCCCGACCGCCCGGGACAGCGGGGAGACCGGCCGGGGTTCTATTCCCAGTGGAGTCAATTTTAATACAATATTATGATATCTCGTATTGACAGTCGTGTAAATTAAACACACAATGATTCCAAAATGGAACACTATTTAACTTTACATTTTTAAATGGCCATGCGCAATTCAATCCGAGTACTTTGTGACGTGGATACTACAGCTCGTGCAACAAGAAAACGCGCGGGTAGAACCCAATGATCCGGGTTCGACTCATAAACGAGTAATTTTGACTGTTATAATTTGACACGTATCATACAAGGGTAACAAAGATTGCGTTCCGTTACATGCTGTAATGTAAATTTATTTTCACATCATGTGCGAAAGCGTGATCCAAATATGAACATATGACCCTTGCAGATCATACTATAATTTAGCATTTTCCTTCGAAATTATATCGTATGCACGATTATGATTATGCTGTGGTACGTTTCTTATTGGGGTCAGCGTGAAAAATAATATGGTTGATTCAAGCATAACAGCTTACACAAAGAACACAATGTATTACTGTTGCCGTGTTCATAGCAAAACAGTAAACATGTATTATGCATTTTAGTGGTGTTCAGGCTAGCTGAACAGTTTACTCTGTGGCCAATGAAATTGTTTTTTCGAACATAATAACCATTATGTCACTCAAAAGTCGTATCGCGGAGAGTGCGGGGCCACTTGCTGGGGGCTAAAAAGGCCTAAAATAGCTACAAAACATGCATTCGAATTTCCGTAGTTTAGCGGGACTACCCATACGATTTTGATAATTTTTTTTTATTTTGAAGATAAATGTTGAAATTAGAACTTATTTTTTACTTTTTCCATAAAATTTTTTGTTTAAATTTTTTATAAAGCTCTAAAATGAAGGTAAATTTTCAAATTTTGAAAAGTTCTCAATTTTTATAAGACCATATTAAATACAATTCGAAAATCGACAAAACATAGTCCTGGTAATTTTTCGTGAAAAAAGTAAAAAAAAATTATGTCGTTATGACAGTTTTTTTGGGCCGAGGTCTAACTGAAATGTGGGACACGCATCGCACCGATATTATAAGCTATCCTGTGCAACCTTAAGTGATAAAATGCAGATTCGGGGCCGAACTTTGAAATTTGAATGGGTCATTTTCCGACTGATAGTCCTAAACTTAGCTTGTCCTAACAGTTAGAAACCATCAAGACTAAAGCTTACGATCAAGTTTTTATATATAAAATGGATGTTGAAACAATAAAGGTTTTGATAATGAAAGAATTTTCAAGAAACGGCAAATACTATTATTCGATAGTTAGGAAAGAAGAATTTTTCATAACTTTTGATTCTCGAACCTCTCGTTATCACATTTTATGTTTCTGGTATATAGGCAAAACAAACTCTCCTGAAACAAAAGTAAAAAAAATTAAATGAATTACAAGCTTCATACACAAACTAAACATTCCAAAAATGAAATAATTAAAAAGAAAAAGATTAAATTTGACTGTTTCAAAATTTACCTGTTTTGTACTTTCCATAGTCGTCAATTCTAAATTTCCCATAAAATTGCATAACTTAGATTTGATAACATAGAAACCTCAATTTAATAATTTGTTATTGCTGTAGAGAGCTAATTTATTTTATACGTTAGTTTTATTTGTAACCTTAATTGTTCGACATTGATGACAAGGTTCTAGTGGGTTTTATTAATATCGTTCTAGTTAATATAGATACTTTAAAACATGAATATTGATGTTATAATCCTAAGTGTGTCCAGTGCGGCTGGGGGAAGATTAGGGATCCTTTACTAAATTCATCAAAAACGAAGAAAACTCGTGAATATAAAGTAACTTGAAATAATTGTGGGTGAAAAGTGTTAAATAGAAATGTTTTAAATAACAAAGATATGTTGAAGGATTTGGGAAGTCAAGAATGAATAAATGAAGTAACATATCGGTCTGCAATAAGACTCCCTCTTTACTATTCACATGTCACTATAAAAACCGCTGATGTTACAAATTGGCTATTTGATATTCTATTCCGTATTCTGTGAGACTCACTGTGTTCAAATATAATAAAAAAGCTCGCAAGTCAAAAGCCTCTCAATGAAGCAATTTCTAGTGAAAATTTCAAGTGGTATTGAGTGACGGTTGAACGGGGTAGGGAGTAGGGGGGTGGAATGAGGTGGGGGGAGAAAATTGGATCCTCAACATCTGGTTTTAGCATCATAAAGGGAGGAACTCACTGCTTTCTATATACCGCGACTGCATTGTTGACTTTAGAACGAAATAAGTACGATTGTGGAGACATCTGAAGATGGCGGTGAGATTCAAACTTACGGGAGAATGACTTTTATACATAGCCTTGTTGAGATCAGATGTTCGTGGTGTTGAAAGATGGAAAATGTTCTTTTTGGGAAAAATTCCAACACTTGGTTCTAGGGTTTTCTTCTTCAGCTTTAGCATCACGCTCTTTACATACATCGTTTAAACGATTTTTTTAAGGGACACCATGTAAAGTACACACGCGCATTTTCATTTGCTTATTATTAAATGTTGACATTCGCTCGTTTTCATGTAGACCCTAACAATCATAATCTGAGGGTTTTTCAGAAAGTAATCACGAAGCCAGAATCGAATCGTGAAATGAACAATATCCAATTTAAATCATCACTCGAAAAATCATTTTTAGCAAAACCGTTTCAGCAATCATTTCGAATATTTTTTGAAGTGGTTTCATATCGTAAATTAACCACAGTTATGTTATTAATCCCCATACCAAAATGCATGATCATACCAAAAAGTGCAGCAAGGTTTGTGTAATTAGACCCATGCCCCCTCACTATCATTCGTGCGTATAACGCCATGTGTTAGCGCAGGTAACTAGACGTGGGTTATTTTTACCCCGTTTTGCTTCTATTGATCGCCGCGCGGCTGTGTTCTGTGTGCGTTATATGTGTACTAGAGCGGCAAGCAACAGATGGCTGCGATATCTAGCTATAGGCCGTCCCACAGTAGGTTGCCTATACTGGTAGATAGCACCACTAGTAGCAAGCAACAGATGGTCATAAAAACGAGCTCTTTTAATATTACCATATTAAACGTTGCTTATTAACATCAAATAAATTAATGAGTGGGTATACTATAAATACGAATTTATTTATTAATTAATTAAATTAATTAATATTGGTATCGATTATCTAAAGCTAGATTGTTCAGTTATTTTCACCAACAATTCAATGATTCAGATCATATTGTTACAATTAATGTTAAACACTTATATTCTATAGAACAATTAATAAATTTTGTTTATAAATGATTGATACATAACACCTGTTTGGGTTGAAATGTATTTCTGTTAGGTATTTTATTTTTTGTTGGTTGGCAGTGGCATAACTAAATCAAGTGCATGTATTTTTAATTTTTGCATATGTAGGAAATTATTGCTTGTTTCAAACAATGGTTAGGGAGTACCCAACAATGAGTGGGAATCAGCTTAATCGACAGATAGTTGAAGAATAACTCATAAATAAAATATTATGAAGGATTGAAAGATATTGGTGGAGGTGCCGGGTAAGCAAAATAATCATTTAAAAAGGTCACCAAAACATTCTGTATCATCCTCGTTCAAGGTCAATGTCAATTAAATTACGCCTATCGATCGGACGGAGCTCGTGTTTGGTTCTTTTCGTGAGAAGTGACACACGTATAGACGGACGAACTGAAAAGTGACTCATAATGGTAGTATTGAATCTTAATAATTAAGTATATGTGTGATATTCTTAATTGTGAGTTTTTTTCTGTATTTAAACGTTTGTTTGGTTATTGTGGCAACAGTGCGATCATAATAGTGTGGCTCTTGACGGCAACTCCAGTGAGACACTCTATACGCACATCTTCATATTATCTGGCAATGAAATCGCGTCGCACAAAAGCTATGTTTTTTTTACGGCTCTGGTTTGCATAGTTGGCAATATTGTTTGAATTTCCATGGTTCGTTTATTTAGCACGATGGGAAGCGTGGATGTAAATATACATTCGTGAACAAAATCTTTACTGAATACATTCCATTTTATGCCTTCACCAGAAAATTTTAATTTTCGTTAGACATCATGGAAATCCAATAAGGACTAAGAACTTTAACCAGATTTAAAACAATATATTTCTGTATATTCTCATGTCTATATGCACGTTCACTAAATTTCTATTTACAAAAGCCAATATTTTAAAATGCTTTTCAATATCACAGATTCATCTTCACTAACAATCTTATTTATTAACTCAATATTAAAATATATGTGAGCCTCAAATTAGAAATGTTCACAGATGCTTCATTAAAAACAACCTTAACAATATAATGTAAGTAGTTTAAAAGATTTGGATACGAAAAGGTCAATACGAGTTTTACAAGAACTTCATAAAAAGTTTAAGTACTTAAAAAAAAAATGTTGAGAAAAGAAAACGTTTGGTCACTTTTTTTCAAAACAAGTGACCAATCAATCTTTTTTCTAGCATAAGAATGTTCACTTTTTAATTTTTTTTTCCAAATATTATAGTACAATAGAACATTATAAATTAAATTATATTTGTATACCCCTGAAAAGTGAATCCTTAAAACGGGTCATACCATGCTATGCTAAAAGTTTGTTATTTTGTTATTAGTTTAGATAACAATATTAATGAACACTTAAAAGTACCTTTATAATTAAGTTTATTTACAAATCAAACACTTTCTTGCAAGGTAATACAACTCCATAATATTTAACAACATACACGTTATGTTTGAAATTGAATAAGATCTAAAGATGGGCGTATGTTATACTAGGAAAACGCTAAAGTCCCGCCGCGTTGTTGGATGAGCGTAATTGGTACATTGAGCTGCCATGTGTTATGCGGATTTTCTGTTGTTCTGTGAAAAAATCATTACTAAGTTGAAGATTTTTTTAAAATTAAATTAATAAAATAAAAAAATAACTTAATTTTTAATTTTTTAATTAATCGTAATAATTTTAAAAATGGAAAAAATCTTAATATTGAAATTTTCATAAGAAATAATTATTCGAATACGCACAAATTTTACACGAATACATTAATTCATAAAATTAAGGTTCTGTGAAAAAATCATTACAATAGGATAAAGCATGTAGGTGTTATAAGTCAAAGAATTGTTTTAAAAAAGAAAAAAACGTAAAACTTCGATTAACATAAGAAGTAGTTTTTCGATTGCGCTCAAATTTCACACGAATACCTAAATTCATTAAATTAAGGTTCTGTGAAAAAATCATTAAAATCAGATAAAGCATGTAGGTGTTATAAGTTGAAGATTTTTTTTTTAAATCGAAAAAAATCGTAAATTTGCGATTTTTATTAGAAATAATTTTTCGATTGCGCTAAAAAATGTGGCGGTTCTAAGTTCAGAGATTTCAAAGGTCTCCATAAAATTTCATCTCAATTGGAGTATCGGTTTAGCCGGAATCGTGCTAACAGACAGACAAAAATACAAAAAGAAGAAAAAAAAACATTCCGGATTTTTTTCTCCAGGGGCAGTGTAATGAAATTGAATCTTCGTTACGCTCATCCAATTAAATATCAATGATTAAAAAAATGCATTAACTTTATTTATTTGCATTTCAAATGTAAGATCCTTGGTTAAAATACGAAACTCACTTTAAATTCTTAAAAGCTTTCAGAATCGAAAGTTTTCATCAATTTAGCGTAGAACGATCCACTTTTAAGTGCTCCTCTATATCGCTGAAAGCCGATATAACTCCTGAAAGTTCATTACGCTCACGACACAAAGCACACACACGCGCGCACACACAAAAATCGTTTTTTAATCAAATTATCGGAACTCAAAGCATGTTTAATGTACGCTATGGTTTCAACACAAAGAACGCTACTAAAACAAAATCGAACAGAGAGAATGAAATTACTAAAAACTAATCGATATTAGTCCCTAGGCGTTCACAATGAATAGTTCCGTGGTTAACTCACTTCGATATTGTCACGTGATGTGCGTTTTACAAAGGCTGTGATAAAAAATGTACGTATGAAAAAAACATCAAAGTGTTTAATCCCTTTTAGTTTTCCGCTTGACATTATGGAAAATGCAGTCAAAGAAAAATTGTGTTGTTTAGTAATACTTCAAAAGGAGTCATTTTGAATTGTGTTCATTAAAGGAATAAAAGAGAGGTTTTATTGTGTACTTTAACACGAAAGCTACAGATTATGTAATTATTTTATGGTAACCTGACAAAAAAATACAAAATTCTAACAATATGAACACAAACGAGTGTTCATTAAAGTTTTTGAAAAATGTGTAAAATGTTAATTGGAAAATTTCAAGACAGGTAAATGCAAAACAAGATGAGAATGGGCAATTTGCAAAAAATAATAAGCACATTATTCTTCCCAAATTATGCAATAAGTTCGGAATTTATGCCAATAATGTGTTGAATATATGAAAAGATTCTTATTTTTTATACATGACCAAAAACGAATTTCACAAATTATTACAAAAAATCGTTTAGTTTAATGTTTACGTCCATAATACACAAAATATATGAACTAACTAGTGACATAAAATTTAAGACAATTATTAATTAATACAATCAGCTTTTGATGGTTTTACAAATGCATACGTTGGTCTTACCTTGAAGCGTAGTATTCTATAAATTCCAAGACCATCTCGATGGATCTGGTGACTGCTGCCCACATCATACATGACTTCCGTTGGTTCAGATCACGACGAGAACGCAGCTCCGGGTCTTAAAGTCGTCGCCTGCGTTCCGAAACTCAGCATTTCGCATACGTCGACTGTCTCGACACAACGGTCATCTTGACGAGCCACTTATTAAGTCAAACTTCACCAACACTTTTCTTTGGTCTTATTCACTTTTATGATTAAAAAACAATATTAATTAATTTTTCTTAGAAAAACACATTCTTGAGGCTCATTTTAACAAACGGTGTATACGAAATTTGTCAAAATGATTTAAACACTTTCAGTCTCACTTTGATTTTTTTTAAATTTTCCTGTTTTTTTTTCCTCTACATAATTGAACTTGATTTGAAAATCTTCTTAAAAATCGATGATTTTTATTTATTCAATCGAGTAAAATATCAAAATATCACCAATAATATTAAGATTGTGACCTACACATGGACTTTATTAAGATTTTCAACGAAGAACTAATATTGAATTAAGCAATTATTAGCACACGAATGTAAAAAACAAACGATGGACGTTCTTCACATGTTCACATTACCCTTCGAACTTCACCACAAAGTTCTGTTCAAACTTGAACAAGTCCGTATGCTGGACGTATTTAATTGACAATACGTATTATTTTCTAATACGTTAATTAAATCTTTCAGTCAATGAGTTGATTAAAATCATGAACTCAAAGCTGTCAGTCTGTTATATCATTGCCATTAATTAAATTCCAGTTTTGTTGGTTTTGAACTGGAATTAATATCTACCTGTAAATGAGATAAAAGGGAAAATAAACAAACCGAAACCGTTGCAAATGATAGATTACAAACCATCTGTGTGGATGTATATGAAAGGAGAAACTCCATCTGGTGATGTCAGATTTCAATGCAGCAAATCATATAATAACTTCTCTAGAGACTAAACTAAAATGTTTTCTACTGGAATGTAAAAAAATAAATTCATATATAAAATATAAAAAAGTTTTTTTTTAATATGATGTCGTAAAGCAGTAATTCGGTTTCAGTTACATAACTTTTAACAACGAGTAACACGATTTTGTGTCAAAAACTATAGAATATCTGTGCAAAACTTCAGGATGGCTGTTGGCTAGCGCAAAACGAGTTTAAACGCCCAGATTTGAGATTTTCGAATAAACGGTTAATTTAAAAATTATCATATTAGGCCTACAGGTAAACGTTATTAACAAAACAATCTATAGGATCCAGAATGCACATTCCCCAATTAAATTACTTTCTTTTGTAGTAGACGAAAAATCGTGTCTATTAATTACTAATCTTTGGTGAACTTCGGAAAACTCATTACTTATACTAAGATTAATTGTAAATCAACTTTAACGCCAGGATAATTTTCTTAATCGTTAGTTAACAATCTTAGTAATTGCAATTAATACTTTGATTTTCAATGATTTTACATTCTGGGCTTGTCTCGGAATTAGTATTTAAGGCTAGAACTTTGCAACCGGATAAGGATATAAATAGAATGGTTCTTCATTAACATCCCTGCAAAATATCAGAAAACACTTGAAACCGTTCAGCTGCAATCATCTGAAACATGAATGAGTGCACGTTTCCCGCGCTAGCTTCATTCAGTAAGTCACCTTAAGATTGATAAATTCAGGGAAAGTAATTATGAAATGCTGAATTCTAGTAAAAATCGAAGGTTTAATGAGAAATTCAACAATGGCGAACCTGGTGTCGTATCCGAGTACTTCTTAGCGTGTACACCTGGCGAACCTAGCGTGCAGCCTAGCCGAACTAGGTGATACAGGCCTCGATGGCTCAGTCGAGAAGTGGTGCGACCACTACACTCTCATTAGTCTAACCGCTCGGCCGTGAACACCATAGATCGTGGTGTTCGGCTTTCTCATCATCAAACCAACGCTTGGCTGGTCTTGTGGTCAGAAGTGAAGGCCTAGCCTAGTAGCAGGCCAGGTTAATCATGGTAAAACAATCTTGTATTTTCTCTTCTGAAGACTTGATACAGACCACAGTTTGTAGTTCCAGCCGCTAACAATGGATGGTTTTAAAATTTCCACCAATGCCTTTATCTATTTCAAACATTACTATTTCAAACTTTATTAAACTAATTGTATCGCCATTTAATTAGTTTTCTTTAGCTGTCCTCCGTTGTAAATAAGTTTTTACGATTAAATAGGATAGACGTTAAATAAAAATAAAACGCACGGAAAGCATTATGAAACATTTAAATGTAACAAACCTAATGACAATTTCCCGAGTTTGTGGGATACTTCAATGATAGTTTGAGAAAACGCAGTCTGCCACACAACCGAGCGTATGGCAGTGAGTTTAACCTCTCTCTCTCTCTCTCCACAATGCTTCAAACAATAATCAAATAATATTATTAAATTTGAAGTAAATAGTGAACAAATAGCACACCCAACAATTTACATTGTTGTCTACACCATGAATGCTTTAAAAGTTAATGGCTTGTAAGCAGTAAGCTATGTTGTGATTTCGGGAACATAATTATAATATAATATAATATAATAATAATAACTTGTATAGATAGCTGTTACTTCTTTCTGTACCCCTCATGCATTTAGTGTAACATGTGATAAAGAGTTTAGTCGTGAATATCACCCCTATTTTCATTGGTTTTCCCCTTGACACCTGTTACCCTGATACCCTCTGGCAATATTGTCCTGGTGACATTTTCACTGTCAATATCTCCACTTGTCTGTCACCTTCGACCAGATATTCTACCTGATCAATCACTCTTAGACACGAAGGAAAAAACTGGCGTCCAATTCATTTATATCAGCAAAAATAAATTATAATTACCCTATGACAATAAGGGTTTTCATTCTCCAATTCTAAATACCACTTACCCTTTAAAAAATGTTTAAGGTTCCTTGAATTCAGAGACAAAAATCAACCAAATGTTTAGAAATAGTTTTGTATTTTACAATCAGTGGTGTAGGAACCCGGGGGAACAGGGGGGAGGGCAATACTAACGTGAGTTAAATATTAATCCCAGAAATTCCGTCGTAAATATGCACATTCACTTATACAATTCGACAGTCACCTTGGTGAAACGAATATGTTTGTCTGTTTGCTTTGTTATTACATAAAAAATTAAGTTGGAATTTATTTAAATGGGTCGCTTCACACTATTTTTTTTTTAGTTTTTAGATAATTGCTGAAAAACATGGTTTACAGAGTCCAAGTGCAGTTAAAACATGAAAAAAACTGTAGGTGTTTTTTTTTCGCCTTCGGCGAAAGGACCGACGGCCCCAGCTGCCGCTTTTCAAGATTTTTTGTTGAATTTGGGCCGCCCAAAGCCCCCCCCCCCCAATCAACTTGCAAAAAGTTCCCACGCGCCTGTTAACTACCTTAGCATATTGTAATTATTGAGTTTAAAATGTTATATCAGAAAATGTAAACTAGGCATTGAAACATCCAAATTTAGCTGCTAATTTACGATGCTACACCTTTTGGGCGCTCATAGGCTTAAAAACATCATAGTCAAATGAAACATAAATTGACAATCTACACCTGTGATGTTGGTAAATACCCGAGTCATGCCAACTTACAAACAGGAAATTGCACATTATGACGCAACCCTGAGGGGCCTTAAGATCAGAAGCGTTGCCCCGGGCAGGGTGGAACTAAGCTGCCTTAAAGAACATCAATACACGACCCTGTATTGAGCAGATTCGCACACACCCACACTTTGTATATCATCATTAATCAACCAGCCGCCAACAATGGCTGAACAATGCCTTGATACTTAGTCTCGTTCGAATATTGTTATTAATTGATGTATTGAAAGGTTTGACGTAAATATTTAGCGGATGTGCTTTCAGTATTCACCGCCTGGGCCCGGATCCACAAAAGGGGAGATTCAGATTTTGGTGGTTTCTCAATTCTCCCACACCTCATGATGTAAACACCGGATTCACCAATCACAGACGCTAGCACCTCTGAACGACAACAAAGAGGCCGACTTTAGAAGGCAGTGACCTAACAATGTTAGTGTTTTGTTTTTGTTTGCGATTGATGCTTGATTGTTTCATATTTTGTTTGTGCAGTGGTTAAATGTGCATATGTGTACATATTTAATAATGACTACTGAACTCCTTGGATACCAGGGACTAGACTTACCCTTAGTCATGCCCTAGTGACTTGCTACGGACTAGTCTTTCATCGAGATGGATAGAGGTAGGATTGAACGTGCTAGCCTAGGCTAGTCCTAGGCTAGCATATATCATTATGTAGACCCTAGGCTGGGCCCTATCGCTATGTTTTTGATAAGAATACATAAACTATAGCTACTACAAGCAGTTTTCATGTATTTATGATAACCATCATGTAAACAATATATTTCAATAACAAAACGTTAATTTAATCATGAGATGGATTTGTTGCCGCCATTTTCTTAAAAATGCATTTCCCCAACCAAAACCCCTAAGTAGGTGTTTTGTTGGGAGAATTTTGGGAGAAATAAATCCCACACAAGTAGATAAATCTCCGATAATGGATCCTTTTATGTAGTAGTGCAGCGGAGCTTTTGTCTGTGAATGGTGGAATCCACAGTTTACACCATGACGTGCGGGAGAATTGAGAAACCACCAAAATCTGAATCTCCCCTTCTGTGGATCCGGGCCCTGGGGTAAATACCAACACACCAAGGATTTTATTTATTATTTATTGGTCACTAACAACAGGTATTAACCCACAAGTGTAAGTTACTATCTTAAACTTATGAATTAAGAATCCAATTGAAAACCATACAAATACGCTATAAAAATAATTAAATAAATGAACATGTGCTATAAAATTAAAATTTTACAGCAAATACAACAAGAAAAACTTGAATAACAAACTATAAATATATAAAACGGCTGAAAGCCCAAGATGAACGAAGAAAAAAAATGAGGTTATAAAATACAAAACTGGTGAAAAGGTGATAAGTTGACAAGAGAAATAAATGAGTCATGTTGGTAAACTGGCATAAACAGCTGCTTTAAATGAATGAAGTTTCATGTGGTTGATTGTGAAGTTTGTTTAACTTAACAATAACTTTGTCGGAACTTACTGAAAATGTTGACTTAGTTTCACGAACAGACTACAGGGTTGGTTGGATTGGTTGGCTTTCAATTTAATGTCCCCCATTGAAAATCAGTTATGTGACATAGTGATTCGATTCAAAGTAAGAACCTATTTTTTATTTGTTTGTTAATTTATTTTATTTATTTATGACGCAAAACCTGCCACAAACCGTCATACTTGCCCTGCACATGCCATACAAATTTCTTTAAACTTAAGAATAATGTGCTAATAAACCGTGAAGACAAACGAGTGTTGAAATATTCATAGTTGGATTAATAATTCTATCATGTAACAGTCAACTATAACATTTTCAAACGGAATAATTATCAAGGGAGGATAATATAATGGATGAATAGCTTCAGTTAATCTCTAAACGCAAGTCCTAATTTAACTTGAATATCAGAGACACATTAAACAGTCGTTATTTTAGTTTTGAAAATATTAAAGCTTCCAGAAAGACGCTTTAGTTATCTAATTAAATCAGTAAATTTATCTTATTTTTAAATGTTAGCTAAACTGCATTAAGAACCAAAGAACATTTTCACGGAAATGTAACCGAGGGCGCTTAAAGGGGCCATTACCCACAAAAAATATTTTTTACCACAAAATCAATAGCATATTATTACACTAAAATGGCCGTTTGCGAAAATTGGCGTTTTGAAAAATTTCTTTAATCGACTTTAACCTGCATCTTTTTTGTTCCACACAGATAAAGAGCACCGTACCAACCTAAAATGGCCAATTAAACATCGTGTCTTGAAACTGTTCACAAAAATGCTATCAAACATGCAAAAATATACCTTCCAAAATCACACCCCTTCTTGGTAATCAGCATATTTGGACCGATTCAACTTGCCCAAATTACAAAATAAAATATAGAGGTTTTACAGAAAAGGCTGACGAGTATGTGAAAGATGGCTAATATATTTTTGATCAAAATCCTTTAAGGAAACGGAACATAAAGATCGTCCCCATGTTTTTTCTTAAAGGAGATTTTTGCCGATGGGACCTAGCTCGAAAAATACTAAGTTTGACAATTTATTTCGGTCATGGTGTACATAATAATTTTTCTGATAATTTCTAAATTCATTACTAGTTGGCATGAAAGAAATATATTTTTTGAGTTAAGCGGGTGAATACCCCTTATGCACAACCATTATTTCACGGACTTATACAGTGAAAATATTTATTTATTATTTATATTTATTTATTTATTGTTGTTTATCCTTGTTGTTATTACATTTTTTAAACAACAAGAAAAGGCGTCGACGCTAGCAAATATTTTTGGATGAGCGTAGCGAGCGAAGCGAAGATTCCATTTCACTACACTGGAGAAAAAAATCCGGAATGTTTTTTTTTTTTTTTCTTTTATTTTTTTTGTATTTTTGTCTGTTTGTTAGCACGATTCCGGCTAACCGATACTCCGATTGCAATGAATTTTATGGAGGTCTTCGAAATCTCTGAACTTAGAACTGCCACGTTTTTGAGCACAATCGAAAAAAAATTTCTCATGAAAATCGCAATTTTACGATTTTTTTCGATTTTTTAAAAATTTCTTCGACTTACAACACCTACATGCTTTGTCCGATTGTAATGATTTTTTCACAGAACCTTAATTTTATGAATTGATATATTCGTGTAAAATTTGAGCGTTATCAAAAAAATATTTTTTACAAAAATCGCAATTTTACGACTTTTTTCAATTTTTAAAATTTCTCCAGCTTATAACACCTACATGCTTTATCCGATTGTAATGATTTTTTTACAGAACCTTAATATTATGAATTAATATATTCGTGTAAAATTTGTGCGCAATCGAATAATTATTTCTTATGAAAATTTCAATACGATTTTTTCCTTTTTTAAAATTACGAATCATTAAAAAAAATTAAAATTTAAGTTAATTTTTTATTAAATTTAATTAAATTTTTTATTAAATTAAATTTAATTTTAAAAATATCTTCAACTTAGTAATGATTTTTTCACAGAACAACAGTAAATCCGCATAACACATGGCAGCTCAATGCACCAATTACGCTCATCCAACAACGCGGCGGGACTTAAGCGTTTTCCTAGTGCTAAAACACTTGATATCTTTGTAGAAGTCTCGTGCCGCGAAGAGCCTTGCTAAATTACGTGAAACTAACATGGCACTTGTAGTTGGTTCTCCCATAAGTACTCCTTACACATGGAAGGGAAATGACTTACTGGGCAGTCTTTGAGGGCGGGCGGCAGGTCGTTCCATGGGTTAACAACCCGAAAAGAAAAAGCACGTCGGCCGAGCACTCCTTTGGCCGGAGGGGGTTGGAGGCGGGGGTGCCTACTATTGTCGCCTCTCAACACGCGGCCCTGGATGATGCGCGTGCACACGTCAAAATCAGTGGCGCCACTGAGGCATCTTTTAAAAAACACCAGGTCGGTGTATTGCGGTGCATGGTCATTGGCATAACCTGCTTCTGGTCACAGGGTGGGGGGATGTTACGGCCATGTATGAAATGCAATGCCCTTCTCTGCACCCTTCAAGCTTGGTAGTGTTCTCAATGGTGGTTGGGTGCCATGCGGAGAGGCCGAAAGTCATGGTGGGCTTAACTAGCGACAGGTAGGCCATCCTCTTGACGCGCGGCGTGCACCCGTTCAGATTGCGGGCCGCGAAACCCAGCACCTGCGCCGCCTTGGCCCGCACAATATCGGTGTGAACGTTCCATCGGAGGTCGCTTGTGATAAGAACATCGAGGAGGTGCTGCTTGTCAACGTACTCGAGTGAGACACCATCTATGGTGTACAGGAAGTATAGTGGGGTGCGCGCGCGCGTGATGTCCATCATCTTGCACTTGAGGGCGTTGAGCGACATGCCATTGTTGTCGCACCAAATCTGAATGTCGTCTAGGTCTGCTTGAAGGGCGTCTGCATCCTCTTGGGTGACCACGATGCAGTACAGGGTGACGTCGTCAGCGTACTGGAGCATTTGGATCCTTGCCGAGGTAGGGAGGTCGGCTACGAAGACGTTAAACAGCAGGGGGCCAAGCACACTTCCCTGGATGACGCCCGAGGGCACGTCCCGGAATTCTGAGCGCTCGCCGTTAAACTGGACGAACTGCGTGCGGCCGACAAGGAAACTCTCGAACCACCTAAGCAAATTGCCCTTAATGCCATAATGCTCGAGCTTGGATAGTAGACGCACGTGCGGCACTTTATCGAACGCTTTAGTTTAGACCAATCGAGAAAGACACAGTGAATGTGAGCTCCGCTATGCTCGTCCAGCGCTGCCGTCCATGCATCAATGGCGCCGGCGAGGAGAGTGGTGCAAGAACGGCGCTGTCGAAAGCCGTGCTGCGCCGCAGGGATGACGTTTTGGCTCTCAAGGAACTCGCTCGTCCGGTCTCGCACAAAACGTTCCATCGTCTTACCGACCAGTGAGGTGATGCTGATTGGCCGGTAGTTCTTTATGTCTCTCTTGTCGCCGTCTTTGTAGATCGGTGCCACAGACGCCGTTTTCCATTCTGTTGGAATGCCCTGTTCAAGCGCCATGTTGAAGAGGTGGGCAAGTGAGTCGCAGAGAGCGTTAGCGGAATTTTTTAGCAGGATTGCAGGAACGCCGTCTGGACCCGCTGCGGTATTAGCCTTGGTCCCCCGGAGAAGCTTTTTTATGTCAGCGGGCAAGCAAGTCAGCTCGCTCATGGTGGGCTGCTCTGAAATCTGGGTGGCGGGCGCGTTTCCCTGATGGACGGGGAAAATGTTATCCGCCCGCGAGAAATTGCTCTGGAATGCCTCACTGAAACAGGCTGCCACCTCCTTAGGGTCTGTCACGGTTCTTCCCCCTACCTTGAAACTCGCTGCATCGTTTGGAATAGTTGCCTTAGAATTAATGTAGCGCCAAAAGAACTTTCTGCTGTCTGCACCTCGCCCAAGTCCCCACATCCAGTTGTCCTTGGCCGTCCGGAGGGCCACCTGTGTTGATCTTCTGGCAACAAGATAGGCCTCTCTTGCGTCTCTCAATTTAGTTTCCCGCCAACGGGCAAACAGTCTGTCCCGGATGTCGATCATCTTTTTTATGTTCTTGCTTAGCCAAGGGAGGAGTCGGCGCTTGTTTCCCCCTACTCTCCTTTTCGGAACATGCTCTTCTGCGCACTCGAAGACGATACGCTTCCAGTTTTCCCACGCTTCGTTGACGTCATCCAGCTGCAGCATCTCCGGCATTCGTTCAGAAAGCGTTTCGTTCAGGGCTGGCCAGTTTGCTTGGTTGAAATCAAGAACCTCTCGGGCTGCACTCACTGGACGGATGGCAGTCAGTGAGAGGGTGGCGAGAACAGCGTCGTGGTCGCTCACGCCCGGCACCACCTCCACCATCGAGACGATGCTGGGCGCATCGCAGAGCAGCAGGTCGATTGTCGTCTCACTCGTGTTGGTGATTCTGGTTGGCTCAGTGACCAGTTGAGAGAAAGCCAGTTCAGCAAAAGCAGATATAAAATCCTTGGCGGTTCTATCACGCCCTTCCGGTGGGTCCGAACGCCAGCATATGTTGAGATTAAAATCGCCAAACAAGAGGCAGCCATCGAAACTTGGCTGCACAGCAGCAACTAGGTCCAGGGAGTGCAGAAAGTCGGCGTTTTGGGCTGCATCTAGGCATGGCGGACGGTATGCTGACCCCACGAGAAGTCGCAGGTTGCCGACTTTGATATACGATCCTATCAACTTCTACCTATATATACTAACCTATCCACTAATAAAAAATGATTTGCATAGAAAGAGAAAAACAGAATCAATGATATAAACATTGAGATCTACTGAAGAAATAAAACTAACCCTTGCTTCAAGAATGGTACATAAGTGCAATAGATATTAATTTTTGTATGCTGCAATTTTTACATGTCCCCTTCAGCCAACAAGTGGTTAAGAAATAATTCAATACCCTTTTAATAGAATGGACGTCGTAATTTATTTTTATGTGATGTTCATGAACAAATACTATTCGAAATGGAGGGTTAACATGGATTACGTCGTATACAGCTTAACACTATTATAAACACAGCGTCCAGAAACTTTGGAAACTTGCCAATATCTGTAAATGGAATGTTATAAATCTAGAGGAAAAACGCATGTGTTAGACTGAACAATGACCCTGTATTCATTATACTTGTTGACGTATTTAAAATGTCATTTTTTCGAATTGCATTCCAGCATTTACCTTTTGACTATGGATAACATTAAAAAATAAAAAAATAAAAAAATTCAAATTTACTAATTTTCTTCAGTTATTCCAGTTCAGTCGTTCAGTTATTAAATTTAAAGCCGACCAAGCCAACCATGTAAGCGCCGACAAAAGCGACGAGCGAACAATGACCAACTAGAGACCGGCAAAGATAAGTAGGAAACACCAATCAATCAAGTTGTACACGATTCCTCCCGCGAACAGCGCCAGACTATCTACCAGGCTAATTCGGAACAAACTTGGAATTTATATGTGCCTCGTTGTTTGGATTTTTCCAAAGTCACCGTTAACACATTCCTAAACCAAGAACTGACAGATTTAAGTCCACATCGAAAGAAAAAAATTCTTCATCTTAGAACGGAATCGAACCTTGGAACTTCTGCAGTGGAAGCGCGGAGGTAGCTACAGCGAAACGATCAAAACAAAGAAGAGAAAAATAACGTAGGTTAAAATAAAAATATAATATAATATAATAATATAATAAAAATATATAATAATATATATATATATAATATATAAATAATAAAATAAATAATATAAATAATATAATAATATAATATAATATAATATAATAATATAATAATAGTATTTAAAAATATATATTATATATAATATAATATGTGATCCATTCCTAGACCTTCAAATAATAGCCATTTAAATCACGAATCACACTAGTAGGCCTAGTAGTTTGGAATAAATTCCTTTCCAATGTTATGCATGCGTAGAGCCTAACGAAATATAATATACCGAATTTAAATAATATTAATTAAATAATTTTAAATAATATAATAAATATATAAATATTCTGATGTTGTAATCTTTAAGTTCCTACAACAATGAAGTAATTGTAACCTATCACTTGAACCATAATAATCATGAGTTATGGTATTAAATCGAGTTTCCACTGTCTATTGTTCGCCGAACCATGTGTATTGTGTATTCTGGGTTCACCAACATCAGATAATCTCAATGGAGTCAGCTAATGATCAATTAGCAATTAACAGTTGATATCGCTGGAACGACGCGCAAACTTGATGTGATTATGAGATACGAATATAATTAGACTTAGCGGTTAGGTTCTAATTAGGAGCACACGGTATGAGGGTTAATGATGGGGAAAGTGAACTTTGTGGATTTGATAACTGCCTGTTGTTATTCGAATTAAATTTACTAAATATCTTGATATTGAGCAGCAAACATAGATACTGGTTCATGTTGCCGTTGGACTGAGTATTCTTGATTATTGTTAAAACGTTTTCTTGCGGAGCCCGTTTTAAATGACTTCGATTTTTAAATACGAAGTATTTTATTAGAAATAAGAGGGTGTTTATTTAATCAAAATCAAAATTCAAAATTTGAGTTCTTAAAAGCAGCTAGCCACAATGCAAATTGAAGACTGAAATTCATTAAGGATCTGACATAAATAGGAGAAAGTGTGTTTGAAATAAACAATTGTCGTCTTTTGTAAATATTGTCTCCCTTTATAAATCAGTATTTTAAATGACTAGGATAGATGTTAAATAAAAAATGAATAAATTGCAGAGCAAAGTAATTTTGTTATTTGTTTTTTTTAAATTCATTTAACTCCAAGCCAAGTCTGTAGTAAAACTGACTTACAAAGGAGGTCAACTATATAAAACTAATGATATAAATGCAGAGAAAGTAATCAACTGTTGATAGTTATATTTTAACAACAATATGAATGACAACTGCTATGAAGCAATAACTATGTCGTTAAAGCGGGCTTATGCTTAAAAACTTTATATTCATACTACCCAACTCATGGGAGATGAGATGTGTTTGGATTTATTCATGTGGTCTTTCAGATTTGACAGCTACATTGCAGTCTTCTGTTGGATTTATGTCATGGAGGTCAACATTCACAACAACTAGCAGTTAAGTACAGGTTGTTCTGTTGTTTCGGTGGCTCTTGAGCTATGGCACGTTAAGCCGGAGGTTCTGGGTTCGAACCCCAGTCGGGGCAAACTTTTTCGACAACTGCTATGAATCAATAACTATGTCCTTAAAGCGGGCTTATGCTTAAAAACTTTATATAAATATAAAGTAAGACACCAATTTTTATAGATTTGAACCTGCTAGTTATAAATTTGAACTTTGGTCAGTTTTTAATTGTTCCATCCCTTGAACCGTGATCTGATAAGTGCTACTTAACTTTCAAATATAATCTTTATTACACCTAAAATAACAATGTTCTTATCACATTGTATCAAATTGTTTCCTGAAAACAAACAAGCGGCCTTGTGTTCACGAGAGTGGCCTTCGGTTCTTATCGTGTAAACAATAAATTGTGAGGGTGAAAGCAATAAATCATTTTTACGAGGTTCAAGAACAACCGTTTTAGAAGATAAAAACTTGAAAAACAAGCGGTGGAAATTAATTGTGACGTTTTTATCGCTAGATCGCAGGTCGATAGATCAGATGTAAAGGAGTCAACACCTTTACCGACCGAACAACACGCAAGACTCGACAATTACAGTGAATAAAACAACTATTTAAATACATGCAACATGTGTACTAACAAAACTTAAACATAATATTTTAAAAACAATTATGTAGTAAAATCAATAGTTAATTGTAAACAATACAACTTAAATGTATGTTCTATTCAAATTATTAAAAGAAAGTGGAACACACCACCTACTGAACTAAACCATTACTACACTGGAGCTTATAATATGTTGGGGAAACTGGCCATAGGTGCCAAATTTCCTTCATTTTCTTTTTTAAAAAAATGTAAGTTTAGCTAGAATTTGAATTATAATACATGATATTTTTTTGCGTGGTTCATAATAATGTGGCTTTATAAGTTTTTCTCAGTAAAAAAATGGCGTATTTTGTAGTTGGAACCAAAATGTCGTATGCGACGGCCTATCTTTACCTCAGGCGAGCGCGCTGAGATTTAGAAGACCTTAGTCTATCCTACTTCTGAAGAGCATGGTCGAGCAACTAGTAGGGAGAACGAGTCTAGTAGTTTAAATAATATTTTTTTTAAATCGTATTTATAGTCCCACCCACTCACTCACGTAACTGATTTTCAGTGGGGGAAATTATAAATTTAAATACGCCTAGCCAGCCCAGTAGGCGCCGACACCATCGACGAGCGAACAATGACCAACTAGAGACCGGCGTATTTAAGTTCGATACACCGTTCAATTAAGCTGGACACGAATCCACCCGCAAACGCAATACCAGAATCAACAAGGCTTATTCGCAACAATCTTAGAATCTATTATGTGCCTTGTTGCTAGAACCGTTACAAAGTCATCGTTTACAAATTCCTAAGACAAGAACTGATGGACTCAAGTCCAAATCAGAAGTTGAAAAACTTCTACCTATATCGGGAATCGAACGCTGGACCGTTTGCAATGAAAGCAGAGACTTCTAACCACACGACCAACGAACCAGTATAGGAAGGTCGTTTTATCCAAGGTCTTTAAACCAACTAAACAAGAATTTACCGTTGTTCTGAGCATCCAAGTAGGTATAATCTTCCTCTGGGCAGTTTATCCTCCCAATGAACAAACACCTTCTCGCCCAGGGAGGGCAGTTAGCCACATGATGCGATCTATAGCCTTGTAATCCGTGTTTGCGGGTTGAGGGAGGGGGTTGTGTAACGAACACCGCCTGTAGTGTTGAGAAACTAAGAGAAACATCAGAGGGCGGCGGGTGATAGATGAGTTTCAAGGTTGGTAATTTAACGCTTTAGGTACCGTCTGAGGTTGATAAATGCGCGCGCAGGAAATCTTTAATGATCAAATCTCTGACTTGACGAAACCCGTTGTATGTCTTTCGAGAAAAAATACATGTCATTGTTTTGAAACTGTCTTTTATACATAATAACTACATAACTTTGTATTAATTTTCTATCACCCAGTTAAAATATACGTTTTTGCAAAAAGCAGAAAGTGACCAAATTTAATGAAATATCTAGCCCGTTGACAAACGATATACAAATTTAACCGACATATCTTTCAACCCTAGTTGTTGAATGTCATAACTATTCAAAGGTAAAATAAGACTCTAAATTGTTTTGTCCTAAGTGAAGAATGCGGAGGTAAACCTTATTTATGACTTGTTACGTTGAAATCATCGACCTGAGCCTACACGTAGGCAGTGTAAAGTCCATAACAGTTCAATCCAATACTGAATGTTTTTCATTTTTCCTTTTTTCTATTCAGAATAATTTTTTATGTGTGTACTCTAAGAATCCATTTGAGCATATTTAAATCGCCTTGTTATCTTGCTACAATAGCGTCGTAGAACAAACTTATTTACATTCGAGGACTCTATGGTTATTATGGAACTAATTCGAATGGTATTTATCAAAACGTAAGGTAGCGTGGTAGGTTCTGCAACCATCACCTTTAATAACACCGGCAAAATGGTGGGCGAAGATGACCGGCCTCCTGAAAATTAATTATCAATAACGGGAGAGTTTTTCTCGTCTCTGGACACAACCAACAGGGAAAATTAGTTTTGCAAACGTTAAACGGATTAGGAAAATTAGACCCCTAAAATCCTGGAACCTTATTAGTCGAGGTAGGGCAATCTGGGGTATTATTTTGTGCTGAAGGGGGATGTTCACATTTTGTAACTCGTTAGTGCATATTCATACTGACGGGTAACATCTGCCCGATGATTATGATGCGATGCTTAGTTTTCAAGGCAAGATGTGCACACATGTATCGGGATAGTGGGTTAGGAACCAATATCTACTGTCTAAATTTTAGATAAACGACACGGACAAATAAATAAGAATAACAATTTAATTTAAAAAAATTGACTGGCAATTCCTCCTATATCTCATTTTAAAATCTAAATCGAAAATTCAGATTGAAAATATTGCCATCAGAAATTTCTCATTGATTCTTTGATAAAACTAAGTAGCTATCTTACTCAATGTTGTTCACCGCTAATTTAGATAGTAGGTTCTGGTTATTTACCCAATTTTTTACAGCAGCATTGTTTACGACTAGACGAAGTTCGAAATCAAAGTTAAATAACCACGAGAACGCTTTGATTTACGTCGTAAAAGCTCGTTCGTTCTTTTCAAGCTGCGACTACATTTTAACATTGAACAAGATTGTTTTTTTGTACAAAAAAAGGAATGCATATCGGCCAGACCAAAGTTTTCTGGCACCTACACCATTACTGAAAGGGAGATCAAGTGACATGGGAAGTTAGCCCGACTCATCCACCAAAAAATATTTACCCACCGGATAATATTGTTTTTAGTATTCTTCTTAATAAAGTAGTTTCTCTCCATTTTTGTTTCTCCTCTACCCGTAAACGTAATTGTTGATACATAATGATAATGGAACACAAGAGGTAACTACAGATACGTCCGATGAAAGTTTTATAATGGGTGTCTAGTTGTTGGCTCTGGAGTACAGATCGCCTTCTGCGTCGTCCTATATTGACCTGTTGCTTGGCAAGGGTGGTTCCATCAACACCCTCTCTAGGGGTTAGGGGTCAGGGTGTGTCTGGGTGTATAGCACCCGGCAGGGACCTTCGATCTCAAGGTAAGGGTGAATACCTAGGGAGTAGAACACCAATAACCTCAATGGTACAAGCTACCTGATAATTTTATTATTTTATAGCTTGTAATTAGTATTGTTGGATTAGACAACACGATTTTGTCACCTCTATCTTAACGGTATCAATCGTGTTCGATTCCAGTCATGTAAACCTGTCCGCTGAGTCACGATACAAAATTGATCCAGGGTAGACTCTAAAAACGATTTTAAAATATATATTATTTTTAGATATGTTTGTCAAAAATAACTTTGAAATATGTTTTATGTTATTTGTTAAATTAATTACATGACAATCCCTTAAGTTTTAAATATATTTGTTATCGTTTTAGATAAACAGAATATTATATGGTTAATAATTCACAAAGAATACATATGATAAACTTATAATATGATGATATGATGTAGGACTCATTTAATGTTACTTTGGTAATGTGTTATTCCTGTTTGTTCTGAAAATAGTTTCATTTTGTCTGTGTATGTGAGTAATATTATGTCTTCAAATGCAAAGGTTCAGCGCTGAAATAACAGAACCCATCAAATTATGCGAGTTCTGTGAAGAATGAAATTGCAAACCACGAAGTAGCTGTATGTTTCTTTGTCTGATGTTATTTCTGAATGAAATATGAAACTTTTAGTCTATTTATTCACCATGATTACTTCAAGGCACAAAAATGTAAAAATAAATATAATGCCATCAGACGGTGTTTTTAAAATTAAGCGCATCAATTTTTTAATAAGAAAATACAACAAATAACAAAGTGTACGTACAGCGTTTATCTGTATAAAGAAGATGGTTCAAAATTATTTTGAATTAAATATTAATTTGCATCTAGACGTATTTTATTATAGTATTTATATTTTAAACTGTTAACAAAATATGGTTATATAAAGGGATTGTATTACTAGCTGTAATTAAATTCTTCGAAAATTCTTGAAAGTTGAAAATAAAATTAAAAGTTGAATTTAAAAAAATTCATCATAATTAAAAATTTATAAATGTATTAAAGAAGTGTTAGAGATACTGAACATTCCTCACAATTAAGAATCATTAAATAACAATTGTGTACAAAAAAGCAGTGATTTCTTCGGCAAGTTCTTCACCTGCAGAAATAATGAAAATAAAATCCCGCCAAATAATTTCAGAGTTTTTGATTGAAAACAAAGTTCAATCTTGCACTTTAATAATCTTCCACAAAGTAAACAAGTATCCATTAAAAGGTAAAGAAGCAACGCAAAACAAAGAAAAACAACATATTTCTCAAAAGCAAAAGATTCCCCTAGGAAAACTCACAAAGTTTTTAACTTTAACAAAGATATATCTCGTAGCTAGGTAGAGTGGTTGGTGCCGTTGCCCCCCCCCCCCCCCCCCCCCCCGCGGTTTAATGCGTCTGACGTGTACCAGCACTAGTAAATTATTTAAGGACTGCGTCTGATGAAATATTACAAGGTGTAAAGGTTAATACCTTGGTAATATCGTCAACGCGTCTCATTATGCGTCTGCTCAGAGAATAGTGTGATGTTGAGTAGGCCTAGGAGATCTTTGTGACGTACGCAGGCGTATAGGGCGAACACACAATGTAGCGTTTATTTACTTTATTAATTATTTATTCAGTCTATTCTATTTGATTTTCTATTCTGATTTAACAATGGAGGACAACTTAATAAAAGTAATTACATAAATTCAGACATAATAATGAACTCCATTATTAATTATAATAATATTATTCTAAAAACTGAAACTGATCGTTTTTTAAATTTATCGTTGCATAGGTTAAGCTAAAAATACCATAATATTAATGTTTGATTTATAAATAATTTAGTGGTTGCTTCTGTGTAAGTTTGGAATTTAGGTGTAGGTGTAAATTATCTAATTTGTGTTTATAATTTTACTTTGTCATCTAAACTAACAAATTTAAGAAACAATTGTTTGCAATTTGGTCTCAATTGTTTTTTATAACAGATAGTGGAATTAGGTTTTCACTTTCAAATGAACGAATAACAAAATCCCAAATTTGTGGGGTGTAAAAATTAGTCAAAATGTTGAGCCCTAAAACAACAATGTTTGTCTAATAAATAACACCAAAATTAGGGTTTGTGGGTGGTAGTTAAAAAGTGAAGGAAATTATACGAGACTCGACAGATTTGTTATGTTCATGACTACATTTACATTCACTTTAGTGTGGAACCATGGCATCAACCTAACACAACATGTAACATGTACTTACTTTTGTAAGATAAGTTATCAATAATCGGAACGGCATTCACATAATATTTAAACCGAGTGGTCTTAAATTCACATTGCTTACTTAAAAATTAAAGCTCATACTCTCCCAAAAGCATAAAGAACTATGTAATTTCCATGACAATTTCGCTCAAACTCCAAAACAAACAATAACTCAGGATCAATGATACGTAATCAGCTTAGAAAACTTCCACATATATCACAGAAAGTTATTTCTACGGTAATCCTCGAAGTAGGCTACTCTTTTCCTTTCCCATCCCTGTCTCGGCAAAACGGCCACCATTTTAAACTTTTGACGTTTGCTTTTATTTATAGCAACTAAATGCAAGTCTCAAAAACCTAACGAGCATTTCCCAACTAACAATCTAAAATGTTTATGATTTTTTATATTTTTTATTACGTCGATTAACCTCAAAATTCTCTGGGAGCAGTTTACTTAGTCCACAAAATGGCCGCCGTTTCCGTTTTTAAGTTAAATATACCGTAACGGTTGTTTTTACAACATGAACGGGAGAGACAAATGCTGGTTGAGATAATAATCTTTAAGTTGTTTGAAAAACATAAAAGTCAAGTTGAAATTAGTTAAATATAAAGCCAAGCTCATTAACTCTTGCAATAATTCCAAGAGAATAGTCTTGATACATTAAGAGAGAGAGAGAGAGAGAGAGAGAGAGATAGAGATTGATTGATTGATTGATTCTTTATTGATGGCGGGACTAGGCCTTTAAGCCTTCTCTTCCGAGAAAGAGAGAGAGAGATTGATTGATTGATTGATTGATTGATTGATTGATTGATTGATTGATTGAGGTCTTTATTTCAAGGCTAGATTAAGGCTAGTGAAACCTTATATTAGGAGAGAGAGAGAGAGGGGGGGGGATAGAAATACTGGGCCAAAAAAAAGAGTACCTTACACTATTCGTTTTAAAATAAATAAATAGTAATACAATAAATTTAAAATGAAATTAACAAGACAAACTCTGTTTTGTTAAACGTGCATTACGTTGAAAAAGATTAAGGCTACCATTCTCAAACAAAATAGTTTAAAATTTACAACAGTGCAGCTTCCTTTGAAATGTTGTGTTAAAACTTACGCTATTTGTTAGCCCATTTAACTTGTAGGGTGAGTTTGTTGTTTTAGTGTTTTTATTTCACTATTCAAAGTGAAAACAAAATATATAAGCTAACTTTCTTGTTTTGTTTCTAGTTCCAACAGTTGGTAGAAGTGTTCGGTTGATGGACGTTGTCGCTAACAGCAAAGTCTTTGAGTACTAAATGTATTGTTAGAGCTCTCACATGACTTACTCTGAGTTCTGGCACGTTAAACAGATTTACATGTATGTCTGTTCGGCTGACTGCAACCACAGTTGTTTTCAATTTTGCTCAGTTTTACGAACGCCAACATAAGGGCTCTACAGTCACTTTTTTATACTTTTATTTTTACGAGTTTGGATTAAGTGAAAATGCCAAAAATAAACCATTTTCGTTAATTGTTTGTACCTGATAAACAAAAAGTATTTATAATTGCAAACAGAATGTATCGTGATTCTTGTTTCCAACATGTGAGAGATAATGAAGAGACCATGAGGTATCGTTGTCCTGCAGTCCATGAACGCATTCTTGCATACTAGCAATGTTTCACGTAGGGCTTTCGTCGAATGCTACTGATAGATCGATTAGCTATTTCCAAATGCTTAATAGTGTGTCATATTTCCTCTTAAGAATCAACTACAGAAAAACCACGATGCAGTCTCTAGTTGGTCATTGTTCGATCGCCTAAGGTGTTGGTGCCTACAGGGTTGGCTTGGTCGGCTTTATATATAATGTTCCCCACTGACAATCAGTTACGTTACTGAGTGGGTATACACTCTTAATATTTTTTTTTTATTTATGCCATTTTCTTCATCATCACGAGTCGTTTTGCCGCGTTCCATCTATATAAGTGGTGTGAGTAGTACCATTAACGACCGCGTGGTTTTATAATAAAATGGCGCCGGTGCAAAATGTGAATAAAATGGTCATAAAATATAATAGCCACATTATCGTCTACCCATCATAAAACATCGTTATTTTTCACTTAAGGTCTGGCCTTAGTGATATTTGATGTAGGAAGACCTATAAAATTATGAGTGACCAAAATTGATACTTAAATATTATGATGTACATTTTATGATTTCAATTTCTATCGGGTATGAGGATTTTCAGAAGTGGTATAAAATTGAATTTTGAAATGCATAGGTAATTCGACAAAAGTACAGTTTATATATCTTAAAGTGTCAATTATCGAATAGATTTTTACAGTTATCAATAACTTTACTGAAATGGATTAGTATTAGGCAAGGTTTTACAATTATGCGTAACCATTAAAATATGGGAGTCCTGTGGTTATTCGGGAATCTATTATTTGGCAGCTTAAATAATATATTATAGTATTCTTTGAAATTAAAATATTTCGTTAAAAAATTTATGATCAAGAAAATTCCTTCTTGGTAAATCAGTTTTTATAATTATTGGATTGGATTGATGTTAAATACATGTATTTAATGTTATTATGGCCAATGTAGGGCGCAGTGCCCTCTTTAGCCTTTAGGGTAGTTGGGAAAGGATTGTCCGAGGGCTGTTTAAAAGGATTCAATCCCATTGATTCGCATTAACGACTGAGGAAAACCTCGGTAAAAACCTTCAGTCAGGATTGCCGGTCTAAACGGGATTTGAACCCGGGACCTCCCGAATCAGAATCAAACGATTAGCGCCCGAACCAACACTTGTAGAGATACAAATCACAAAATACAATACTCTGCTATTTTTGTTTCACCATTATTTATTATATTTTTTATTACTTTGAAATCCAATAAACAAAATAATTGGATTTTTCCCCGGTTTTTAATACGATATTTTCGTGACATTTGGCCCGATTCTGACCAATCGGTTGGGGCTTCAACGTTCATATTTTACATTGACTTAAAGATTATGGTGATGTAGTGCCTTTTGAAAGAAAAAGTTGAAAAAGTTGCTAAATATTCATAGATATAAAGGTTTTAATATAAGCCTTTACAGGTAATATTTTAAAAAAGCTCATCGATCAACGCGACTGGAAAAAGTGTTTGCGAAGCGGCCTAGTTATTTAAAATACGAAGACTGGGATTTCATTTAAAAACGTTTTACAAAATGGATTTCTTACAGAAAAGGCTCCGACTCCAGCCCATGCTAAACTGCACCTCCTGATGGTCCGACTGTTTATCAAGCATCCCCGAACGTGGGGGATATTGTTTTCTCTGCCGGGATTAAACGACGACAAAAACAAACGACCTTCCAGTTGTTTGTTTTGCTCTCGCGACAAGAAGAGGCGACTGTCACAAATCAAGGGGTGAAGAGGGGTGGGAGGGGGGGGGGGGGGTGACAGACCTGACGGGACAAAGAACAGCGGCGTTCATCATGGCGAAACAATTGAACAGCGTTTAGAACTTGGAGCCAGATGCAATCTACAACGTGTTGTACTGACGGGCGCAAACAATGGCGAGCGATGTTTGAAATTTAATTTCGATTTCAATTTAATTTTAAATGGAAATGATTTTAAAATTTCAATATATTTTTTTTAATAAAATAATTTTTCACTTAGCCTAAATATATTTTCCCGTTTAATTATATTTTTTCATTGAAATGTATTTTTTAATTTTAACATATATATTTCATTAAAAATAGTGTAATTAAATGGCGAAAATTATAAATATATATATATCAAACAAAAACAACATATTATTTTCCTCGTTATTATGGAGGAGCGGGTGGAATAGTCCGGTCGGTGATTCCAACATAATATAACGATCTCTTGTTGGTCATTTTGTTTACTCGACGATGGCGCTGGTTCCAACAGAGATGGCTTAGTATAAGTTAAGTGACTCAGTTGGTAGACTCTTAATACGAACTTATCAATGTATTTAAATTAAACCAATCTTAATGTTTCGAAGTTTATATTATATAACCTTCGTATAAGGAGTCAATTTACTTAAATATACTCTCTGAAGCACATAATGGGTAGATGAAAATGTTTTATTCCCGGGTAGACTAGATTTCCGATGACTATAGGCCGGTGACATCCTTAATAGTTCTAGTGAGAAAGCATCAGCTTTACTTCCATTAATTGCAACAATTTTTCTTCAATGTCACCAGTCCAACTGACAAAAGAGTTGACTCCATAAGTTTATATACTCATCACTCTTTTCTTAAGTGTTAACAAACTCGGTATAATAAAAATAATGACTTAATGCACTAGACATCAGCACATAAGCATAAGTACTTAAATTGCTAAGTTTTGAAGAAAGATTGTCTTCATAGAACCAAATCATATCTTAAAATCCAAAATGTTTTATGCGTGTAACCTAAAAACCCTACGAAATACCTCTAAATCAGCCGTGGCTTTCTAATCTGAAAGCCGTTCCTCCAGCAGGCAACAAGAAAGTTCGTTCTCTATAGAAAGCCACTAGCGCCATCTGGTGGCTGGGTTTGACAGCTCTGGTTTCAGGCAGAGTTTGAAAGTTTTTTAGTGGGCCCTACATGTTAACATGAAACGTTCGAATTTCAACGGGTCTCGGTTGAAAAAAAATTAAAAACAATTTGTAATTTAAAATGTAATTGGTGAGTTTTACATTACACGGTTTATATTTCCCTCTGTTTTAAATGTCGGCGGTTTAGAAATTCTAATGATATTTTAATTTTGTTTTTATAAAATGGGATCCATGTTAGAGTGAAGGAGAGAGAGAGAGAGAGAGAGAGAGAGAGATTTAGGCTTTTATTACAAGCCAGGATTAAGGCCAGTTAAACCTTATCTTCCATCCAGCCTTTATGGTGGTAGGCCTACAAGACCTAGAAAGAGATACATTAATGAGAGAAAATTCAGGAAAACTTTTTAAATTTAAGGACGAAAGAGAATCAACAAAAGTGACACATTATTTATTTTGTTATCAATGCAGAATTTGATTATATATTGTGTCTTTCAATTCATGGATTTGGATTAAACATTGTAACGTCTTTAACATGCTAAAGTTAAAGAGGGTTTTAAGTATTTTATTTTAAGCTATGTGCTACTAATAACACTTACTTTTTAATGTCACCTCAAACAAAGGCTAATTATCTGTACACCTGTTATCTTTTCAGGCCACATTCTAACGACGTTTCTGAAGAGCTCTTCAAAGTGCATGGGTCTAGTTTATGCCCCAGATAACAGTTATACCAGGATACCTCATCATTAAGACTTCTGCGTTATACTGGAATGTTCTAGAACCTTCCATTAAACATGTCTTAGCACAGCTTAATGTGAAGTACGACATAACTAAAGATACTTCAAGAATCCCAGATTATTATATTAGAGGAAGCACGGGTATAAGCGTGACCCAAACTAGGGAGCAAAGCTGACAAATTAAAAAGCTGTTTATTTGTCTTGATGGATACACAAACGAATTTTCATCTAGCGTTGACCTATTTTGCTTGTGATATTGGGTTTAAAGAGCGCGTTCATTTAAGTGGGACTTGAACATAGCTGACAACACTTTGTGAATGTTTTTTGTGTGGTTGTTATCGTGAGATGTGAGTCTCACAGACGGACGAATGGACGGATTGACAAAAAGTGTATAGAAGAAAGATTTGCTTCCGTTTATTGGACCATTGCGTTACTGTCATTTTAATATCTCGAAAAAATGGTTTGGTTAGGTGTACATTGGTTTTTTAATATTTTAATGTTCAATATAGAAAAAAGGAAGATAAAGCAAAATAAAGCATAGTTATAATTTTATTAAATAAGCCATAGGTTCTGGGTTTGATCCCCGGTCGGGGAAATCTTTTAAGGCAATTGCTATCATTCAATAAATGTCCTTAAAAGTGGGCCTTGTCTTAAAAAGCTTGTATTTAATTAAAATGTTATTTTCAAAAAAGTTCTTTAATTCAATCCCAATTATTGTGTTTAACAAAATTTTACAGCGAAAAAACCTCACGACAAAAAAACAAGAGTTCCGTTCTAGGACAACCTGTATTGAACGAAAAGTTCTCTGTTTGTTGAACAATGGGGACTTCCTATAAAACAAAACTTGAATTAACATACAGAAAATTTACATAAAAATTAATTAAAATGCTAATTGGTTCACGAGAAACGTGACGAGAAAACGAATCTCATATTTGTTTTACTCACAACAGGAAAAAAAAACTTGTTTTGAGAAGAGATATTAAAACCGATACCTTCGGAAAACCGGGTGTTTCAAAACAAAATTAAAAAAGTAAATCTTAATAAATAAACTTTTTCGAAAACGACATGGATGCTCATACCTAATAAAGTGAGAATCTTATTCGGGAGGTCAAGAGTTTAGATCCGACCACCATAAATTCTGACTGCAAGTTTTGCCGGGTAATTCTTCAGTCGTTTACGAAAATACCAGGGATTGAGTCCTCAAATGTGTACATTGCCGAGGATACTTCAGTCGTTAAAGAGAATACCAGGGATTGAGTCCTCAAATGTGTACAGACACAAAACCAAAACAAAGAAATTATTGTCTCTGCATTTATGTTTTTAGATTTATTAAGTTGTCCTCCTTTGTAGATCAGTTTTTATAACAATATGATAAACGTTATTAAATAAGCTTATATCCTACCTTTCATCTTGTATTCGAATACCGACAGTATTATAAATTAAAAAAGTATTCAATTCAAATGTCTAAACACTTGACTTAAAACTTAACTCTCCTTTAATTTTTTTTTTCTTTTACACTAGATTGTATTACACGTATTTTAAATAAGTCCTACCTAGAATAGAAACCTAAGTATATTTCATATTTCACACTCTCTTCGGAGTAATGCACATCTGTACCATGTTTACGTTCAAGATGAAATATAGAATTATTATTATAACGGTAAACAGCTGTTTATGAACGCTATATGTGTGGTAGATTTATCAACTTAGTTGGTTGTACTACTAGAATTATGTAAATTTATCAAATATGGTATTTTACTAATTCATCAACACATCAATAATTTACACAGTGCCCAATTAAATCAATCGCAGCATATCAAAGATCACAGAATAATGACACAATTCACAAATAAAATTTTGAACTAGAAAATACTTAAACCCACTAAACCGCCAATCTCCATTATTACTTCCATAAAATCGCATTGCTAGAAAAAGTGAAGCATATTTACTGTCTTGTCTCTCTTGCGAAGATAAATTTTCTAGTTTCTACGTTTTGCTGCGTCGTACGATGAATACATATAACTTATTGACCGCGATTGGGAAAAGCAATTTCAATTTCCGAAAGCTGATAAAACAGTTTTTAATGCAATCAGGGTTAGTTTTTTTTTATCTTCAATCTTTCATCAATGCAAAAGCTATGAAATATGAAAGTGTTTTTATCCACCGAGGAAAAATCTGTGTATATGTCAAATTATTACGAAAATGTTCCCGCGGGGGAGTTGCTGGAATTATTAAAAACTTTGTTGAAAGTTTTCAGAACTGAAGTTGATTTGTTTGGGTAAACATTTTGGTCGTTCATTTCTGACCCCTGAGGACGTAAATAATAAAACCTAAAGTTTTGGATAATATTAACTTACTGCGCAACCCTTCACAACGCTAGCAACAAAGTCAATTAATTGTAAATCATTGTAGAGTTTTTAAATGTATTTTTGATTAACTTTTTGTCCCATGAGGTGATTCGTTTGTCAATAGGTGAGTTTTCTACTTTTAAAAAATTAAGTCAATAACATTGTGTAAGTCTGTTAATTTTCCTTTAACCTAGTCTGCATCAACTAAAAACCATTTAAAAGTTATAAAAGTATATTTTTAAGTAATAATACTAATCACTCTAATGGAACCATACAAGGCTACCTTTAAAATCATCATCACAACATTCTCTTATTTTTTTTAAAAAAGGGGCATTTATGTGACGGAATCAATTTAAAAAATAACAATGTGATGTTTTGTTTGTCAATAACACTAAAACTCGTGTTTGAAATGGGAAACTCATTTAACTCAACCACTGTACGCTTGATGAGTACCTGACGTTTCAGCAGAATTCGTTGTTATTTATTTTTGAAAGTCCAAAAACATTTATTTAAATCCTATCTTTTTCACGTAAAAACAAATTCTACAGCGAATTTATATTTCATGTGTAATAATACACCTTTAAACAATTACTTAGGTAAATAATTAACCTTCATGTCTGTTCGTTCATTCGTCCATGTTAAAGCGTATTTACTCTCAAACAACTTTCAAACAGTTTGCTTTAGCCAAACCACCACAATCTAATAATTAAATTGAGGGAATGTTTGTTCTACTTGTTTAGGGGGGTGGGGGGGGGAGGTTTTTGAATATTGTCTAGATAAATATACACAGTTGTTATTACACACGCGCAACCCTCGAGCAATGGTGTAGTTTAGTCGGCCACAGAAATAATACGTAACACATTCAACAGGGTAGAGTTTTAGCCTTGTAGATGTTACTATCTTAATATGATCCTATAAGAGAGCAAAACAGAAGCATATTCATCACTTTCCAATCCGTCCTTCCGTGCGTGTCACGTCATACGATAAATATCTACAATTTAAGCTTTAATGAACAAGGGACTATGTTTTGGGTATATTTAGGGTATCAGGTTATGTAATAATAGTGACAGTTGAGAAGGTATTTTGAAACATCCTCATCTAATAGAATTTGAGTTTTGTTTTTAATATCCATTTTAACCAAACAACTTTATCAAACAAATAACGAAAGTGGATTGTTTTAAAGTAGTTTGGCTACTAATATTTTAGATTCTATCTTACAAGTTTTTGTCTTCGAATACAGTCACCTAATGTTGGGGAAAGTAGTCTCCAAAGCAATATCCCCTAAGAAACATTCCTTTAATTAAGGTGGAATATCTTCAGTCAATCTTGTTTTTAAAAACAAATTGGACATTCCATATGCTCATCAAGTTTCAATTAGGGACAATTTAAAACAAATTTAAAAGTCAAGACTTACAAGCAACAAAACGTCCGCCTCGCGTCAAAGTGGAATGAGAAAAAAGTGGGCAAGTTTAATCTAATAAGAATGGCAGAAACGCAATTAGTTTTTAATTTATTCGTTCAAAGATTAATTTTCAACATGGAAAGACGTTCCCTTCCCTTTCGGTTGAATTTGACTGAAATTGGAAAGAATTCAAGGGTGAGATTTTATATTTTATTTTAATTGACTTTTTCTCTTTGGTATGCTTGTGAGAAACATTTACGGATAAGTTTAGCAATTTAAACCTCAATTATGAATACCAATGTCAATTAAAAAAATATCAAAATGTGAATTCACTCAAATAAGTAATAAATCAAAAAACACATTTCTTAGTGTAAAATTGGTTTATGAATAAATCCACTCAAATGTACACCAACAAGGAGCAAAAGACGCATACGGAAATTGGAGCTTTTAAAATTCGAAGAAGAAGACTAAAACGTTGGTTGAACAACTGAATGAGAAAAAATAAAATAAAATAATTGTTAATTATTATTATTATTTAATTAAATTGAATTTAGAGGTAAAATATATTTTCATCTTGTTGTGAGAGTCATGCCTCTCTACCATCCGCCGGTAAATAACTCGTAAATGTTCAAAAGAAGCAAATCGAACGTGTGTATTATTGTGACCTAGGGATAAGGGGGTGGGGCCAGTGGCGGAACTTCGTTTCATGGGCCCGCCCGCAAAATTTATATGGGGGCCTCCCTAATAATACACACACATATAGGCTTAGTGTTGTATTCAGGCTTTTCATCCCAGGGGGGCTATATAATATCCCGGGGGTATTATATAAGGATCAAGTGCGGAGGCTCCCCAACAACAGCGCCGCAGGCGAAAATTTTGAAAATCAGTTTTTTTGAGTAGGTTTGGTGCGTTTTAGAAAAAAAGTTGTGGGCTGAATGCAATACCAAAATAATGTAGTTTTTGTGTGTTGTGTTGTGGACGCTGAAAGTTCCTAAATGTCCTCTAGATTTCACCTTCTAACCGCTAGATTCTCAAAACGATTATTTTAGCAATGAAAACAAATAGAATATTTTCCAAACATGGTGAAATACTGTGTTTTTTTTTAACTTAGTTTTTCTAAAGGGGTCCCCTTAACGGGCCTGGACCCACGGTCCCGCGGTCGCCTAGTTTCACCACTGGGTGGGGCTTATCCAACCCAAAGAAGGTACAACGTGACATTTGCACTAAATATATATGTTTAAAGCATTTCTAAGTTCAAACCCTATTTCACGACTTATTGTATATTTGCTTTCTTTTTTTTTCTCGCGTTGTTTTCTTAAGATTTTGGAGACAATCGAAGAAAATTAACATCTCTCATTAAAATCGTACTTTTAGGACAACGAACAGAAATAATCAATCATAAAAACTCATCCATCAACGCGACTGAAAAAAGCGTTCGCTAAGCGGCCTAGGTTTAGATAATATTGAGTTACCCTTTACTTTATATTGGTATACACATTTTCCTTAGTGATTTATGACCTATATGGTCTATTATAAAAACTCGCATAAAACACCAGAAAATCCAATTTCTTTTTCGTTCCTTAGCATCGTGGCGGGTTTAAATTCCCCGAAGATATTTTACAGCCCGGAATAAAGAAAAGTAAACAATCTTTTAAGAACTTTATTTGAAAAGAAGACCCGGGACGATTTAACAGCTTTTAAAATTGGTTCTCGATGTCGACACAAGGTTCGAAATAATTGGCGAGACGTAGACAATCGAATTTTATAGATTCGTAAAAGTTTGTCTTACAATGTTGAGTTAACTGAAGTTTCATGTCTAGTTAAGATCTGTCACGTTTCAAAATCGTTGCCAGAAATATAGATTAGATACATTCAATTATTTCGTTAAATATTAAATAAGCCCTCAATGTTGATTTATACCAAGGCCCCGAGTAGATAAACATAATATTCTCCCCACGTTTTAAATGAGTTTATTTTACTGAAAATTATAAATAGAACGCAAATAAACCAACAAGGCACCTACCACAAATGTAACTAGTGGAACTCATTACAATCTAATGGGATTGAGCTAGTTTGTGTTTTGTTTATTTATTATACACATATTTGTTTATTTATATTATGTAGAGTTAATGAATCGTGTTTTTGACTCCATCGTTTGAAAACCATTGTTAATAGATTAATATAAAAATAAATAAATAAACAAATAACTGCAGCTTGTGAAGTCCGAAGGATTAACGTCAATTAAAAACCGAAATTATTAACCCATTTATATTATTACTCGATTTGCTTGGTCGGGAAAAACTCCCGTAGGTAGAATTGTTAATATTTAATACAAATCAGAAGTTAAAAACCCATCTCGACCGGGGCTCGAACCCGAGTCTCCCACATTCCAGGTAGGCGCCTTAGCCAACTAGACCACCGAGACGGTAACTATTTAACTTCTGAATTGTAGTTGCATTGTAGATCTAATATCTTCTTAAACTTCTGAATAATATTAAATAATTGCAATGGATATACAAAGGAGAAATGCAGCTTGGGAAAGGGTTAACCAGGAAAGATGTTGGGATTTGGGAAGAACGAAATCCCTGAGGAAGAAGACAGTGAAGAGGAAGAAAGTAAAGTAGATGATGCAGAGGAATAAAAAAAAATGATGTCGGAGAAGCGTCAGGCATGGCTAGCCAGCTTCGATAAGCCCGGGGAGCCATAGAATGTGGTAGGAACCTCCCACTCCCTACCCGACTTAGTTGGAAATAGGTCTCGATATTAATTAATTAATTAATTATCCATTAATGTTATATGTATATATTAAATAAATATACCTTTTTATCAATAAAGCGATCATTTAAAAATCAGCATAATTGCCTAATGATACGTATCCAGCCTGTGAGGTAGACGCCGTATTGTCGTCACCGCGACCTAATGGGTTAATAATCCGGCCGGCTGACGTCCGTGATATCGACCGAGCCACCGCTGCCGGCCGTGTTAATTATTTACAACACGCGTAGTGATCGTAGTGGCCGTGCGTGGGGTTAATACGGGGTAATTGTACGAGAGGGCGGTGAGGTCGATACCAGACGAGTGCGTGCATAAACATGTTTAAATATGATAACACGAGGCTGTTAACAGGAGGACTGTTTACCTAAAATTACATTAAAATTTTTATCGAACAATATCATTGACTACGAAAGAGAAAAAAATTCACTTATAGTTGGGTTCTGTTAAAAAATAGATAATTTTTTCTGGTCTTATAGCTAGAATTATCCTGTCCGAGTAATCTGCATCAAAAATTTTAATAATAATTTTTTATTTCGTAATGAAGCAAATCATGTTCTTAAATCGAAATATTATATAGGTTAATTATTGTAAAGGTCTACCAAAAAAAAGTTCAACTTGTCATCATAAAAATAATAAAATTATAAGATATATGTGTAAATATTTCATTACAACTAACATATCATCTTGTATAAAACACAAATAAAGTTAAAATTATTGTGTAGGCTAATTCAAATTGCAGTATGGCACACCATTTTAAATAAATGTATAAACTTGAATTATAATTTCGGAAATGGTCGACAGATTACAAAGTAATGATCATTTTTATGTAAAGTTGATTGAAAATATAATACTTTGCCGTCGTGGCTTTGTATATCCCAAACTGTCTATAGGTAATTCTGTATACGTATTTGTATGGACAAACCATTCTCTGTGGACCAGTCCGAAAGTAGCTTGCCGACTTTGAAAGCTCTCCATATAACAAATACCTTATTTAAAATAAAACAATGAAAATTGATGGAAAAATCTTGTAAAATAAACAAAGACTTCAACACGATTTACGTCTAAATAATAAAAACGCAAGGTTATTTATTATTCTTTTAAACGAGATTGCATTTCCACATAACGACTAGAAGAGCTGACGTTAATACGTATTAGAACTGGGGGGTTCCCCTCCTAACTCGATGCACGACGCCATCTTGGAAGTGGATTCCCGCTCCCTTTGTCGGGATTTAATACAAGTCGTAAAGAACACAGCGGCGTTTTTACCGTGGAAAACCTCTATAAATTATAATAGGAAAGTTTATGTTTGTTTACTTCCCCCAAAGGTTTTTGTGGGTTATTCTCTGGGCTTGTGTATCAAGCAAGAACAGGGGGACAAAGCAGCTGATGTGTCTTGAATATTTGATTAGTGTTCAAGAAAATGAGGAAAAAAAGGAACAGATTTGTTCATCAGGCTAAACAAAAAATGATTGTTTCCTATTTTACATTGTCGTTATATCAATATTTGTAATTTGCTTAACAGCCGTTTATTAATAAATTCGTATTATGAGTCTACTCACTCAGTCATACAACTGATTTTCAGTGAGGGACTTTAAAAAAAAACGACCAAGCCAAGTATCACAACAATACCTCCCTCCGTAATTAAACTGGATATAACGTAGAAATAATAAAATCAAGGACCCGGCACCTCCACCAACAATGCTATTCTTATGGAGTTTAAAGTTTGCTCGCTCTACCCGGCACCTCCACCAAACGCGTCATATATTTGTTGTTAAATGATTTGTTTATGACAGAATACGGTCAATTTGAATTCTTTATGATAGAAATGATGATATGATATATTTTCAGTGGGAATAAACTAAACCTAAGCGACCAAGCCAACCCTGTAGGCCCCGACGCAATCGACGAGTGAGCGATAACCAACCAAAGGTCGATATTTTATAATAGGAAATATTGCAATCAGTGGTATGTACAGTGCGAACACCCGCGAATCAACGCCAGAATCAACAAGGCTGATTCAGAACTAAATTTATTATGTGCCTCGTCGCTAGGACGGCTCCAAAGTCACCGTTTACAAACACCTTAGACAAGACCTGACGAACTAAAAAAATTTAGGAGTCGCACAACCCTTCTTATAACACATTGCTTTAATATAATTCAGTTTAATTTCGCTGAGCTTGGCCCAACTCAAATGCGTGCGCTCATGTGTTGACGATTGCTGCTGAACAGTTAAGTATATTATTACCAATTTTGTATGAATGTTAATAGAGTATCTTTATATTGATATTCGCACTTGGTTGCCAAGAATTAGCTTTGAAAACTCAATGCAAGATGTCAGTCTAAAACGCGAAAAAATGAAAAATCGGAAACATGGATTTAGTTTCCGAAAATTCCCACCAAACCGTTTATCTCAAGATAAAACCAAATAAACCTGCGTGATCACATTGACGTTGATATCCAGTATGTAAATTTCCGTTTAAAAATCTGCACATTTGGAATAAAGTCCCGAAGTTCACCAAATTGAGTAAAATTAACGAGATTTCACCTCCCCCACGATTTAATAAAGCAGGAGTTCATCTAAAAATTCGCGCTCGGAGTTTAGATTGTCTTTATTAAAGTATTGTGAATTATTATATCAATGTTGTAACCATTTACCCCAAACCCCCCCACAAAAAAAAACAGAAAGCTGAGCGTCTAAACTCATCACCAAGCCAGCCTCAGCGAGTTTTAGTTTCTTGCATTTATGTAATTTTAGTTTTATTCAGTATCCTAATTTGTAAATCATTTTAAGAACTCAATAGGAAAGACTTAAAATAATAAAATTGTTTAATTGTCATGTTTATTGAAATCAACAAACTTTTTCCTAAATTTAAATCCTAATGCAAAATCATCAACATAACAATTTTTCCCCATTTTATTATTTCATAAGAAAAATTACTTTATAAATACATTTTTAACTAGAATGACACAAAATATATAGTTCGATTTAATTTTTTAACTTTTGTTCCATTTTCGAAATTTGATACATAAACACGTATGAACCACCCATAATATAACAATTTTTAGACGGCCGAATATTGACTATAGTGATGAGAGTTCTGTGTTTTTACGCCAGGTTTGTAATGTACAATGACCGTCACATTGAATTTCATGACCTGAATAGCTGGTTGCATTTGCATGTGAATACACTCACGAGTCGGCTAGCGTGTCGGAGGGGCATTAGGGCGCATAGTGCAGTTTGGGGTGGGGGAGTGTGAGTAAAGAAGAGATTGAAAGAGCTGATGTCTGGTGTTGGTGAAGTGAACAGATTAAGGTTAGGTTAAAAGTGTCTGGCTCAGTCGAAATGTGTCGGAGGTTTAAATGATAACACAAATTTATAATCCTATTAAAAGGGATAATTTGCCCAGAATAAAAGGTAATTACAAAACTTTTGTCAGAGCTATAAATTTCATTTACAAATTTTCAGATCATTTTCGGATGACACATCCTCAGATCGACATAGCCTGATGATGGATGAGAAATTGTCATCCGAAAATGGTCAAATAATAATAGTGGCCCTGGTTAAAGATTTATAATGACGTTGTTATATTACTCAAATTCGATAGTGAGAAATAAAAGACAAATTTAATAAATTATCATCAAAATGATATAATTTTTCATATAACGCACTTTCAATATTCCACTGTTCTATTGCGTAATTAGAGAAAAACGCACTTAAATCATTAAATTAATTGTTGTCCTTCTTTGTAAATCACCTTTTTAACTGGATAGGATAGACATAAAATTAAATAAATAATTGAAAAAGAGTTTGCGTATTTAATATTATTGTAATAATAATTTAATTAATGGGATATAAGGATATTAAATTATCTTAAAAATAAGAAGAATGAGTACAAAAGTACCAAAAATAGGAAGCAAAGCCTCTTTATCAACTGCGTGGTTCAATTTTGGTAGAATTGCCGGGTTGGAAGACGTCGGTAGATAAGTATCTAGTGGAGAGTGGTATCAGGGGGCTAGGAGACAGCAAGAGTATACATCCACCTTCTATTTGAAAGATGCTGGTCCCGCTCCCCTTACCCCATGAGTATCAACATTTTTTTATCATCCTTGTTAAAGGACAATGTCAACTCAAAACTCATGTCAATCTTTCTCAGCTTTTATCGTGAGACGTGACAAACGAATGGAGGATAGTCAGTACATTGTTGCATATAGAGGAGCTCTCCTCCCTAAAAACAAGATGTAAAGATTATGCGAACTCTCGACAGAAAATGCGAAAATCCACAGTTTTTTTGCTCCAAAATCATTTTTTTGCGTGGACAAAAAACAACTCTAAAGTATTCTACCGCTCTAGATTAATTTTGTTATTTTAGCAGCTATTCGGTTGAAAAGACAAAACGATTTTTATAAAATTTTGCAGTTTTCCTGTTTTGACATAACCAAAACCATTTGTGGAAAGGCTTTTTTTCGCCTGATTTCATACAAATTGAATATGTAAAACAGACTTGTTTTTTAAGTGTCTTAAGGGCGATCTTATCAGTATTTTCAGTGGAGATATCGGAGAGCGTTACGTGAGAACAGAATCAAAATATGTAGATATTCCTCTATGAAGTTCAACAAGTACGAAAGTACTGCACTTAAGAGGGCGGTGCTTAGGTCGCTCTGAAGACTCTTAAATACCCCGCATGTAACGGCATCTTAAATACACGTCTCCAGCCTCGAGATCGATAACGAATATCTACTTCACTCCTTGTCTCTGCACTCAAGCTCGGATGTCTATTTATAGCATTTAATGTCGACATCTCCCTTCTCCCTTTGACGCCATCTACGCACTTCACTTTGAATACACCTTGCTGTTACTTAGAGCCAACTCATGTGTTTCAGACGCTTACGTGTAATTTACACGGTTTGGTTTCAAGATGTTGTAGATTTAATATCGTATTTGAATAGGAGATGTAGATGGATGTGAAAATAATTAACGTAAAGAGGTAGCTAGTGTATAATTTATTTTGGAGATCTTAGATTTGAGAGCAGCAACACCTAATCCAGGCAGAAGGATTTTGTCAATGTTTAACTGGGTGTAAATTTATATTATAAGATTGTTTACGATTTAAATGAAAAATCAAATACATTAGGGTGCGAAGCTCTCATGTATCAATCACGTTTTGTATGTGTATGTTACGTATCAAGATAAAACAGAATATGAACTTCGATTAACATGCGATTTTTGTGATGATACAGAATAGTTTTAGTTACGCATGGGGTTAGAAACCTGTTTTGAAGCAAATATTTGTGCAATCGCTACCCACAAGTGATTTAAATAAGTGATTACATTGTGTTCTTCTTGATTAAGAAGCTTCCCCCTCTAATTGGGTAATCCAGTAACCGTAACCATGTTTGATAAAAAAAAACGCAAATTCTCCCAGATCAGTTAGAGCATTGTTGGTAGGACTGGAATGGAAATTATATCTTCCTCCTTCCATCTCCTGGTCCCCCTGAAGCATCATAACTTCAAAAGAAGCAAATACTCTCAAGGAAAATGGTCAGTTGGAGCATTGTATGTTGTGTTGGTTTATGTTCCATCTCCTAGCCCCCTGATAGAACACAACTTCTGAAGGTTCTGACAAGCCGTCGTGTTTGACATTATATCATTACTACACAGTTTGCTCAATGCATTATTCATATGTGGCTACGTTCTAGCTCAAACACGGCTCCTTACAACTTTACACCTTCTAGATAAACCATGACACAAGGAACGTTCGGGCCAATCGCGACTGGCTTTTCTTGAGGTAAGAACATTTAAACCAAAATACTTATACACATCTTACTTTAGGCCTACCACCACTGATTTCAATTTTGAAATATTTTCAAAATTGATCAATTATTGCACATGTTTATATGTATATTTTATTTTTAAGGTGTCGAACGCAATATTCGCAATAATATATTGAGATCCTCCATGGTTATGATAAAAAAATGTATTTCTCATTCAAAATACGATTGCGGGTGGTAACCAATACTTGTGTAGAAAACAGGTAATCCATTTTTTTTTTAAATTTAAGTGACAAGCGAGTTTTTAGTTATTTTTTAGGTAATGTGTTCTATCTTTCGATTTTTTTTTAAAGATTTGAAACGCTGGAAAATAAAGCTAAGTCATAAAAATTAAACCTTGTTTATACTTATATAGTTATAAATAATAATTTCGGGCACGGGTACGGTTCTACTTACGTGAGAAACTTAATAAATTTACGAATCGAGTCTACATGTATTTCCTATTAAGATGATGCCTTCGAATGAAAATTGAGCCTTTGTGTGTGATATAATTAGTTTTCTTTGCATATGACCATTGGCTTTTTAAAATAAAATAACATATAATAACCCTAGTTCGGTTTGTGTAACGTCATCAGTCGCTCATGATGAACGTAAAGATCCCCACCTCTCAACTTAGTTAAAACAGTCGGCGAATGAACCACCTTATTACTGTTCTGCAGCGTAGGTTTACATTTCATTCACTGCGATAACAGAATATTCCGTCCGACGAGTGACAAAGCCACACGGAATGTAGAGTTCAGCTTTCGACTCAATGACAGAATCGTCCATTATTAGCGACTGTGGCGACCGCAATTCCGAAGCAGCATTCAATGAAATTGCAAACAGAGAGATGAAATATTGTTCAGTGTTTAATATTTCAAGCGGTTTATGTCCGTTTAGTGGGGTTTACGTATAGAACAGAACTGAATTTCGATGGTTCATAATTTACTAACTACTCACAAGAAGCCTGTAGTTCCCTTATAAACGTACTTAAGCGTAAGCAGGGTAGGGGAACCCACATCAGGGAGTAAAGCTAAGCGTTATTGTTCCAGACTGAATTAATATTATAGGTTTCGAACTAACATATATATTTTACTTTGGCTTTATAGTAGGCGACTATGACGCTGATATATTAGTACTTTATACAGAAATTGATAGAAAAAAGAAAAAAATAGAAATAGAAATTTGGGAAAGAAAGTGACTACACCGGCGATCGAACCCGGGACCTTATTTTATATTATATTTTTCATTTATATTATGTATTATTAAACAGACCAAGAATTAGACAATCTAATTAGTGGCTGCATAGCTCAGTTGGTAAGAGAATGGCCTGGAAAGCCAAGGTCCCAAGTTCGATCCCCGGTGTAGTCACTTTTTAATTACTGTCTAACTTACTTACATAACAGGTCACCAACGCGAGTATTTTCCTTATAACATAATCAAAAGAGAGTCAATAATGTTATTTATTTGTTTTCTTGAACAATAATAAACAACTTACTACTACATCGTTTTTCCCAGTATTTCGTATAAAAAATGAATATTTACATGAAAATGGTTTCTAACTACAAAATGGGATGATTTCTTATCAATTTTGTATGATGTTTTTCGTGTTTTTATATCAATAGATAGCCCACACGATACACGCGATACTATTTCAGATGATTGTTGGTTTTGTCATCTGTCATTATTAATACAGGCGATCCCCCAACTTTACATCAAGGGCTAATTTTAGGGATAATGCCTCATAAAGAGTCTATACATTCACAACTACAATCTAAAACCTTATTCTTCGAATTTTAAGGGAAGTTTTCAATATTTCTCTAGTTGGTAATGTTATTGTTTTTAGGAATTAGATCCTACGCTTCTAATAAATATTGGCCAATATGCGTTTAATGTAGGCATATTTCTAGTATAACAAATTTTGCGCTTAAAATACAAATAATACCTATTAAGTCATCTGTAGAGGTGAAAAATATGCCTGTCCGGTTCCTAATAACGAGTTATTTTTATTCTTGAAAAAGAATCGAAATAAATATGTTATTTTTTAGGCTGAATGTAAACGAACAACTACTGAACAAACATCATAATCAAATTATATTAAGTGTGTTTTAGTATGACTTACATGGTACAGTAACTTTACAGTCAGTTAGGGCCAAGTATACTGTAACATACGTTGATTGGCCAACCACTTTAGTAAACGTATTGGTTTAATTTTAATTGAATGCATATCCTAATCAACTTATATAACACACTGTAAAATTAATAGTTTATTATAAGTTTATATGCGTGCATTTAATCACACTCGAGACTTAGAAAAGTTTATGGAGTGAAGCTAACTCATATGAGTCACTTTTCAGTTCGTCCGTCTGTTCATGTGTCACGTCTCACGTTTAAAAATGAACATAACCTCCGAGTGACACACGGTATTTAATTAACACCGCTCTTCAACGAGGATAATACAGAATAGTTTTGGTGACCCTAGGCGGTCGGAGGGCGTGGCTAGATTAATCCAGAGTTTAGTTTACCCGGCACCTCCACCAAACGGGCACCGCTGATTGTTTCCCGATTGTTTATGTATTTTTTCATAAACTACTTAGTTCAAAATTGATACACAACAGCAGAACTCTTGTTTTTATATACTTTTAATATAACTTTTAACATTATCAACATCATTTAACGTCAAGGAAAGCTAATTTATCCTACTTTTATGTGGTGTATTATTATATGATTTTTTTTAATAAAAAGAAGTCAAAACATAAAACAGTCCAAACCTTTACATTACTGTAAAGTTCTGTCTCAAGTCTACGCAACATCTCGTGCTATTTAGGCTGCATCACACACCACACAGAGGGTAATTTCTGACGCAATCTAAATATTAAATAAGGTGTCTTTGCGTTCGATACCGAGGAGTCCTATAGCCTTATTTAATTATTTTCTAATTTTGTTAACGAAGGCTAAATATTATCTCTTAAGAACTTGAATTAAATTTAAAAAGTTTTTACTATGTTTAAAAGTAAAGTATTTACTTTGATGCGTTTAAATTGCTTTGATGATATATCTAAAACCCTGATGATTTAGCTGTTGAATGTCCATTGCATATCGCTTCCAGATTGTCACATTCTCAATTAAGTTGGTCGCCTTAAAATTAAGTTACAATGCATAACTAGAGTGCAGACAATTAATCAAGAATCGTTTATAATGAAACCATACACATTACACTATAACCTGGGCTTCTAACGACTCCATCCTCAAACACATGCCGTAACGTCCTATGCTCGAGGAAGGAGTTCGACAACATGAATTTTGAACAATTGTAAGTAACTAATGACCGAGCTTAAAATAATAGTTATTTTTTTTATAAAAAGATAGTTTCTCCTGGATATGTGCAGTGAAATATGTATATATTCATTATCATTATTCCGTTAAAATTCAATATAAGTTTTAGTAGACTTGGATCTAATGTTCAATTTAAATTCACAACTAACGGCTATGTTCGTTACACCAGAACTTCAAAAGAAAACGTTGCGAACAACTTAACTGCAACATAAAAAAATGAACACTATCCTCCACTAATAATGCAGTACACCAAAGTCTTTATCAAAGAGTAAGAAACTCGATAGCCACTGTTTCAAGAGTCATGCATATTTTATTTCACTGAAGCAATCCGTTCTTTGAAAGGCCTTTTATGTTCTGTTCAACTTTGTGGTTTGCTATGAAGCCATCATCAAAGGAAATAAATTATAGAATTGATCTATTTTCAAAAAACATACTTTTGTGAGAAGGAAAATGGTTTCTCAAAGGGAGAATTTTGATACTTCATGAACCTGTCTAGTAAATACACCAGACTGCAATACTTGGATATAATACATGAGACTATACCACAAATATGAATGACAATTTATAATTAATAAATTCGTATTTAGAGTCTGCCCACTCAGTCACAGGACTGATTTTTATTGGGGGACATTAATTTTAAAGCCAACCAAGCCAACCCTGTAGACACCAACACCATCTACGAGCGAACAATGACCAACTAGAGACCGGCATATATAATGAAACTGTCTCTAAAATTACGTTTACTACACTTTATTTATCTTTCATCATATTTCCATTTATTTTTCTCTTTTTTTTTCGTTCCCTCCAAACCAAACTAATTCTTCTACCTGGTCTCGAAGTGGCCACACTTTGTTAACTATATTAATGCGTGGATCTTAAATTTTTATAAAATATCGACAAAAGCACGCTTAAATATAGAAAATTTTCCCCATTTACAATATTAATAAATAAAGATTACCCATGCCTAGGGGGGCATTCCCCTAAGCCCAAAAATTTTGCAGGATACACACTTTTAATATGGTTACAGAAATTTCTTGTTGGTTATTAAGAAAAAAAAACATTCCATCTATAAAAAAAACACTGAAAAAATTATTGTTGGTGTCTAATATTCAAAACGAACACTTGAGTGAGGATAAATCTAAAACAGCTTACGTGTTTAATATATGCAGAAAGTAGCTGAGCGTTCACTCGTAAAGTACAATTCCAATGTGAAATGAATGTCTCTACGCTCTGTACGTCATTGATTAAATTACAATTAGTAGTAATTTACATGTTATCATCACTAAAACGAAACTCTACTGGGTATTCTAACCCGGGCATAGAAGCTAATAGTCTCAAAGGAAGGTAATTCATCCTTTGATCATTGAATGAATAATTTATCCTTAATTAACAATGTCAACTGTACAGTCGTGATCAAAATTGTGTTTGTAACATAGCCGTTAAATAATTGATTGACTGAATTATTAATGAAAATGTAAAGATGCCCTTTAAGAGAAGATAATCTACATTTTTTTGTTTTAATTAAGAATTTTTTTAAAAGTAACGTAAATTTTACTCGCAGAGAAAAATCATAAATATTTTGTCAAGACTTTAACAAACCTGAAGCTTTGCACAGTAGCTAGTAAATACAATATTACGTACGCATATAAAGGGAAAGCCAAAAATCGACTAAAAACGGTTTTAACATAAATACGTTTATCTAAGATTGACAATTTATTTGGATTAATTTGTTGAATATATTTCTTTCACACTTTTTTAATCCATTCTCTAGTCAGTTACAAAAACTCATGTTTTTATAACTTTAGAGACTAAACTTTGAATACGTTCTGACTTTCAGATAATTTTCAGTTTAGTCCTGTTGAACAAGAAATTAATTAATTAAAACTGCGACAGAAATATTAATGCATCAGGAAAACAATATAACATATATTAAGAATTAAAATCAATTGCAACGTTTTCTCTAAAATTAAAATAGTTTTTTGCGTCAAGAATATTTCTTAAGAAAACAAAATTTGATTATTTTTTAATTTAAAAAATTAACTTGAACAATAATTCTGATGTCGAAAACATACTTTAATACGGATTTTTAATATTCGTAGATAATTAAATATGTGCTTAGAATATTAGGAAGTTCACACAAACACTATCAACAGGTAACTTAGTTTTAAAACACTCACTTTACCTTCAAAACGACTTAAAAACACTCCAAAACAATTCGCACTTCACTTTTAAAAAATTGTATTAAAAAATGATTTAATAATATTAAACACACTAGATATTTTCTAAAGTCACACACTTTCGAGTTTATGCAGAGTGGTTATCGCGACGTGGAACACAGGAGGTCCTTCCTCGCGCGCGGTTACTGACAGTGTGGTGGGGCCATGATATAACATGAGCCCAGCCGGGGCTGCCGTTACCAGGCAACGAGGTGTAAGAGGGGGGAAGAGGAGGGGAAGGAGGGGAGGGAGGCTCAAAGAGAAAGGAGTGTGTAGTGTGTGTGTGTTATATTTAGCTGTGTCTTTGTGCGTGAGGGGGTTGGGTGTGTATGTTTGTTTCATGTGTGTGTATGTTTATTTTATGTGTTTTGGCTGGAGGGGGATGGGGTGAAGGGGTTTGTTAAGGGAGGGGAGGGAGGCTCAAAGAGAAAGGAGTGTGTAGTGTGTGTGTGTGTTATATTTAGCTGTGTCTTTGTGCATGAGGAAATTTGGGTGTGTATGTTTGTTTAGTGTGTGTGTATATTTTTTTTTGTGTTTTGGCTTGTGGTGGTGCGGGGGGGGGGGGTAGGGGGTTGGGGAAGGAGAGAGGTTCGATGAGGGAGAGAGAGTAGTGTGTGCGTTTGTAAACTTTTATATTTAATTTGTGTGTTTGTGTGTTCCCTATTTATTTTTCTGTGTGACACGAATAAATTAGGAAAGGATGTGGTACAACGTTTAACGGAAAAGAGTTGTTGGTAATGTTTAAGAGTGTTTGTAGGCTGTATGAATGTTTTTTTGTTAGTGTGTATATATGAGTGAGTTTATGTTTGCTTTTCTGTTCTTTTGAGTTTTATATGCTTCAGTTTGTGTTTTTGACACTAAATTAAAATTTCTGTGTATATTTCGAAAATTTCCTAGCTTCCCCTTCATGTTTCTAGTGATTTTGTGTGTATATAAATTTGTTAATTTCTGATCATAGTTATAAAAATATGTGTGTGTGACAGTGGTTTGTGTGTTCACTTACAAATTAACCCGTGTTTTCATTGAACGAGATTCACTTAGTGTGTGATGCTTTATAATGTGCATGGGTTTATAATTTTTTAATTATGAATTCTTGAAAAGAGAATGATCACATAGCATTAAAAAAACTTTTTTTACATATGTGTGTGATCAAGAGCGAGTGAGACACAGATGCAAGTTCTGTCTGTGCGCATAAATGTGATGCCATTAACTGTACGTAAATGTTATCCCCTTTTATTATTAATGAGCGTGAAGATATCGGTGTGTATATTTTACTGTTTATTGGTGTGTACATCCTAAGTACGTAATAAATTGTAAAGTTTATCCTCAATAAATACACCTTTACTGCAAAATACAAGTTGCAATCGTCAGCTAGTGTGAGAGTGTGGGAAGGGGTAGAGGGATGGAGAGAGAGAGAGAGAGAGAGAGAGAGGGGTAGGGGCTTAGTCCTAGTCTTTAGTGGACAGTATAACTGACCAGCAGTGTGTTCGCGTAGATAGCGTCAACGTCGCAATTTGACGGCGCGAGAGGGGAGGGAGGGAGAAAAGAGGGAGGAGAGGTAATCTCCTCAACATACATCTCACATCAGCACTAAACCGAGTAGACTCATCTCGCTAAGACCAGGTATCAGGAGGACAGGAACTAAGGAAGGCGTCTACAAGATGGAGGGATACAAGCGAGGCGGGAAAAAGAGATAAATCCCAAGAAAATTGTCAACGAGAGCAAAGTAGGATATTATTCAAAGAAAAGCGAGAGAAAAAGAGGGAGGTGAGAATATAAATTTTTGGGGTGCGTCAAGAAAATATGTCTCATTTTTTCTGGATGTTTTTTTTTTTAGAGTGCAACAGACAAGTCTCTAAAAAGTGTCGTCTTTTAGGGTGGGCTAAAGAAGTCACGTCGGTAGCGAAATGCCAGGTAAAGCCAGGAAGGTTTGGACGAAACGTGAGAGGTACTTCACAAGGGTGGGCTGATGCCACGAAAGTGTCGATATCACGATGAAAGCAATATTAAATTACGTCTTTCCTCTTAGTTATTTAAACTGCAGTCAACATACAGATCACATAAATTTATACTAAACCGCTTCGATAACGCTTTTTGAAGTCGCGTTGATGGATGAGCTTTTATGGTTGATTATCGTTGCCCTCAAAGTACGACTTCTATGATAAATATTTATTCGATTGTCCCTAAAATCATGACATATCTAAATTTAGTGAGTTCAAAAGTTCCCATAAAATTTCATCAAGATCGGGGTAACCGTTTGCTCGGTCGCGGGCCAGATATGACGAAAATATCTCATTAACAATAAAAACAAATTGTTTAAGTACGATATTCATGAGAAATATTTCTTCAATTGTACCCAAAAACTTGACAGATCTAAGTTAAGAGATTTTGAAGGTCAAATCTAATTCTCACCAAGATCGCATAATGCGGTTTGTCCGGTGGAAAGCGAACAAAAAGACAAAAAAACCAACTAGTTTTTCTCAGGGAAGTGAAACTTTAATCTTGCTCAGCTATCAAAAATAATAAACAATATACACATTTTAAAATAGTTATTTTTTCATAGTAACGTACAGAAATATTATTTAACTGTTTTTTTAGATTTAAATCGTCTGCGTTTTATCACAAAACATGAATCTATTATGGCATATAATTATTTGTTTATGTTTAAAAGGGTGGTAAATATCACTTTCAAGCAGAGGAAATCGCGTGTTGTTATACGCAAATTAGCGCAAATTACCTTAAGGTTTACTCGCATTAAGTCGTTTTAGCCATTTAAGGTAATTCATCTTAATTAGAACGCTTAATGTTACTTATCTTCACGAAGCATAATACGCAAATACTTCTCACAATCACGTGAATATTCATTAGCATTAACATAATATTTAATAAACCTAATAAGTTTTAATTGTTAAATGACCTATGACTCGTCTTTTTATTCATAATGACCTCATAATAAATAATAAAGAACCTTTATTGGTCTCTGCAGCCAGAGCTGTTGCCTTGCGACACAGAATAACAATCAATTGATAAAAATAATACATTGAAATTAAAAATTTACATTTAACAAAGTATGTAAAATATAACCTACTTACTACATAAGTGATTTCTAAAAATACGAATGGACCATCGCAGAACACATACATTATCTATCCAACTACTTGTAAAACAACATTTTTTCCTAAAAGTTTAAAAATAATGGAATTGTCCCCATTGCTCCTATCATTAGCCATGTTACACTTATTGTGTTTAAATCATAAAAGTCTTTGTAATAGTTCACAGTCGGTTCATAGATGCCTCTTTTCTCGAGATGCTTCTTTCTTTAACGTAAATAAAAGCAATGTCAAAAAATAAAGTGAGTCAATCGGTAGTGATGCTTAATATTTTCGTGAGACGTGACACACAGAGATGACTACAGAAAAGTGATTATTAGGTGATCTTCACGTGTACTCAGTATATCTGGTGAGACTTCAGAACTAATTATTTACCAGAAGTGATATCACTTATGAATCATATTTCTGTCCGCGTCTGCTCCGGTCACTCCATGTAATAATAAAATCACACCGATGACTCACGTATTGTTGACGTGATTTCAAAAGGATGATATAGACTATTTTTGATGACCTGTCGTCCAGGGTAACTAATTACCACGAGAATTCTACCGCACCTCACAAGATGCATACTTAATTTATGTGATGCCATGTTTTAATTACTCGTCCAGAACTAATTCAATATGCAATTCTTTAAATAATCTTGCAGAATTCCAAGGGACGAAGGAAACATTAAAAAAAAACAGCAGAGTTTGCCACTTGGTGTACTAGACGCGCATAAATTGTTCAATTTTTGTTGCTTAACTTCAAGGTTATTGAGTTATATTAAGGTATGATAGATGACAGTGAAGAACAATTACAAAAACTGTTTTATGCGGGATTCGAACCCGCGTCTTCCATATCTATCACTTTGGAACTACATCTCAATCGTATGAGCCACCGTGGACCCACTTACTCTCAATAAGACTTTCCGGTGAAATGTATTGAACTTTTGACCTTCCGACTTCGCCTCTGTAGCGCAATACTAACTCTCTCCTAGCATGAAGTAGTGCATCGTTGCCAGATTGCCCACCTTGTCTAGTTCCGCCTCGCGCCGCTCACGGCAGCACGCACTGTTGTCTTTGTGTGCGAGCAAGCTACAAGTGTTTTCCTAGCTGGCAGCGGTGGGGAACAAGATTCGGGCGTAGGTACGGAGAGTATGAAACCGATGGGGGGGGGGGGGCATGGGTTTGTGTCTTGAATGGGTTTAGCTGTCCACACACTCCAAAATATACATATACGCCTAAATAAGATGCATATACTCATTTTATCTTATAATAATATTATATCAATCAATATCGAGCCCTATTTCCAGCTACGGCAGGTAGAGGGTGGGAGATTCTTGGTCCCCCGGGCTTATCGAAGCCAACTATACATAATTATATTAAATTGCAGTCAATTTCAATTTTTTAACTGGCAGTTTGAGTGTTAATTCATTTTACCATTCTATATTACTTATTATTATATTATTTAAACTTATGTATTTGTTTTTAACAACTATGATGGCTCCACCCTCACAATTAAACAAACTCGACTGGCGTAATAATCTTACGCTTAACTATCACATAAATAACAAATTTTGTGCCAAACAATTCACGGTGTTAAGATGCTTTGCTGCTGGTGCATCATTACAACATCTAGACTTAATAATCATGCTTTTAAAATATGTCTTCCCTTGTAAATAGGCTACTCTTATTAAATGAAGCAATAGAGGGCACATTGGTTGCAGTAGATAACAGAATATGCGAGATTTATTCTTTGCCAGTCTAATGATTCAGGAGTTAGTAGTAAAGAAGGGAATCAGGCATAACTTTCTATGGGGCCAATTAAGCTTTCTCTGGTTCTCTTAAACAATTTAAGATGCATGTATATGTACTTTATTTTAAGAAAAAAAACTAATAAATAATAATAATTACCAAGAAATCAATCCACTAGAATGAACGTGTTTTCCTCGAGCTCTCTCAGTGTGCATCTAGGCTGACAGGCTGGCTAGATGAGGTCACGTGATACGAGGGGGCGTGGCATGTCGCGTCACGTCAGAGGGCGGAGAGGGCTCGGTCGGCGTTGTACTTGTTTGGGCGGAAACTACTGGATAATCTAATTGAAAGAGGTATCAAAATTAGTTTTGTAATGATCTATTACAACATATTATTAGAGAGGGCAGCTCCTCAACATGTACATTCATAAAGAGAGAATTGGACATGCGCTTGAAGTTTTGAACATGTGTCACGAAGTGGAAATAAAGTGATATACAGTTACACACTTCTAAAATTTGTTTTAAAATAATTTATAAAAATAAATTAGGTTTCACGAATTTTGATTTTGTTAAAGACTATTTTTTTTCTATATTCTTGATATTTTTTCTGGCTGAGTAAGGCAAAATTTTGAAAATCTGTGACGATAGGGCTGTCCATATATGCTTTATTGACAACTTTGCAAAGTTTCATATACTTTGGATGCATCTTGGCCGAGCGAATGGTCATTTGCTAACTGCCAAATGTGTCCTATTTCTTCTTTAGTACGTTTGTCCAAGCTTTGGTGGGGGTGCCAGGTAAAATTGTATTTTGCGAATTTTGTACGTTATCCTTAGTTCTTCAAGGTCATCAAAAATATTCCGTATCATGTCAACAAAATCTTTTGTCAAATCGGAGGCCAATGTTCGGTTTTTATCGTCAAACGTGACACCTGCACAGAAAAGTATTGCATATAAGTTAGCTTCTCTCTCTAAAATATAAACTCATTCCATGTTAAACATCGTTTTCCATTTTCGAGAGAATTTATGTACACATACTTTCAATTTATCATCAACATGTGTCCTATCATCCCTTCCGAACCATCCCCATGAGTACAATTTCATTACTTTTCATTTTATAGAAACATCCATTACTGAATAATATGTTGAGATGAACAAAATACATACCCCAGATGAAATGTATTGTACGTAAGTAAGGATAGCAATTTGAAATATATACAGTTATTAAGCTCTAGGGATGTGTATTGTGTAAGGGAGCACAATACATTCTCGAATGAAGTGATGTATTTGCATAGGTTCAATTACGTAATGCAAGGACTAACGATAACTCTACGATGTTGCCAAACCACAGTGTTTGAATAATGTTCGCAACACATGGAAACAAGTTGGCTTTTAATCCTAGACCGTATAGCAGGAGAGACAAGTTAAGTTTACATAAATGTAACATATATTTGTAAGTGTATTTATTTTTTGTTTATTTTAACTGATTTAAACATGAGGACCATAAATAAAAAGTGTTTGTGTGTAAATGCATACAATGTCACAACAATGTAAAATAAGACGATACATTCTGATAAGGCTACTACATATTGTTAGGATCAAAGTTGCTATTCTGTTTTTTTTTTGTTTGCTTGATATAAAAGGCAGTACTGGTACTTAGTTTGTAAAAACAAAAATTAAGTTATATTAAAAATGTAAAATGAAATGAAATAAAATAAAATAATTCAAATGGAAATTTTGAAAAAAGAAGAAACAAAATATGAGAACCAAAAAAGAGGAGATACAAGAATACTTTATAAAAATAACGAAAATTAATATCGAATAATCTTTTGCCTGGAATTTGGACAATATGAAAGGGTAATTATTAACCTTTTAAATCTACGGATATATTGACGAATATAGAATCAGAATAAAATTCTTACGTTGTCCACTATCCGCTCAAATATAAACACTAGTCAAGTTGACTTCCGTCCCTTAAATACAATGTGTTTGTGACATGCCACGCTACGTTACACTGACACACTATCGTGTCTCTCTCAAGCTACCTGTAACCCAATCAAAATAAAACATGTGAAATATTAATTAAGATAAAGTGCGGCACATGAAATCCACGGCGCCACAAGGAACCACGCACGAAGGTAGGGCTGACACGGCTGACACGGCACTCTAGTGGATCGATGGAATAAGAAGTATGTAAAACAGAAGCACTGCTGACATGCTCACACGCCACGCCGGCGGAAGATACATTATACACGGGTATTTTTATTTTAACTTAAATATTAGATATAATTTCATTTTTAATTTAATTGAAGTTTATCCTATTCAGGTTTAAAAACTGATTTAGAAAGGATGACTATAAATAAAAGTGACTTAAGGAAAAAATAATTGTAAAAGAAAATATAAACCTTGAAAAAAGAAAAAGGAAAAGAAAATAATTAATAAAAGATTCACTCAAACGAATCGAAACAAAATCAGAAAAAGATGATCGAACGCGAGGTCTTATATTTCCTATATTTGGATGTAGAAGTAAGACATGCACACGCGACCAGAAGTATATCAAGGCCTGGGTATAGAAGTAGTACCTAAAGGCGATGAGTACACGGTAATATCTATCCCTCGACTAAGCTGTTGATTAAGTAGCTACGCTCCCTTTTTTAGATTGTGTACCCGAGATAGTAATATAAAATAAGTTTCTTCTCTGATAATGTTCTATTTTAGAAATATATAGATGGCTGTGGACCTGAACGAGTGATCGTAAAAGGCTCTGGCTGTAGCCGACCAATAACAATGATGGAGCGCCGGAGTATGATGGATCTCCTAGGTCGCTGGCCGGACTGTAAGAGGTATTTAGAAGACATCGCTTGACAACCAGGACATCCGTCTACCGGGACGTCAGGGGAAACGGAAGGTGGGGGAGGGGAAGCGTAAGACACAATCGAAGATGCAGAGGAATGTTGGAAAGTCGACGAGAGAGGATCGTTGAAAGATTTTTAACGTGCTGATAAAAAGAATCGTTGGAGCATTATTTGTGGATATTTATGAATATCGTCTTATGTTGGCGATTTGGAAAAGCGGGAAGGGTAATCCACCAAACCTAGCCATAAAGAGGAGGAATTTTCGTTATTGTAGCAAAAATCCTGAGAACATTTCAATGTACTTTACATTGCAAATTTCAAACGGGTTTACGTGTGTGTGATGTCAGCTATTATAATATTATTTATATGCATAGATGTATATACTATTTTCTATTAATAAATTAATTGAAATTAAAAGTTTGTGCAGGAAGAAATATTCTTAGACGCATAAAGAAACAAAAATGATCTTAAGCAAAATATTACGTAGTGTGTAAGCCGTTCTCCGTGTCACTAAAATGAGGTTATAACCACAAAAATGAGAAAATTCCATAACCTCAATATTAAATCATGATACTGAAGCGTTTCGTCATGTGGAGGTACAATGTACTTGGTTTTCGTTATTCCACGGATATTGTATTTAGATTGGTATAGTAGTTTTATCGAGGTTTTAGCATCATCTATTATGATCAAAGTTTCAAAAATAAAATAAAAAACAGGGAAAGTTACAGCACCAAGTAAAGCACACATGTGTTTATCTAATGATAATATTTTACGTGATTTACTAACAGAAAAGTTGGAAAAAGAACTCATATATGCGCAATAAAAGAACCAGAATAATGATAACGTCAACTGTAATATAGTGTCATATAAATTAAAACATTAACAATGCAAGTATATTATATTTTGATATTTTATTATCCTTGCGAATACGTGGTTACATGGTGGCAAGTACCCAAAATTAACATTTTATAATTGTATCAAAAGTATCAAGACTTAATATCACACTCATTTTTCTTCATTTCTCCTTTATCATCTAAATCACCCATCAAACAATAATCAAATTAAATCTACATCAGATCCATAATCCCTATCCTCCAGAACACCTTCTAAACCTTTTTACCGAGGATTCCTCCACAGCTGCAGCTGGCAATTGATTCCATTCCACAATTATTGCTCGATTTAAAAATGACCACTTCCCAACATCCTTCTTTTAAGTTTTCATTTCAACTTACGTACGTGAAGATGTGGATGGCAACACTGTAAAATATCTGGCAACGCTTCGCCGCGCTGCCTGGTGTAATTATATGTAACTACTTGTCGCGAGGAGCGAAGGGCAAAGCAACTACTAAACAGCCCTCTAAATCAACGACGTAGTTCATGCACAGCCTGCTTTAGGAGCGACTAAAAGCCCAGGCTTGGCCCCGTCACAGCCACCTTGATTTATCGTGTTAATAATTAAATGTCGCGCGTATACAGAGATACACGGTAGAAAAGTGGGCGTGGCATTATGCGATTGTTAGGATGGTTGTTGAAAGTGAAAGGATAAATGCCAAAACCGCAAAATACAAAAAGTCTTTAAAGACAATTCACTGCAAAATGCATAATATATATTACTTATAATGTAATGATCAGGAGTGATTTTACCGACAAAGTTGGCTCGAGCGTTAAGCGTGCGACTCTGATTCGGGAGGTCCCTGTATCAAATCCCGTAATGACCAGCAATCCTGACTGAAGTTTTCTTTAAGTGGATATCCTCAGTCGTTAATGCGAAAGCAAGGGATTAGGTCTACTGAGACAAGCCTCAGACATCACTTCACAATTTTCCCTACTCCAACATACCTAGTTATATACCTGAAGAGGGGCATGGATTGCACCTTGGGCAGGTTTTCAACGAAAATGCATAAAACAAAACTATATTAGTAGTTTTTTTAATTATTACAGATTTGATTAAATTTATTTTTTCTTCAATTAAAAATCACAACAAATTATATTGTATTTAAGGCTCAATATAGTTCAAATGAAACCACAAATAACCTTTAGGCCACAATTTCGATTTTCAGTGGCGTTTTGTGAGTTTTTATTAAAATCAGTTACGTTTACGTGTTTTAAATATTGGAGGTAGTCACTCCTCTTAATAATGGGTGCGTTGGACGCGTGGGTGCGTTGAGGTGATGTGTGATTGGTTTACGTCACCTTGGTGACACATTGTGTCATGAGGGTGATCAATCAATTCGACGTCAATCTGTCTTCTAGGTTAACTAAATCAGTCATATGTGGTATGAATAAATCAAGGTTGAAAAATTGTGTGTGGGGAAAAATATGATAAAGGAAAATTGAAACGTTAATGGAGGATGACCCTCTTGCGTTGTTGATAAAAAATAGTATTTTTATAGAAATTCATCATAACTTTATATAGAAATCAAAGAATTTAGGTACTTATGTGCTTTCATGAGCATTGGCAAATATTTTATTATATACTTAGTAAAGCATAAATATTTTCGAAACAATCTTGATTAAAGTTAAAGGTAAATTTTTATGTCGATGAATGACTTGTTTTGTACTTGTGTAAGCCATTTATCATCATAAAAAAGTGAGGCTTTGAAGTATTTCATACTTTCTTTTATTATGATCTTAATGCTTAGGTATCCAAAATGTGGCAAGCAATGCGGGTATAGTGAAATCAATTTAACGTGGAATAAATTTTTAAATGGAAAGTATAATTATATTAAAAAGCAACCACAAAGCTGGATAGAAAGACGACAAAAATGAAAAAAATAATATAGTAAAATCAAGCGTCATTAAGAGAATTTATTAGTATACATACATGAATATATATCAAACAAAGAGCATTTATATATATATATTTAAATTTTTTAGATTTTCGGTTAAAATACCACGTATATTTTCATTCGGCCGACGTTTTGATAAGAATTCACTCATCTTCTTCAGGGAAGAGTGAAATCTTTACGAAACGTCGGCTAAATGAATATATATGGCACAAAAATTCATTTATTTTAAATATTACTTTTTGTTTATCATTTCGTACACCAAGTTTAAAAATAAAGTGCCTCGAGTATATTTCTTATTTGCTTTGCACGGATAAGGATCATGTTTGCTTCTCGTGCGGCTATCGAGTGTGTTCGGCTCCCCACAATAGAAGAGGGCGATCTGTATCTGAGCAGGCCTACTACGCGCGCAACAAGTATGGTCCCCAGAGCGCATGTGCGGGACTCCCCCGGTTAGACGAGACGCCTGGCGCGATCCCTCGGCGGACGAGTGAACTACTAGCGCTGGTGTCGGTGCCATTGATCGCGCGCTTGACGTCACTGGGCCGCGTAGCGAGAGTGAGAGAGACGACGCGCGGGCGATACTAAACTAGTTAATGAAGGTGGTCTACTCCTGGCGAAATATAGAGAAGGACCTTATTATAGTGAATAAGCTTTTCCAGTAGGCAAGGTCAATATTATTCATTGGTTGGTATGATCACTGCAATTGTAATTATATACATATTTTGTACAACGCCTGATCGTTCAACTTTAACTGGCTTATTCAATTGGTTTAATAAATTAGTTGTGATATTCAATTGCTTTAATAAATCAGTAGAATATATTGATGAGTCATCGAAATGTAGGTTAATATCTGCGTAATTTGTTCGATCTCTTTGCAGTGGGCAGTCCAACAAATTAAACACGTTTTTTTAACTTGTTTTGTAGCATCATTAATGTACTCACTCTTTGATTGCTCCAGAAAATAATATTTGTAGAGTTTTTACGAGTCAAAACATAATTTCCTTTTTTTACTAATTAATTTAACGACATGTTTAACAAATAAAGGCCCTCTTTATGCTTTTGATTGTTTTTCTGTAACAACAGACTATCTTAAGTCTGGATAAAATGAGACAACTATTTTAATATGGTGTGAAACATGTTGACAAAAAAATGTAAAGAAGGTATACTTCTTCAATTATATATTATCACATCGAAGAAAAACAATACTTTTGATTTTTCATATCGTGTTTCGAGTAAAGAACTGTCCAATCAGAAACTCTATGACCTACATGACACAATGTAAATAACGGAAGTGTCCAGGATTTTCCGGGACTTAAGGCCACCCCAATGGGATACAAATTAAAAAATGTTTTTTTGAAAGATAATCGTACAGACAATAATATGAGAAAATTATTCTCACATTTTGTACTATCTGGGCGAAATTAAAGGTCCCCATAGCGAGGTCACTGCGTTTTATCGACCGAGCAAATGGAAAACCATCTAGTTCACTTGTTCGCCGTTAGACGCGACGCATTTCCAAACCAGAGAGAGGAATATTATTTGGATTCGAAAGTTGGATTTGAATCGGGCATGATTTGTTTTTAAGTGTCAGTAATGGATTCAAGCAAAAAGGTTTTTAAAGAGGATGTACCATTCAAATTAAATCCTATATACGACTTTAAATCCATTAGAAAATGTAGTCATAAAAAAACGATGCGCTACAGATTAGAAACGTCTATATGCAATCAATTGTTAAAAAGTTCATATTTCTTAGAGTAAGACACAAAAATTGATATTTTCTCATCAATTTGTATTTGGACTTGAACTAAGATTTAGTGTCTATAGAAAAATTGTAGATACCATTCATAACATAATATTATAATTGTACTATAATGATCCCTACACTACGGGGGTGAAATTACGAATACTATTTTATTTCGTAAACAACAATCTATCATTAATATTGAAAAAGTATCCTTAATCCGGAAAGTATCCCCGAAGTACAACATTATCCAAGTAGATTGTAGCAGATACCTACAAGCTTACAGAAAAATTCACAGTCCAATATGACTGGGTTAAACTCTAGTAATTTATACGTTCATATAGAGATTAAAGTAAAATATACGCAAGCGTACTGTTCACGTTCTTAATTTCACGTAAACTTATAATAATTTAAAGTTGTTTATTATTTTGTACAAAAATACATTAGGCTTTAAGTGTTGATGTCGTAAGTGTCAGTGTATTCTTTTAGTTCGGTATAAAATTGCAATATAAATATTACATTTAATCTTCAAGTGGCTGGTATTAAACTTTTATAAACTATGATTTCTTAGTTTGATATTCTCACCCAAATCAGAAGACGGTCAGGACAGATAGAAACAGTGGATGTACTCACCTAAAACAGACAGAGAAAAAACACGTATTAGACTAGAGTGTAGTTCATAGACATGTCATAAGTCATACATATGATACAAAAAACTTGATAAAGATGCATGGAGAAAGAATGCCATCCCGCTATATTCACTGCACACACACAGCTACCTATAACTCTTTCATTTTTTTGTGTTGATATTATTATGATTGTAAGATTGTGGATGAATGAATAAATGAAATGAAATAACTGAATGAAATTATTCATTCATTCATGCATGTCATTCATTCATTCATTTATTAATCACTCATTAATTAATTCAAATATTATTCATTTCATACATCATTCATCATTCACTATCATATTTCATTCATTCATTCATTCATTCATTCATTCTTTCTTTCTTTCTTTCTTTCTTTAACTTCTATCCTATTCAGTTAAAAAAACTGATTTACAAAGGGCAACAAATTAACGTTATATCCCACCAAGTAAATAATTTCTTGTACGCTACAAAAAAAGATCATATTTTCCCAAGTTATTATTTTTGGAATGACATGCGTTAATTCTATCATAAACAATCAAATTCACGGTCTACTGTCATAAACAAATTATTTAAATAACAAATATATTACGCGTTTGGTGGAGGTGCCGGGTAGAGCGAGAAAAGTTTTAACTCCATAAGAATAGCATTGTTGGTGGAGGTGCCGGGTCCTTGATGTTATTATTTTTTCGTTATAGCCAGTTTATTTACGGAGGGAGGTATTGTTGTGAGACATTTTTAAAGGAAAGCACACACGACTGAATTTATTAATAGTGTTTCACATAATATGTACATCAGAAATTAAATAAAAAATTAAGTTATATAATTATTAACAACAAATCGCATATCAGTACTTGTACTTTAGATCACAATTTTTTGTATACATTAAAAAACTACTTTTGTCTTTTTCTTCAACATACATTTTTTCTGGCATGAACACATTCAGTGCTTTGGTTTGTATTAAACCCTGTTTGTAAACTCAAATGGTAGTGGAAGACATCATCATTCATGCGCAATCATTAAAAGTGACCCCATCTGACTGGCCCAAGAAAGAATTGGCCAAAAGTGTTCGTGTGACGTCGTTGGTCTTCTGGTTAACGTCTCCTATTCATATGGAGAAGGTTCAGGGTTCGATACCCGCTATAGGAAGAAGGTTTTTACTTCTGTTAGGAATTTGTAAACGGTGACTATGGCGGCATCCTGGCAACGAGGCACATAATAAATTCAAAGTTGTTCTGAATCAGCCTTGTTGATTCTAGCGTTGATCCGCGGGTGTTCGCACTGTCCATACCACTGATTGCTATATTTCCTATTTTAAAATATCGATCTTTGGTAGGTTATCGCTCACTCGTCGATTGCGTCGGGTCCTACAGGGTTTGGCTTAATCGCTTTGGTTTTAATGTCCCCCACTAAAAACTAGTAACATGACTGAGTGGGTAGACTGTAAATTTGAAAGAATTTTATTTATTTATTTTATCGTAGAAGGCGAAAATAAAAGCAAAGTCCATCTCGTTCGTTAGTTCGTAGTTAAGTCATATGGGTTGTGGCAAAGTCTTGCCATCAACATGAGAAACTACTTTCTCCTTCCCACTTTGCCTAAGGCTGGATCTATCCAACTTGGGTTCTATCCTTCCCACATTCTCTTGGCTAGAGTAGCGCATAATGACCAAACGGTTGACTAACCTTTTAAAACAAAAAAAAACTTAAAAGACCAAAGTACACACTTGAACACAAATACTCGACAAAAACAAACACAAAAACACAAATATCACACTCGCGACTTCATGTCACAGAAAGTTCTCCAACTCATAATACCCACCCTCTCCATTTACATACATGGGCAGATACGCGGAAACTTACACCGCTAAGAACATTAACTGTTTTAACGGCTGCCGTTAAGGGTTGTTTTCTAGTGTTGTGCTTTTCTTAGGGGTGGTTTCAACTCCCCAAGTTGTTGTCTGTGGTAGATCGATAGAACAAACAATTCTTACTCAACCTAGGGAGATATTTGAGAGGATTCCATTTAAGATTGCTTAGGGCGGTCTTAAACATAATGCATTTCATACGCCCAGAACACATTCTGGAACCATTAGGTTTGTAATGGGTTAACAGATAAGTTCTTATATTCAGAGGAAGGATCACAAACACTTTTCTAACATAAGAGATATGTTAGTTTTAATAACATCGAAAGTGAAAGCTTTTGATTCAGATACTCTAGAAAACAAAGATCTTGAAATTCAATAAACCGTGTTATTTTGAATGTATTTTAAGTCCAATTATAATATTATTAACCATCAATGATTTCACAGCTCCGAAAAAGTAGGAAAATATTACATTTTCCGGTCATATACAATGTATTCGACTAACATTTTAGTTGTTATTAAAAACTCAATAAAAGCAGGGAAAAAAAGTAAAAACAGCTAAATGATTAACAAAATATATCAATTCTTTATTATTAAAGATTGTTAAAGTCTAAAGATGCTTATTATTTTTTAGTTTTGACTGTACATTTTGTGTTTAGTATATTTATTTTTATAAAAAATTATTATATACAATACAAAATATCGTACAAGCTTAATACGGCAAGTAAAAAGTTAAATTCAATGTCAATCATGTTAGATTTATTATATTGTGGTAATATATGTGTGTTCTTCTCAAAGTTGTGCTTTTCTCGTTTGATATAATACATTAGATTTGTTTGTGACGTTTGTGTAGCGTTGAATGTGTTTTTGTCGAGTTGAATAAATGCTAAACGAGTATTGTGGTTTTTGTCGTATATAAGGCGTGGAAACAATATTAGAAACCTACAGTAAGTCTCCCTTTGTTGTTTATGAGTGCATATGAGTTGCGTGTAGGTGTAGGAATACATTGTTTTATACGGACTAAGCTTGTAACGAATATATTTCATTCTCGTTCACAATACCTAGGCATATTTCTATAGTGTATGACTGTATGTGTGTATTCAAAATCTGTGTATTTGTGATAAGGCTGTGTATTTTACACTCAATTCTTCAGAAAAATAATTATTGGTTTATTTATTTTACGTATATTACTATTTGTTTTTCTAGTCTTTTAAGGTATGAGAAAATACTTTACAAATATTCAATAATTCAACAAAAAGGGACCTGAATTAAAAAATCACACAGACATTATAAGGAATCTTGAAACAAATATTTAAAAAATATTGTATTATACCTAGGCCAATAAACCGTATTAAAATATCTTTGTCTAAAGACGTAAAGTAAATGCAACAAAAATTGAGTTTTAACGAATGAGGTTAACGCCTTCTACTTACGCCTACCTAGCTGTGTATGTGTATGTATGAGTTAGGAATGCATGTATACTACAAATTCAGCGCTCGGAATATATATTAGTTATCCTACAATAACAAGGACTGTCCATGTAGTGTATGTGTGTGTGTGCGTAGGAATGCTTCTACCCTACGCACTTAGCATACAAGGTATATATTACATTCCCTAGCATAACACAAGGCCAACCCCATATAGTGCGTGTATTCTCCACGCAACGAGTACGTGGTATGTATATTTGTGTCCCCTGCGCCCACACCTGTGTAGAACCCCACGCGTGTAGATATTACTTCTAATTCCCCGAGACTATTAATCAATCAATTTCCCCCAAAGTGTGTTGCAACCAAGTTTAGCGCGGGGCTCCAAGTTGGTTCTTTGGGCGGGCGCAGCTCAGCGGAGCCCAGCCATCTGGGGCAATGGGCGCCCCCAGGTACACCCGGGGCAGAAAACATGGCACACTCAAAAATACCTTGTGAACGTCAAGAATGTTTATACTTCGTTATTTTGATACAAAATTTTGTTTGTTTGTATACTACTTTCATTTTATCCTATGATTATATTATATATTTCGCTTATTGTTAGTTACTTGATTTATTAATTATTATTAAATAGGCCTAATTATTATAATAAATTAACAAGCTCTTTCTGATTTTTATCAATAATTTAATTTCACTGTGGGTTCCTTGATTTGTAAAATAAATAATTTTAGTAAAAATTATATTCATACAATGATTTTAGTGCTCTGCAATGCAAAACACATGTCACACATTAGATTTTTTGTCAACGTATACAAAAGTTTACCTATGTTGTAAATAAGTCGACAGTATATTTATCAACTGGAGATGTGTTTTTAAAGAAAATAAAAATCTAATCAATAAATAATTTAGGTTAAGGTGGAACATATAATCAAATTATTTTGATTTAATATTAGTGAGTGCAGCTTTCATATAAGGATCACTTTTCTGTCCATCCTTCATTCTGTCCATCCGTCTGTTCGTTCGTCTCCCCCTGGTTCCTTAGACTGGCAAAGAATATATATTGCTTATTCTGTTTACTACTCCTAGCAATGTGCCCCTTATAGTTTTATCTTAATAAGAGTATTTACAAGGAGGCTTCGCAAACGCTTTTTCAGGCGCGTTGTTGGATGAGCTTCATTTTTTAAAAACGAAAAAAGCGTAAAATTGCGATTTTCATGAGAAATAATTTTTTGATAACGCTCAAATTTTACACGAAAATATTAATTTGTAAAATTAGGTTATGTTAAAAAATAATTACAATCGGATAAGGCATGTCGGTGAAGTAAGTAAAAGAAATTTTAAAAATCGAAAAAAATTGTAAAATTGCGGTTATCATAAAAAAAATAATTTTTTGAATCCACTCAAATTTCACACGAATATATCAATTCATAAAATTAAGGTTCGGTAAAAATATCATAACAATCGGATAAAGAATGTAGGTGTTATCAGTCGAAGAAATTACAAAAATCGTAAAACTGCGATTATCATTAGAAATAATTTTTCAATTACACTCAAATTTAACACGAATATGTTGATTCTTAAAATAAAGGTTCTGTGTAAAAATCATTACAATCGGATAAAGCATGTTGATGTAAGAAGTCGAAAAAAGTTTTAAAAATCGAAAAATTGCGATTTTTATAAGAAATAATTTTTCGATTGCGCTTAAAAACGTGGCAGTTCTAAGTTCAGAAATTTTGAAGACCTCCAGAAAATTTCATTGCAATTGGAGTATCGGTTTAACCGGAATCGTGTTAAAAAACAGACAAAAATACAGGGAAAAAAACAAAACATTCTGTATTTTTTCTCCAGTGTAGTGAAATGGAATCTTCGCTTCGCTCGTTTTGCTCATCCAACAACAGAAGACAGATTTTAAACTTGACATGTTTGTCCGTCTGTCTGAGCCTGTGTCACGTCTTAGTGTATAAACTAAGCACAACATCCGATCGAAATGCATTGTTTGTTAGCATTGCTTTCAACAAGGTTGCTACAGAATTATTTTGGTACCCCGGGGGTAAGGATAAAGTGGCTAGCCCCCCCCCAAAATGTTTTAAAATTCATATTTCGGTACCTTTAATTTACACTACAATTGAGAAAACAGTCACAGACTTGATAAGTTTATTTCTTTGCTTTGTTTAGGCTTCGAGCATAGCAATGAGTCAACACCCTTAGCCAACCAGATCAACAGTTTGTATTATTTATTCATGGACGCGGATGGTTTCTGGTTTTAACATAACAGCTGTGAACTTGTTGCATTGCTTAAGCTCCCCTTCTGTTGCTCTTTCCAAGCGTCTAAATGTAGAACGTGTGGCCGAAGAAAATTAAATATTTTTTAAATGGAAACTGAACACAAAATTCACGAACAAAATCACATAAGGAATTAGACCATTAGCTCTAATCGGTCTTATGTCCAAGAAGTCTTCCAGACAATGCGGAGGGGGTTTGCAAAGTGCCTATTTAAATTATTAATTATTTCATACCTAAAATAGAATTTTAAATTTTAATTGCATATTTGAATAAAGAAGCGACTATAAATAACAATTATTGATCGATAAAGTGGTAAATGATTCTATATCGATCATTCACTCAAATAATTTTAACAAGTGAACGTTATTATCAAGGAGTTCGTCAAAAACCCGACACCTCAACCAAAATTCGAACAATGTGATATACGAACTGAATAATAAAAACAAACCTTTTTGAAATTATAGATTTTTGTGTTTTTTTTGTACACTTCTTTTTAAATTTACAATGAATTGAATAAATCGAGCATCGAATATATTTAAACAATTAACATTCAAAGTTTAATTAAAAACAATAGGCTGCCACACATTGAGCAGTTGTGTGCGGTGTATATTAACATGCTAATGAAGTCGTGTTGCAATTTAAAACTCTCTGTTCATCAACATGTTAATGAATAAACGTTTTTATTGAAATATTATAAACATACATTAATTAATGCAAGAACAATCATTACAATTGAATTTATATTTTTCCCCATAGATCCAATCTTATGCGATAGAGGATAGCTTAAAACTGCACGACAACAATATTTCCAAAACAACTTTTAAAACTATTTGACTGTTCCTAGAAGTAGCAACAATTAAATGTACACAATATTTAAGTAATCCTTCTAGTTACTTTCCGAAGGCGTCAAACTTTTCGTCCCTTAAGCTTAACTCACAGAGTTATCTTTACTCGTTGTTGAGAATGCAAGGGTTGGATCCTCTTAAACAGCTCTTGAACGTCATTTTCACACGACCAACTCAAGATATCTTAAGATACCTGTTTCTGCACTTAACCCCGTATTGCAATTTATTGGACGGGAGCCCGGATAATGGATACCCCATTAACTTCAAACTAATTAAGACTACCTTGCCCCTATCAATACGGGTAAAAATTAATTTATTTTTATTGTTCAACTAAAACCAATTCCCCAAAGCCGAACCACGGATTCCGCATTAGGCGAGTTTTCATTACACTTACGGGAAAGTTTTACCAGAATCGGAATTTAACCCTCACAATTCTTGCGTAAAGGTTATGATTTAATATGGTGGTAGTCAAGGCCAAAGAGTAATCGTTGCATTACTCCCAACATCAGAGAAAATGCAACTTTAATAATAAATTGTAACTTGTCCTGAGGCCTACCGGGTTAAACGTCACTGGACTCGCGGTAGACATGGCTCGACATCGGTTGGGGATTTTAGATCTTCGCTAGTCGCAATAATATTCACCATTACACTACAGCAATGTAACGACTAACAAATCGAGAAATAAAATATAGATGGCCTCTTTGATTCCTTATCAGGATAAATTTAAAACGTGGCATAATAGAGCAGAAATTTCATTCATTCAATCATTTTAAATCTTGTGTGCAGACATTTTTACATGCAAATTTTGCAGGGTTGTTGTGCAATGTGGCGAAGTGCAAACTACAGTTTGGCATTACCTCCCGTCAGAACAGAGATAGGTGAACCGTGTCATTTGAATCCTAACTGAGAACTCCCGTCAATGTTTTCAGTCGCCTAGTAGGGCAGGAGGGTTTAGAACTTGTCTCGCACGTGCATATAGAGCGCAGCACCATTCACTCAACCCAAACAAATGAAAGACGAGAAGTCTATTGTTAATCCACTTCCCATAACAAACTCATCAAACGTTTGAGTCAAGTATAGGGTGGCTAAAAAACCGTTGACTAGATTAAAAGTGGGAGAGGAAATTTTCATGAATGCAAATGGCTCGTTGGTCTTGCGGTTAGCGTCTCTGCTTCCAATGCAGAATGTCCAGGGTTCGATTCCCGCTATAGGCATAAGTTTTTAAACTTCTGATTTGGACTTGAGTCCATCAGTTCTTGGATAAGGAATTTGTAAACGGTGACTTTGGAGACGTCCTAGCAACCAGTCACGTAATAAATTCAAGTTGTTCTAAAGATGCCTTGTTGATTCTGGCGTTGATCTGCGGGTGTTCGCATTGTCCATGCCACTGATTGCTATATTTCCAATACAAAATCTATCTTTGGTTTGTTATCGCTCACTCGTCGATTGCGTCGGGCCAACAGGGTTAGCTTGGTCTTTGATTCAATGTCTCTCACTGACAATCAGTTATATGACTGAGTGGGTAGACTCTAAATACGAATTTATTTATTTTATTAATTTATATGATTGAAAATGCTAACAATGCAGTTGTTGGAGTATTAAAATTATGCACTTTATTTCTGGTAGGAAACCTGCTCAGGGTGCATTACATGCCCCTCTTCAGCATTATTGCAGTCTGAACAATTTCTAAAGGATATCTGAGGGGCTGTTCAAAAGAACTAATTCCTTTTTCTATCGCTTTTACGATAAAGGAAAACCTTGAAGAAAACATTCAGTTAGAATTACTGGTCTCAACGGGATTCGAATTTGTGACCTTCCGCATTTAGGGTTTAGCTTTACGCTTGAGTTAACACTGTCGGTTCATCTCAATCATTTAATTAATGAAGCATTAATTTTGTACTAGTGATATGAAACTTTTTTCTTGAAATCCAGCATTATTTTACCGACATAGTTAAACTTGTCTAGATATAAATATATTAAGTGGGAATTCCAGAGTAAAGAACTTAATTTCATTTAATAAAACAGAAAATCTAATAATTGTAAACAATTATCTATCTTATTATTTTTGTTATAAAAATTATGGTCTACAAGGTAACCTCATTAAACTCATTAACGTTGTTTACAAATGCGACAATAAATGTTTGTGTAACAATTTTCATTTGTATCTGTTTACTACAATTTTAAGCCAAATTAAAACCTCGCTAAAATCTAGTTCAACGCCATGATATACACCCGTTGCAAAATTAATTAACGTGTATTAACCCTCTATTCAAAAACCGTTCCATTTCACCCCATTTTCTATAGCAACTTCTATTATTACCAACATTCTAAAGCAGCTCGTTATTCAGTCGTACCAATTCTGGATGAAAAGAGTTGTCCCAGTTCTGCCAACCGTCTAGCGTATTCACGCTCTCTAGCGAACAAAACATCAACTCAATGGAATTCGACAAATGTGACCTAGAATTTCAAGCTCGCGTATTAATCACCGAGTTTTGAAATGAAGAAGAATTCTCGAGTTTTTTTTTTCGAATGCACATTTGAAAGCATTAAGGGTCTGTTTCGTTCAATACTTCACATTCGGTGTGATTCTTTTCAGAGGTTCTGGTTTCATTTTCAGAAGAGCCTCATTAGTTTGATGACATTGTATTGTATCACACACACAACCACACCATACTATTAATAACTCCATGATCACACTCTATCAGTCTCTATAAAAACGTAAAAAAAACTTGTTTCTCAACTTAATTAAGTGTTGGCTGAAGCGGATGCTTTCTAAAATATAATTAAAAATGCACATTAATTTAATTTATTCAACAACGACAGACACTTTGCAGTAAAATCCAGAAAACATTGAATAAATAGTAAACAGTACGAATTACACGCATATAATCATAATGCTACGTTTAAAGGTATAAAATAACTTAAAGGACTAGAGAAATTTATAAGTTCTAAAACGTGATTTATTATGTATACGAAATAGGTTTGAAACAGCATATTATGTAGGGTATAGAGTTATATACAATAGGACGGAAAGTAAATAAAAATTATTTAATGCACATCATTTGTAACGATGGATTACATATCACAATGATTTTATCAGAAATTGTGAACTGGTATTGTTATATCTCCTCTTGTAGAACAGGGATATTCATGGTTTATTTTTAATGCTTAAGGCGTTCCGGTATTTTTTTATTGTTAAAAAAAGTGTTTTGAAGGGATTTTTCAATTTTCTCCATACACCTGATCCATTTGGAGTTAAAGACACTCCCCTATTCGAACATATTCAGGTCTTCTGGCTTCAACCGAAAAGTCATGCAGTGCAATGTTTTATGCTCAACTCTTGCTCCAGTAACTGAATTTACCTAGCTTGAAACTGGAAACCATTTTGAAAATGTACAGATTTTCCAAATCCGGATTTAGTTTAAATTGATGTCCATGAATCTAGAGAACTTCGGAACGTGATTTAAAGTTTATTGCAACATGGTAGAGAATACTGTACCTCAATAATAGCTCGAAGCCAAGTCTCGAAACTTTATTCTTTCCTTCTTTTTATCGTATTTTTATCTCGATTTTGTAACCAAAACACTCTACTGGTCGTGGGTTTAGTTAGAACGTTTGCTTATACGATCCCACCGCTGCCACCAATGTAGTGCTTAATTTATTATTTTTCAACATTCAAGGGACCACATATTTAGCAACAACAACGACAACGACGACAACGACGACGACGACGACGACGACGACGACGACGACAACGACAACGAGGACAACGACAACGACAACGACAACGACAAACGACAACAACAACAAAGCAAAACAGAACTGCAAGAAAAATATATTTGGTTAATTAATTGCACGTTTGAAGTACAAACCGCACCGATTATTATATTTGATTTTTCTTTTTATTATTATTTTGTTCTAACAAAACCATGAACTGTCTGTAATAAGTTTTCCGATAATTTCCAGACTTCTCGCGATATCACTTAAATACTGTAATTTATCGTGGTTTAGATACTGGTGTCCGGTCTAGGGTACAAATCAGTTTTACATGGAGTGATCCCTATTTTTATTATTAAGTTCTGAGGTGATTGTCAAGGGAATGACAAGGGCCCTATACGAAGCCACAACCCCTATCCTACAGGGTTGGCTTGGTCGCTTTGATTTACTGTCCCCCACTGAAAATCAGTTATTTTATAACTGAGTGGGTAGACTCTATCACATTTTTTTAAACCATCGATTAAGCCTTGGCAAAACAGTCAGTCAGGATTGCCGGTGGTGGGATTTAAACCCGAGACCTTCGTCATCAGTATCACGCTTCCAGGACGAGCTACATGATTGTGTTGGTGGGCCCCAGCCCCGGGCGGCCAAGGTCACTCGACCAGGAACCGCCACTGAGCTTCCCGTCATGAAGGGCACCTTCTAACATTCGCATTGCGTTCACTTCCTCAGCCCCAACCTTTCTCACTGCCATCTGGATTATCCGTCTCGCTTTATCACGTGCATCGACCTGGACCGTGGGCTGCATCTCGGATAATTGAGTGCTCAGAGTACTGTCAGAGTTCAATTGTGCTAAGCGTGGCACGGCATATGCAATCTTGATTAAAATTAGAGGGGACCTTCGAAATCTTTAAACTTAGACCTGTTTCTATTTTGGACACAATCGAAGAAATATTTCTTATGAATATCGTAATTTTACGATTTTTAAAAAGATTTTGAATGCGATATTTTCGTGATATTTGGGCCGATTCTGACCAAACGGGTAGGGCTACAACGCTCATACACATGGACATTAAAGTTATGGTGATGTAGAACCTTTTGAAAGAAAAAGTTGAAAAAGTTAGCCAAAATCCATAGAAATAAAGGTTTTAATATGTCTTTTTAGGTGTATGTTTTTTAGGTGTAGGTGATAACAAGTAACTTGACAACAATCACCTACAATACCTACAAAAAACAAGTCTTAATGCCTCGAGATATTATATGCTTTTTTAATTGGAATTAACACAGCACAATAATACTTCTCTATATAAATTATTTTGCAATAGAACTTGAAAAAGTAATGAGAACACACGCATACAAGAAACTTGGTAATCATAAGACTGAAATAATCTACCAAAAAAGCTCATCCATTAACGCGACTGGAAAAAGTGTTCGCGTAGCGACCACGTGGTCTAAAATTGGACGATGTAGGATATTAGAGTGATTTGCTTAGAACATAAATCAGGCTTAAACAGTACTACAACAACAACTCATCGCCATGAGTATCTTTCTTCTGGAGCTCTTTCTATCTTCGAGTGTGTGGCGCACTACGTATCCTTCAAATGGCGACTCTGTGTGTTGACATTGGTTTGATTATTGTTTCTATTTATTTCCGTATATCATTTCAATGACAAAAATGTTGAGCACACTATAAGGTACGTCTTAATACTTCAAAATACTAATTAATATTAATAATTTTGGATAATAATATACTGCATAAAGAGGGGCTGGTCACTCCATGGTGTCTTGGACGTAGGGCCTAGCTAGGCTCCTATACAAAAATGTCCAGGTGAATTTTATTTGCCTTAGACATAACAGATTAGATTGGTATAGACCGTCGTCTATATAATTACAGAACTGAATAACACTGTTTTCATTGCCCTGCGAGAGATATTTCTTTTGTCGCGTTCCGTAGAAGCGACCGGTCGACCACACTGGTCGTCGATAGGTCGTTGACGTCACCCGTCGTTGGTCGCTTTGGTCGCGACCTTCAACGGAACACTTCCGAACTAAAAACGTTCGAATTTTGCCAGTGGGAAAATGGCGATGGAACGGCAAGAGATGCTGCTATTAATTAATTGTGACAAATACGACTGCCAGGCAATGTGTAGTCTGTGTACGCTCTAGGCCAAATAAATATTTGAATAGTATGCCCTCTCGGCCCTATAGGCCTAGGCAGGGCTTTTGCCTTTAGAACAACCCTCGACCAGCTTAGGCCTAGGCCTACTAGTATAACAAGCACAGAAAATACACGAAAGCCTAAGCCTACCTCCACGTATGCTCGACATGTTCTCTAAGCATACCAATCGAGACTTTACAGCTCAATCAGTTGATCTACGTATGAGTCAACAGCAAAAATACACATCAGCAGACATATTTCAAAAATGGCGCCATACTTCAATGAAACGATTACTACGCCCACCTCAAAACGTTCGGCGTTTTGGTCGCGACCACAGGTCGACCACAACATCAACGGTACGCTCGGCAATGGGTCGAGTGGTCGCCCAATCTGATTTACGGAACGATATAATAGACGACCGGTCGACCGGTCGCTTCTACGGAACGCAACCTTAGTCTAGGCTTACAAAGTCCTAACGTTGATGTGTTGACAAAATACACCGTTCCATGAAACCTCAAATCATCCGTTACAATATGTTTAATAGTCCCACTCCTAATGGTTAAACCACAATCTCAGAGATCAACAGTGGCTTGAAGTACAGTAGGCATAACAATCTTATGATATACAGACACAAACTGGTTGATTGCTAAGAATATTGATATTCCTTTTAGGTTTTTAAACTCTGCGTTTTCTGTATGTCCTTACTAAAGCAAAGATCTTATTACGTTACATTAAAATTATTTACGAGGCCGCTTCGCAAACGCTTTTTTAGTCGCGTTGATGGATGAGCTTATTTTAAGTTTTTAGTATGCGTGGGATCTATTTACTTCTTCAAGTTCTATTGCAAAATCATTTTTGTTAAATTTGGATAAATTTAATAAAGTAGTAGGCCACTTAATTTCTATGGTCATCAGATTGTCAAATATTTGTTGGCCCAAAGATTGCTTTTAGAACGCATTGTAGGTGATTGTTGTCAAATTTCTATAATTAATTGATAATTATTGTTATACATACCAAAAAACTCATATTTAAAACCTTTATTTCTATGGATTCTGTCTAATTTTTCAAATTTTTCTTTTAAAAGATACTACAGCATCATAACTTTTATGTCCATGTAAAATATGAACGTTGTAGCCCCAACCGTATGGTCAAAATCGGCCCAAATGTCACGAAAATATCACGCTTAAAATCGAAAAAAATCGTAAAATGTACGATATTCATGAGAAATATTTCTTTGACTGTACCCCAAAACGAGGCAGGTCTAAGTTCAGAGATTTCGAAGGTCCTCTCCAATTTTCATCAAGATCGCATATGCCGTTTGCCCGGTAGAGAGCGAATAAACAGACAAAAATACAAAAAAAAAACACCCGAGCTAATTTTTTTGGGGGGTCAGTGAAATTGAAGTCTTCACTCTGCTCACGGCAGCCGTCCAAGTCCAACATTATAATAACACACGCCCTAGGAATGTTATGCCGTGATGACATGGCATGGACAATGGACATGGGTATTGGGTAGGCTTTGGTTTGTAGTCTTATTGTTGTAAAAAAATTTGATACCTGTCCTAAGCTATGTTGCATCAAGGTATCTTTAGAGGGTATTGGATCTTCGTTGGAATTTGTTTATTATATTTATAGATGACATACAAGTAGGAATAAAATCCAAAATTCGACTTTTTGCGGATGATGGAGTGTTATATAGGGAAATAAAGGAAGATGAAGATGTTCTTATAATTAAAGAAGATTTAACAGTAATTGGAAAATGGGTTGATATAAATAAATTGGGTTTAAATGTGAGTAAATGTAAGGTTATTTCATTTAATAGAGCAAAGAAAAAAGCGGAAATAAACTATAAGCTGTGTGGTAAAACACTAGATGTTGTCATCAATTACAAATACTTGGGAGTGTTCATAGATAACAATTTGGATTGGGGGCATCATGTGGAATATGTAAGTAAAAAAGTCAATACAAGCTCTAAATTTTGTAATGAGGCAGCTACAAGGGGTTCACACAAAAATTAAGGATAAAGCATATAAATCTCTTATAAGACCAATATTGGAATATGCAAGTGCTATATGGGACCCTTATAAGGACGGTCATATCAAAGCCCTAAACAAAGTACAGAGATTAGCAGCAAGGAGAGTAACTGGGAAGGTCAAAGGTGGAGATGGGTAACTGATTCCAAGGGAAGGAGGATAAGAACGTATGACAGTGTAAATGAAATGATAGAAGGTTTAGGATGGGATTCTTTAAAATTACGGAGAGGGAGAAACAGGCTGTGCAACCTGTTTCGTGCTATGAATGGAATACAGGGATGGAATGAGATAAGCAATAAAATTGAAAAAGGATTATACAAAGGGAGGAAAGACCATGACCTGAAATTGAAATGTAAACTAAAAAAGAAGGATGTTGGGAAGTGGTTTTTTAAATAGAACAATTGTAGAATGGAATCAATTGCCAGCAGCAGCTGTTGAGGAATCCTCGGTAAAAATGTTTAGAAGGTGTTTGGAGGATATTGATTTGGATCTGATGTAGATTTGATTTCATTGATGTTTGATGTTGCTTTGATGATGGTGTCTTAGATGTAATACCTATAAGATATGAAGAAAAATGAATGTGAATGTTATATTTTTGTACAATTTTAAAATGTTAATTTTAGGAACTTGCCACCATGTAACCACATATTTGCAAGGATAATAAAATATATATATATCTTACCAATGATATTTTATTTTACATAAATAGTAGGCTAGATCGCCAGCCTCTAATACGTTCGCTCTAGCGTAGCAAATTGATGCGTCAATATGATCTATTCCAGATGGTGATTTGACGTTTAAATTTTTGCTTGTGTTATGTTTGTGATTAAGTATTTTTCTAGATGGTTTTGATATAGTTTAAGCTTGTGCAGAATGGGAATATTCAAACAGAAACAATAAGAAGTTTTTGCATAAGGGAATTTAGTAATCATTTGGTGTTAATGGCTAATTTGCTTACCAGTCAACCTGACAGCAAGCTTGATAAATATTTGGCCTACAAATCGCTACAACGTACCTACTTTAACATAAACTCACCTTTTCAAGATGGCTTCTAATTGACATGCCAGTGGACTAATGACTGGGGATCTAGCCTTCTATAGATGTTAAATATCATTGGATATTACAGAGAAACAACATAACAAAGTAAATCTTCATTAATAGTGGAGGAGCTAATGGTGGCTAGAACGATTTTCATGGTAAGAGTATTGAGGTAAACTGTACTCTACAAGACGGTACCTACTAAGTATTTAACACCAATATAACAGATCCTGGGGCCAATTTATTTTAAACTTACGTTTGCAGTCACTTTTGAAAATGATTGACTTGGAGGCTAACGTGACTTCCAAAACTTATGTTTTGAACCGAATGGAAGTTTTTAAATCACTATATAACATTTCTAGAACCCACCACGAGCTTTTCGGCCGTGGGTAGAAACGCACGTTTTGATCTGAACGTTGAGATTGTGAAAACAAGCACTCGGCTCAAAACGTTTGTTTTGGTAGTCACGTGCTATCCTGGATCTAAATTAGATGGCAGTGACACAGGTAACAAAAGTACTCTGCTCGAGCTTATTTTAAGTAACTCTAACTCTGATACATTATTTTTATTTCCACAAGGGAGTTACACATTCATACAGTCTACGCCTAGCTCCGAATAAGAGATCCTGCAGCCTCGAATACTATCATGGAAGAATGGGAATTATTAAGAGATATTAAGGAAGAAATAGTTGATGTGTCGCCACCACCGTTTGGTACACAGACCTCAAAATACGCCTTGCTCCGAAGTGAAACATATGGCAATCTCTAGTGTAATGGAAAAAGAATCGGTGAGTAGCTTTATCAAGGAAGAAGCAGTAGATAAGTATCCACCACAAGTTTGGGACACATTCTTCCAGACAACACCTTGCTTAGAAGTGAGACAGCACGCAACCTCTGATGTCATTGGAGAAGAATCGAAGTTTGGATATATCAAAGAAGAACCAGAAGATGTGTATCCACAACTATATTGCGATACATTCCTACAGTCTACATCTTGCTCAGAAATGAGACAGCACGCAATCTCTAAAGTCATTGAAGAAGAATGGGAGAGTGCACATATCAAGGAAGAACGCTTAGACAATGAGTATTCACTACCAATGTGCGATACAATTGTTTTGACCAACTCCGAAATAGATGTGCCAGTAACCTATGGATTCATCAATAAGATGAAGAGCAACAATGTCAGGAACATCCAATGGAAGGTTGTATCACGCTAGAAATACCTGATTTAGGACCCTTCTGGTCTTGCTTTGGCAATCAATTGCCCTGTATATCAGATGTGATCAAACAGACAGGAGTTGATCATTTAAGAAAAACATTACCTGAAGATTCCAGCTGCAATACTTCATCGATCAAAAACACCGCTTGTAGTTGACATTGCAAGTGTCCATTTGGGATTACAATTACTTATAAACGATGTTCTATTCAGTCGACATGACTTTCCGTAATACTTTGATCATAGCTAAACATATATCCGTCTACAACATTCCTTGGTTCAGAGTCGGAGTATGCTTGTCCTGTTTCAAACTTTTCTCGAGCGTCATGAGCTGTTTTGTTGTTGTCTGAAGAAACGCAATGACGAAGAGAGGAGAACCACAACCGGGCAAGATGTTTCTCAACAGCAGTCATCGATCAGCGGAGCTGGTAAGACGCCAAAGGGAAGCGTTGGTGAAGCAGGGAGCCTGCTTTGCGAGGTCTGTGGAAAACAACCAACGGATATCAGTAACATCCGAGAACACATGCTACTTCACACGGGCGAAGACGGTGGGTTAGAATGCAAGAAGATGAAACTTGCCAAACAAGTTATGACTCATCGTAACGATTGTCCCTTTAAGTGCGATATCTGCTGCGCGATGTTCACGACGAATAGCAATCTTACAAGGCACACGAAAACCCATACCGGGCAGAAACCTTTCGTGTGTACCGTGGGTTGGCTGTGAGGCAAGGTTCACACAGAAGAGTGGCCTTGCAAACCATGCCAGGACCCATACCGGGGAGAAACCTTTTGTGTGTACCGTGGTTGGCTGTGAGGCAAAGTTCACACAAAAGAGTGGCCTCTTCTACCATGCCAGGACCCATTCCGGGGAGAAACCATTCGTGTGTACCGTGGGTGACTGTGAGCGAAGGTTCACTAATAAGAGCAACCTCACAGGCACAAGTTGACGCATACCGGAGTTAAACGTTTTGAGTGCGCTCTTTGCCAATCAAGGTTCACACAGAAAAGCAACCTCGCTAGTCACATGACGTCACATACCATAGAGAAATCTTTCGTTTGCTCCGTGTGTCCCTCGAGCTTCACAAGGAAGAGTGACCTCACCAGGCACAAGAAGACGCACACCGTTGCATAACCCTTAGTATTTTATTCTTGTCCTTGTGGAAACCACCAAAGCAACAGTCTCTGCAAGCACAATCCAATCCAACATCTTTGTACCCACATATGTGATTCTTTACAAAATATATGAGAGAAATGCGTAGAAAAACAACAAGTGGTTTTAGGTTGCTTTAAGTCTTTAATTTGTTGGATGAGCGTAGCGAGCGAAGCGAAAACTTCAATTTCACTGACCCCTCAAAAAATTTAGCTCCAATGTTTTTTTTTTGTTTTTTTTTGTCTGTATTTTTGTCTGTTTGTTAGCAGGATTCCGGGCAAACGGCATAAGCGATCTTGATGAAAATTTGAGGGGACCTTCGTTTTCTCTGAACTTAGAGGTGTATTGTTTTTGGGTACAATCGAAGAAATATTTCTCATGAATATCGTATTTTTACGATTTTTTTCGATTTTTAGTGCGATATTTTCGTCACATTTGGGTCGATTCTGACCAAACGGGAGGGGCTACAACGTTCATATTTCACACGGACATCAAGATTATTGTGATGTAGTACCTTATGAAAGAAAAAGTTGAAAAAGTTTGCTAGAATCTGTAGAAATACATGTTTAAATATTAGTTTTTCAATTTTTAGTACGATATTTTCGACACATTCGGGCCGATTCTGACCAAACGGGTGGGGCTACAACGTTCAGATTTCACATGTACATTAAGGTTATGGTGATGTAGTACCTTTTGAAAGAAAAAGTTGAAAAAGTTAGTCAGAATCCACAGAAATAAAGGTTTTACTATGAGTTTTTTGAGGTTTTATAGTACCAATTAACAAGTTACAATAGAAACTTGACAACAATCACCTACAATGCATTCAAAAAGCACTTGCAAAGGAAAAGTGCAAACAAACGCAAAAAACGCTCATCCATCAACGCGGCGGGACTTAAGCGTTTTCCTAGTACCAGTAATGGGATGATCTAAACACAATTTGTTGAGACTAGGAATAATGTATTGTCCCAATATATGATTGATTTCTTTTTTAAACCTGATTACAGGATATATTTTCTTTGGACAGTACCTCCTCGTTCAAAAATGTAAAAACAATATAACTAATACGGGGAATCCCTATACCCAAATATGATTTCTTAAGAATGCAGTAAAGACGTCTGAAAAGTAAGTAGAATGTAAGAGGGGCTTAATAAAAGAGCGGATAATTTTTTTGAAATTTATTTGACGGGACATAACCTCAGAATCAACAGTTGTATTCAAATTACTGGAATCAGTTGCTCAAGTTCAAAATTGAATTTTTAGCAGCGGTTTTTTGTATATTATTTCTACACTCCTTTATCTACAACCTAAATATAAGTATTATTGGTTTTATATGGTTTCTGGCGTTGCACGATTTTTTCCGTTAAACGGTACAAAATTTGAAATTGTACCGGCAGGCGAAAAAAATTGTGTAACGCAACAAACCATATAAATCCAAAAATCCTTTTTTAAGGTTGTAGTGTGTAGTGTTGTAGTGTGTGTAGAAATAATATACAAAAAACCGCTGCTAAAAATTCAATTTTGAACTTGAGCAACTAAATCCAGTAATTTGAATACAATTGTTGATTCTGAGGTTATGTCCCGTCAAAAAAATTTCAAAAAAAAATCCGCTCATTTATTAAGCCCCTCTTACATTCTACTTACTTTTCAGACGTCTTTACTGCATTCTTAAGAAATCATATTTGGGTCTAGGGATGGCTATTCCAGAGCACTCTTACCGATATTTTGAAAGTTAACAGAAAATGGCTAAAACTTGTTTGGATGAAAGATGAACTTGAATAAAAAAGGGGGAAAAAATAATTTTTTTTTGGACTGGACAAAAGCTCTATTTTGGCCTAAATATGCAAATTTTGGTTCATTACGGAAATGAATTTGTTTTAGATGCAATATTTAATTTTTAGCTATGATTTTTTTTTATTGTTTCAACACACCTTTGTCTCTGGACTGAGTACAAGGGAAACTAATTTTATGAAATAACTTTTGATGAACGATTTTTTTCGTGTTCAGGTTCAAAACTCTTTTTTGTACCATGTGACAAAAAAAATCGTACATCGAACATTATTTCAGAAAATTCTTTTCCCTTATACTCAGTCCAGAGACAAAGGTGTGTTGAAGCAATAAAAAAAATCATAGCTAAAAATTAAATATTGCATCCAAAACATTCATTTCCGTAAAGACCCAAAATTTGCAAAGAATGGCCAAAATAGAGCTTTTGTCCCGTCAAAAAAAAGTTATTTTTTTCCCCTTTTTTATTCAAGTTCGTCTTTCATCCAACCAACTTTTAGCCATTTTCCGTTGACTTTCAAAACATCTGTAAGAGTGCTCTGGAATAGCCTTAACAATTTATTGTTATAGTTTTTGGTTTGGAGGCCCCCGCAATCTTTTCATTTCCTGACACAAGACACGTTGATCTACAGGAATGGATACTTGTTGTTAACTCGCTTCAGTTCGGTCACTGATGTTTGGTTTTTAGTGTTCACTGTTCAATGTTTTAAAGATCTACGATCCATCTATTTTTAAGTGGTTACAACGGAGTTAAAATTATCGTGAAATGAATAATATTAAACTGTGACAGATGAGATATTCTGTTCTCTGCAACGAGACAGCCAGACCACAATGTCCCATCAACAATATTAAGTGAAAGCTAAAACCTTTATTTATGATCATGTATTTATATCATTGTGGTTTGATATTTTCGTCTTTAATAAAATCTGATCTATTTTATCAATGTTTGCGAATATAAAGTCAAAGTGTCCTGAAAGAATCAGGATTGTTTCCAAGACTTGTAAACCCTAACATGTTTATATAATTAAATGAGCATATTATACTATCTTCCTCTAGCTTCTCACTGTACATCTATCTAATTATATGAAAGGCGGTGAGAATATTTTCCACACTCCTTCATAAAATGCTAATATATCATTTTGTTAAGCAAGTTTATAGAGAGTTGGAAATTTCATTTCAAAATGTATATTTTATTCAAAATTCAAAATTTCCTAAAATTCCTTAAAATCCTCATTAAAAATATGAAAAAATACAAAAAACTTAGAAAAAATTCCTCAACTCAAATTGATTGATAAAAATTACCAAATTTACACGGATTTAATTCCGGTCTGAAAGGGTTAATTCAAATGATGTGTATAGCCTAACAAATCAACTTAAAAATAAAATATTTTCCCCTGGAGATTATTCAGCAACATTCATCTCGTTTATTAGATAAGAAGAAGGCTTTCAATAAGGCCACAAATTTCAATTGTGTTGTCCACATGCGAAATGGCCGCCGAGAAGTGTCAATAGGTTGTTCAAACTTGGTTGCATTCAACTCTAGTTTCGATGCTGTTTGATATTAAAACATATTGATGTCTGGTTGCCACTGTTAGCGGGTCAGCGGACTTGAGCGTTGACACGAACGGCTTGTACTGCTTTTAACAAATTATTGCATCAATTACATTTTTGTTAGTGATCATTATTTGGTAGCATTCACTGTCCATTTCTATTCCAAGTGGTAACATATCCAAACCCATGTTAAGAATTTAAAAGTAAAGAATTGGACGTCGAGAGATATTTGAGTTATTTTCTTTGAACCTAAATCAGTCTAAAATAGTACTACAACAACAACTCATCGCAATGAGTATCTTTCTTCTGGAGCTCTTTGCGTCTTCGAGTGTGTGGCGCACTACGGGGTGGTAACAAGCATAGCCGAGCGGGAACCATCGAGCTACCGTGTTTACCAAGAAGTTCGGAAGATTAATTCACAGAAAGCAGCACCATCGAAGACTGTAACCATGGTAACGGTCGGTAACGGTGATGGTTACGCGAGCGCGAGAAGGCAGTAATAGGCATTTCTTTTTTCGGTTTAGTTCCAGCCTGCTGTCAGTCTTTGCTATTTGTGTTGTTTCTCGTTTTTTTAGTGCCAAAATCAAAGTTTTGAGTTGTTTGAGAGTTTCTAAAACCACTCTTGCAGCGCCAAGTGCATTCGTAAATACTCGTTAGTTTAGAATAAAACGCGTGTGTACTGATAAAAAAACTGGCTCCAGCAAGCAGGCCTTGGCCTAGACCTAGGCCTAGTGGTGGTGTTTGCAATATCGGATATTGATGAACATTTAATGTCCCAATAGGTCTCCAAAGTCCCAGACGTCGTTGAAAGAAATAATAAAAGTGTTAGTGGATACTCTCTTCACGCACTTTTAACATTTCTTTCAATTACATGAACAAAACCATGAAATAAAACGGAAATCCCCCCACCGGCGCCACGAAAAGCCTAGATAGTCCAAGCAGTAGTCACTAGGTTGCGCTAGTTGTTACTTGATAGTTGGAAGAGTCATTCATAGATCGCGACACTAAAGATGTTGGTGCTGCTTTCTATGAATTAATCTTCCGAACTTCTAAACTAATTTTTGCGGTTCCCGCTATTTAACATTGTGTTTCCACTCTTCCCCGGTTATTTCTCTATGTGGCGCACTACGTATCCGTGTAATGGCGGCTCTGTGTGTGTTGACATTGGTTTGAGTTATGATTTGTTTATGTTTATTTCCGTCCATCATTTCAACGATAAAAAGGTTGGACACACTATAAGGTACGTCTTAATACTTAATAATACTTAATACTATAGTAATAAACTGCATAATGCGAGCCCTTTGCTAACCACTAGGACAGCTCACTCCAAGGTCTTGGTGTCTTGGACGTAGGGCCTAGCTAGGCTACCAAACAAAAGTTTCCAGGTGTGAACTATGGACGTGTCTGAACTATGTTCTCAGTCTCAGTCTCATTCTCAGTCTCATTCTCATTCTCAGTGTCGGTCTCATTACTAGAAGTGTAACTTTCGGTCGTTTCTTGATGGGAGTATCAACAATGCTATCAAAATCAAAACAAACAGACGAACAGCCGTGGAGTTGACACATGCAGGTGGCCGACTGATTGCGATCTTAACAGTACTGTAAAGTGTTTACATTACGTTTCCATATCAAATTTGACTCTGTACTATTAATTACAATATTATTTATTACATTTAATAACTTATTTGGTTACTCAACGTGATTTGGAAGTGTTTTAGTTCGATCGTCTCCCGAGGCCGCCATTTTTTTTAGTAATAAGAATGAAAACGAGTGTGGCTATTTCGTTACTTGGTTTCATTCCCGTTCTCTGTCTCGATCTGGACCCTTCGTACATTGCTTCTGACGTCACCGATTATTGATGACGTAAAACTGAGAATGAGACCAAGAATAGCCACGTTTTTCAAGCAATCAGACACGTCCTTAGCCTTAGACATAACAGATAAGATTGATACAGGCCGTCGTCCATATAATTACAGTATGAACTGAATAACGCTGTTTGCTTTGCCCTACGAGGGATAGTTCTTTTTTTAAGGCTGAAATTGTTCCAACGTTGATGCGTTTACAAAATACACAGTACCATGAAACATTTGATCACTTGTTACAATAAGTTTCTAATGGCTTAAACCCCCATCCTAGAGCTAAACAGCGACTTAAGTGTACTGTATTTTATTATTTTGTGCTACTTTTTTATATATTCCATAATAGTTATTTAGACTTAAGATATATTATATCACACTTGTGGGGTACAACCCTGTTGATGATAAATAATAAATTATAATAAGTATGCATAACAATCTTATAATTGGATGAGCGAAGCGAAGACTTCAATTTCACCGACCCCCCAAAAAATTTAGCTCCGTTGTTTTTTTTTGTTTGTTTTTTTTTTGTTTTTCCGTCTGTTTGTTCGTTTTCTACCGGGCAAACGGCATATGCGATCATGATGAAAATTTGACACGACCTTCGTTTTCTCTGAACTTAGAGGTGTATTGTTTTTGGGTACAATCGAAGAAATATTTCTCATGAATATCGTACTTTTACGATTTTTTTCGATTTTTAGTGTGATATTTTCGTGCCATTTGGGCCAATTCTGACCAAACGGGTGGGGCTACAACGTTCATATTATACATGGACATTAAGGTTATGGTTATGTAGTACCTTTTGAAAGAAAAAGTGGAAAAATTCCAGAAAAATTTTTTTTTTTACGGTAAATAATACCAATTGACAAGAAACAAAAGAAACTTGACAACATTCACCTAGAATGCGTAGGCAGCAAAACAAAGCACTTGCAAAAGTAAAGATATCCCACGCAAACTAAAACCTTTAAAAAGCTCATCCATCAACGCGGCGGGACTTTAGCGTTTTCCTAGTATAAAGACACACACTGGCTGATTGGCCTAGAGTGAACTTACAAAATTGATATTCTAGTTTGGTTTTTAAACCCTGCGTTTCCTGTACGACCTTACTAAAGCAAAGATCTAATTACGTTACGTAAAAATTATTTATTGAGGCATTTTTCATAGGTTAAATGCTTCTCTTATAGGACTAGCTGCCAAGATTACTGCTATCTTACGTCTGCAAGGTCTGCGCTAGACTATAGGCGTACGCGTACTCATGATTGTGTTCAATTTCTGGAAAGGACTCAGCTTTTGGTTTGAAGATTAAGTCAAAACCCTTATTGGGAAGCTTTCTTTCAGTAAAAAAAAAAAGTTTTGAGATTATTACTTAACTAGGCTATAGGCCTAGCTGGGACCTAGGCGCTTTGCCCAATGTAAGATGTAAGCGTGTGGTAGACTCTGCTCACAGCAGCCGTCCAAGTCCAACATTATAATAACACACTCTTCATGCATGATATGCCGTGATGACATGAAACATTAGGCCTACAGTAAAATTTTTATGATATAGACAAACTAAGACAAAAGCATTAATTATTAAGTGACTTATTTTTAGGATAGAAATTGTGAGGGAGTATCTCCCAATTGCATCCTGCTTGATACAGCAATTGCACTTTTCCAAACACCTCAGAAAAAAAGTTTATTTGTTTAGGAGTAAGTAAATAAATACTTATCCCATACAATACAAACTAATAGGTAATCACAAAGTGTTTATTAAAAATATAATAATGTATTATGCTATGTGTCTGGAAATAAAGCTTACTTACTTACTTACTTACTTACTTACATGGGCATGGGTATTGGGAAGGCAATGGTTGGTACTGGACCCTTTTTCTGTAACTATGTAATAATTGTCACTTCACGGCGCTGTGACAAGTTATCATTTCACGTGAAAAGATATCACATGAAAAGAGCGATTCTGAAGGCCAAGTGAAAAGCTGAGTTGTCACAAGCACAGGGATTTGGTTAAACTTCAAAACGACTGAGCCACCGTAGCACGTAAAGTATTTCAACCAATCAGAATAGGCGAATAATTTAATGGCGGTTTGTTGTTTCTTTGTTTTCTTTGTTGTGTGCTAGTCAACTTTAGCTTACAAAATGTCAGGCTAGGACTAGGCATAGGCCTAGCCTTTCCTAGGCTGTCAGTGTCGTGCTAGGGCCTAGCTTTGATACTTTATTATCATATTGAACACCCTTCTTCCCAATTCTTAATTTTAAAGATGCATTTCTGATGGGCTGCTACCTTTGGGATAGCCTAGGCCTGAGGCCTAGCCTACGCGTATCTTGTGACAGTCGCAGGGCTCTAGAAACATACAATTAGTAGGCCCTAAAACCTATGTAGGTTGACCTAACTATTACAGTAGGCCTAAGCTTTAAGAACTACTTCTATTGATGTTCAAAGGCCCTACATTGAGACGTAAGGCCACATAACCTCACTTTGCAAAACAGAACAAAAACATAACCTAACATTTTTCTTTGAAATCAATGGAAAAAAATACCGTAAACATTTAAAAAGTGCAAAAAGTAACAACAGGAAGGTTAAAACAGCACAGTATAATACATTTAATAGCTTTAGCGTTGTTCAATTAATATTCTCTGGCTTTAACAAGCTTTGTGATAAGTTCTCACAAACATTTTTGTCAGTGACAACTTCTCACGTGAAATCAAATGACAACTTTCAAAATGGCGTTACAGAATACCAAACTGGACTACTACTGCAACTTGTCACGTGAAATGAAGTGAGAACTCCAGTTTGGTATTCTGTAACGCCATTTTGAAAGTTGTCATTTGATTTCACGTGAGAAGTTGTCACTGACAAAAATGTTTGTGAGAACTTATCACAAAGCTTGTTAAAGCCAAAGAATATTAATTAAACAAAGCTCAAGCTAGTAAATGTATTATACTGATACTGTACTGTTTTATCCTTCCTGTTGTTACTTTTTGCACTTTTTAAATGTTTACGTTATCTTTTTGTTCTGTTTTGCAAAGTGAGGTTATGTGAACTTACGTCTCAATGTAGGGCCTTTGAACATCAATATAAGTAGTTCTTAAAGCATAGGCCTACTGTAATAATTAGGCCAACCTACATAGGCTCTAGGGCCTACTAATTGTATGTTTCTAGAGCCCTACGACTGTCACAAGATACGCGTAGGCTAGGCCCTAGGCCTAGGCTATCCCAAAGGTAGCAGCCCATCAGAAATGCATCTTTAAAATTAAGAATTGGGAAGAAGTGTGTTCAATATGATAATAAAGTATCAAGGCTAGGCCCTAGCAAGACACTGACAGCCTAGGAAAGGCTAGGCCTATGCCTAGTCCTAGCCTGACATTTTCTAGGCTAAAGTTGACTAGGTCTCGTCTAGAACACACAACAAAGAAAACAAAGAAACAACAAACCGCCATTAACATTATTCGCCTATTCTGATTGGTTGAAATACTTTACGTGCTACGGTGGCTCAGTAGCTTTGAAGTTTAACCAAATCCCTGTGCTTGTGACAGCTCAGTTCAGAATCGCTCTTTTCACGTGATATCTTTTCACGTGAAATGATAACTTGTCACAGCGCCGTGAAGTGACAATTATTACATAGTTACAGAATAAGGGTCCAGGTATTCTTATTGTTTGACAATCTTTTGATACCTGTTCTAAGCTACAGCAGAGTCGATAAAGAATTTTCCCCGTTGGGGAGGTCCTCCAACTCCCTATACCGCCCTGGGTTAAATAAAAAGTCTGTTTTTTGACGTTTGGAAATCTTCGGCGCATTCTGTGTGATTAATTCAGGAATTTTCATAAAACCGTCACTTTTCTACTAGTAGTTAAAGTTGTTTGCGACGAATGGCGTGAACCTTAAATTTAAATACGATCGAAGGGTTGGCAAATGTTGGCTTTAAAGCAAACCTCTTTATTAATTGAGATATTCTGTGAGTAACACTAAGTTAGACATAGCCGACAATATGTATGTTCAAGATTTGATTTGAGTACTAGGCGTACTTACGTCTGTAAACTGTATTGTGCCTTGGCCTATGCTAACTTACGTCCGTAGGCTTAACAGCATATTCACATTATTTCGCACGAAAATGTCAGACGCCCTGCGCGACACTTTAAACGTTTACATAATAAATAACAAGTAAATCGTTTCAAGGCTAGGGCCCTAGGCTTTATGATTGAAATAAAATAAAGTTGGACGTTTCATCGTTGATTGTTTATTGCTTGTCACTGGCATATCGATAATCTACTGACCGTATTAGCATCAAGTGCTTTCTTAGTTCACATTTGAGCGCCCTCAGCGCGGAGCGTTAATTCCGTTTTGACTTGGGAGTAAGGGGACCTCCCCAACGGGGAAACTTCTTTATCGACTCTGGCTATAGTGTAATTACCAATGAGTGGACATCAAGATAATCTAACGAGAGGAGTCGAAATGTACAAGGGAGCAGCATACAAAGTTTATCCTTATAAATAGTGGAAGGAGCTAAAGTTAGTTAATACACATTTTATGATAGAGTATTGAGGTTAACTGTACTAAATAAGACTCTAAGTATTTAACACCTACATAACAGGTCCAGGGACCCAAGTTTGAAAACTTACGTTTGAAGTCACCTCTGAAAACGAGTGACTTGGAGGGTCACGTTACTACCAAAACGTACGTTGTGATTTTAAAAACTTGCATTTGTCTCAAAACGGACGATTTAGTAGTCACGAGAACCTTTAAGTCACTCTGCGTATTCTGATTGGTGGGGGCAATTTTAAATTCACCAAGCTTCGACTCAACACACATTTATCCCACAACGTACGTTTTGATTTAAAAACTTGCATTTGTCTCAAGTCACCGTAATGAGATGGGATAGGTTTACGTTTTGACGGTAACTTGTGGCTGCAAACGCATTTTACAAAACTTGGGTCCCTGGTGCTCTGCAGAGGCCGTCGAGAACGTCGCGACGCCATAATCACTTTAAACAAGAGTTATGATCAATCTCATGAGTGTTTCGTGAGGGTAGTACTATTTAAACTCCATGGTGAGGATATGACAAAGTAAGTTTTTAATATACACACAAAAAATAACATAGCTTCTTGAAAGACAACTATCTGATAATGCCATCAATGACACGCCTTTTAATTTTCTTTATGAGGTATGATTAAAAAATGCACTTTCCAACACTAATAATGTTACCCCTACTCCTCAAACCACCCTATATCGTAGTAAGATGGCAGTTACATAGGAAACAATAAGTATTTTGCTAGAGCTAGTTTTAAAGGGCTATTAACTCAAAAAATTATTTTTTACCAAATAATCTAAAGTATAATACCACACTAAAATGGCAGTTAAAAAATTATATCTTGTGACTGTGATTTAACACGAATTTTTCAATTTTTCAGATACCAGAAATTTGCGAAAATTGGTGTTTTGGGAAATTTTTAAATCGGCTTTAACGCTTTTTTGGTCACATAGATACGGCATATTAACATCTAAAATCCATTTTACATGTGTTTTGAAACTTTGCATATACCTCAACATGCAAAATAGCATCCAAATACCATCATTGGTAATCGCAATTGATCGATACTGCTTAAATACAAACAAATAAGATACAGAAAAGGTGTAGAGTAGGTGGCTCTTGTCTTGAGCGTATCTGTTTCCAGCGAAGTCGTTCGTTCCCGTAAGTAAGTTTTAACTTGATTGGACTTAGTCCACAGTTTGTTAGAGTTGTAAAGTGACTTTGGCCTCCAAACGAAGCAATAATAATTCAGGTTGTCTATCGCCTGTGTTCTGCGTGATTCGCGGTTCGCATGTCATACACTGATGCATATTTCCTATAAAATATCGATCTTGGTTGTATCGCTCACATCTCGATTGCGTCGAGGGCTGCAGTGGCTTGGTCGCTTGATTTAAGTCCCACTGAAAACAGATATATAATGAGGGGCAACTTACAAAATTTTTTTTATTATTATTAATGGCCAATATTTTTTTGGATCAATATCCTCAAAGGTCACGGGGCATAAAGATGTCCCCATGTTATTTCTTATGGGAGATTTTTGCCGATGGGACCTAACTCGAAAAATGTCATGTTTGACAATTTTTTGGGAAGTCATGGTGGCCCCGATATTTTTTCTGTTAATTGCTAAATTCATTACTAGTTAGCCTGAATTAATATTTTTTTTGAGTTTAGCGGTTAATACCCCTATAAGTTACTTAACTCTGATACAAGTTATTGTTTTTATTTCCACAGGGGAGTGACACATTCATACAGTACGCCTAGCTCCGAAAAGGAGATCCTGCAGTCTCGAATACTATCATGGAAGAATGGGAATTATTAAGAGATATCAAGGAAGAAATAGATGATGTGTCACCACCACAAGTTTGGTACACAGACCTCCAGACTCGAAGCCGTTGCTCCGAGATTGAAGAAACGAGTCAGACATATCAAGGAAGAACCAGAAGATGTGTATCCACCACAAGATTGCAATACATTCTCCCAGCCTGCATTTGGCTCCAAAGTAAAACATGATGAAATCTTTGAAGTATATGAAGAAGAATCGGAGGTTGTACATACCAAGAAAGTTCGCTTAGACAACGAGTCTTCCCTACCAATGTGCGATATATTCGTTCTGACAAACTCAGAAACAGATTTACCAGTAACCTATGGATTCACCAAGAACGAATCTAAGAGCAAACATTGCCAGGATATACCTATGGAAGTGTCCCCGCCAGGAACGTCCGAAACATTTAAACCGTCATCAGTTATCTCTGAAATAATTCCACCCTTAACCATGGATGATGTCAAAGAAGAATGTGAGAGGATCATTAAAAAAGAATCTATAGAAATATCTACAAGTCCTGATGATTTCCCGGATTGTGAGAGAGACCATGTGACTGGTAAGTTCAGCAAGATGATAAAATATTACTTAACATCCTAAATAAATATCATATGTGTTTATATGTAAGTGGGACATTGCCGTTAAGCCGGTTAAACCGGTTCCCACTCGAATACCGAAGTTAAGCAGCCTTTGGGCATTGTCAGGGGTGGAGTGGGTGACCGCTTTGCCCTGAAACTCACGTATACCGCATGTTAAAGCAGATGGAGGGTTCGAAAGCTTGTGTAACTAATTTCTTCTCCTCGACGTCTGCTCGGCAGTCCGGGTTAGTGGAGAAACTTATACGACTGTCAAGGTTACACCGTACTTTCGGATGGGACATTAAGCCATTAGTCGCCTTGGTACCTTTCGAAAGAGTTGTCTACGTGCCGGTACCGGGTATTCCCTTCTCCCGTCTGATTCAACTTCATCCTCATCTTTCACCCCTCATCGTTTCGAATAGCTTTAGTGCATTAATATGAGACGTCAAACAAATTAAATCAATCAATTAATGCTGTAAAAACAAGATTTTTTTACTTTGAGAGTCTGTGTTTCCCTGCGTCGTCTGCTCCCTGAAATTCAACGACCCGATCTATCTCGAGCTTCATGAACACTACTGTCATCCTCTAAAGGAGAGTAGTAAGAAAGAACCGCAGCAAATTGCTTCCACGCTGCATGTATCGCAACAGGAGGCAGCGATCAACGAAGCTTCAGAGGTGTCACGAGGGACCTTGGGTTTTGTAAAGAAAAAGACGATGTTGAAGTACAGGAAAAACGGAGATAGACCAATGGAAGTTGTGTCACCGCCAGAAATGCCTGATTCCCTTGTCCCATCTTCGTATTGCTCTGCAATCAGTGCTCCTGTACACTCGGATGTGATCATAAAAGAACGAGAGTTGATCATTAAAGAAGACTCCATAGAATTATTAACAGTACCTGAAGACTTCCCAGACTGCAATACATCAATACTGGAAGACCACTTGCTTGGTAAGTAGAACATTGCAAGATTGTAGTACATTATTAGACGTATAACAATTTACTTTAGTTCCATTATTGGATGAGCGTAGCGAGCGTAGCGAGCGGAAGCGAAGACTTTAATTTCACTGACCCCCCAAAAAATTTAGCTCGGGTGTTTTTTTTTTTTTTTTTTTTTTTTTTTCCGTTTGTTTGTTCGCTCGATTCCGGGCAAACGGCATATGCGATCCTGATGAAAATTTGACCGGACCTTCGTTTTCTCTGAACTTAGAGGTGTATTGATTTTGGGTACAATCGAAGAAATATTTCTCATGAATATCGTACTTTTACGATTTTTTTCGATTTTTAGTGCGATATTTTCGTGACATTTGGGCCGATTCTGACCAAACGGATGGGGCTAGAACGTTCATATTTCACATGGACATTAAAATTATGGTGATGTAGTACCTTTTGAAAGAAAAAGTTGAAAAGTTAGCTAGAATCCATAGAAATAAAGGTTTTAATATTAGTTTTTCAATTTTTAGTGCGATATTTTCGTCACATTTGGGCCGATTCTGACCAAACGGGTAGGGCTACAACGTTCAGATTTCACATGGACATTAAGGTTATGGTGATGTAGTACCTTTTGAAAGAAAAAGTTGAAAAAATTAGTCAAAATCTACAGAAATAAAGGTTTTAATATGAGTTTTTTGAAGTTTATAATGCCAATTAACAAATAACAATAGAAACTTGACAACAATCACCTCCACAATGCATTCAAAAAGCACTTGCAAAGGAAAAGTGCAAACAAACGCACAAAACGCAAAAAAAAACTTACAAAAAAAACGCTCATCCATCAACGCGGCGGGACTTTAGCGTTTTCTTAGTATAAAATGAATGTAACTTATACATAAATCAGTCGGACATTGACTAATTTCCTGAATATAACTCTCAAAACGACAGTTTAACCATATCTCTGTCGAAACCAAACATTCTCTTTTGGTTTTCAGAGTCGGAGTATACGTGCGATTTCTGCTCCCTGATGTTCAGCAATCCTATCTTTCTCGAACGTCATGAGATGTTTTGTCGTTGTCTCAAGAAACGCAATGACAAAGAAAGGAGAACACTAACCGGTCCAGATCTTTCTCAGCAGGAGTCGGCGATCAATGGAGCTGGTGAGATGCCAAAGGAGAGCGTAGTTGTGTTTAAGAAGAAGGAAAAGATGAAGAGAACTGCATCCGGACTAAATGTATCACGAAAGGACACACCAATCAGTGGAGTGTCAAAGAACTCCAAAGAAAGCTATGGTGTCTTTGAGAAGAAGAAGAAACTGGCAAAGGGGCAAGATGTATCGAAGCAGTTGACATTGATCATTGGAGCTGCTGAGCAGTCAGTGTCAGGGGAGGGCGTGAGAGTTGTTAAGATGGAAACTAAGAAGACGATGGCTTCTAACAGGAGCCAGCAGTGCGAGGTCTGTGGCAAAGAGCTGACGAATATCAGTCACCTACGAGAACACATGTTAATTCACAAGGGCGAAGACGGTGGGCTAGAATGCAAGAAGATGAAACTCGACAAACAAGTTATGACTCAACGTAACGATTGTCGCTTTAAGTGCGATATCTGCCGCGCTATGTTCACAACGAAGTACAATCATGTTAGGCACTCGAGGACCCATACCGGGGAGAAACCTTTCGTGTGTACCGTGGATGGCTGTGAGGCAAAGTTCACACAGAAGAGTGGCCTCTTCTACCATGCCAGGACCCATACCGGGGAGAGACCATTTTGCTGTGGTGTGTGCGATGCAACGTTTATTTTGAAGAGTGGCCTCGATAACCATGCCAGGATTCATACTGGGGAGAGACCATTTTCCTGTGGTGTGTGCGATGCAACGTTTCAACAGAAGAGAAGCCTCGACAACCATGCCAGGACACATACCGGGAAGCAACCGTTTGTGTGTACTGTGGGTGGCTGTGAGGCAAGGTACACCCAGAAGTGTAGCCGTGAAAACCATGCCAGGACACATACCGGGGAAAGACCATTTTCTTGTGGTGTTTGCGATGCAACGTTTACACAGAAGAGAAGCCTCGACAACCATGCCTGGACCCATACCGGGAAGAAACCATACGTGTGTAATGTGGGTGGCTGTGAGGCAAGGTTCACACAGAAGTGTAGCCGTGAAAACCATGCCTGGACCCATACCGGGGAAAGACCATTTTCTTGTGGTGTTTGCAATGCAACGTTTGCACAGAAGAGAAGCCTCGACAACCATGCCTGGACCCATACCGGGGAGAAACCTTTTGTGTGTACAGTGGGTGACTGTGAGGCAAAGTTCACAAAGAAGTGTAGCCGTGAAATCCATGCCAGGACCCATACCGGGGAGAGACCGTTCGTGTGTACAGTGGGTGACTGTGAGGCAAGGTACTCTCAGAAGAGTCACCTACGAAGGCACAAAGTGACGCATACTGGAGTAAAACGTTTTGAGTGCGCTCTGTGCCAATCAAGATACACACAGAAGATCGACCTCGCTAGGCACATTACCTCACATACCGGAGAGAAACCTTTCGCTTGCTCCATGTGCCCCTCGAGCTTCATGAGGAAGAGTCGGCTCACCAATCACAAAAAGACTCACAAATTTGCATAACTCTTAGTATGTTATTCTTGTTCTAGTGGAAACCACCAGAGCAACAGTCTCTGCAAGCACAATCCAAAACCACATTCTTTGTACCCACATATGTGATTCTTTCAAAAATACCTGAGAGAAATATGTAGAAAAACATTTAGTAGTTTTGGATTGCTTTCAATCTTAAATTAGTACCCGTAATGGGATGATCTAAACAAATTTTGTTGAGAGGAATAATGTATTGTCCCAATATATGATTGATTTCTTTTTTAAACTTAATAACAGAATATATTTTCTTTTGGCAGTACATCCTCGCTCAAAAATGTGCAAACAAATATATCTTGTGCTATAAAAATTTGCTTGAGGTTATAACTAAGACTTATCACGGATTGTTATAGTTTTTGGTTTCGGGGTGGGTGAATAATCTTTTTAATTCCTGACACGGACACGTTTATCTACAGTGAATGAATATTAGTAATTGTGAACTCGCTTCAGTTCTGTCACTGATGTTTGGTTTTTAGTGTGCATTGTTCAATGTTTAAAAGATCTACGACTCATCTATTTCCTAAGTGGTTATAATGACCAAAAATATCCCATGAAAAAATACAAGTGAGAGCTAAAACCTTCATTGATCATCATGTAATAATATCATTGTGGATTGTTTTTTCTTCTTTAATAAAGTCTGATCTATTCCATCAATGTTGGCAAATATTTTAAGTCAAAGAGTACAGTTATAATCAGGGTTGTTACTAAGACTTGTGATATCCTAGCAGGTTTATATAACTAAACTAGCATAGATTCTCTCCCTCTAGCTTCTTAATGTACTTCTATCTCTTACTAAAGCCTGAATTCATAGTCTGTACCTACACACACCCTGATTGGCGGTACTGTGTAACCAGCATCCAGCATACAGTGCCTCGCGCAGGTAGCGACACTAGCGCCATCTCTCTGCAACTCCCCGAACTAACTAGTACTCTCTCACGAAGATTCTCCCACGAGGTAAACTTTCCTAAATCGATGGCCACAATTTGTTACACACATTTACGCGAGGAAATTCCTAACGAATTTTCCGGAAGGAAACGAGAGAGAAAATGTTGGCTGGTAAAGAGAAGATGGACTGAACAGATAAAGAGAAAACCTATTACAAGCGGTCAGCTTCACAGACTGATTAATGAGTATAGCAGGCTTGAAAGTCACATTTAACTGTATCGTTTTCACAGAACGTCTGACCTATTTTAAAAGGTCAAATCTCCGTTTAATTTGGAAGATAAAAGAAAGTATCTTAATGAGAACTAACATTTAAGTTTTTTTGTTAATACTCAAGAAAATGGTAGATACATTGAACAGAGTAAATTTAAAGAAACTTCGTATTAAAACTCTCAGAAGCAGAAATTCACCGACGCAGTCGACGCGCGGACAATGGTCTAAGAGGCATCAGACTTTTAAATAGGAAAGGAAAATAGAAAACCCATCTTTCAAACTTGTTCTAGTTCTGCATTAACAAGTAGGGGAAGAAGACAATGGCTAATTTTAAATATTCAGTGATTTCTGTCGGAAGTGTAATAATCTAAGAACCTTCTTAAGGTTCATAACAAATCTCTCCAAAGAAGGACAGAACACAGCAGCTTGCTTCGGCAACATGTTTTTTGGAATCGCAATACAGAACCAAATTAGTTTATATTATCATTTACTAGGAAAACGCTAAAGTCCCGCCGCGTTGATGGATGAGCGTTTTTTTTGTAAGTTTTTTTTGCGTTTTGTGCGTTTGTTTGCACTTTTCCTTTGCAAGTGCTTTTTGAATGCATTGTGGAGGTGATTGTTGTCAAGTTTCTATTGTTATTTGTTAATTGGTATTATAAACTTCAAAAAACTCATATTAAAACCTTTATTTCTGTAGATTCTGACTAATTTTTTCAACTTTTTCTTTCAAAAGGTACTACATCACCATAACCTTAATGTCCATGTGAAATCTGAACGTTGTAGCCCTACCCGTTTGGTCAGAATCGGCCCAAATATGACGAAAATATCGCACTAAAAATTGAAAAAAATCGTAAAAGTACGATATTCATGAGAAATATTTCTTCGATTGTACCCAAAAACAATACACCTCTAAGTTCAGAGAAAACGAAGGTCCGGTCAAATTTTCATCAAGATCGCATATGCCGTTTGCCCGGAATCGAGCGAACAAACAGACGGAAAAACAAAAAAAAAAACAAAAAAAACAAAACAAACAAAAAAAAAAAAAACACCCGAGCTAAATTTTTTGGGGGGTCAGTGAAATTGAAGTCTTCGCTTCCGCTCGCTACGCTCGCTACGCTCATCCAATTAACTACTTTTTTTTTGTAATTTACTTTTCAACTTTGAATATTAACTAAGTAATCTTGATTATGAGGATGGGCAACTGAATGGTTCTTCTGATGTAAAAATTATCACCCCCACCCCCATCCCCATCCGGCGTGAGGGCGATTAGCCTCTGCACCACAAAGACATCGCCGGTAGGACCATTAATCAAACTGTGGTCACGTGACATGACACAGACAGACAGACAGACAGACAGACAGACAGACAGACAGACAGACAGACAGACAGACAGACAGATTGCCGGTCAGATGCCGGTGAAATTACTTTTTTTTAAATCATCATACCAGCATAATTTTCTCCAACTATAAATCCAAGGTTTTTATCATTACGATAAATATTTGTAAAAAGATGAGGATGGAAATCAAATTTGTGAGGACAAACCCTAAATGTCTCCATGATTTGATTCAGACTCGTATCATATTTGCTACTTTTAGCACACAAGTAAATACTGAACGGTTGGCACCAATGTTTTCATCTATTCCGTAAAAAATCCCTCTAGATTTACAAAAATACCTTAAAAAAGTCTAAACGAGCAGTTTTTTAAAGAGCTCCTAATACAAGTGAGATTAACGTATTAGCTTGGTTAGTGTGATAAGCCTCGGAATAGTCTAAGGGATTCTACCTCTCTGTTAACTGCTCAACAACCAACACTGCATCGTAGGGCGAGTAAAAACTGGGGCATCCACCGGAGATAGAAATAAAATGGGGAAATAAGCACTCATTGTCAATTATTAGACGTAACTAAGGTCTTCAAAAACAGCAAGTTTTTATTTTTGTTCATTTTCGTAAAAAAATCCGGAAATTAACAATGTATGAATGTAAATTCTAGTTTTAAAGCATTTAAAATCTTGATTGATTGATTGATTGAATATTGCTTAACGTCTCATATTTATGCACTTTGGCTAATCGAGACGATTGCGTCGGGGCCTACAGGGTTGGCTTAGTCGCTTTGATTTCAAGTCCCCCACTGAAAATCAGTTATATCACTGAGAGGGTAGACTCTAAATACAATTTATTTATTTATTTATTTAAATGTGAAATGAGTGTTTACGGGTCAACAAGTAAAAACGGGGACATTGTTACGTTTTGGACTCGTCTTGTTGTCGGATGAGCGAAGCGAAGACCTCAATTTCACTGACCCCCCAAAAAATTTGTTCAGGTGTTTTTTTTTGTTTTTTTTCTGTTTGTTCGCTCTATACCGGGCAAACGGCATATGCGATCTTGATGAAAATTGGAGGGGACCTTTAAAATTTTTGAACTTAGACCTTCCACGTTTTTGGGTACAATCGAAGAAATATTTCTCATGAATATCGTACTTTTTCGATTTTTTTCGATTTTTAGTGCAATATTTTCGTGACATTTGGGCCGATTCTGACCAAACGGGTTAAGCTACAACGTTCATATTTTACATAAACATTAAGGTTATGGTAATGTCGTAGATTTTGAAAGAAAAAGTTTAAAAAGTTAGCCAGAATCTATGGAAATAAAGATTTTTATATAAGTTTTTTTAGGTATATAATAGCAATTAGCAAGTAACAATAGAAACTTGACAACAATCACCTACAATGCGTTCAAAAAGCACTTGAAGGAGAACAGAGATTCCAAGCAAACTAAAAACTTACATAAAATCTCATCCATCAACGCGATTAAAATAAGCGTTCGCGAAGCGGCCTAGTAATAAAGAATATCTTAAAAATCACTTAATTGAGTTATATTCGAATTGTACATTGTTGATGTAAGACTAATATTACTTTTCAAACATTGCTAATCTACAGTTCATTATTTCGTCTGCATTTTTGTATATATGTAATTAGTTTTATTTTGCTGTCCTCATATTTTGTTAATCAGTATTTAAATGAAATGGATAGACGTTAAATAAATATTAATAATAATAATCCTAACTCAGTTCCAACTATGTCGGGTTGAGTGGTGGTTTTCCACCATTATCTAGGGCATGAAACTGTAGATACTAAGCTTGCCAGACTCAGTATTTCTTCCTCATCATCTAACTCCTTCCTCTCCACCAATTTACTCCACTCTCTTCTGTCCTCCCACAGCTTTACTCTTGCCACATGCTCCTACACTTCATAACGTTTTCTAAATGTCTTTTTGAATAAATCTTCCCAAATAAAAACAGATGCTCGATAATATCTAGAATTATATTATTTACTACAATTCAGAAATTAAAAAAGTCCACCCCAACCGGGAATCGAACCACGGATCTCCCGCATTCCAGACAGGCGTCTTAACCACTAGACCATCAGGACGGGTACATTTTAAGCTCTGAATTGTAGTTGCATTATACATCTGAATGGATGGAACAGTACTGCAACGAATATCTGCGCTTTTAACTGACCACCAAATTAATATATAATGTCATTACCTTTACGCAGGTATGAGCGAGGGTTTATTTCTCGATTTGTTTAGTCGGGAAACACTCCCGTAGGTGTAATTGATATTATTTACTACAATTCAGAAATTAAAAAAGTCCGCCCCAACAGTGGAATTAATCCCCCAAGCATATTATATTTCTGTGGTGATTCAGAAAAGTGGTATAAGTCCTTCTTATGAAATTGTTCTGGAGAGCTTTAAGAAGTGAAAATAAATTTAAAAAATGAATTATACCACTTTTCCGAAACACGCATTGCAAAGAAACTAAAAACACAGACACATAGGTTTAGCATGGGTAAAACGGTTTTAAGTCAAGTAGTATACCGTTTTTCCGAAACATAAACATGTAAAATGTTGTCACCAAGTAGACTTGTACACCAAATTTCACTGTAATAGAGATTGAAATTGACTTATACCGGTCTTCCATAATAATCGAGATTTAAAATCAAGAATTTTCACGAACTTTTCTCAATTTCCTTAATCGGGAAACACTCCCGTAGGTGTAATAGATTTTATGTAAGTTAATCCAGAAATTAAAAAATCCTTCCAGGCGGGTTTCGAACCCCGGTCTCCCGATTGCCGGTCTAGTGCTTTACCCCTAAGCTACCGAGAAGGTTAACTTCCAAACCAACAATCCAGATGTTATAAAGTAAATAAATTTAAAAATGAATTATCCCACTTTTCCGAAACACGCATTGCAAAGAAACTAAAAACACAGACACATAGGTTCAGCATGGGTAAAACGGTTTTTAAGTCAAGTAGTATACCGTTTTTCCGAAACATAACATGTAAAATGTTGTCACCAAGTAGACTTGTCACCAAATTTCACTGTAATAAATTGAAATTGACTTATACCGGTCTTCATAATAATCGAGATTTAAAATCAAGAATTTTCACGAACTTTTCTCAATTTCCTTAATCGGGAAACACTCCCGTAGGTGTAATAGATTTTATGTAAGTTAATCCAGAAATTAAAAAATCCTTCCAAGCGGGTTTCGAACCCCGGTCTCCCGATTGCCGGTCTAGTGCTTTACCCCTAAGCTATACCAAGAAGGTTAACTTCCAAACCAACAATCCAGATGTTATAAAGTTAACTGTCCCGGTAGCTTAGGGGTAAAGCACTCGACCGGCAATCGGGAGACCGGGGTTCGATACCTCGCTGGGATGGATTTTGTAATTTCTGGGTTGATTTAAATAAAATTCATGTACTTAAAACTGGACCAACACACCTTTTCCAAATCACCACAGAATTTTTATCATTTCATTTTAGGTTCCAAGTTTTTTTTCGATTTCTTCAAGACACGAGCATCGGGCCCTATTAAAACTAGAGATATGACCGACATAAAAGTATAACAGACCTAAACAAATGGCTTCCGTTCCTCTCGAGAGGATTCTAGGACAAAAATAAGTTTCCGATTTTATCTTGAAAAACTACCCCCTAAAGAATTTGACTGCTCGATATTTTTCTCTTGTGTCTTTTACGAGTTGGTTCGTGCGCGTGTCAGGTTGGTCCCTTGACGCAGTGTTGCCAGGTGGAATATAAACACGAAACACAACAGCGTTCTTTTGTTTTTCTATGGTGGAATGGAATATTATGTGGATGACGTAAATATTCTTGGACTGAGCCGAGAGGATGTTTATGGTGTTCTAAAATACAAAAGAACGAACATTCTGTGGTGACTTGTACGGTTCAAGCGCTGGTCTGAAGCGTGTGACGCTAAAGGACGTGGGTTCACTGCCCGCGTTAGATAAATAAATAAATGAATTCGTATTAAGTCTACCCATCTCAGTCATGTAACTGATTTTCAGTGGGGGACAGTAAACCAAAGCGACAAGCAAACCCTGTAGGCCCCGAAGCAATCGACGAGTGAGCGATAACCAACCAAAGATCGATATTTTTAATAGGAAATATAGCAATCAGTGGTATGTACAGTGCGAACACCCGCGGATCAACGTCAGAATCAACAAGGCCGATTCAGAACAACATTGAATTTATTATGTGCCTTGTTGCTAGGACGGCTCCAAAGTCACCGTTGAAAAATGAGTAAGAAATGAATTTTTGATGGACTTTAGTCCAAGTCAGAAGTTAAAAAAGTTCTACCGATAGCTGGAATCGAACCCTGGACCTTCTACATTGGAAGCAGAGACGCTAACCACAAGATCAACGAGCCACACTGAAGTAGGTTTTGTATGCATGCAAACACGAACCAAAAAAACAAAAACGCAACGCTTTTTGTAGGTATGCACAGGTGTGCGACCCATCTTTAGGTGATAACTTGTTTATAGGGTTTTTGGGTTGGTACTTGTGAAAGAAATGTCCGTTGATTATTTAAGATGAAACAAACCCTTACATTTGCATTAACATTTGAGGAACACCTCGGAAAAACTTCAGTCAGGATTGTCGGTCTCGACGGGATTCTAACCCAGACATCCCGAATCAGAGTCGCGCGCTTAATTCTTGAGCCAGCACTGTCGGTACAAACCAAAGGAATTGAAACAGGCCACAAAGATACATATTCCTTTAGTTTTGTTCAAAAAACGCTAAGTTTAACCTTATTTTATCAATTTGTTTTTCAGTTTTTACTAGAAAAACGATAACAATTACAATAACAATGTTGACTTATTATTTATATAATACATTAACAACGCTTTACAGGATGTTAGAAAAGGACATAGCCCAAATCACATCGGTACCGAACAACCCACTAAACATAATAATTATTTATTTATTTAACGTTTATCTTATATAGTTATAAAAACTAATTTGAAAAGGAGGAAAATCAATTTACTATAGACACTTTTTAACTCAATTAATTCAATACATTATATTAAAAATACTGAAAAAACTAATTTTATTAAAATAATAATTATCATCAAAACTCATTTCCAACAATGTCAGGTTGAGTGGTGTTCTTCACACCGATATCTAGGGCACGAAACTATTTTTTGCCGAGATTGCCAGGCTCAGCGTTTCTTCATCATCATCTTCATCGTCATCTTCATCCTGCATCTGATTCTCCACCAATTTTCCCCACTCTTTCCTGTCCTCCCACAGCTTAAAATATTTAATAAATATTTTTGACAATTATCGCGTTTCCTTCGTCCGCAAAGAGGCTTAACGTGTTAATTACGGCGTGTTACCTTACAAAGTCACGTGGTACAATGTTTAGCGTTACCTTATACATGTTTCACATTCCTTTAGACTGAAACAAGCTTCCTTGTTATCGTCCTAATCACCTAATTATATAACCGTGAAATATTCTCTTCAAGTATGCAAGTTTAGCCGCTAGCGATCACCGATATCCCACATCGTATCAAATACCACCTCTAGCGATCTAACTTGACATTCCAACATAATCTTATCGGCAGGCGGGATACATCATATTCCGAGTACTGAGCTACATTACACCACAGTACGTGTTTACATAATATTATACTCTGTGCGACGTAAGATTACGTTCGCGAGGCCTGGTTGATAACTTTGAATAATGTTCTGGTGACGAAATTAAATATAATGCTAACTTTAGATTATAAATTACTTTCTGAAACTTTATATACGTTTTTCTTTGATAGTCATTTGATAGAGATCGTATTTCTTTCTTGTTGTTCGACAATTTTTGGGAAGTGTATTGCGTAATAAAGACATTTTAGATAAAAATATAATATTGTTAATATAACGATGGATTAATTATAATGTCAAGTTCAACTGTTGAATGAGCGAAGCAAGGATTTCAATTTCACTGACCGCCCCCCCCCCCCCAAAAAAAAAAAATATATATCTCGGGTGTGTTTTTTTTGTTTGTATTTTTGTCTGTTTGTTTGCGCTATACCAGGCAAACGGCATATGCGATCTTGATGAAAATTTGAGGGGACTTTCGAAATCTCTAAACTTAGACTTGCCACGTTTTTCTGGTACAATTGCTCAAATATTTTTTATGATTATCGTACTTTTACGATATTTTTTTTTCAATTTTTAATGGGATATTTTCATGATATTTGGCAAACGGCTACTCCGATTTTGATGAAACTTTATGGGAACGTTTAAAATCAGTGTAATGATAAGTTGTGTTATGATTTTAGAGACATTTGAAGAAATATTTCTCAAAGAAATCGTACTTTTACGTCCCCCCCCCCCTCCCCGAATTTTAATAAGATATTTTGTGATATTTGAACCGATAATCAACCATGAAAGCCCATCCATCAACGCGACCGGAAAAAGCGTTAGCGAAACGGCCCTGTATTTTTAATAAGTGTATTTGTACATTATTTCCTTGCAAATTATTCATTACTATCGAAATTCAATACGTATTTACAAATTAACGAAATATAAAAAATACTACTGACAGTGTTGGCTCGAGCGTTAGGCGCGCGACTCTGATTCGGGAGGTCCCGGGTTCAAATCCCATCGAGGCTAGCAATCCTGACTGAAGTTTTTAACTGAGATTTTCCTCAGTCTTTAACGCGAATGCAAGGGATTGAGTTCTCGGAAATCCCTTCACAATTGTCGAAACTGCAATATACCTTGCTAGACACCTAAAGAGGGGCATGAATAATTTCACCCTAGGCAGGTTAACCACGATTTTTTTTTAATAACTAAAAAATGAGCAAATAACAAAATCAAACCCGGACTTTAGCTTAAACGATGTCTTAAAATAAATGTTTGTAACTAATATTAACTTTAAAAGTTATCCTTTGCATTTCAGACAATTATACATATTCTGCAACACTACCCTTACTTGATACCAGAGTCGATAAAGAAGTTTCCCCTTTGGGGAGGTCCCCTTACTCCCAAGTCAAAACGGAATCTAACGCTCTGCGCGCTGAGGGCGGCTTAAATGTGAAACTAATAAAAGCACTGGCACGCTAAATACGGTCAGTAGATTATCGATGTGCAGTGACGCTGAAATCAACAAATGACTGACGAAACGTCAAACTTCAATTTTATTTCAATCATATTAGCCCTGGGCCATAGTCTTTTAAAACGATTTACTTTTGATTTATTATTGTACTATAAAGTGTGACGCAGACGTCACTGACATTTTCGTGCGAAATAAATTGAGATATGACTTGTTTAAGCCGTAAGACGTAAGTGTAGCCTAGGCCCAAGGCCACAATATAGTTTTCAGACGTAAGTGCGCCCTTGGCATTCAAATCGAAACCTTAAGCAATCCTGATTGTCGGCCTAGGTCCTAGGCTTAGGTCTACTCCATCAGAAATATCCTCATCAATAAAGAGAGTTTGCTTTATGCGAAAACATTCGCCAACATTCGATCGTATTTAATATTTTGATGTTTCCGCCATTTGTCGTCATCGACTGTTAACTACTAGTAGAAAAGTGACGTAGTTTTATTGAAGTAGTTCCATCAATCGTCACACAGATGTCGCGCGGAACGTTAGATTCCAAACGCCAAAAACCGACTTTTTATTTAACCCAGGGCGGTATAGGGAGTTGGAGGACCTCCCCAATGGGGAAACTTCTTTATCGACTCTGCTTGATACCTACCCTGGTAACCTACCAGCCTCGGGGCAATAACACACGCAGCCTACCACAACCAAGTCTCTAGCTTTGTATGCTAATATGTGGTAAGATGTTGGTACAAGGCCTCGGGGATAATACTCGTCTCACAAGAGCCGCATAACGATCAGCTCCCCTTGCTGAAGTTCGGCGTATGACCTTTTGATATCACCCCTACCTTCACCCCTCAATGCCGTACAATAGATGAAATAATTATCAATTTTCGAGGGCAACCTGCAAAGGGTGTAATGTATGCCCCTCTTCTCTAACTAGGTATATTGGTGTTAGGACTATTGTTAAGGGATGTCCGAAAACTGTTTAAAAGAGGACTCAATCCCTTGCATTCGCATTAACGACTGCTGATTACTTCGGGAAAACCTTCAGTCAGGACGAACATCAAATCCGGGACCTCCCGAATCAGAGTCGAGCACTTAAAATTCGAGCCGACGCTGTTGATGAAAATGGGAAAGTGAAAATTGAAAAGTGTTAGGTACCAAAATTGTTGTGTTTCAATGCATTGTTGTTCTAATACTAGGGAAACGCCAAAGTCGTTGTTAACGAGTGAGAAGAGAGCCAAGTGTTGCGTACCCGGGAACATCCCTTTCCTCCCCTATACCTAAGGATCTAGCCCAGTATGAGGAATGATACCGGGTGCTCAACACATGGCTCACTCACACGTTTAACAACCACTTTGGAGTTTCCCTAGTTATTTAAATTGAACATTTAACATGCGAATCATGTTCAAAACGTATTAGCGTCAAACATTAACAAATTTCCAAGATAAAACAAAATCATCTAAGTTTTATTTCCCATTTAACACCCCTCAAAAATAATATGTGGGTGTAAAAAAATAAAAAGTTCGAGTAAACTTGGGGTATCGAACCCCAACCCTCCGTGCGGGAGGCTTAAATGCTTACCACTGGGCCATGTCAGCCAGGTAGATCTCGTCCCGCTAGCTGCTACTAAACAAATACTATCGATATTTTTTAAAAAATCACATTTTTATTTATTGTAGGATTGAATCGCAATGGATTCTAGCTGAATTTTTGTGAGCAGTTCTCAGTAAACTCGTACCGGATGTATGTTTAAAATTTCAGCCCAATCTGTTCAGCGTTCGGCTGATTTTCGACGTACAGACAGACAGACAGAATCACAGAATGAGGGCCGTTTGAGTTGAATGGAGACCACTCGGTCGCTCCGCTCCCTCGTTTAATTACTCTTACAAATATTTCTTAACTGTAGTTTATGTTGTGTCTGCATCTATGTAATTAGATTTATTAAGTTGTCCTCTTCTGTAAATCAGTTTTTAACTGGAAAGAAAAGACGTTGAATAAATAAATAAAAATAATTAAAACGTAATGTAACGCAAAACGAGGAATTTTGTTATGTAGGTCTCGAAAGTTTTGGCACAGACTGTACAACACAGATTCGTAGATTGTAATTTCGTAATTCAATAAGAGCGGAATGTTTTTGATTATTAAACAGAGAGAAACGAGCCTTCGATAAAGTCTACAAGCTTTAATTAATCAAATTGTGATTGTGAAATGCTAAAATGTCGAAACGTTTCGGAATTGGTTGATTTAATTTGTTGAGCAGTGTTGTCTTTTTCTGATTCGTCTTTTAAATGGAAAAGCATCGAGAAATATAATCTTAGTTTGGGATTAAGGTTGCTATATTATAAAATAAAAAAATTCAGTATTATCATTTCAATTCCCCTTGGAACTTTTCGAAAGGAGTAGGCTACGTGATGGTACCAGGTTTCCCTTCCTCCCTTCTATTCACCCTTCGTCGTCATCTATCACCACTCATCGTCTCAAATAGCCTTAGTATATTAATATAAGACGTTAAGCAATTATAATATTCTGGACCAACTAGTTTTTTTTCACCCCCTAAAATGTAATCTTTGAGGGGTTGTTTATTTGCGCTTGGCTCTTATCAAATGACATTTATACATTTACATTAATAGTCTTTATAATTATAAGCTTCAGAACGTTGAAGTTGTTAGTATATTTTGTAGTTGAGAATTCTGTAGTTTTATTCTGAACAGCGTTTTTTTTTTAAATATTCATTCGTAAGAAGAAAGTTATTTCACTATTTAATTTCACTACATTTAAATAAGAGAAAAAGTGAATACTTTTACTACAAGACGCAAGAAAACTAAACTTGTCAAAACAACTTTCTACGAAAACTGAGCTAAAGAAATTATGTACATTTCTTTTAGTCGTTTTTCTTTAAAGTTCTTTAGTTCTAAACGAGTTAAACGATATTCGTAACAGAATGTAGAAGATTTGCATAACTTAAAAGATATTCACTTTTAAACTGGGACAGGAGATTTGACATTTCCAGCTTAGAACGTTTTGTAACTAGAAACCCGGTATGAGAATCTTTGGGGAAGAATAAACATTATTACAATTTCGCTGTCTTTTCATTAAAAACATCACAGAAATATAAAAAAATTAAGGCTTATGGAAGAAAATAATATAATTCAAGACTTTTGGATGCGCTTATGTAAACCTGGCTTTAGTGCAGATTGCATTCGTTTATTCTCGAACTCGTTGAGTCTGGGTTGTTGGATGAGCGTAGCAAGCGTAGCGAGCGAAGCGAAGATTCCATTTCACTATACTGGAGAAAAAAATCCGGAATGATTTTGGGTTTTTTTTCTTTCTTTCTTTCTGTTTGTATTATTGTGTGTCTGTGAGCACGATTCCGGCTAAACCAATACTCCAATTGCAATGAAATTTTATGGAGACCTTCGAAATCTTTGAACCAAGAAATGCCACGTTTTTGAGCGCAATCAAAAAATTATTTCTCATGAAAATCGCAATTTTACGTTTTTTTTTCGATTATTAAAAAAAATTCTTCGACTTATAACACCTATATGCTTTATCGGAATGTAATGATTTTTTCACAGAAGCTTAATTTTTTGAATTAAATATTCGTGTAAAATTTGAGCGCAATCGAATAATTATTTCTTAAGAAAATTGCAATTTTTATTTTTTTCTTTTTTTAAATTACGATTTATTAAAAATTTAAAAATTTAAGTTAATTTTTTATTTAATTTAATTTATTTAAAAAAAAATTGACTTCGTGATGATTATTTCACAGAACAACAAAAAATCCGCATAACACATGGCAGCTAAATGCATTAATTACGCTCATCCAACAACGCGGCGGGACTTGCCTGGGTGCAAGGCATTCTCAATTGCACCAGGCGCGTAGAAACATTTTAAAGTTGGGGGGGGGGGGGGGGGGGGGGGGGGGGGAAATTTAGTAGAAGATTTCGTGGGCGACAGCTGGGGTCTGGGGCGAAGCTACATTTTCACCATACTACAGTTATTTCGTCATGTATTAACTGCACTCGGACTCTGTAAACGATGTTTTACGTCAACTATCTGCGATCTAAACCTAAAAAATTAAAGTAAGGTGGCCCATTTTAGTAAATTTTAACCTAATTTTTTATGTAATGACGAAGCATACAGCAAATCATATTCGTTTAACGAAGTTGACTGTAGAATTGTATATTGTATATTGAAGTGCATCTAGGGCGACGGTCGTTCGCCCGGCAGACAAGCGAATACGGCTGCTAGGCGACACCGAACTCCGGCCCTATATACACCTACCAGAGTTGGGGGGTTTTCAGCTATCTGCACACGCCGCCCCGAAAGAGTTACAATCTTGAAACTCGGTATATGACCTGGTATGTGGTCCATGACATACCAAAAAAAAAATCAACCCGATCCGACAACTCGTTCTGTGTTAAAAAGGCTCTCAACATCGTCAAATTCCTTAAGCTGGGTGGGTGGGTGGGTGGGTGGCTAGAGTTCTCCGCGGAGAGTTCTTTAGCCTACAGAGAAAACGGTAAATCTTAGAACTATAAAACTTGGACCACACTTAGGTGTATTTCAGACGCAGTGCCTTTTGCTTTCAAAACCAAAATCGGGTAACAGGGACCGGAGAAAATCAAAATTTGGATGATAATAAAAACGCGTAATTACAAAGGCGTGGTAATTTGTACAAACTTGAAATTTAACATGCTATTAACCATTATAAATATCTTGCGCCCAAAAACACAAGGGGCTAAATTTGGGATGACCATGGCCCAAAAAATGACAAAAAACATATCTGAACTTTAAGAAATGAATCATTCAAAGAAAACGCTACAACTGAGATTTTTTCAAACGTGGAATACATTTTGATATCTCTCATTCTTTATCACTTTTGAATATGGAAAGCAAATTGGTTAACGGGTACCGGAAAAAACCAAAATTATCAAAGTAGGTAATTCCGTACTCTTATGAATAATACGCTATACCGAGAAAACGGTTCATCTTAGAACTTTGAAACTTGGGCCACACTCAGATGTACCTCAAAATAACAAAAACCGGGCAATTGGACCGGGAAAATCAAAATCAAAATCAAAATAAAAACGCGTAATTACTCAGGCTTAGTAATTTGTACAAGCTTGAAATTAAACATGCTCTTAACCATTATAATATCAAGTGCTTATGCTAGTGCGTTGGTCTTTTTTGTTAGCGTATCTGCTTCCAATGCAGAAGGGCCAGGGTTCGATTCCCGCTAAGTCAGAAGTTTTTTAACTTCTGATTTGGACTTAAGTCTATCAGTTCTTGTCTTAGGTGTTGTAAACGGTGACTTTGGAGCCCTCCTAGCAAAATCAAAACGCGTTATTACTCAGGCGTTGTAATTTGTATACAAGCTTGAAATTAAAACATGCTCTTATAACCATTATAAATATCTAGTGCTTATGCTAGTGCGTTGGTCTTGTTGTTAGCGTATCTGCTTCCAATGCAGAAGGCCAGGGTTCGATTCCCGCTCAAGTCAGAAGTTTTTTAACTTCTGATTTGGACTTAAGTCTATCAGTTCTTGTCTTAGGAGTTTGTAAACGGTGACTTTGGAGCCGTCCTAGCAACGAAGCACATAATAAATTCCAGAGTTGTTCTGGATCGGCCTTGTTGATTCTGGCGTTGATCCGCGGATGTTCGCACTGTCCATACCACTGATTGATATATTTCCTATTAAAAATATCGATCTTTGGTTGGTTATCGCTCACTCGTCGATTGCGTCGGGGCCTGCAGGGTTGGCTTGGTCGCTTTGATTTAAAGTCCCCCACTGAAAATCAGTTATATATAACTGAGTGGGTAGACTCTAAATAAAAATTTATTTATTTATTTATTCAAGGGGTATCTTTGGGGGGACCGTGGCCCAAAAAAGTAAAAAAAAACAACTTTGAACTTACAAATTTAATCATTCAAAGTCCATCATTCACACCTTGATAGCGAACGAACAACAAAAAGATGTGATATACCCCCCAAAATACAAGAATTTGTAAGAGACGGCAGCCAAGATCTCCTTCAAAAGTCTTCGGCTGTGAATGCTGGGAGATATAGAAGTTGAGCCAAGCTTTTTTTTTCTTTCTCCCTAGTTTCGCTTTTAAAATATGTAAGATCATTTCGCCTGTTTTACGAGCGCCAAGCCAACGATTTTTGTGGTAAAAAAAGTAAAATTTTTAAACTCGAAATCATAAAAAAAATGACTTGGCCATTGAATTTGGATCATGGCCAAGAATTTTTTTTATGATTTCGAGTTTAAAAAATTTACTTTTTTTACCACAAAATCGTTGGCTTGGCGCTCGTCAACAGGCGAAATGATCTTACATATTTTCAAAGCGAAACTAGGGAGAAAGAATAAAAAACTTGGCTCAACTTCTATATCTCACAGCATTCACAGCCGAAGACTTTTGAAGGAGAGCTTGGCTGCCGTCTTTTTTACAAATTTTTGTATTTTGGGGGATATTTACTACGGTAATTCTGGAGGTAAAATTAAACTCATGTTAGTTTTGCCCCCACCCTGGGTCAATTTGACGGGGGCCATTGCCCCCCTTCCCCACCGGTTCCTACGCCACTGAGGGCTACAGCACCCCTTTCGCCCCTGCGCCCTGGCTTGTGTGTCCCTAGCGCTCAGCCCTCCCTGCCTCTTACCTGTTCCTCGACGAACAATGAAGCCTTCCTAAACACACTAAACACACTAAACACAAGTCACACGGCACCACACAGTAAACACGTCTAGCTCCTACCACTCACTATCACCCACTGCTGCACCTTGGACTCTCCTTGCTGGCCAAGTTAGTCCTAATTCACATACAATAGAGCCATATGAATGACTCAATGCCTGCCCGCTCCTAACCTTTGTACGCTTGTAGTAGTAGCCCACCCCGCCTACCTCTATGCAAAGTAAACAACACGAGACTTACAGACATACAGTGGCGTTACTACGGCGGGCCGACAACCCCCCCCCCAAATTTTGTCACAGGGAACGATGGGGACATAACTTTTAAAATGAGATGAATGCACTAAGGCTATTCGAGACGATGAGTGGTGATGGATGACGATGCAGGACTGAGATAATGAAGGGTTGCCAACTTGAAAGCTCCACAATCAATTTGTTAATAGGAAAACGCTTAAGTCCCGCCGCGTTGATGGATGAGCGTTTTTGTAAGTTTTTTAGTTTGCGTGGGACCACTTTTCCTTTGCAAGTGCTTTGTGAATGCATTGTAGGTGACTGTTGTCAGTTTCATTGTTTTCTTGTTAGTTTGTTATTATAAACCTAAAAAAAACACATTTTTAAAACCTTTATTTCGATGCATTCTGGCTAACTTGGTCAACTTTTGCAACTTTTTCTTACAAAGGTACTACATCACCATAACCGTAATGTCCATAGTGAAATATGAACGTTGTTGCCCCACCCGTTTTGGTCAAAATCGGCCTAAATGTGACGAAATATCGCACTTAAAGTAAAAAAACTCATATTAAAACCTTTATTTCTATAGATTCCAGCTAACTTTTTCAACTTTTTCTTTCAAAAGGTACTACATCACCATAACCGTAATGTCCATAGTGAAATATGAACGTTGTAGCCCCACCCGTTTGGTCACAATCGGTCCCCAATGCGACGAAAATATCGCACTAAAATCGAAAAACTCATATTAAAACCTTTATTTCTATGGATTCTAGATAACGTTTTTCAACTTTTTCTTTAAAAGGGTACTTCAACACCATAATCTTAATGTCCATGTGAAATATGAACGTTGTAGCCCCACCCGTTTGGTCAGAATCGGCCCAAATGTGACGAAATATCGCACTAAAAATCGAAAAAAATCGTAAAAGTACGATATTCATGAGAAATATTTCTTCGATTGTACCCAAAAACATACACCTCTAAGTTCAGAGAAAACGAAGGTCCCCTCAAATTTTCATCAAGATCGCATATGCCGTTTTGCCCGGAATCGAGCGAACAAACAACAGACAGAAAAAAAAAAAAAAAAAAAAAAAAAAAAACATTGGAGCTAAATTTTTTGGGGGTCAGTAAAATTAAAATTTTTCCTTTCGCTCGCTACGCTCGCTACCTCACCCAAAAAATTCGTTTTTTTAAAATCTTTTTATTGTTTTTGAAGTTTTTATATATTTGCTGAAGGGGGGGGGAAAAGTTTTTTTTTTTTTTTTTGGGGAACCAGTTTTCAGAATTAAAAATATTTAAATAATGGATTTTAAAAAAGGGGGGGGGGGGGGGGGGGGGGGGGGGGGGGGGGGAAAACCCCCCTGGAAGATGGTAGCCTTTGGGTTGAACCATTTTTCCAAAAAGGGAAAAATAAACCCAAAATAACTTTGTGTAACTCTTTAAGTACAAATAATTAAATTTTTCATTTCTTTATTTTTTTTTTTTAACATCTGGCATGCCAAAGTCCGCCATTTTAAACGAGACGCAACTTTTCGCCGGTAATTCTTTGTGTATGAGTGGTATTTTTATTTCTTGTTACTGACAAATACAAACTACCCTGACAACCGTACAAATAGTCTACGCACTAAAGAGGCACCATCTACACGAGCATAATAGTTAAGACTAATTGGGGCTTCATCACACTTAGCAAGACTACTTCACTGGAACAAAAACGCTATTTAAATCCCCTCGTGTAATGTTAAAGTTTTTAGAGCAATGACCACTGTCATATTATCAAAACCACCAGAAAACAAATGAGGCCTTTAAATTACAAGAACATGAAAGTTCTGACACTGTTAAGGTGGAACACCACCATCAATATAAAAACCTTGCGAAATAACAGTTTTCTGACTGCAAAAACAATTAGGCAATAATGCGTAGGCCTACTACTGTAGTTAATTTTTTATGTACATATACTACGAATTTTTACGTAATTTAACACGGGTTAGTCGTTATTAGAATCCTATCAAGAAAGGTTGTTATTTTGTAGTTTTTACTTATATGGATCGTTTTTTCTTTTTGTTAGCGTTCTCTTCCAAACGAGGTCCGGGGTTTGATTCCCCCCCAAGGTAGAAATTTTTTAAACCCCTGATTTGGACTTAAATCCCCCGTTCGTGCTTAAAAATTTTTAAACGGGACTTGGAGCCGTCCCACCGAACACATGATAAATTTTAGGTGGGGTTCCCGAATCGGCCTTGTTGTTTGGCGTTGATCCGCGGTGTTTTGCACTTCCAAAAAACCACTGATTGTTGCTAAAAGTAGCTTAAAATCATTTCTTATCGCTAAAGCCTACATGTTTAAAGAATTTTTTAAAGGATAGTTTTTTTTCATAACCATTAGTAAAATTATTTATTTATACGTGTAGAAGCTTGTTTATTTGTTACTGTTTTAGTTTTCTTTGTAATGTTTTGATATTATTATGATTGTAAGATTGTGGATGAATAAATGAAATGAAATGAAAATGAAATGCTATATTTCCTATTAAAAATATCGGTCTTTGGTTGGTTATCGCTCACTTGTCGATTGCGTCGGGGCCTACAGGGTTGGCTTGGTCGCTTTGGTTTACTGTCCCTCACTGAAAATAAGTTATGTAACTGAGTGGGTAGACTCTAAATACAATTAATTTATTATTTAATTGTTTAAGTGTTAGAGTGTATAATTTGTGCGTAGTGGGGAGATAGAATGGGGGTTCAATCCTCAGTTAGATTCTACAATGCAAAATGAGAAATTAATTTTAGAAATGTAAGAACGTATGTGAAAATAAATTGTTTTTAAAACTATTTTAATGTTGCATGTTATTTAGTTACTAGGAAAACGCTAAAGTCCCGCCGCGTTGATGGATGAGCTTTTTTTATATGTTTTTAGTTTGCGTGGGACCACTTTTTCTTTGCAAGTGCTTTTTGAATGCATTGTAGGTGACGGGTTGTCAAGTTTCAATTGTTTCTTGTTAGTTGTTATTATAAACCTCAAAAACACATTTTAAAACCTTTATTTCTATGCATTCTGGCTAACTTTGTCAACTTTTGCAACTTTTTCTTACAAAAGGAACTACATCACCATAACCGTAATGTCCATGTGAATATGAACGTTGTTGCCCCACCCGTTTGGTCAAAATCGGCCTAAATTGTGACGAAAATAACGCACTTAAAGTAAAAAACTCATATTAAAACCTTTATTTCTATAGATTCTAGCTAACTTTTTCAACTTTTTCTTTCAAAAGGTACTACATCACCATAACCTCAATGTCCATGTGAAATATGAACGTTGTAGCCCCACCCGTTTGGTCAGAATCGGCCCAAATGTGACGAAAATATCGAACTAAAAATCGAAAAAACTCATATTAAAACCTTTATTTCTATGGATTCTAGATAACTTTCTCAGCTTTTTATTTTAAAAGGTACTACATCACCAAAACCGCAATGTCCATGTAAAATATGAACTTTTGTAGCCCACCCTTTTGGTCAGAAACGGCCCAAATGTGACGAAATATCGAACTAAAAATCGAAAAACTCATATTAAAACCTTTATTTATATGGGTTCTAGCTAACTTTTTCAGCTTTTTGTTTCAAAAGGTACTACATAACCATAATCCTAAAGTTCATGTGAAATATGAACGTGTAGCCCTACCCGTTTGGTCAGAATCGACCCAAAGGTGACGAAAATATCGCACTAAAATCGAAAAAAATCGTAAAAGTACGATATTCATGAGAAATATTTCTTCGATTGTACCCAAAACGTAGCAAGTCTAAGTTCAGAGAAAACGAAGGTCCCCTCAAATTTTCATCAAGATCGCATATGCCGTTTGCCCGGTAGAGAGCGAACAAACAGACAGAAAAAAAAAAAAAAAAAAACAAAACAAACAAACAAAAAAACATTGGAGCTAAATTTTTTGGGGGTCAGTGAAATTGAAGTCTTCGCTTCGCTCGCTACGCTCGCTACGCTCATTCCAAATAGTGTAAGGAATCTTCCTCTAGCCGTATTCTTACCTCAAACAGAACTATTTTCTCCATGCTTTATGTCACGCGTCACTGTCCAAATAGACTTAGATAATTTGATAAACGACAAAGTCACAAAGTGACTAAGTTAAATGACAAATGAGAAAATACTTTGAGAGATAAGTGAAGGAAGAAACTTATGGAAAACTTTCGTGAAAAGTTGCAAACGTTTAGTTAGGCGCAAACCAAGGGCATAATTGATGGGAAGTGAAAATGTAAAACGATTTTCTTTAAGGATCTAAATTTGAGAATATACAACGAAATGTTGTCCACCTTTGTAAATCAGTTTATTAACTGAATATGATATACGTTAAATAAATAAATAAAATAAAACGGATGTAAAACAAGGAAATAAAAAACATATTTACAAGATCAAGTGACTTGACTGACTGACTGACTGACTGACTGACTGACTGACTGACTGACTGACTGACTGACTGACTGACTGACTGACTGACAAAATAACTGAACAAATTATAGCTTCTTAGCTTCGGTAGCATAGTCATACATTAAATCAATTCACATTCAAATATCTATAACTCATCATAATTCAGTCGTCATTTCATCGTATAAAATGTTTTAATATAAAGTAAAGAAAATATCGTATTTGCTGAACATACTCTTATTTGATGATGAGTAATTTGTGGAAACTCGACTTAACTAGTGAAAACTTCCGAATGTCTTGAGTACTTTAGAGAGAGTGTAAGCAACGTGACAATGAAACTAAATCATACAATCATAAAAGCAGGAAGTTATCAATTCCTCACAGAAGTTATTATTAAACATTGATGTTGGAATTGGAAAAGTATTTTCTGGCAGTTAACAATTTTTTATATCTGAAAAGTAATTATTAACTTTTTAGTTTCAATAGTGCGTATTACGTACAAGCACAATACTTCAACCGCTTGACCTTCATAAACTTGTTTTGTTGTCAATTATTAGCCTGATGTTTTAAAACGTTTTCATTTAGTTAATAATAAAGATTTCTATACACTTAGTAGTTTATAAATACACACAACTCTAGTGTTTCTAAGATTGCACAAGATACTGTCTGTTTAACAAGTGAGCTATCCCGCTCGCAAACCATGGCTCAAACACGATAATCTTCCTACACCAAACAAGTCAAACATTCTCAAGAAATATGTTAGTTCTTTTATTAACCGTTGAAATTTACGAGTTGGAGCAGTTTCTGGCGATGATAAGACCTTTTACATTATGCATTCACCTCTTGAGGCACTTAGCATAAACTACATTGTAAAGATATGAGAAATGTAGAGAAAAATACAGTTTTGCTTGGCAATGACGTCGGTACATGCACATATAGTAGCGGAAGAGAGGTAACAAATCTCATAGCTTTGCTCTGTTTCTCTACAGGTATCTAGTCAGCTTTACTAGGGCATTAGTATAAGTTTCTTCAGCAGACTGCAATGGTTGGCAGGGATTTTATAAATCTTTCTTGAATGGCGTACTGCTTGTCATTCTGAGCACTTTGCACTTGAAGTCATAGATACAGAAGTGCAGTTTTTTTTAATGCAAAGCAGATTATGGCTTTGCACGTGAGTATGCGATAAAATGTTGAAAGAAACCAGAAAAAAACACGAATTGCACTGTTTTGACATATCGGAAAATCTTTTTAAAAACATTGTATATTATTATATTGTTGTTTATTTAAATAGTACACGATGCTTCCTGACCGAGCGAACAGATATTTGCTTAGTGCCAAATGCTCATTTTACGCGCTTTCAAATTTCTCAGACAATTTTCGTCGCATTCATTTATTTTGTAATACTGTTAAATATTAAATTTATATAATCTAATGCTTTTTGACCATTCGAAATATGTGATAAAGTCCAAATCAATCATTTACTAGAATTATATTGTCAAATTTACACACCAAATTCTGCATCTAATTGTGATTTATATTAGGTAAAATTTTATTATATGATTTAATATAATTGTAATTATGATTATCGTATCAATAAAATATCAAATCAATGTATATGTTTTGAATTTTTCATCGTGTCAAGTAACAAAGATCACCCTAAATACTGCCATTGTCGAAGAAGAGGCGTACATGATTGTTTCATTTACTTTCAATAATGCAGTAGCAATATGAATTTTCCCATATATGAAGTCAAATTCGAACACGTATTCTGCGAAAAATATGCTCTTAAACAGATGTCATAATGCTTTTGGTAGGAAAGGTGCACAGTGCAGAAGTTTTAGCCTTCTAAATAGCATTTTAGCTCGTCTTTCATTCCTTGATTGTAATTATATTCAACATACATCCAATTTAAGGCTCAGGTAGAGTAATATTGTTTGATATTTATAGCACAAGTTTATATTAGATGAATGATTTAATGGTCAGAACAGAAACGGCGAACAATACAATCACGCGGGCTTCAAACAAGGATTTATTAGATAGTCATATGGTAAACAGAAGAAACGATAGACAAGACGCTAACTGTTTTTTCCAAATATGTAAAGCACGACTATATTTTAAGATTTCTTATAAAGGACACTAAAGTGCAGTTATATAAAACAGCTTCGAATTCTCTGCGAAGAAAGCTCCAGTTCACAGAGAGTCTAGAGTTTTCTATGTAAATGCACAGCAGCTTTGATCTTCCATTGCTGTTACTTTTTAATTACATCACCACATGTGAGACAGAATACAGAAACACCGGATACTCACTAACAAGAGAACAAATATTAGAATCATATAAAACACAGCGAGAGGAGAAAATATATTAGACAGGGATCTAGTTTAATGTTTCAATTTAACTAGTTATAAGCAGAGATACGTGAAACTAGCGTTTTGTGGATAGATAACATAGTATCTTATTTCTAGATTTGGTTAGTCGGGAAACACTTCCGTAGGTGTAATTGTTTTTATTTACTACAATTCAGAAATTAAAAAAGTTTAGACGCCTGTCTGGAATGCGGGAGATCCGTGGTTCGATTCCCGGTTGGGGCGGACTTTTTTAATTTCTGAATTGAAGTAAGTAAAAACTTAGTATTTATTATTTGCTATACACATTTTTAATCACTTGATATTGATTCAACCTTGATGACAAAATTTCAAAATAAAAAAATGAAAAAACTCATACACAAGCTTAAACTAACTATTGCAATTCTAGGTTATAGTCTTACAAGATCAATTCATCTGCCATGGCTCATACGTTTAGGGTGCTGGTCCGAAGCGTATGGCTCTACGAGGACGTTGGTTTAAATACCGCAAAGGGCATTTTATTTGTAATCGTCCTTCATCTTCATCTATCACCACTCATCGTCTCGAATAGCCTTGCCAATATTGAAACCACGCGAAATAACCTTATTTTAGTAATAACTCACATAACGCTACATAAAAACGAAAAAAGGATACAAGGTCCCATGTGGTTTAGTTAAAACTATGCCTGAGTAATTATTTTAATCCAAATTTTAATTTTAAGAATGTATACCGTAATTAAAAACCCTACTGATTACAATATTTGAATTATTTTTTCATGCAGGGTGTAGTTCTAACGAATCTACATGAGACCTAGTAGACCTTTTATCGAATACACTTTACGTTTTTTTTTTCCTAAAATGAGGTTATTTCGCGTAGTTTTAATTATGGCGATACCATTTCTCTAATTTAAGACGTAAAGCAATGCAATAACAAAATCGATTAAACATTTAAGAGATGTGCATTATGACAATACCTAAGTAGAAATGGATGTTTTTTAAATGTGTTTACATAATAAAATAAACTCAGTTGGGATAAAACAAAACGCAACGGGATCTATTGTCAAGAAGGAGGAATTGATCCGATCCGACCGGTGCCGGCGGCTCACCCACTCAACTCCGCCATTCAGAACAACTTGAAATATTATCGAATTTCTCAAAATTTGTTTTCCTCGCTCCTTTGCAAAGTGTCGTATTTTATCCGTCCACTGTGAGTGGAAAATAAAAATATCAGACACATTTCAACAACTTTTACATTATATAAATTTTACAGACATATGGTGAAATGCGATGTTGTAGAACAAGATACAAGTAAACATAATCGAAGTTATTTCCAGTGTGGAAAAGTTTGATGAACGGTTCGGTCTGCTGTTTTTAGCTGTCAAATTAAGTTACTTTGTAGGGTTGCTTGCAAGGTTATTTCCAGTTCTAAAGGTCTGGTTTTCCATCAAATAACACATAACACATAAGGTTGAACCATAGGGAAAAGGAGGAGACAAAATTTTGCTTTCTAGCTAAACAATATGAAATTTGTGATTTTTTTAGATTTTTTTCCCTTTTAGGAATACAATGCTCATTTTGAATTCCGAATTGATACCAAAGTTGAAAAAAAATCCCAAAATTGATTTTATTTTTAAAATTTGATTTCGCGGTCGTTTTATTATTTTTATTTTTATTTGTATTGTAAACAAATCATAAGTTCAACATTTTGTTCGAGAAAGGCGCTTGCAAAGAGTTTAAATTTTATGTTTATATAATTTTTTTCTTTAAAATGCTCTCCGTTTGTTTAATTCAATCGGAATCAGTACTACCTCTATTTTTAGTGGGATACCCTCATCAGATTTAACCAGTGTGACTAAGTATGTAGCGGATAGGACAATGTGAAGGGATGTCCGAGTTCTGTTTAAGAGGACTAAATCCCTTGCATTCGCATTAACATGAGGAAAACCTATGGAAAACCATCAGACATGATTTTCGGTCTTGCCGGGATTCGAACCCGGGACCTTCCTAATCAGATCATGCCTACATCGCATTAAGTGTGAATCTGTGCTAGTGGTGCTACTTCTTTCTATCGCTACAACGCACCCTATAATAATCTTTGCTAGTGGTGCTACTCCATCGCTAAGTCGCCCTCTATAAGAATCTGAATGTGGTGCTACTTCTTTCTATCGCTACAACGCACCCTGCAAAGATCTGTGCTAGTGGTGCCCTCTATAAGAATCTGTGCTAGTGGTGGTGGGTGAGTCAGAGCCTGTGATATCGATCAAACATTGCCCCCAGGCTCCTATACTCCCGCCACCCACAGAGAACTCACTCCTCTTCCTAGTTCCTTGTGGCTATTGATCCATTTCTCTCAGAGACCCACACGAGGGCGTTTACTTAAAGGGGCAATCCCAACTCTACACATTTACTTTCTACCATAGTTTTAAATTTAAATAAAAATAAATACATATTAATTCGGATTTAGAGTCTATACCCAGTGGGGGACACAAATTTAAAGCAGACCAAGCCAACCCTGTAGGCGTCGAACCCATCTACGAACGAACAATGACCAACTAGAGACTAAAATATTTAAGTAGGAGACGCCGATCAATCAAGCTGGACACGATTCCAGAATCAATCCAAGGATAATTAGGAACAATCTTAGAATTTATTATGTGCCTCGTTGCTAGGACGGCGTCCAAAGTCACCGTTTACACATTCCTAAACCAAGACATATTCACATTCCACATCAGAAAATAAAAAAACTTCTGACAAAATCGGGAATCGAACCCTGGACCTTCTGCATTGGGAGCAGAACCTTAACTACAAGACCTAACGAGGCATACAAATTTTTTGTTGTGTGTGTTTCCTTATGTACGTGTTTATTAACATAATCAAACATAATATAATAATAATATGATTTTCTCTTAAAATAGTCAAACTGCCTATTCACGCGAGACCTACATAATTATAGCGTATCACTACCTTTTCCAGAGCCACTTATTAAGCATTAAAATCAATTAGTAAATGTACTAATTACTAATTATGGAATGTACTGATACACCCCCTCATTTTCCTATTTAAAACACGCAATCGCACACTCTCAATGTAAATAATCATCATTTATCGAGCTTGGATTCAAAATGGCTTCTACATAATTAATAACCTGTTAATAAAACCTCGTTCTCTCTCTTTGAATGGAGGTTCGATTGAACACCACAGAGGTATAATGTTAAAACCTACATCAATCAGATAATTACAGCGGTATTTACCGATACAGCCGCGGGATTATATAGATTTTATCTCCAGTGGTATTAATAACCATTCCGCCATTTTGGAATTCAAACCGAATAAAATTAGACAGTTCGTTAAAAATTCCTTTTTGATTATTTTATGTTAGCGAGAGAGAAAATCAATTTTTTGGCTGCTAACGAACTATTGTTGGGTGACCACAAGGATGTATTTTAATTAATAACCAAAAAGTACATTTTCTAAATAATTTTTAACTAAATACAGTTGCATCATAACATGCTATTAAACTTCTGTAGATTTTTTTGATTTCTTTTATAATCATATTTTTCTCGATTTGGATAGTTGGGAAACACTCCCATAGGTGGACAATTCAGAAATTACAAAATCCATCCCATTCGGGGTTCGAACCCGAAACTCCCACATTCCGAGCAGGCGCCTTAGCCAACTAGACCACCGAGACGGTAACTGTTTAACTTCTGAATTGTAGTTACAAAATAGAACTGAATGGATGGAACAGTTTTACAAACGAAAATCTGTTGCCTTTGAACTAACCAAACAAACATTATTTATAATGTTATTACCTTACGCAGGAATGAGCGAGGGTATATTTCTCGATTCGGATAGTCTAGTTTGCTGAGGCGCCTACCCGGAATGTGGGAGACTCGGGTTCGAACTCCGATTGGGATGGATTTTTACATTTCTGACATTGTATTAAATATTAATCATATTGTTGTTCATAAATTGAGTTTTTTAAACAAATCTTGTAAAAGTGTTTAAGGAACGTAAGTATAAATAAATAGGCCATACAGAAGGACTTGATGGAGTAACAAACGTTAATTATTTTGTAGTAATCTTGTTATTAGGACAACGCTGAAGGTAGAAACGAAGTCACATTAACTCCCAAAGAAACCGTTTAAAGAAGGTTTTCAGTTTAGAACGAAGAAAGGAATTGAATTTTACACTTGAGAAAACTTGAAACTCGTTAAGTTGTTGGAAACAGGTTAAAGAAAAAACTATTTTTAACAAGTTGTAAAACAAAAAATAATGCATGGTTCCGCTTTTCTATTTGTGTGTAACCTGGGTTAGTAGAAGTAGTATTCCAATGCAGAAAGTCGAAATATTCTCAAATACCAATAAAAGGAGAAGAATATCAAATTTTGATGTGGACAGTTTCAGACCCGAATTAAATCCGTGTAAATAGGGTAATTTTAAGCAAACGATTCGAGTTTCGCATTTTTTCCTGAGAAATTCAGTATTTTTTCATCATCTTGATTTTTAAGTAATTTGATGCAATTTTGGATTTTAAGTTATAACTTAACTTTAAGTTAAAATTAAAATTATTAGTGCATGCATCAAACTCGATTTTTCAATCCGAACTAGGAACCAATCATACCATTGGCATAATATAAAAATAATGTTGTCATTAACGATATTGTTTTTAAAAATCATCTTCATCATTTAATATCTAAAGGTTAATAACATAATATTATTTACTGATTTAAAAATTATAATCACATCATTTTTAAAGGACAATACAATTTGAAAACTTATAATAATTTAATTAGTTGTGAAACAACTCTACTTAACGGTAATGCATGGATTATATATGATATTTTAACGATAATAAAATGTTCTTGAGAGTATTTAAAAATCAATTTAAAAAAAACAGTGCAATATTATTAATTAGTTGATTGAACTTTTTTTTAATGCTTTTAGGTAGTAAAAATCATTATTAATAAAGGAATATTTCGAATGGTTTCACTTTTCTTCAACTGTCTGATATTTTAAATAAAATACGTTAATAAATTTGAATTAAATTATATATTAATTTATGTAAATAATTTCAGCCATTAAAAGAAAAGTCAAAACTTTCCAAATATTGCTTTAAAGATTTTTCCTACCTGAGAGCAGTGTTCAAAACAATTTTATATTCTTTACAGTATAGTGACTATTATTTTCAGTAAATTTTCACTGTGTGTGGATTTATTGGCTGTCTTCTAGCCACACAACGCGTGTTGGTGTTTAACTTAACCTTGCGTTTACTTCACAATATCGTGACATCAAGATTTATAAACTACACCAACCTCCACACGAACCTTTAGCTTTAATCATTACGTTTAAACTAAGTACAGACAACTTTCAACTATCTTAACTTTCGTGCCTGCTTTTGTAATTTAATTGTAGCGAAACTTTTCCGAAAGTAATTAATAAAGATTAATTCACACACAGTGTAAGGGGATTATTTTGTTGTAACTTTGCCTTATATTACTTTTGTTAGCTTGTTAATTTCTGTTAAGTTGTCGCAGCCTATTATTCTTGTAATTAATTTATGCACATACGTTTAATATTAAGACACTTTCTTCCGAACAATATGCTTAGTTTTAACATTATGAATTTCATATTTGTTGGATAATAGGAGAAAATGTTATGTTTTATAATTTAAAAACATATCAATAATTTATTTACATGATTCGGTTAATAATTAAATATTTAATTAAGGATATTTTGTATTAATAATAATGTATTAATTTAAATAATGCATCGCCATTTTATGAAAATTTGGTGCTACGATTTTCGTTAACTAGAAATGAAATTTCTTTAAAATATAATTATGTGAAGCGCAAAGCGGCGTACGATTGAGTTTACATAATTTAATCTTAGGGAAAATCAGTTTAAAAAATCTTAAATCACAATAAAATTTAAAATGTGTATAATAAATTTGTGAAATAGATTTTCCAGTACTTACCACAAAATGCGACATAACATTGTGATAACCTAACTCAATCCTCAGCAGAAAAATATAAAAATACAAAATTTAAATCCAAATAAAGGGAAAATCAGAACAACGTTTTTAACAAAGTTTTCCTGTACTAAAAACAACATGGGGTGTGGCAATGTGTTACCCTAATTAAATCTTTTGCGCGAAAACTTAAAAATATTAAATTTACACCGAAAGAAAGAGAAAATCAAAACGAACCCTTCTACGTTTTCGAAAAAAGTTTTCCGGTACAAAAACCAAAACTTCTGTCTGAAGGGGTCTCGAACACCTCGGGTAGTACACTATAATTACTAGTCCGTGGCTTTGTGCGAGTGCCAATTCAGACAGGCTAGTTTGCTGTGAATATTATCCATATGAGCTGCCTTCATTACTAGGTAACAATTAGACATGGGGTCTACTTGTATGTCTAGTGGCTAGATGGCAGGCCGGTCGCTGTACGTGCGCTGATTGGCTGGTACGGTAGGCGGGAGATTAAATGTTTGTGTGCGAGGGATTAGCCATGGTGTCTACTTGTATGTCTAGTGGCTAGGTGGCAGGCCGGTCGCTGTATGGCACGAGGGCTGGTCACTGATTGGCTGGCTCACGGTAGAGCGGGAGATTCAAATGTTTGAAATTGTACTGTCCATACCACTGATTGCTATATTTCCTATTGAAAATAACGATCTAAGGTTGGTTATCGCTCACTCGTCGATTGCGTTGGGGACTACAGGGTTGGCTTGGTCGCTTTGATTTACTGTCCCCAACTGAAAACCAGTTATATAACTGAGTGGGTAGACTCTAAATAATTTTTTAAACCATAGAACGATAAATTGATTGGATATTGCTTTAAGTCTCTTATTAAAGCACTATTCGAGACAAAGAGTGGTGATAGATGAGGATGAAGTATGAACAGAAGGGAGGAGGGGAAACCCGGTACCGGCACCTAGCCTACTCCTTTCGAAAAGTCCCAATGGGACCGACGGCTTAACGTCCCATCCGAAAGGTCGGTGTAACCTTGACAGTCATATAGGTTCCTCCACTAACCCTGACTGCCGAGCAGACGTCGAGGTGAACGAAGCCGTTACACTAGCTCTCGACCCTCCTCTGCTCAAACCAGCGGTATACGTGGTTTTGGGGCTGAGCGATCACCCACTTTACCCCTGACCACGCCCTAGGTTACTTAATTTCGGTGTTCGAGTGGGAACCGGTTAAACCACCTCGGCTAAAACACTATCATAGTACGATAAAGTATGGTGGATGGTACTAAAATTATGTGGCTACGTGGATTATTTTTGGTTGGGTAAATTACCAAACGAAAGTACACATTTTCTATAAATTATTAACGATAATAATATTTTGGTGGAAGAAGCCAGACAGAACGACATCTTCAAAATAAGGGAGTTGTGATAAGCTAAACTCCGTTCGTGCGTATATGTGTCATGACTCTCGTTAAAAACAGACCATTAACTCCGATTGACAAGGTTTTTGCTGGCATTGCTTTACAAAAGCCGGTGTTTAGCCGCGATCGCTAAGCCGGTTCCCACTAGAACACCGATGTTAAGCAATCTTCGGGCGTGGTCAGGGGAAGAGTAAGTAAACGCTTTGCCCTGAAACAAAGGTATAACGCTGGTAAGAGCAGGTGGATGGTTCGAGAGCTAGTGTAACGGCTTCGTTCTCCTCGACGTCTGCTCGGCAGTCCGGATTAGCGGAGGAACTACTGACTGTCAAGGTTACACCATCCTTTCGGATGGGACGTAAGCCGTGTTGCCCTTGGTACTTTCGAAGGAGTAGGTACGTGCCGGTACCGGGTTTCCCCTTCTCCCTTCTATTCATACTTCATCCTCATATATCACCACTTATCTTCTTGAATAGCTTTAGTGCATTAGAACGATACGTTAGGCAATGTAAATCAATTTAAATCAAATGCTTTTCAAAGGAGGCGGAAGGGGGAAGAAGAGTTTGACTTGACCTCCATATTGTAATATTTTTAAACTCGGCACCCCCACCAGTATACTTAAAAGTGGGTCAATCGTCGTATTAAAACGAAAATAATCTCTACCTATTTTTGGTCCATTATATCCGTGGTTGTAATCAAATGAAATTACAACACAATCAACGTTTAATTAACATGTTAATCCGATGTGCTACTCATTACAACGACTGGATCGATAGAGTTGAATGTTTTTGAAACGTACACGAATGTCGTTAAATTTGTGCACGAAGTTCCGAAACTACTAAAATCTGTTTGTAGACGGCGCGGCTTTATTTCGACCGAGTTGTGATGTATAAAACCTGAAAGTGGTGTCGAAATTCTTTCTAGGTAATCCGCTTAAATACAGAATCGGAGGATTCAATCTGGTTAGGTTCAGCTTATAAACACGTTGAAACACGATACACGAAATAATAAAATCTTTCTCCTTAATTTTTTGTTTTCATCGTCTTTATTGGCAGTGTTGGCTCGAGCGACTCTTTTTCGAGAGGTCCCGGATTCATATCCCGTCGAGACCGGCAATGGTTTTCCTCAGTCGTTAATGCGAATGCAAGGGATTGAGTCCTCTTAAACAGCCCTCGGACATCCCTTCACAATTGTCCTATCCGCAACATACCTAGTTAGACACCTGAAGAGGGGCATGAATTTCACCCTGGGCACGCTCCCACGATCTTTTTAAAATTTATTACTTAAACGTCTTCGTCTTTTTCTTCTTACAAATTTTCTGACGAAACAACAAAATTAAAACAACAATTCCGAAACATTCATTTGAATAACAAATGTTACACTTTACAAACAACCAGAGTAATAATTAATGGTGTATGCGCACAAATATCAAACTGGTAATTTGTGACTCTTGCAGGTTTGTTCTTGATTTTCATTCTTTGAATGGCTCGTTGGTCTTGTGGTTGGCGTTTCTGCTTCCAATGCAGATGGTCCATGGTTCGATTCCCGCTAAAGTCAGAAGTGTATTAACTTCTGATTCGAGTCCAACAGCTCTTGTATTAGGAATTTGTAAACTTCAACTTTCGAGCCGTCCTAGCAACAAGACACATAATAGATTCAAAGTTGTTCTGAATCGGCCTTGTTAATTCTGGCGTTAATCCGCGGGTGTTCGCACTGTCCATACCACTGATAGCTATGTTTCCTAAAAAACATATCGGTCTTTGGTTGGTTATCGCTCACTCGTCGATTGCGTTGAGCCTACAGGGTTGGCTTGACGGCTTAGGTTGATTGTCACTCTCTAAAAATTTGCCATATCTAACATATCATATCAACAACATATCTTTCATTAAGAATTCAAATTGACCGTATTCTGTCATAAACAAATCATTTAATAGCAAATGTATTATGCGTTTGGTGGAGGTGCCGGGTAGAGCGAGAAAAGTTTTAACTCCATAAGAATAGCATTGTTGGTGGAGGTGCCGGGTCCTTGATTTTATTATTTTTACGTTATATCTAGTTTAATTTTGGATGGAGGTATTGTTGTGATACTTGGCTTGGTCGCTTTGGTTTACTGTCCCCCACTGAAAATCAGTTATATGACTGAGTGGGTAGACTCTAAATACGATTTTTAAAAAATTTATTTATCACGATTAATGATTTTCGGTCATCGTTAAATGATTTCTGAAATTGATTTAAAGCTATCAATTATACATACAAAAATATTAGTTACATTCGCTCATCAACGTGACAACTAGGCTTCACTTTTTAGTGGGTGACTTTTTATTCGCGTGTAATGTACCCTGCTGTAAGGACGGGTACAATGTAACTATTTGCACAGTTATAGTAAAAGCAGATATATCATTTTGATGGATGTCAGAACGGTCGTGTTGTCGCTATTCTTTTACATATTTTTCAATATTCAAATTGGTAAAACTAATTTGAAATATGGGCTACAAATGTTACTCAATGGTATAATCAGATGGTTTTATCCTGATTTCATATAAAACCACTTAGATTTGCAAACAAATGTAATCACTTATAATTTTTTTAGCTTACTAATATAATTGATTAATTAAAATATACTAAAATAGAGGAGTGCTAAATACTGTGCTATAAATTAATTTAAATGTGTTATTAATGACCAAAAGTAGTTAAGTATAAACAATCTTTTACAAACAATTTTAATAAAAACATAAAGACTATTGTGTATAGTATTTTTTGTAATGTGAAATTGTCTTGTAAATAAATAAAATAAATAAATAAAAAATAAATTGTGTTTAGAGTCTACCCACTCAGTTATATAACTGATATTCAGTGGGGGACATTAAACCAAAGCGACTAAGCCAACCTTGTAGGCCCCGACGCAATCGACGAGTGAGCGATAACCAACCAAAGATCGATATTTTTAATAGGAAATATAGCAATCAGTGGTATGGACAGTGCGAATACTCGCGAATCAACGCCAGAATCAACAAGGCCGATTCAGAACAACTCTGAATTCATTATGTGCTTCGTTTCTAGGACAGCTCCAAAAACACCGTTTAATAACTTCTAAGACAGGAACTGATGGGCTTTAGTCCAAATCAGAAGTTAAAAAACTTCAGACTTTGAGCGGGAATCGAACCCTGGACCTTCTACGTTGGAAGCAGATACGCTAACCACAAGACAAACAAGCCACACAAACCACCACCAATGGTACCAATTGTATTAATGCTCAAGTGTAAAGCAAACCTTTTAAAAAAAAGTTTAGTTTATTATTACACGGCAAATTTGTAAATAAAGTGCCTCTGTCAACGCTAGCCCTCAACTAAGATTGGAGTATCTTAGTTTTAAGTAAAACATGAATAGATATTTTAAAATATCAAGCGCATAATATTAAATGTTGACATTCTACGTTCTAAAAGTTCTTGCGTGCATATTTGCAATTTTATGTCTAAGTGATATTTAACCAGGGTATTTTATAAAATTTGAGGGATTTTGGATGTATAATATAACTTTTACCTGTAAGGTAATGAGTGCAATTAGACTCAGTCAGGTCATGTTTGGGTACGAAACTGAACCGGGTGGGGGGAAAAACGCTCATTATTATACTACAAGTTAAAATGTATAATGAATTATACTGGTGAAGAATCATAAATTATAGATTACTTCATTCATTTTCTATTGTCTGGATTTTCATTGAATAGCATATTTTGTATTCTGGCTTTAGTAACAAATTGCTGGACCGGCACCTCCACCATCCCACAAATTTGTTTTCGTTAACAGAAAATCGGGTACATTATTTGACTATCATGTCAGCCCCCATATTCCCAACCCGAACCGATTTTTTAAAACCCGCACACTACCAATCAAAAAAATGTATTACCAAGTTTTACTAGTTATTTAATAAACGCCAAAGTCGTTGTAAGACGAGTGAGCGAATCATGTGTTGAGTACTCGAAATTTGCTATTAGGTTGATAGATATACAAGCTGTAATCGATATGGTTTTGAGTTAAGTTGGTTTAAGGGCGCGTCAACTGAAAAGCCATAATGCGCCACTCTAACCTATGATAGGCTAGGGAGGAAAAAACATGATGGAGCCAGCCATAGGTAGGGGGTGGAAAGGGAATGTTAACGGGTACTCAACCCATGGCTCGCTCACTCGTCTAATAACGACATTGGCGTTTTCCTTGTTATATATGATGTGTAATTATTTAGAATAAAAGTTTAAGATCAGTTAAAAAATAAACCAAACGTATAGTTGTTTCCATAAGAAATTATATAGACAATGGACATGAATGAGCCACAAGAGTGTTTTTTACCACTTGAATATCACATGCAGCAGTTTCTTTCTGCGTTTAGTCTATTTATTTATTAGTTAGCTACTATATCGGCCTACATTAATTTAAAATATGCATTTCACTTTTTGAACCTTGTAACGGTCATAAGTATTAACTAAAAGGGTGGAGGAAGATTGTCCAATTAATCTACAATCACACTTATAATTAATATGTATGACCGTTAAAAGTTTCGAAAAGTGAAATGCACTTACAAATTAATGAAGGCCGATATAGTACCTAACTAGTAAATAAATCGACTAAACGCAGAAAGAAACTGCCGCATGTGATATTCAAGTGGGAAAAAACACTCTCATGTGGCTGATTTATGTCAAAAGTCGATAATATCAATAATGATGTAAATGATTTATATGTAGGCTATTATAGATTTCGCTAGGAATAGGATAAACGTTAAAAGAAAGAAAAAAAGAAAGAAAAAGAAAAAATAATATTATAGCCGATCCTTGCAGGCTGTAGCCTCTGTAGATACAGAGAAAGTATGGGCTGTACGGCTGTACCTTAGCAAGCGTTTCTGTCAACATAGCCTGTTTCGCTTGTAATTCAAATACGACATTCTTTGTTCATGTCCCCCAACGATATGTTTTACACTGTGAGTAGCTTTTGTACTAGAATACACTACTGGTTGCGGGTACCCGAAGTTTAGGGTCGGGTATTTGGGGGCAGACCTGAACGTCAAAAAAAGGTACCCGCATCATGAATATACAGATAGTATCATGGTGAGGGTTCTGTATTAGACTCTGTAAGACTTACAAAAGATGATAAAAAGGAGAGACAAATAATCGACGTTTCGGTGAAATTATACCCCCTTGTAATATAATGGGGTATATTCTAGGAAAACGAAAAAATCATTGTTAGACGAGTGAGCAAGTCATGTGTTGAGTAACCGGCAATATTCCATTATCTCCCCTTTACCTAAGGCTGGATACAGCGTGGGTCTTTCCTTCCTAGTCTATCATAGACTATAGTGGCGCACTATGGCCTTACAGTTGACGCGCCCTAATACTAACTCAACTTAAAACCCAATCGTTAATACCTTAACATATCAATTAACTTAAATTCAAATGTTCCCGGGTACTCAACCCATGACTCGCTCACTCGTCTAACAACGACTTTGACGTGTTCCTAGTATATATATTTTTTGAACAGTAAATAAATTTAACACACTATACATATTAGGATTTGCATTAATTATGTACACGTTTCACTGAAATATAACTTTGATACTTAATTTTTGTTAATGAAATGTTGTCAAATAAAAAACAAAAGTAAAAAGTTCAAACGATCTCATGAAATTAATTAGAAAACAGACAAAGTTACAAATCATATTGTTTTCATTATTTTGAATATAAAAGGTTTGTGCAACGAAACGTGAAGCTTCAATCTATTCATCAAAGTCCAGACTTCGCCAGAGACGAGATTGCAATAAAGGCTTCATGGAGCCAACTCCCCCCCCCCCCCCCTGGGGCTGTTGACCCAAAGAGAGGTCGATCAGAGTTGTTACGAAACAGACGTCATTGTTTTGTTTTTTTCCCGACAGCCAATCAGATCCCCCCATCGCACTGCCTTGTTTACAATCATAGGAACTCGGGGTTTTGTCCAAAACAAGATTCGGTGAGATTTGTGTGGGAAGGTGGATTTGTTCGAGAAACACAGAGGAAAAGAAAAGAAAGAACCTTTCTTTCATTCATTTGATTTGACTTGATATTGCTTAACGTCTCATAATAATGTTCTAAGGCTATTCAAGACGATGAGTGGTGATAGATGAGGATGAAGTATGAACAGAAGGGTAGAGGGGAAACCCGATTCCGGCACGTAGCCTTCTCCTTTTGAAAAGTACCATGGGGACCAACGGCTTAACGTCCTATCAGAAAGGACGGAGCTACCTTGACAGTTATATAGGTTCCTCCATTAACCCGGACTGCCGAGCAGACGTCAAGGAGAACGAAGCCGTTACACTAGTTCTCGAACCCTCCGTCTGCTCTAACCAGCGGTATACGTGTGTTTCAGGACAGAGCGTTCACCCACTCTACCCCTGACCACACCGAAGGTTGCTAAACTTCGGTGTTCGAGTGGGAACCGGATAAACGACCTCGGCTAAACTGCTGGCATTCATGACGAACAAAAAAGAAAAAGACTTATGTGTCATAACTATTAGTTAAAGAGAATCGTTAAAGTTATTTTCTTGTTGAATATTATAGATTTTAAAAGTTATTTGGAGATCAACGAAATTCGACAATATTCCAACTTTACAAATTAAACTACAAAAAAATTGTTAATTCGTGTGGAATCACAATTTTTCATATAATTTTATAAATGCAAAGTTTTATTTACTAATGCTATAAATTTTTAAGTTTGGAATTAATTTTTAAATGTCCTGTAATAAACCCACATGCTAATTTTACGTGTCTCATAATCAATACCGTAATAATTCGGAATCTATTTTGCGAAGAGATTTAGTTAGCCCGCACTGTTGCCATGTCGCCTACGGTCTCACCTTTAAGCGCTGTTGCCAACTCCGGCATTGTCACGCCACATCAAAGCTAACCTCTGTATAAAAGCGGGGAATGAAGGTCACAAATAACTCGATAAAATTTGCATAGGACAATAAAAATAATACTTCACACTTTCAGTTTCACTTTGGTAAAGAATGACACGCCATCACTTTGAATAGATAACGACGGAATAAACATATTGAAAATAGTCTAGGAAAGGTTGCGACAATCACGACTACAAAGGAGAATTAATAATAGTAGCAGCGGTATTTTCAGGCGAAGGGCTTAATCTACTGTTGCAAAAAATAGGATAAAAGGAACGAAGACAATAAAAATCAGATGTGGCGCGCGTATTAAATACTTAAACATAATATGAATTTTTAAATGAATAATGAAATGAAATTATGAATCATTTAAAGATACCATAAACGCTACTGAATTAATTTTACTCTAGTGAGTTTAAGGTTATGTAATTGTGCAGGCTTAAAACATTAATAATAATCAATTAGTTGGTAACTTATTATAAGATAAACTAGGAACTCTACTAGTTTGACGGAATTGCAATTTTTTGTTTTTTTACTTTATTTTCTTTGCCAAATCACTGATATTTCAAAGTATATTAAAAATAAATGCGCGGAAACCAATTAAAAATAATTTTCAGCTTCTGTTTTATAAACAAAAGTAAGTTATAAGTAGCGCGGAGCGACGCGGCCTAGGCCTACCGTGCTGAGATGTACTCACTGCAAGTTACCTTACAAGAACACAAAAAAAATCCAAAATAGAATCATCACGTTTTTACTGTTATAATAAAAAAAAACTTCAAAACCTTTAACGTCGCTATTTTAAACGAAAATCCTTTTGTGGTGAAAGTCCTTTATATTTAAAATAGCGACGTTAAAGGTTTGTAGGTGGAGTATTTTAGCGAAAATGGTTGGTACGCCTAGTAAGTAAAATCAAGACGTAAATACCAAACATGGCGGATCAATGACAGTGAAATGAGCGAGTGTTTGTGTTAAATATGTGTTATTCTATTTAATTGGTATATTTTCAGAGTGATTAGTATAAATAAATCGTTAATAATGAGGTCTTCTTCATTTGTTTCTATTTTGAAGTTGTTTTTTTATTCTTTTTCTTTGGAAAAAACTGTGTTGAAAAGTTGGACGAGTGTTGTGTAGGCCTAGGGCTCAGGGGTAGGGATTGCGTGTGTTATTCAATCAAACTAAAAGTGATTAAATAAGTCCAGAAACTACTTTCCGCGCCCAAAAACCAAGTAAACACAATAATATTCAATTAGAAAAAGGAAAATCATAAATTTAATGTAAAATAACATTCCCGTCAAATTAAGATTATACCGATAAACTACAAGTTCCAATACTTTTTTAAAGGTGAATGTTGTTGTGAAAGTTGCAAGGATTTTGCATGGGGTAAATTGAAATAAATTACAAGTTTTAATTTTAATTTATGCCTAGAACCATTGATTAAAGCCACAATGCTAATCTACTAGCTAATAAATCAATTTTACCGTACTCTCCCATAAGGCAGGCGTTTTCAATAACCAAGTTTTCAATTTCTCGTTCAACATCATTCATTCTGATAAGGTACTTTTACGAAGGTAATCTCAAAATGGAATAAAATCTCAACACTCCATCAATCGCTGTCTCTCCCTTAATCTGTTAATCATTGCCCTTAACCCTACCTATACAGAACATCTTTATCTATCTTTCTCTCATTCTCTATCAGATTTACTAGTCTCTGGTTCATAGAATCTCAATTGATTCGACCTCCGCTCAGATCCTAATCCCCTGTTAAGTATGTGACCGCGATTCAGTTCGCTGCCCCGTGGGGGATGATGAGTTAGTTGTACTGCTGTGAGTTCCTGAAGCCCTGATACTCGGATAGATAAAGCTACTGAGGAATAGATTGTGATGAACGACACGTGCATGTACTTTTTTAAAACAACAGAATTAAACCTGTTATAGGGCGCAATGTACACCCCACTTCTGGTGAACTTGGTATGTTGGTTGAGGATAGAAAAATTTGTGAATTAAGGAGGACTCAATCCCTTGCATTCGCATTAACGTCTGAGAAAAACCTTGGAAAAACCGTTTTATTATTAATGTTTAATATATATGGATAAAAAATTCAAACATATTGCTGGTGGCAAGAGTAGAGCAAGGCCCCTTAATACAATGTGCCTTACACCAGTTTAAGAAATAAATATTCAATTTAACAACAACATTCAGGATTGCCGGTCACGACGGGATTCAAACCCGGGACATCCCGAATCAGAGTCGACACTGCCGCTAAGTATTATTAATTTGTATCCTTATTTAATTTTAAGTTATTTTAATAAAATATAAGTGAGCCCTAGATATTACCATTAGAATTTATTTTTCTTTCTTGTGTGTATTTAAATTCAAATCAGAATTCTCTTTTAACAATTTTTTTCATTCTTTTTTTTGTAGAAATTATTCTAAGGCGTTCATCTTAGTTAATACACAATTCTTCAGGGTATGTCATTAAAAAACACAACAACTTCTATTCTTTAGTCTAGAACTTTATACTCGCAATGAGAAATAGTAACTGCTAGTTCAAGACATTTGCAATAAACCGACAAAAACATTTGTCTTTCGAACGAAAAATAGAACAAATAAAACTACCAAACAAAAGATAATTAAATTTCAAGTACACAATTTAATTCGGTTTGGCCGAGGCAGCCATGACAAATTACCACGGGGCTGTCGCGTTTTATTGGTAAAATGTCAAGCTGTATAATCACCGCAACATGTGGCCTTTATCGTGCAACGTTCTCTTATTGGTTAAAACCTCGACCAATAAACTGAAAGCTGTAGAAACTTAACAGAAATGTACTCCGAAATAAAATACTTCCGCTCGCTAACAAAATTAACAATAATCTGTTTTATTGACGAACGCCAGTATTGTATTTTATACTAATTTTATGTAATGTTCTTTTAACTATTTGATCTATGTTATAATTAGTGTAAGCTTGTGTATTATTATATTGCACTAGTGGCGGCACAATAGTCCTGTTGCTAATAAAGACTTAATAATAACATTAAAAAAAATATTTAAATCATGGAATGAGATACATTATTATGTCTTTATTTATGTAAATAGTTCAATTTAGTTGTCTTCCTCTGCAAATCAGTGTTTAAAACTCTATAGGATAGATGTTAAATAAATTTATGAATAATTAATGTATAAATAGATCAAAAATTCGAAATTCGAATAGTGCATATGATTGAAGCATTACGCAGTGACAAAATAATAATTGGTTATAGCGTTGTATGTCGGTAAGATACGATGTACATCCTATGGCTGTGGTTCTCTACCCGAATTCTCTACTCAAAGGTTCTCGTGTTTTTGACAATATCATGCGAACAGGGTACACAGAGACAGCCCAATGGTGATAATACCAAGTCTACATTGGCTACTAAGTATGCGACTTAAGTAAGCTTCTTACTTAAGATTTACAAAAAAAATACGTTTTACTTGAGAATAGTCCACAAGAGTACTTAAAATGTGACTTTGTCTACTTAAGAACCTACTAAGTACTAAATAAGTAAGTACTAAGTATAGTCCTCAAGGGTACTTTAGTAGGTAAGCTAACTTAAGTCACATATTTAAGTATCCATTTAAGAGATGGTACTAGTCTTTCAACCCACAGCCAACAACCCACAGCTGAACTGCCAACTGCTTGTGATGACACTTTCATTGTTCAATTAGTTCAACTAATCTCGTCGACTAGATTTAAACAGATCTTTCGGACAGACCCCCTCCATCAACAGCTGGCGCTGATCCGCTCATTGAAAGCTGGGGTTGTTTTGTTGTTGACAGATCGTATTGTAGCCTTTCTGTCCAAGTGCTTTGACCACTCACTTTTGAGAGATGACATTTTATTTCCTAGCAAAGAGATTAAAACACACTTCAAAGAGTTTTGTTTGTTTGTTTATCGGCTACATATATGTGGCAGTGGAAGAGAGATGGGAATAGAAGGGCTTATAGTGACGGAAAACTAATATTTAGATGTCAAATGTTGTGATGGAGTTACTCGGTTCATTCGGATATATTACGACATTCTTTCAATAAAGAGTTTTATAGTGACGCTTTTGAAAAGAACTTTATGTGTTTTATTTTATTTCACATTTCCTATTCAATGTACGTTTCATTTGATGATTTTGTTACTTGACTTTTCTATAAGTTCCTAAAATCAATTTGAGACGATGAGGGGTGATTGATGACGATAAAGGACGATTACAAAAACACGTCCTTAATAAAAATGCGAACACACGTCCTCGTAGAGCCACGTTTCAAAACCAGCGCCCTAATCGTATGTACCACCGCCGCCGACATTACTTGAAATGGATTCCCTATCGTTTAGCAACTTATATTTTGAAAAGGATCATTTTATTTACAATCACGGGAGAGAGAATCCAAAAAATGGAGCGAAGCTATTTAATCAATAGCTAATCGAAGAAGAATAGAAAATGAAAATAATTTGCCATGGGTTGATATTTTGGTGGAGGTGCCGGGTCATGGACTTCCAAACTTTCTAGACGCCTCTAACCATTTCGATGGTCACCAAAAATATTCTGTATCATCTTTGTCGAAGAAGGGTTGAAGGGGAACAAAAAATTCGCATGCAGTGCCGTATTTAGGCCTAGACAACCTTGGCAGCTGCTAGGGCGGAAAGTTTAGGGGGGCGGCATTTCGCCAGGGGTACTTACGCTATATAATTTCGATATATATTTTCACAAAATGAGTGAAAATTACAGAACAAATATACTTTTTGCAAGAAAATAATAAGCATTTTCTCTACAGTGTAATGTAATTTTAGATTCTTAAAAGTGTGTTTTGGAGCTTTTGAAAGTGACACATTTGCAAAATTTTGCCTCGGCGATAAAAGCTACTCACAAAGCTGTTACATATTGATTCGTTATGAATAGAAAATCTTGCATAATGAAAATTTAAAGTAAAAACAGTTACCTAAACTTTATTGTTTTGTAGTTTGTTTGAGGGGAGGAGGCGGTTAAATTTTTTGCCTAGCGACGGCTCACTACCTAGAAACACGGTATTTTTCGCATATCAAACGGAGTTCACGTTAGGTTTTTATCGCGAGACGTGACTCACGCACAGACGGACGGACAGAAAAGTGATGTGGACCGTTGTCCGCTGAAAGGAATGAGTATCATAGGTCGATGGTCTCGCATTGAAGCTACGAGCGTCTTGGGCCATGTTGAAAGAGCCCAGTACAAGCTTATCTGTGAATTAATAATAAGCTGCTTGTTCAACCCAAGGCACGGCCGACAATAATCTATGTCTGGGTCAACATTGAAAATTTCTCTTGCGGACATGTTCTTTGAGATAGAAAAGTTAGACGACAATGTAACCTTTTAGTTTTAATCCTAAATATCAACGTAGGATGATATAAATTATTAAAAAAAATATATACAATCTATTTCAAGTGATAGCTCATTGGGGCGATGTCCCGAAGCGTATTACACCAAGAGACGCTGGTTCGAACCATCCATAAGGCAAGGTTTTTTGAAATTATCTTTCACCCTCATCTTACACAAGTTAATTACTTGATACTAGGAAAACGCTAAAGTCCCGCCGCGTTGATTGATGAGCGTAATTTTTTTTAAACGAAAAAAGCGTAAAATTGCGACTATTTAATAGATAATTTTCGATTACGCTCAAATTTCACACGAATATATAAATTCATAAATTAAAGTTCTGTGAAAAATCATTACAATCGGATAAAGCATGTAGGTTTTATTCGTCGAAGAAAGTAAAAATTGAAAAAATCGTAAAGTTGCGATTATCTGATGAAATGATTTTTTGATTGCGCTCAAATTTCACACGAATATATTAATTCATAAAATTAAAGTTCTGTGAAAAAATCATTATAATGGGATAAAGCATTTAGGTGTTATAAGTCGAAGAATGTTTTAAAATTAAAAAATCGAAAAATTGCGATTTTCATAAGAAATAATTTTTGATTGCGCTCAAATTTCACACGAAATATAAATTCATACATTAAGGTTCTGTGAAAAATCATGACAATCGAATAAAGCATGTAGATGTTGTAAGCAGAAGAATTTTTTTAAAATCAAAAAAATAGTAAAATTTCCCCCCCCCCCCCCACGTGCGTGCAGTTCTTCGTCAGAGATTTCATAGACCTCCATAAATTTCATCGCAATTGAGTTTGTTTAGCCGGAATCGTGTTCACAGACACACAAAAAAAAGAAAAAAAAAGAAAAAAAAAAAACTTCCGGATTTTTTCTCCATGTAGTGAAATGGAATCTTTGCTTCGCTCGCTACACTCGCTACGCTCATCCAATTATTGATTTCATGTTTAATGAACCTTATTATTTTTATTAAATGGTTACCTACAATTTATTTAATATTTTGTGATTTAAAATATGAGATTTAAATAACGCTATTTATTATTTTATCTAAGTATAAGTAAACTTGAGTTTGTATAAGCTGAAAGAACACAATACACTATAAATTGTGTTGTTGCAATATAATATGTGCGAATTGTCCTAATAAAGTTGAATTTGAATCATCGATTAGAATAGCAATATTGAAATTATAGAGATGTTAAGCTACAGAATTCAATCAATCAGGTATTACCAGTTGATTGTTTGTTGCAATTTTGTATTAAATTTAAAAAAAACATCAACACGACAAAACAAAACAAAACCAAAAAAGATGACATACATTTTTGTTTGGATTTCAAATAAACGGGCTCTGGGTCTCTACTCACACTACAGACTCAATGCCATGACGTCACGCCTACAAGTGTCAATAGACAGACAAATGAACATCCTTACTAAGATAACAAAGACAATATGTGACTGGGTGGAATATCTTCCGGGCTAATTAGTGAGCTCACTGGAACCAAATTAACCGTTTTAATTGGTAAATACGACACACGGAGTCATGAGTGTCTTCGAAGCTCGTTAGGCGAATGCCCTCCCGACTAATTGGAGGCGGAAATTAACAAACACATGCTGTATTTCTCGGTGAGGTTATTTAGAATTTACCACAGTATCCGGCGAGGGTGGGTTTTCTAATTAAATACGTTAAGCCTTGTGATACCTTAGGCTTTCAACAGCACCAACTATAAATTCGTTAAACCGCGTTTTTCTATTTTCCAAAATATGCTACCAAGTCAAAATATAGTGAATGGCTTTGAAACCTGGCTATTTTAGAAAATCAAAAATATTTTTTTCAAATTTTTCTGGTCCGGTACACGGCCAATATACCACCTTAAATAATTTACAACTTCAATTTCCAAGCCCAAGCGTAGGGTGTTGTGTTTTTGTGACATTCATTTTCAACTGTTTTTCTATGGAAAGACAGAGAGAAAAAATTATTTTAACAACTGTCTTTCCTGCGAATTTTTTCGTTTGGCGGTATTTTTTACCGATTTTTACCGCACTTGGCGGATAGAAAATCAGTTTGGAAACATGAAATGTCACAAAAACACAACACCCTACGTTGAATGGTGTGCCTTGGAGAATTGAAGTTGTAAATTATTTTGAGGTGGCTATATTGGCCGTGTACCGGATCAGAAAAATTTGAAAAAAATATTTTTGATTTTCTAAAATAGCCAGGTTTTAAAGCCATTCACTATATTTTGACTTGGTAGCATATTTTGGAAAATAGAAAAACGCGGTCGAATAGCCTTAAGTTAAAATTGTAACTTATTAAAATGGGTCACATTTATAGAATTGTTGTTTTATTAATTTAAATTGTTCCACGATTTGCGTTTTTCTTCTGAACGTTACGAATTTTATTAATATGTATTCGTTCACAACAAACATAAACTTGGCAGTAAAATCTAGAGAACATTGAATATACTAGTAAATACGTGGTGATTTACACAAATTATTATCATAAAGCTAAGTTTAAAAGTAAAGAATAACCTTAAGGGTTACAGAAATTTGTAAATTAAAAGATATGATTATTTATGTAAAAAGAGATATGATTAAAGATCAAATTATGTAGAGATATACAAGAGAAAGAAATTAAATGAATACATTTTTTAATACTATTCGTGAGTAGGTACCTTTGGTCTTACTACAACTAGCACGGTTTCTGGAGTTCCTAAAAGAGCGAGTGAATCTGCTTGAAAACAAATCGTCGAAAAAGAAGTATATTTAATATTTTTGTGTGTCGAAATTTTTGGTTGTGGAACCAGGTAGGTTTACCAGTCCATTTCATCCACCATTTAAGCATTAAAGAAGTTTGGTCCCGAATTTGGTAATTGTGAAGTGGCCAGTTCATTTTTTTAAAAACTCTCTTGGGGGCTAACCCCCCCCCCACTTTCTCCTAATTCCCATGAACAAAAAAATCCTCATAACCCTTCTTGTGGTGATCGATTCTTTCCTGACAACTTACAGGAAATGATAAAATAACTTTTAATTTATTAATTAATTAACTAATTTAAGCTAATTAAGAAACATTTCAAGCTAAACTTTGATTAAAAGTACCTTTATATTTCAACGCCGAAACTGTTTCTAATTAAAAACCATACTTGAAAACAAGTTTTAATTCTTAATGACAATTTTAATTATAATTAAGCTGATTGATACCTGAGGCGCTTTCACAAAGTTGAAACGTGTTATTTATTATGAATCAAATCGAAGCGAGGAATGATTATAAACTGGTGCCAGGTTTTAACAAAACCAATTAAATTTTAACATGTTTAATCCTGGGGCAAGTTTCATGAAATGTTTTAGTATTTGTACCTTTCTCGATTTGGTTGGTCGGGAAACACTCCCGTAGGTGAAATTGTTAATATTTAATACAATTCAGAAGATAAAAAATCACCCCGATCGGGGTTCGAGCTTGAGTCTCCCACATTCTAGGACGGCGCCGTAGTAAGGTAATGACAATTAATTAATGTTTGTTTGGTCAGTTCAAAGGTAACAGATATTTTTTTTTTTTTTATGTCTCTATTTGCAACAGGCAATGTAGCCCACTAGTGTAAATTTAATAGGGAAGGGAGGAGGGGAAACCCGGTACCGGCACATAGCCTACTCCTACCGAAAAGTACCAAGGGGACCAACGGCTTTACGTCCCATCCGAAAGGACGGTGTAACTTTTGACAGTCATATAGGTTCCTCCACTAACCCGGACTGCCGAGCAGACGGCGCCAAGGAGAACGAAGCTGTCACACAAGCTTACGAACCCTAGTCTGCTCTAGCCAGCGATATACGTGTGTTTCAGGGCAGAGCGGCGACCCACTCAACCCCTGACCACGCCCGATGTTGCTTAACTTCAGTGTTCGAGTGGGAACTGGTTAAACGACCGCGGCTAAATCGCTGGCTCATTCGTTGCAGTACTGTTCCATCCATTCCAAGTTAAGTAGTTAGGCCTACCATCTCTGTGGTCTAGTTGGCTAAGGCGCCTACCTGGAATGTGTGAGACTCGGGTACCGATCTGGATGGATTTTTAAACTTCTGAATTGTATAAAATATTATTTTTACCCTGCAAAGATACAATTTAAGTTCGGGCCACACGGCTCTTCAGTCCATAATAGAAAAGCTTAGCTTCTGCCATTATCGGGTTTCGAACCCGGGAACTTCTGCTTTGGAAGAAGAAACACTAACCAGTAGACCAATGGCTGTTTGTGTTTCTTAAAAATGGAGAAAGAATTTTCATTAAAATTAAGTTTAAGACTTTCTCGAAAGGTTTAACCCTGCATTACTCGCATGTGGTATATATAACCAGTGCTACAAAATCTTATGTTTCTCAGTTATGTACAAACTTACCGCCCACTCGTTTTATGTATTCTCAAGTTATTCTATCATTAATGTCATTACAACTAAACACACAACAAAATTTTAATCAGGTTTCTTAGTTTTAGCAGGAAAAAATATAAAATTTGGTTCGGTGTAGTAAAAAATAATGATAATGAAAGGTAAAATTGTAACAAAAATTGATTTTACCTGCATATTAAGATATGTCAACAAATAAAATAAAAAAATATATCGTAATAAGAAAATTAAATATTTTTCAACGGGAGGATCTACTACATAATTTCCAAGTGAATTGTGTAAAGTTTCAATAAAAACCAATTTCATTTACAAACATTCCTCAACTGGTGTTTCTTTCTTAAATAAAACAGTATTCAAGTACATTCCAATAAAGTAAAATATGTGAACCCTTCTGTCGCTAAATAGCCCTTCCCCAACAAATTAAAACAATAAAAGCTATTCAAAATCCAAAATCAAAAACAATCAACACACATTTACTGTCACTCAAAGTCAAACAGCTGTTGAGAAAACAATTACCAACCTTAGAAGAGTGCGCCGGTCTAGCTCAAGTCAGAATGCAGTCTTGCCAACTGCTGAAGTTTAATTTATAAAAAAACTGAAATAAAATATTGAGTGGGACAGACAACAACGAAAGGTTTACACAATTTAACAAAACCAGTTTCAAAATACAATTAGGCCTATAATTAAATCAAAACAATCACGTTACATTTATACAATTATACAACTTAAAAGGCGGGAACAAATTAATATTTAAATATCTTTAAAATTGTCTTATATCAGACCAAAGGGTTACACTACATCCCAACATCATCAAAATACAGGTAATTCATTTATGGGGTTATATATTATTATACCCCACTCGAGTAATGCATGGTTAAAGTGGAATTTATTCTTTGATGATTGTCCGTTGTCATTTACAATGGCCACCTCCTCCAAATTCCGCAGTCGATGATGTTAATAAAATGTCAATGAGTAAAGATGTCAACACAAAGGTCTTTGACATTTGCACAGCTCTTGTACAAGCCACCGTACACAAAACAGTAACACAAATATTCGGTTTGAAAAGCTGAAAGTACACTCTAAAGACAGTAGTGCACTGGTTTTAAAAGTTGGTTTGAACACTTGACCTGAACTGACCCGCGCAAAGAGCTAAGCACACTAGCTCGTTCAAAACTTTACAAAACAACAGCCTCAGCATCCACTTTGTGATGTTATTAATGATTACTATAAAACCATTAAAGTACAAAAAAATGTCATGAAATTCGTTTTGTATCCTAATATATTCAAGTTATAGTTACTAAAGTAGTTTTAATTTTTATTGTTAAACATTGACCTTTCACTCTTTATGAAATATTCAATAAATTATAATTTTGTAAATTTAAGTACCAATCCAACGACAATTAAATTTTTAACATCATTGCCTCAATAAGATTGATGATATAAACAAACAACATACATTTTTGGTGGAGGTGCCGGTCAGCCAATTTTATTTTATAACTATACCAAAATAACATTCAATAAAAGTACAGAAAATCAAAACCATAAGGAAGTAAATCTTAATGTAACAATTTCGAATTAAAATTCATTGTCACGCATAAAGTATTATAACGTCCGTTAAAAAAAAAGTTTGTAAAGAAGGACGATGCTCATAAGTCCCTTCTATAATTGCTCACTCTCAATACATAAACTTACAGTTCCCAGTGACTTACATCCTTGGGTTGCAAAATCTTTCCAAAATAGATTTTCCTTCAACGATAACATCAAATAAATTATATTAATACATTGAATACATATGAAATGTGAACATGCCGATTGACAATACACTATGATGACATAAAATGCATCAAAGTTCCTCTTTTTTTAAGTAAAAAAAGCTACTAGTAATATACGCTTTCAGTGAAGATGAGTTTGAATATAATGCTGAAATATTTATTTGTAAAATATATTTTTCTCGTATGATGAAACGAAGCTATTTATTGATATGGGAAAGATGATTCCTGGTTTGTGGAGTCAGCACACTCATCATCCCAGCAAACTGCTGACGAGAAGAGAAATGTGGTGAGTTAGCGTAAAAGTCACGCGCAAAGAAGTTAAAATACGGACCATAAAACTATTCCAAACACGTTTGAGAGAAAGATATAAAACGAGGGGAAATAAATGGAATATTTCGTCCAATACGACAAAATGACAAAAATGTTTTGAATCTTTCGACGTGGAAGTTGAAAAGAAAAAAAATGTTAGAAATAGAAATGCTTGGATGTTAGATTCATCATCATTTAAATGTTGCTACGTTTAACTCTACTTGGGTCATATGTATCAACATCTTCTTCTCTTCTTCCACGACTCTTCCCCTCACAACTCATTCCAGTCTTTTTCTTTCAAGACACATGTTTTGTTTAAAAATACCACAATAATTAATTATTTTTCCCTTTAAACGTAAATATGCCGGTCTCTAGTTGGTCTTTGTTACATTTACATTTTATTTATTAGCTTACAGGTTTACACAGTTTTGTATGGTAGCAAGGTCCAATATTAACATTTAAAAAAACTAAAATATACAGTTTCTTAATATTTCAAATTTACAAATTTTCCAAAGAATTTTTGAAATGTATCAGCCAATCTTTCTGTACAGTGCTTTCAGGTAACAAATTCCATTCAGAGACTGTTCATTTAATAAATGCAATTTTTTTACATCTATCTTAATAAAATCTCTTTTAAATTTCTCTTTTAAACATCGCCTACAGAGTTGACTTGGTCGGCTTTAAATTTAATGTCCTCCACTGAAAATTAGTACTGTGACTGAGTGGGTAGACTCTAAATACGAATGTATTAATTAATTTTTATTTATAAAATAAATCAGCCATCTTTATATTTCCTTGACATCTGTGCTAGTCTGTTACGGTTGACTTTTCAAACAAGATTTTGCCTAAAACGCTGCAACAGCTGTCTTCTAACTTCGTGTTGTTAGAAAGTCCTTTGTAGAAAGTTTCTATACTTTGAATGAACCCATTTTCATCCAAAAACTTAGGGGATATAACAATTTTAAGAATCTCGGAACACGCAAAGAGCTCGCTCAAGAGACATAAACATTAAACAACTCTGAAGTCTAACGTCTTTGGTGCTTTGTGTGGAGTAATTTGCAAGGAAACTGGCAACATTGTCGGCATTTCCCGCAAAAAAAACAACTTTGTCACTTATAAACTTGACTTAAGTCGTAAATAATTTGTTTTCTTATTCAGAAAAGAAATGAAGAATGAATAATAACATACAAGAACTTGAAAAAAGAATCTGTTCATTATTAAAGTTAAAAATGATAAACAAGAGTGAAGAGATATTTTTTCATTTTTAATAACGCCAGTACTTAATCGAAACAATTCTCCGCAAGCGGCCAAGGGTGACAATACATTAGGATAGTTTTCTACCGGGGCACACTTTGGTGATTCTCATCACTCGTCTAAAAATAGTTTTTGAATATTAACCCAATTACACATTTAGTAGTTTCTTGATTTTGTACTTTTCAGTTCGTCCTTTCGTCAGTCTGAGCGTGTGTCACGAATCCCCAAAAAACATGTAAAAATCTTTACATTAGAAAGTATAAACCTTAAAATAATAAAGAGTAACTTAACAATTTTCAAACTTATTATATTACAACATTAATGCTCGAAAGACAATCTTTGTAAACATATTAAAAATGAATGTAAAAATGTTATATGATATGAATGTCAGTAAAAATAATTAAATAAAAACGAATTAGTAGTTAATTAATTAAAACAATAACAATCAGTAATACTAGAATCAGTTTAGTAGTGAGGAAAATAAATAAACAGAAAGTAAGAAAAGTGAAGAGGAAAAAAAATGAAATGGGAAATAATAAAGAAGAAACCAAGATCTCGCTCAAACAAATGTGCGGATTGTAAAAACCTATGTCACACTTAAAAGACCTGACGGGGAAAGGAACAAGTGTAAAGGAGATAGAAAAGGGAAACGTTTCAAAAGTATAAGTTGCATGAAACTTATAATTTTACTTTACTGTTATCTTCTTCATTGGACCAGATCCATTAGTCTCGGAATAAAAAGACAAAAAGTGACAAGTAAACTATTACAAAAAGTGACAAGTTAAAGTGTAGTAAGAGATGACCGCAAATAATCAATTGAGCTGCCGGTTTGGACAATGAATTGAAAATAGTATACATAAAATCCAGTGCCAATAGAAAATATCAATTAGGTGAAAAGTCAAAAATTCAATTCAATCGAAATTTATTTTGAAGTAATTTGTCAACACAATATATATAATATTTAAATAATACATAGACTTGTTAACTTGTTTTTTGACATTTCCTCAAGGGGTTGGTCTAAAAATTCACAACTAAATAGAAATATTTATGAACTATTTGAAAACAATAATAAAAAGATAAAATAGAGCAATTTTCATCAATTAACAAACTTTGTAAGGAAATTATTTCCACCTATAAAATTTCAAGAATTTATCTTCGAAAATAGTCAAAGTCTAGACGTAGATAAATAATGTCAAGAACCTTGTAAAGTTTAAGAAATATTATCGACTTTAGAGTGAAATAAAAATACTGATTTAAATACGCGTTTCCAGCAAGCAATATAATATTATTATTCCTTGATTTTATTTCCGGAACAAAGTTTGTTGTTCGGTTAGTTCATCCAGTTTCAAATTTTATTTACGAGTGTTCATCAAATCCAATTGTTTGGACTTGTTTTCGTACCAGGGCGCTTTTCACTTGTTAGAGAAAATATTTTATGACGTCCATAAAATTTTTATTGTTCTGAAATTGGCAATTTCCTTATTTTAATAAAAACAATCCTTTCACATAAACCTGAGATACAAACTCAAATAACAACCTGATATAAAATATCTGGAAGCGTTTATTTAATTAGGAATGATTACATTTTGTGTTGTTATTTGGGAAGCATCTTATTCTGTCAGTATGTTCGTCCATCTGTGTGATGTCACTCCTCACTATAAAACTTTACACCACGTCCGATTGACGTGCGTTTTCTGCTGACATTGTCCTTCAATACAAAGAGAAACAAAATGTTTTGGTGACCCTTGTGGGTGGGGCTAGCCACCAGATATTAATGTACACGACACCTCCATCATTAATGAAAGCTAGTTTAAAAAAATGACATCTTTGGATTGGATATTGCGTAACGTCTCATATTAATGCACTTTGGCTATTCGAGACGATGAGTGGTGATAGATGAGGATGAAGCATGAACAGAAGGGAGGAGGGAAAACTCGGTACCGGCACGTAGCCTACTCCTTTCGAAAAGTACCAAGGGGCCAACGGCTTTACGTCCCATCTGAAAGGACGGTGTAACCTTGACAGTCATATATTACTGCTGAGCAGGCGACGAGGAGAAAGAAGCCGTTACACTAGCTCTCGAACCCTCCATCTGCTCTGGCCAGCGGTAAACGAGAGTGTTAGAGCAGAGCGGTCACCCACTTATCTTTTAAATTATAATATTATTTTCTACCCTTCCGCCTGATGTAATTATCTTCCCAATTATATTCACGCCGTTTACCTTAATCGTCAGTCCCTTAAAGTTAAGATTTATTTTTCTTCTGAGTTTCTAGCTTTTTTTAAGAATTGATTATGACGCTGGAATTAAAAATGTTCCATTTCTTCAAGTTTTTAAGTTGTTGCCGCCTCTAGACCGTATGCAATTTAATGAATTTGATGTTGTCCCGCAGAAAAAAATTCATTCACGGCTGTATATTTATGTTCTTTCCCCCAAAAATAATTACATTTTTCGACGTCTATAAAGATTTTTTTAAACTGACCTACCACCAAAAAATTAGGAAATACGAAATTAAAATTTAATTAATTACAAATTATGGTGGGTATATTTTTACGAAGAACTTTTTAGATGAAAAATTCACATTCCATTAACTTTCATTGTCAAGTTGAACCGGGCGGGGCGATAACTTTTGGAAAGTGAGTTTCTGAAATGTCAGGAGATTTAATTTTTAACATATTTTTCTTGGCTAATTCAAAATTATTTCATATAACGAGTACAACGCTTAGTGTCCAACAGTAATTGCTTTTTGTAAATGAAAAGTAATTGACAAAACGATGTCATATTTTAACGATAAAAATAAATCAAGACGAAAACAGTACAGAAAATATTAAAATACGATAAAACACATAAATATAGTTATGTAAGTAACACTTCTGACAAAAAATCTAGGTTTTCAAAATACACAGTTTAAGATTTTTAATTGAAAAATCTTCAAATGCTACAATTCTGCATCCATTAGAACAGTGCAAAGTATAAAGACAACAATGATATAAGTTGGGTGAGGTCAACGATTTAGGCTTGTTAAATATTATGTTTTATCCTTTTTGAAACTAGCAGTTATTAAATTTAGGCTTAGTTCTAAGCTACACACATTTTTTTCTTGTTATCCACTTGTGTAGTCATTTAATTCCACATATGAAACCAAAAATATTGTTTTATTGGACTTTTAATTGATTTATTTGGATCTGAATTCAGTCCAGACATTTTCTCTTACATTTAATGTTTGTGTTATTTTTAATTTACAATACCATTCATAAGCATATGCAAATGAATAAAAAAAACACCGATTTAAAATGTATATAATTTAAAATTTATTTGTTTAAAAGTCAAAGATGTATCAATTTAAAATTGATTCGTTTTAAAGTCAAAGATGTTCTCCGGTTAACAAGTCGTGGTGGTTTATTAATATTATTTCCCTTACAAATGCGAAGGTAATTGTGACTTAAGGCCCACCGTTGATGTCAACTTCCGAATTAAAGAGAAGTATACAATTCTAAAAAAGCGACTTTGTCATTTCCCTTCGTAAATAAAAAAATTCAACCACTCTCATTTCCTGGTTCGTCAGCTACATAATCACATTAAACTTTTAATCAATCTTTAGACTCTTCAGTATTTTCATCTTTGTATAAATAAAAGAGCACCCTGAGGGGCTGTCATGCCTAATTGTGGCTCCCCCCCCCAACCACCCCTTAACCGTCTTGGGAGGCAATTTTCATTTTGGTTAGAGGATTTACTCATTCATTCGTTAAATTAAAAAGGAACAATTCTGCGGATACGAATTTTCAATGATGACGTTGAAAAGATTACCCGCCAGCCACCACGATCGAAATGTATTCGCCTTAAGGGGGAAGAACCCGCGAATATTAAAACCAAGCGAAAAAACAGTTTGTTAATCGTTTATCGTGCATGGATAAATACTAAAAAAAATCGGAAAGGTTTAAAATTCAAATTTGCATTTAGTTAATTAAAACTCGAAGAAAAATTATACTACAGATAGTATTTAAATCTTGAATCATGCAGGCAATAGTTCTCACAATACTAATCCCTTTGTCATTATTGTGCATTGTTGAAAAGCTAATAGTAAATAATCAAAGAGGCAGTGCTTTTTACATACACGAATACAATAGTATACTCAAAAATAGATGTTGGTCGATTTATAGGCTCAAATAAAATTAGTTAAGTATGATATGTTTGAGCATGTTACAAACAAACAACAAGAAACAAAATTCAAATCAAGACACAAAAATACATTCAAAACACAAATAAAAACACAAAAAATCAATATTGAACTTGAAATATATTTTTAAGTTATAAATAACAGTAAACAATATTAAAATTAAATTTCTGACACGCTGCAAGCGAAGCCAGTTTTCAGATAAGTATTTTGAATTATAGTCACTCTTACAAATTAGCACAAATTTAATTGTTTTTATATAAAATAGAAAAGTCTGATGTTGATTCATACGCCTTTGGTAGACGACTTAAGTCAGGCGTTACTTAAAGTCGTCAACCTAAGAAGGGTCGTTCTACTTTAAGTTTAAAGTATTCCCGTATTTAAATAGCAGCTGCAATCAAAGTCCAGCATTGCCTTTAGTCACGAATCAACAATTTAATCAATGGTTAAGGTTCCAACTTTCATGTTCAAATCCAAGGATTGAAGTTACATAAAAAAGTTTTGAGCCATTATTAACTCTATATGAATGCAATTTTCATTCTCAAAATATTGAATATGACGGTTTTCACTCCAAGTTTGGCGTGCGACTAACAGCTATTTGATTTGGTTACTTTAATAATGTAAATTGTTTTGAAAATATGAAATATAAACAAACGTTGGGCCTGGCTGTTATTTTGGCGTGCAGCTAACACGCTCTAATCTTATTAGCTTTTGTGAACGCAAAATGGTCTGATGTATTGAATATAAACACACGTTGGGTTTTCGTTTCAAGTTGAGCGTGCGGTGGAAAAACTTCGCTGATAAAAGGAATAGGTTTGCAAGGCTGTGGAACTATTTTTATCATGTTTCGTGTTTTTTTTGGAAGGGTCTCGTTTCTTGCTGGTTTGTTAGCGCTGTGAAATACGAACGAGAGACGTAATGATTGTTCCATTAACTAGAAGGCGGGCTGAATGAAAAACATGAATGTATTCATGGGATGGAGGTAGGGCTGGAGAGAGAGAGAAGAATAGAATGAGAGAGATTTGTACATTTGTACATGTCCGTTGCCAAAAAACGAAATATTGGCATAAGTTTATTTCGGCAAAAAGGGAAAACAAAAAAATGGTTATAAGACATTTATGAATTTGCTCGTGCCACAACAGCGACTAGAGTCATATACTTAGATTAGGGTGTTTGTGAGTAAATATATTGCGGTGTGAGAGAGGCAGAAAACGAACAATTGCTTCTACCTCTTTATCAGTTCAAGGCCTGTAATTGAAGTTTAGATTTAATGCAAATCTTGGGAGAGGCAGAAAACGAACAATTGCTTCTACCTCTTTATCAGTTCAAGGCCTGTAATTGAAGTTTAGATTTAATGCAAATCTTGGGAGAGGCAGAAAACGAACAATTGCTTCTACCTCTTTATCAGTTCAAGGCCTGTAATTGAAGTTTAGATTTAATGCAAATCTTACCCACACATCGTAATTCTTTCTTTACTCTTAACGTTCTTACGCTTCTTAAGTCATATACTTAGATGAGTGTGTTTCTGAATAAATACATTGAGGAGTGAGAGAGATCGTTACGCAATAGTTTTCCTTGTTTTATCAGTTCATATTGCTGAATATAGCACAATACAAAGCGTGCTTCATGTTCTTTGACATCTAGGACTTAGACCTCCCTAATTTGTTTAATTTTTATGTTGGAATAAAACCTGTTATAGGATGCAATGCACTTCTCTTCAGGTTGGGGATAGGACAATTGTGAAGGGATGTCCAAGGGCTGTATAAAACGACTCAATCCCTTACTGCGGTTTAAAGACTGAGGAAAACCTCGAAAAAACCTTCGGTCATGATAATCGGTCTCGACTGGTTTCAAAAAAGAAAGTTTCATTAGATTTAATTATTAATTTAATTTAGATTCTACACAATCAGTATCGAATTGATTTAATCACACTTTATTGTTTATTTCAAGCTTCCTCAAGGACGTCCCAACATTAGTGGTGTGCGAGAAGACGAACATTTGGGTCGAGTCGAGTACTTGGGATCTGACCCGATAGTATAAAAAGTACCTGATTTTCGTATAACGAAACATATTTTTGGGCGGATGGTGGAGGTGCCGGTCGAGTATTTACAAACGTTTGGTGGAGGTGCCGGTCCAGAGTATTTTATTTACAGTCTGTATACAAAACGCCATTCATTAAAATATCCAGAAACCACCACCAAAAACCACCAAACGAACATCTACAATATGCATATAATAATTGAAGGGCTGAGAACATAAGTGGTCTACACCAGAAACCATGAAGCTTGTACCATTGTTTGTAACATTGTTTTTACCATTGTTATGTATACATTTTTGTGGGATAGATCACTAATGTTCTGAGCCCATCAATTTAAAGAGTAAGATTATTAATCACAGTCGTTTGAAAACACAATTTTTTATATTTTTTATATAAATACTATTTGATGGCTGATATTTTTACTACAGCTAAACTCATCTTTGACGATGCAATGAGGTATTTTGAAATGTGTATCATCAATACCTTGTATTTTACAGTCTTTTACATTTTCTGGTACTTTCTTGGTATTTGTACCGTCAAAAAATTTAAAAGATCTTAAGATACGAGAGCTTTACATTTCGAAATACCTCAATGTTTAGTCAAAGACGAGTGTAAGCTACAATACAAATATCAGCCATCTAAATCGTAAACTTTTTGCAAAACTAAAAATCGTCCATAAAAGTAGCAATAGTCGAAAAAAGCACCAACGAAAAAATCCGCATTAGTCTTTTCAAAAGACTTTGATTAATGATCATACTCTATAACTACTGTTTTATGTATATTTTGGATTTTGTTTTCTGGTGATCACACAGCCTTAGCCCTTTAAGTTAGTATTGCTGGTGGTATTGGATAATGTGTGCAAGTTGGGTCTTAAACACAACAGGAAGTAACCTCGGTACGAGCTACTTAGCGCACTAAGTGGCCTGGCTTACAACTCCCCACCCACTCACTCAAAACACTAATCGATCTCATTAATATCTAGTATCGCAACAAGTATCCAGACTAACGAGATGGCTTGGAATTATTTATGAGATAAACGTTTTGTCGTCTTTAGCTGGCGACGCTTCATTATTCACTGCATTATCTACCAGAGCACTCACTACAAACAAGAAGTTTGCTTAAGTTTTATCTCTGGTTGTTAATAGGTTTCTTTACTTCTCTTTTACTTTAATTGTTATTTTTAATAATTTATTTTCATTCAACCTTTTAATTAACTGTAAATTAGTATACTGTTAAATATTTTGTCAGAGGACTTCATTCAAGAAGTTTTCTGTAAGTTTTAAAAATACTTCTCAAAAGGTTCTTTGACTATTTTATACTTTTTAATTGTTATGTTAATAATTTAATTAGTTACAGCCTTTTTATTTATTTCAATAGGTATAAAGTTAAATATTTTGTTTGCAATGGTGTTCAGTTTATTTTTTAAATTGTTTTTGGTGTATTTGTTTTACACTATACTACATCAATGAAGCACATGGATTAAAATGAATGATTATCCATGAGTGAATAGGACATAACAATCTAAAACTCATAAATATATGTAAATTAAAAAATCTCAGCCATGGAATCTACCAAACAGCTGATCTTTGACAGCCACCCGTTTCAACAGTTAAACACACATTCTACGGTGGCGATTTATAAATACCTTAAAATTAGCAATGTATTAGTTTGTTCGTGACTTTAACTCTAGTTACTCTACAAATTACTTGGTTTGTTTATCTCCTACTCACATTTTAATTATTTGTTTCATTGTTGTATTAGATAATAGCTATTCGCTTATTTGTGAATCGTGTGAAGAGGAAAATTTGTATAAACAAAATAATAACTCAAAGTAACTTGAAAAATTATCTGGATGGCAATTGGCAAACCTTTTGTATTTAAATCGTCATTTATACAACAATGTTCATAATCATTGGATGAGCGAAGCGAAGACTTCAATTTCACTGACCCCCCAAAAAATTTAGCTCGGGTGTTTTTTTTTTTTTTTTTTTTTTTTCGTCTGTTTGTTCGCTCGATTCCGGGCAAACGGCATATGCGATCTTGATGAAAATTGTAAGGGACCTTCGTTTTCTCTGAACTTAGAGGTGTATTGTTTTTGGGCACTATCGAAGAAATATTTCTCATGAATATCGTACTTTTACGATTTTTTTCGATTTTTAGTGCGATATTTTCGTGACATTTTGGCCGATTCTGACCAAACGGGTAGGGCTACAACGTTCACATGTCACATTGATAGAGTACGTTTTTGAAAGAAAATTTTGAAATAGTTAGCCAAAATCCATAGAAATAAAGGTTATAATATAAGTTTTTCAATTTTTAGTGCGATATTTTCGTCACACTTGGGCCGATTCTGACCAAACGGGTGGGGCTACAACGTTCAGATTTCATATGGACATTAAGATTATGGTGATGTAGTACCTTTTGAAAGAAAAAGTTGAAAAAGTTAGCCAGAATCCACAGAAATAAAGGTTTAAATATGAGTTTTTTTGGGTTTATAATACCAATTAACAAGTAACAATAGAAACTTGACAACAATCACCTTCAATGCATTCAAAAGCACTTGCAAAGAAACAGTGCAAACAAACGCAAAAAACGCAAACAAAAAACTTACAAAAAACGCTCATCCATCAACGCGGCGGGACTTTAGCGTTTTCCTAGTTATTTTCATACTGTTGTTATATTTTCTTAAATTATTTCATTTTGTTATCATGTACTTTGTATTGTTTAGTACGCTGGATCCCCATGGTCACCCATTCTAATTAGCCATCTGTCAATAAAGATAAAATTTAATCATTTTAAACTATTTGACGAACAATGTTTACTTCCCAATGGATAAATACAAAATTAACACGTTAAGAAATAATAAAAGTATAAGAATACTTGAGATTAATTTGCACGGGTTATTTCCAGGACCTTTAGTTTGTAAACATAAACAATTCACAAGTGGTTTATCATACCCTAAGTGTTACGTATTTAATTAGTCCCCTGAACAAATACGTCGGCTGCACCCGTGTGAACTATGTATGTCACTGTGACGCATTAATTGCGTTGTAACCTGCGAATTAGGTTATGTGTATTTGTGTTGCTTGAATCAACAAGGCACGACCTTGTTGATCCGCTAATTATGCTGGTGGTAATTATTTATCTTTCACAACAATGAAAGATCATCTGTTTATAATACATCGACATTAGCGACAGTGGTAGCTAATACGCAAACGTAACACTAGAGATGTGTAATTGAAAGGTCAGGGGTTCGATACCCCGCAACCAAAATTCACAATCTTCCTCTTGAATTGGCTCTCACGTTCTAATCCCAAAACCCTTAACACTATGAAAACCTAGTTGGACACCTTACGTGGATATCTCCAGGTTAAGCTAAAGGCTCTGCTTCGAAATCGCTTAGTGAAGTCACGTTGATGGATGAGCGTATGGCCTAACGTAATATTGTGATTTTCACGAGAAAAGTTATTTTGAGTATACTTAAATTAATAGCACATCTAAGTAAAAGTTTTAGAAGGTGGTTAATAAATTTCACAAAGATTGGAGAAGCCGTTTGCACGGAAGAGAGCGAACTATCAGAATAAAAAACTGTAATGAAACTTAAAAATCGTAAAAGTACGATTTAACGAAGAAATATTTCTCAGGTTGTACCGTACTAAAAAGTGGTAGCTTTAAGTTTAGAGATTTCGAAGGTGGTCTGAAAATATAGATGTGAAATGTAAAAAGTTAATCAAGATCGGATCAACCGCTTTAACTCGGTATAGATCGATTGAATAAACAAAAACAAGATAAGTGTTAACCTATTGTGTGTTTACTGCAAGGTTTATGTTGTACTGTGTTTTATACTACTTTTTATGTCTTTATGCTTTCAAATTTATTTTAGCCTACCTCAATGTAAAATGGCAGCAATGTTGTATTTCACTTATAACTTTTAATAAATAAATCAATATAAATAAAATATAAACAGTATTCAAGAATAACAACCAAATTTTTAATCGAATTCAAATCGTAAACATTTACGCCGCTCATCCAACATCTCATATTCACACTAAAGTTGAGAAATCTCCTGACTGACCTTTGGGTGTAGCATCCTTATTATATTCCATCTATTCTTACCTTAGTGCGATATAAAAGTTATCGATTCTCTCTCTTGACCGCTCTTCACGAACTAAGATGAAACAGACCAAGACTAAAGTCGGGGCTTATTCTCACATAAATACGTCAAACGACGTTGAAACCCTGTTATTTTTTATGGGCCCTAATGGAGTGAAGGCTTTAACCTTTCAACACAACTCTAAAGAAAGGCAGACCTAGATTCAGACCGTCCGTAATGATGTCATATTTCATGAGGTGTTCTCTGGGTTTGGTCACCTCGAAAGACTTTAGATGTTTTAGTAACTATAAGCACGTCGTATAGACGCTTTTTTCTCAACTCATCGGCAACTAGCTAAAATGGGCATGAATCTCCTGAAGAAAACTTCTTAAGTTAAAGGCTGTGATTATTGCATAATGTATCGAATAAAAGAAATGAAACTTGTTCATCAAGACAGGGGAAAATGTCGCATTCGGTTATTTTCAAACTAGGGTTTGGTTCTTTTTTGTATTGTGACGTTCTTTATGTTCCTCAACTTTGACATATTCTGGTAATAAAAGTCATCGTCCTAAACGACATACTCGTCCATCTTTCACGAAAGTAAAGAAAGTTTTTTTTGTAACATGAAAATCGGTTCAATCACAATAAAATGACTAATTTTGAAGTAAATGTTTAATTAAATGGCTTATACTTTTTGTTTGAAAGATTGTATATTTGTATAAGGCAGATATTGAAATCATTTGTACCTAGAAATGTAACAAAAAAATATGAACCTACTTTTCAAACAGTTCAGGTGCAAAATCATCATAAAAATAATTTGAAGTGCAGTTTTATAAACGCAATAAAATACGTGTCAAAATATGAACACAAAGGGTAACATCTCCTTAAAATAAAACCCTTGTATTTATTTTACTACTCAGGTCGCTCGATAGCAGCATTCGTACAATTTTCTAACAATAGCTTATTTCATTGGCGCCCAACCATGGGGCATTCACCTCCAGACAGCCACGTTATATTCCAATGTTTTTCCTACCAGTCAGCGGATTTCAAACCAGACAGTTACTTTGTAATGGAACGGCTTCACCGTGTCTCCATTAGACCTTCCTTAACCACAAAATATTTTTCGAATAGCTCATTTGCATGTCAAAAATGCAAATATAGCTATAATTTATTCAATAACTGATTTGCCTACCAAAATGCAAATCAGCCACAATTAGTATAACAAGTAATAATGTAATTAGGAGGTAATCAAAGTATCGCAATCGAGTAAAGATGGTAAATGGGAACATGAAATCACACAGAAACTGGAGAATCGAGAAACGAAGAGATCAAAATATTAAACTGGGACTGCAGTGGAGGCTAAATAAATTGTCTGAGCCTGGGGAAGGAGGCTAGTTCGAGGCTAAAATGTCGCAAGAACATCCCTCGGGCTATCGGGATGAATAGCAATGACTGGCAGGGCGACACCAGACGATGTACCAATGTGCGGCGATGCACACTGAGCCGCCGTAAAGTCGGAATTAATCCGCTCGACTGCTTTAGCGAACACGATTATAATTGGCTTCGAGGAACAGTCCAAGGGTAAAGATGCAGCCAAGGCTTACATACATCCCGATCGTTGTGAGCATGAAGGCCACAAAGGAAACCACAAGGGTATATGGCGGAGAGCGAAGCCAGCTAGGGGGGTTTTTTTTGGGGCGCGAGCCGGGGGTAGAAGGGGAAAGACATTTTTTTGGGGGAAAATTCCCCCTAAATTCCCAGGGGGTTTTAGCTCAGCAAACCGACAGGGAGCTAGGTCCCTCAGGAGGAAAAAAGGGGAGGGGCCCATTTGGGTTTTGGGGTAGTGACGGGGGGAGGGGGGTTTCGTGACGTGGGTCCCCCTTTCGGGGGAAAAAATTTAAAGTTATCGGGGGGGAGGGAAACGTGCCTGCCCAAACCTTAAAGATGAAGTTACGACGGTAGTACTTAGGAGGGCCCAAACGTCTGGGGGGGGGTCGGGGAGTTTAAAAGTGTTTTAAAAAAGTGAGCGAAGTTAAAGTGTGGGAGGTAAAGTAAATTGGAATATTATTTAAAATTTGAAAGGGGTTTGGAATACGAGCGAAGTGGAGTGAAAAATCGAACTTGTGGTTTTGGAATAGTATTTAAAATTTTGGGAGGGGTTTTAATATTTGGGCGAAGTGGTTTAGTAAAGCGAACTTTTGGGTTTGGGAAAAATAGTATTTGAAATTTGGGGGGCGAGTTAATAGTGAGCGAAGTGAGGGGTTAAAGCGAACTGTGGGGTTTTGGAATTGGTTTTTGAAATTTGGAGCGGGGGTTAATAGTGGCAATTTCCGAGTAGAAAAAGCAAAACCCTTGTGGATTGGAAAATTTTTAGTTTATTTGAAATTTGGGGAAAAGTGTTTTTAAATAGTGAGCAAAGTCGAGTAGTTAAAGCGAAACTGGGGGTTTGGAAATAGTTTTTAAAATTTTTGGAGGGGGGTTTAATATTGACGAATTTCGAGTGGGTAAAGCGAACTGTGGTTTGGAATTTAGTTTTTTGAAATTTGGAGGGGGAGTTAAAAAGGAGCGAAGTCGAGTAGTAAAGCAAAAACTGTGGTTTGGGAAATATATTTTTTAAATTTTTGGGAGCGGGGTTTAATAGTGGCAAAAGTCAAATTTTAATTTAAAAGGCAAAACTGGGGAAATTTGGAAAAAGTATTTGAAATTTGGGGGCGATTTAATAGTGGGGGCCAAAGGGGGTCGAAGTAGAAAAGGGAAAACTTGGTTTGGGGAATTTATTTAAAAATTTTGGAAAAGTGATTTTGGGAAGTGGGGGCCAAAAAAGGTTGAATAGAAAGCGAACTTTTTGAATTTTTGGAAATTATTTAAAATTTGAGATTGACCCTAAAAAGGGAGCGAAGCAAATGGAATCGACGGGGCCCAAAAACCTATAATTTAAAAATTACCTGGGGGAAACCAGGGTACGAACAAAAGAGAAAAAACCACCGGGAATTAAAAAGGGGGAGCCTGAAAAGGGGCGGGTTTTGCAAGCAGGGGCCCCGACCCGGGAAAATCAAACCCTTTATGGGATCGACCCAGTAAAGTGATCGTTTTTACAAAATAAAAACTGACGGCACCCTGGGGACTGAATCGGGAAATCGAAAAGTTTTGGATTATTTTCGTACCAGTTGTGTGTTATTTTTTTAAATGGGGAAAAACCCTAAAATTTTAAAACTGTCCCCGTCAACAATCAGCTTCAAAAACATCACAACAAAGGGAGAAGATGAGTACAAAAAAAAAACAGAAATTAATAATAGAAATTTTAGTAGAATTCAACCCCCAAATCAGACCACGGGGTTTAAATTGGGCTCGCCACATCAAAATGTAATAGAAGGATCCGACTAGGGGGGGTTTTATATAATTTGATCCCCATTTATAAAACCCGGTTAACCAATTTATACCAGGTTTTTGGAACCCAAACTACAGGGTTTCAAAAACCTCTTTTGGGGTTTGTGCAGGGGCCTTTTTGTCCGGGTCACTGGGACCAAATAGTTGTTTTGGGAGGGTTGAAACCCGCTGCTTTGGGAACGAGACAGGGCCCCAGCCCATCCGGGTCGGGGGCCCCCCCAACCCCAAAAAATTTGTCGGGCCAATCACACTTTGCCATGGGTAAAAATTGTTTTTTCGGGATTGGGGGGATCCAGCTCCCGGAAAAACCCTGTACAAATTTTTTTTCCCCTTTTAAAATTAGAAAATTTAAAAGTTTTAACCCATTTGTTAGTAAAATATGGCGAACCCAAAACAATTAGAAAGTCAAGGGTGTAAATTTAGGGGAAGGCCCAAATTAAAAGGTTTTCTAAACGAAACATTTAAAGTTCCTTTTTTTTTAGATAGACCCCCGATTAAAGGATTAAATTTCCCGAGTTTTGAAAATTTTTATGGCTTTTTCCAAACTGGGGGTTTTAAAAACAGCCCCATTGGGGGAAATTGCCCTTTCCAATTTAAGGGGAAATGAATTTTTAAAAAATAGCGACCCAGAGATTAAAAATTAAAACGTGTAGGAAAACCAAAAAAAATGAAATTTAAAAATAAATTTTTACCCACATTTTGAGGGGAAAGGGGGGGGAAAAAGGGGGATAATTTAAAATCGGAATAAAAACAAGTGCGAAGAAGAAGGGGAGTGAAAAGGGGAAAGTGGGGGTAGAGGGTTCCTACGATAGGGCCACCCCTGGAGGGAAAAAGAAGATGACAAAAAAACCGGAGGGGAAGGAAAAGGAAAAAAATGGCGGGAAAATACGAAAGAAGTAAAAATTTTCCCAAACGGATAGGGGGCCCTAGGGAGAAACCGAAAAAAATTGAAAAAAATGGGGAAAAATGCAGGAAAAATCAAAAAAACAGGGGAAAGAGGGGGGGTTTTTAATGCAAGAAAATAGGGGTTTTTAAAGGGAAAAAACTAAAGGGGAGTTGAAGCAAATTGACAAAAAAAAAAACGAACAGGCAGGGGGGAAAAAAACACAAATCAGAGTTTAAAAACAAATTGACAAAAAAAAACAGTACTAGCAGAGGAAAACAATCAGGTTGAAACAAATCGACACAAAAATAAAAATACTGGGAAAAAAGGATCCAAAAAAAAAAACAAAAAAGGGAAATAAAAGAAAAAAGTAAGTTTCGGGAAAAACGGGGGAAAAAACCAAGTAACCGAAAAAATTAGGAAAAAAATAGAAAGAAAAACAAAAAGAAAAAGAGTGAAAAAAAGGAAAAATAGTAGGAGGGGTAAAGAAAAATAAAAAAAGAAATTCGTTTAAAGCCCCCATCATGGATGAGCAAATGGGAAAGTGGGGGCTAGAAAAAAAGCAGGGAATAGAGAAAAAAATGGGGGAAAGGAAAAAAAGGGAGAATGGGGGGGGTTTTAGAGAAAATGAGCAGGGGGAAATGGAAAACGGGGAAACGGCAAATGTTTTTAAAGAAAAAAATAGAAAGGGTTAAAAGTCATTTAAAATTTTGAAGAAAATGAGAATTTTAGTTAGTTTTGGAGGGGGGGGTTGGGACAAAAAGGAAAAGCGAGGAAATTTTTTAAAATTAGTGAAAGAAAAAAGTAATGAAAAAGTGATGAATGAGGGAATGGTGTGTGGGGTTTCCCAGAAGAGTTTTTTGCGGGGAAAGACTTTTGAGAGTTTGAGTAGGAAAAGGAAAAGGGGGGGGCTGAGTTTCCTCAGGTTTTGAAGGGAAAATGTTGAAAGGTACAAAAATTGGGAAATGGAGCAAAATAAGAGAGGGGGGGAAAGGGATATCTTTTTTTTTTTTACTGTGGGGCCTGCAAAAAAAGAAAAAGGGAGTTTTTACAAATTTTTTTTTTGGCGAGATTTTAAGGGGAAAAATGGGCGGGGGGAAGGAAAAAGAAAAAAGGGGAGGAAATTTAAAATGTTTAAATTTGGGAAAAAAAATTATCAAACTGGTTTCAAAAAGGAATCCCTGAAGGGGGGGGGGTGGGAAGGGAAAACGAGGGGGAGGGAATGTGAGTTGACAAAAAATTAAAATGAAAAATTCAAGAACGGAAACAGTAAAAAAGGGAAACTTTAATTTGTGAGGAAGAGAAGAGAGAAAAATTGTCAGATTGAAAATACATCAAAACGTGATTTTGGGGGTTTTTTTAGGGGGGGTTTTTATTTTTGGGTGGGGAGTGCCCGAACTAAGTTTAAACGACCGAGTGGGAAACTTTAAAAAGGAACAAAATGGGGTTGGGAGTTAGAGGGGGATGAGAAAAAAATCGTTAGTATTGACGTAAAAACTAAAGGGGGGGGTGGGGCAAAAGGGGAAAAATCCCCGGCGCGGGGAGGGGGCGACCGGGGGTAATTTTTTTGTCTTTAATTGTCATTTTATTTTTTAGGGGTTTAGAATAGAAAGGGGGAAAAAATTTAGATAGGGGAAAATTCGACCCTAGAAATGTATAGATTAGGGGGGGAAAGTGAAAAGGGAAAAAACTTTTTTTAAAAGGGAGTACAGGATTTGTGAAGGGAAGTGTTTTTTTTAGGTAGTCGGAAGAAGAAGGGTCGAAATTTTGTGTAGTTTGGTGAAATTTTTTATGCTAGCGGAACCCCTTGCATTGAGGAAATGGGGAAATGTTTTTTCTAAAAGGAATTGTGGTTTTTTGTTTGGGGGTTTGGGCCTTTTAAGTAATTTTGGCCTGGGTTTGAAACTAAGAAATTGGGGGATTTTAGGGGCCAGGATAATTGTCCTTTTTTCGAGCCGACTCTTCCGAAAATAGCTTGCTGCCATTTAAAGTACGGTATGACTTAAATGAAGGGGGGGGGGGGGAAAAGGAAAAACGAATGGGACCCAAAACCCCGGAAACCTAAAAAGAGTAAAACCCGCGGTTTGCCCCAAAAGGGCTGCATTAGTGAAAGTGAAGGGAAAACCCCCATTGATTTTGATTTGAAATGGGTAGAGCAGGGGCGAATTTTCAGTTTCTCGGGGGCGGAAAGTAAATTTTCAGGGTGAGCAGGAAAAAAATGGCATCACGGGGAGTCGCCCCTTAAATTTGTCGACTTTAAATTATGCGGGGGAAATTACCTCTTTCAACTAGGAAAAACAACAGTTTTTAAAAAAAAGGGATGGTTAACTATGTTTTCTCAGGGAAATGAGGAGCACCCCCTTGGGGTAAGGCAACCCCCCCACTTTATGTGTTTGGAAAAAATGATCACTGTGCATCACACGGGTATTGCATTTTTATTTTATTAGTATTAGAATTGGTATTTCACGTCTTTTAAAATTTTATGTAAAATTTTTACTTTGGGAAAAGGTAATTTTGTAATTTTGGGGAAAATGTAGGATACTGTTTCCCCTGTCCACAAAGAAAGCGAATTTGGAAAATAAGGGGGAAGAAGAATAGTTTAAAAGTTTGAAGCCAGAGGGGGGGGTGGGGAAATAGCTAGGTAGCCCGGTTGGGGGCCGCAGCTTTTTGGGGGTAGAAAGCACGGGCGGGGAAATGAAAAAAAAATTGGGGGGAAACCATTTCACAGGGTGACCGACGAGTGTTGGGGGAGCCCAGCTTGGGGGGTGTTTTGGGTAAAGAAGAGCTGTGATTGGTCGGCACGGCCCCGCAAGCGTCGAGCCGAGGCGAAAGGGGAGGGAAACCCGGGCGCGGAAAACTTTCCACGGGGATGCAGCGAGCGGTCGAGTTCGATCCACCCTAAAGGGGATCCCCGCGAAACCATGAATAGGCTGTTTGGTAGGGGGGGTCCCGTCCACCCTTTAAATTTGGGCCCTTTACTTTTTTCAAACCCAGATTTTTACTTGTAATTTGGGGGTGCAATGGGGAGATGTCGTTAAAAAAGGGTTTTTTGTTTTTTGTTTTCTAATCGAATTAGATGAAGCTTTGGGCCCTTTTAATTTTGAATTATAATTTGGATTTTTTGATTTCCCAAACAGGGTAATGGTAGTCATGCTTTTGAAAATGATGTTTTTGGGGGGTGTTTAAAGTAACAAAAATTGGGAATATCAAAAAATATGTAAAAATAAAAGGTTTTTCAATTTTAAATTTTTGAAAGAGAAAAAATATTTTAGGGTTTTTAAAGATGGAAAAATGAAAAGGGCATAATTTAAAAGATGGGAAAAAAATTTTTTTTTTTGGGGTTTTTGTTTAATAAAAAATTTAAAAAATTACTGAAACATAGAAAAGGGAATGGTTTAAAGGAACGGCTTTACCCGGGTGTCTCCATTAGACCTTCCCTTAACCAAAAAAAATTTTTTCCCCCAATAAACTCTTTGCAAAGGCAAAAAGCAAATTTAGCTTTTAAAATTTTTTTTTCCAAAAACTGATTTTTTCCTTTCCAAAATGCAAAAACAAACCCCCCAAATTTTTTATAAAAAAAGTTAAAAATGTAATTAGGGGGGTTTAATTTTAAAATATCGGGAAATTTGAGTAAAGATGGTAAAATTTGGGAAAAATGAAAATCACACAGAAAAGAGAAATCGGAAAAAAAAAACGGGGAAAAGATCAAAAATTAAATGGGACTGCCCGGGGGGAGGCTAAATTTAAAATTTTTCCTTTTAAACCCCGGGGGGGGAAAGGGGGCTATTTTTGAGGCTAAAATGTCCAAGAACATCCCCCGGGGGTATCGGGATGAAAAACAATGACTTGGGCCCGGGGGGGCACCCGCGATGTACCAATGTGGGGGGATTGGGACACTGGCCCCCATAAAAATCGGAATTAATCCCCTCGACTGCTTTAGCGAAAAAACGATTTTTTAATTTGGGTTCCGAGGAAAAGTCCAAAGGGGAAAGATGCAAACCAAAGGCCCTTTCTACACCCCATCGTTTGGAGCGTGAAGGCCTAACCCCAAGGAAACCAAAAAGGGTATATGGCGGAGAGCGAAGCCAGCTTGGGGTGGGTTTTAGGGCACGAGCCGGGTAGGGGGCGAAAAACAGGGTTTTTTGGGGGAATTCCCCTGAATTTTTTTCCCCGGGTTTTGCTTTTTTAAAGCTGGGGCCCACCGGGGGGGACTAGGTTTCAGGAGGGGGGCACGGACGGCAAGGGTTGGGTTTTTGGGGTTGTGAAAGCGGGGGGGGGTTCGTGGGCGTGTCCGGGGGCCCCTCGGGTGAAGTGAAGTTTTCTCGCGGGGGGGGCAACGTGCCTTTCCCGACTTCCCCGATGAAGTTTTCGACGGGGGGAGTAAATTAGGACGGCCCTAGTTTTCGGGGGTCGAGGAGTTTGAAAGTGATTTAAAAGTGAGCGAAGTTGAGTAGTAGAGCGTGAAGTAAATTGGAATATTATTTGAAATTGAAAGTGGATTGATAGCGAGCGAAGTGGAGTAGTAAAGCGAACTGTGGATTGGAATATTATTTGAAATTTGGAGCGAGTTAATAGTGAGCGAAGTCGAGTAGTAAAGCGAACTGTGGATTGGAATAGTATTTGAAATTTGGAGCGAGTTAATAGTGAGCGAAGTCGAGTAGAAAGCGAACTGTGAATTGGAATATTATTTGAAATTGAGATTGAGCTAATAGGGAGCGAAGCAAATGGAATCGACGCGGCTTGAACTATAAGTTAAAATTACCTGTGGTACACGGTACGAACTAAAGAGAAAAACCACCAGGATAAAAGGCGAGCCTGATCAAAGGACTGGTGCAAGCAGTGACGACGCGGGAATCGAACGTATCGATCGACGCCAGTGAAGTGATCGTCTTACGAGATGAAACTGACGGCACCGTCGGACTGAATCAGAAGATCGCAAGCTTGGATTACTTCGTACCCAGTGTGTGTGTATTTATTTAAATCGACAACCCTGATTTAAAATACTGTCCCCGTCGAACAATCATCTTCGAACATCACAACAAAGGGAGACAGATGAGTACAAACACCACAGTATTAATAATAGTAATTTAGTAGATTCAAGGTCCATCAGACCACTGTAAACTTGGGCTCAGCCACATCAGATGTAATAGAAGGATCCGACTAGGTAGGGCTTATATAATTTGTATCACCATTTATCAAACGTAACAATATACCAGGAATTGTAACCACTACACGTTTCACAACCTCTGTAGTTTGTGCATGGCCTATTGTCCTGTCACTAGACCAATAGTGTTTTGGGAGGGTCTGTACCAGCTGCAGTGGAACGAGACACGGCACCAGACATCCAGTCGGCGCCGCCAAGCCAGACAAATTGTCTGCAAGTCATCATTTGCCATAGTAAAAATTGTATTTCAGGATTAGGGGATCCAGCTACCGGACCAACCTGTACTAATTGGTTCCTCCAATTAGTAACTTAGATTTAGCATTATTGTTAGTCAATATGGCGCCCAACAATTAAGAAGTCAAGGTGTGATTAGGGGAAGGACCAATTAAGGTCTAAACGTCACAGTAGTCTTTGACTAGATAGATCCCCGATTGAGGATTAAAGTCCCGAGTGTGACAATATGGCGTCCAACTAGGGGCTTTAAAACTGTCCAGTGTGACAACTTCTTTTGATATTATTATTTTCAGCGAACATAAAAACGAAGTTATCGACGAACAATAACTAACAGTTAAAAACAATTCATTCATTTTTTAGAAAACGTTTTGTTAACAGTTACATTTTATTCTAGATCTGCAGTGCTTACTGCTATTGATCATTGAATTTGCGAGTCTGGTGAAGAAATATTATTTTGTCTCACCTTGGGGACAAGAAACTTTCCAAACTTTAGCGTTTATTTGCAGGAGTTACTTTAGGTAAAGTTGGATACTGCATTTTCAACAATTTCATCTTCTCTTCTATAACGTTAATATTCTTTACAAAATAAAAGTTTAGTTGAGTAAGTGTTCGTTGCATATTTTTTTACGTCGATTGAGTAACCTCACAAATTAAAGTTTCACTTTTAAAACAGAGCTATGATGAAAGGTAAAAATTTAATCATGCAAAAATGGTACACATATACAAAAAAAAATAGGCTCCTTGATAGATCTTAATTTCTTTTAGGATATGAATATATATTTAAATGTTATTTCAGCAATATTGCCATACATCTTTGGCAATTTTTAGTAGTGTTATCTTTAAAAAATATGTCCCCCAGTGAAAATAAATTTTGTAACTAGAGTTTATACTCCAAGTACGAGTTTATTTATATTCATTTATTTATTTTACTACCAAAACATTACAATTTTTTGCGCTTCATTCCTTCACATTTTCACAATATTTCATCCGCATTCTTTCACTCGCACGCGCTGAACCGGAATGTGTCTCTTAGCCCGGTCTTGCCCGTAAGATAAGATTGGCTTCTGGATTCCACCGCTTGGCGCGGGTCGATCCCAGGGGCCGTGTTACGTCATAATTCACAGCCTTCTAAACTAGGCGAGGTTCAAGATCGGTGAAATATAATAATATAGAGATGTTTTATGTTGTGCGAGATTTATTCGCACTTTGCATTTGGTAACTCGATAAGGAAAGCGATCAGTTTACAGGTCAGTCTGAGTAGCAGTCAATGGCACAGCCATCTATAATGTAACAAGTCCTTTGTCCGTGAAGCCCCTAGCGGAGTTTCTGCTAACTTCAATGTCTACTCCATTTCCACAATGATAAAAATCACATGTTATTTAAACGGATATTGAAAGAAAAAACAAACTCAATATTGATGAAAAGTGAAAATAGAATGGCTTAATGTAGTCCATTATCTGGTAATTCTATCAATAATGTATTCGACTGTCACAGGTAAATGAGTATCCAAAAATTGGAAAAAAGATAACCGTTATTATACAATGCTTGACCCCATGTTCAGTCAAATGAAAGAGTTGTCACGTTGATAAATATTCGAACTTTTGGGGGGTCTAAGCTACAAGGGCTCACTTAGCAAAAAACACAAAACACATGCCAATGGGAAGTCCTGTACAGTTTATAGCGTAAGACATACATTCAGACGGAAAGTTTTAAATTTTAAAACATTTCCTTATATTATTGATAATATTTAAACATTACTCATTTAAAGTGTTGGGCACGAAAATTCATGATTCATGCCCAGACGACGAACTGAAAACATTCTGCGAATCCATGGACTGAAAGCTATCTAATGAATTTTAGGCTTCTTGGCGATCTCATGAATTTCACATTACCCGTGTATTTTAATATGTATTTAACAAGAAATACGTCTGTATACCATTAATTCACAATGATAAAGCATTACTTTGTTATTAAATGTAAGATGAATTGTTAATCTGATAAAGACAGGTAATTGCACCACATCATCATTATTGGGGGCCATCATGCCGATGATATTTCGTAAAAATATTGCAACATTACAATGTTACTGAAATAAAGCTCTCAACTAAATTGATTCGTGAAACGGATTAAATGAAGAATCTCATTCGCATTACGTAGAGTGGTTTCGTCAGGAAGTCAATGACCCTAAAACCGACCCCGATTGCTTAATTTATAGTATCGCCGTTTTAGGATCCCTTCTGTGAAGTATGTATTGGAACGTGAGCCCCTTCTTGGAGTTAATATCATGGATATTCATTTTATTGCCGTATGAAAATAACTGGGGAAGAATAATTGATATTGAAATTAAATTCCTATACTTGAGTTGCAAGAGAAAGATACGCCATAGTCTGTATATACAATTCAATGGAGGCCTTTTAAAGAATGCCTTTACTAAACATTTCTGTAATTAAGCCTTCAAAGTATGTTTTAACTATTAGATTGCCTGAAATTGGCATGATAGTCGGGTCATACTTATACCAAAGTTTTAACTTTTCTGCTTAATCCTGAAAAAAATAGGTAAATTGTAACGTCTACTACGTTATTATTCCTTTTAAGTTTTAAGGCTGGTTTCTTTGCATTATCAACATGACAAGAAGTTACTGTAATAGTCTTTAACGAAAAGATTATTGATGATAAACTAACAAACTTAAATCGATTGCAATGTCTGCCAAAAGGTAAAACAGTCTTGTATATTATATTTATATTGTATTGAATAATAATGTGAGGCATTGCCCTGATCTTGATACATATTCATTTATTTATTTGTTGATTCTGGCGTTGATCCGCGGATGTTCGCACTGTCCATACCACTGATTGCTATATTTCCTTTTAAAAAATATCGATCTTTGGTTGGTTATCGCTCACTCGTTGATTGCGTTGGGGCCTTCAGGGTTGGCTTGGTCGCTTTGGTTTACTTTCCATCACTGAAAATCAGTTATGTGACTGAATGGGTAGACTCTTAATACGGATTTATTTATTTAAACGAATTGTAATGAGCAACGCATTTTAAACCATTCCAAGGGAAATAATTGGCCCGTTAAACTGAATTAATGACTATGTTTGCATTCTAGTTTTGACGTTCAGTCGTTTATATTTTAGGCTCTGTTATCAGTAAAAGTTAAATTCACATTATCACACATCATTATGACGTCAAATTACATTTCGTGACGCAAATGATTAGAATCATGGAACGTGCTGTCACCCAATCATAAGTACATTAAAATAATAATGTGTTCAAGTTAGGACTCATACACGTTATAAAAATAGAACATTTTCCATTAGAGCTTAGTTATCATTCTCAATTTATTTCTGATGGACATTAATTAATATTATTTATATTTTATTTTAAAATTCTTTAAAGTGGGGAACCTGGGGTTCAATGCGTGCCCCTCTTCAGAACAGTGTCTAACTAGGTTGTGTACTATTGTGAAGCGAATGTCCGAGGCATGTCACAGGGCTGTTTTAAAACCTTTTATAGGGCAAATGACAAGCCCCAAAATATTACTTTATATCTTAAGAACATTGAAATTTATCATTATTTCAATGTATTTTTAAAAAATTAAGATTTTTTTCCTTGATCATTTAGCAAAATATGCTGATTTTGGATACCAAATACTCATTTAAATTGTGGGGAAAACTAAATTTGAGTTTATTTTTAAACATTTGCAAGTATTTTATTTTTATTTTTTTATTAAAGCTACTACAGGCAAAAAAAATATCCGAGACATCCTAGTTATATGTTTATTTTTGTGTTTATATACACAATTTGATTTTTAAACTATTACAAAAATACTTCTAATCATCAGAGTTTAAAGGAGAAAATTCACCAATACTGGACGAAACAAAGTAGCTTTTTACGTTTGAAAAATTGGCAGATATAATTGTGTAGCTTTTGAAAAGTGGTGGGAAATAATATGTATCCCACTGCCTTATAAAGAGAACAAAATCCCTTGCATTCGTATGTTTTCATCGCCTAGTTGACCACGCGGGCCTACTATTAACTCCCTGCCCCCCCCCCCCCCCCTCCACAGCCATCTCGATACTAACGAACCACTGCCCACCTCTCTTCCTGTCCAATATCGATTCTGAATTACCAACCTGAAAAAACCTCCCTCATCACCTTTAACATTGACCGCATGCGAGGACTTGCCTGGGCGAGGCTGTAAAAACCAAGGTCCAATAATCCATTAGTTAGCCTGGAAAAAGATTGGGTGAACAGACGGCCGCCATTTTGATGTAGAGCTTGATTCTTTACGACATTGATTAAACAATAATTAGTTATTGCTACATTCATGAATAAATAAGTTCGTATTTAGAGTCTAACCACTAAGTCGTGTAACTGATTTTCAGTGGGGGACAGTTAATCAAAGTGACAAAGTCAACTCTGTAGGCCCCGACGCAATCGACGAGTGAGTAATAACCAGCCAAAGATCGATATTTTTAATAGGAAATATAGCAATCAGTGGTATGGACAGTGCGAACACCCGCGGATCAACGCCAGAATCAATAAGGACGATTCAGAACGACTTTAAATTTATTATATGCCTCGTTGCTAGAACGGCTCTAAATTCGCCGTTTACAAATTCCTAAAACAAGAACTGATGGACCTCAATCCAAATCAGTAGTTAAACAAATTCTGACTTTAGCGGAAATCGAACCCTGGACCTTTTGCATTGGAAGCAGAGACGCTAACCACAAGACCAACTTCTTCTTCAACGGCATAATTTTGTATTAAAAATCGCTATAGTTTTAGTCTAACATAATGTGTAAAACATGTTTATGAATGTGGAAATTAGAAAGCGATAAAAAGCGACCCCGTAGCCAAAATGGGCGAATGACCGGTAAACAATAAAAAACTTGTTGCATGGACAGACATGTAAATAGAGAGCTAGATGAAATATCTATGAGGCAGTGATTAGATCTAACGTATTCAGAATAAAGTATTTTGCAAGCTTGAGTAATTCACACAAGTAAATAGTATTTCCTCGCCACAGTAGCAATAAAGAATGATTAGGGATGTGGCAACATTGTAATCTGGCATGTATTGCAACCGTGTATTCTCCACGAGACAGAATGTCAATGCCAGCTACTCTGCTCTGCTATACATCAACCTTCCCTGGGGTATTTAAATCACCCGCCACAAGACGCAGTATACAGGTTATTAATGGTAGGCGGGGACAGCGAGTTCAATCCGGGTAATGTATAGCGGATACTTTGTTCACAGACTACTGACAACGCTGTGGAGGAATGCGCCTTGAAATGAACGAGTAAGACAAAGAGAAATAGCGGACGAGAATAAAATTGAAGTCTGACGACGCGAATCGATTATTACAATTTTATTGATTAATTTACTTTAAAGCATATTATAAGCATTGGGAGCAGAGCATTAAACTCAATGAGCGCAAAAATAACAAGAGTTTCTAATAGAAGATGCAGTTTTATCAATATGCTTACAGATTATGAATTAAAATATAATCACAGCATCAGTATTGTATTGCTTTGAAAATCAGACTCTAATAACTAAAAGGATAGACAAAATAAATGAACATAATCATTCAATTAATCATAAGAAAACTGTACAATAATAAAGTAATTGAGTAATTACGTAATTAATTATGACAGTGCGGGTAGAGGTTTAAACAGTTAGTCGGGTTTGGTTCTGTTTTTAATTTTCGAGTCGGACAGGGCAATAATAGGGCATAATACTGAACGATAAAATGGACAATGCATTTAACATGTGAAGAATCTTACATCAAAATTTTACCCGAACTATTGCCTGGATTTAATTGAATGATATTTTGTATACATAAAATAATTGTCTGGACCGGCACCTCCACCAAACTCCCATTTTTTTTAATTGGATATATTTTTTTGACTATTGGGTCGGCTTCCAAACACCCGATTCGACCCAAATTTTTAGGCTACCCGCACGACTCTCATCACGAATCTACAATTAGGAAATCCATCACAGTATAAGCTTACATTCTTTATTATTTTTTAAATTTTCGCAGTAGATAATCGTTACAGATACTTATCATACTTCAAACCCACACAGGACTGCTATTATTCGAGCTTGGGTTAAAGGAATGATTTTTTTAAAATTATCTTATAATTATCATGGACAATCATAATGCTATTACGGCAGGCACGCCCCTATTCCATATGTCCACTGGGTACTTAAGGGGAATCCCTAGACCCAAATATGATTTCTAAAGAATGCAGTAATGACGTCTGAAAAGTAAGTAGAATGTAAGAGGGGCTTAATAAAAGGGCGGATAATTTTTTTGAAATTTTTTTGACGGGACATAACCTCAGAATCAACAATTTTATTCAAATTACTGGAATCAGTTGCTCAAGTTCAAAATTAAATTTTTAGCAGCTGTTTTTTGTATATTATTTCTACACTCCTTTATCTACAACCTTAATATACGTATTATTGGTTTTATATGATTTTAGGCGTTGCACGATTTTTTCCGTCAAACGGTACAAAATCTGAAATTGTACCGGTAGGCGAAAAAAAACGTGCAACGCAACAAACCATATAAATACAAAAATTATTTTATTTAGGTTGTAGATAAGGGAGTGTAGAAATAATATACAAAAAACCGCTGCTAAAAATTCAATTTTGAACTTGAGCAACTGATTCCAGTAATTTGAATACAATTGTTGATTCTGAGGTTATGTCCCGTCAAAAAAATTTCAAAAAAATAATCCGCTCTTTTATAAAGCCCCTCTTACATTCTACTTACTTTTTAGACGTCTTTACTGCATTCTTAAGAAATCTTTTTTGGGTCAAGGGATTCCCCAAGCTTAGCTACTGAAGTACACACGGGTAAGCTTACTGAACTTATGGCGTTTTCCATTGGCATGCACTCGGCGAGTGCAGAGATGTCATTGTTGTCAACCTCCACTTGAATAACATTAAAAAACTGAACAAATGAAAAGACAAGTGGCAATCCAGTGCGCACTAGTGCGACCTGAGTGCGGCCAATGGAAAACGCCATAAGTCAGTAGACATGAAATTTGTATAGCTAACTTGAAACTCAGATACTCTATAGTCAGTAGAGACATGTTATTAGTCTTCCAGCTCACAGCTTCACTTTCGCCTGCTTGTGAGGTCACTTTCATTGTAGATCGTTCTTTAATTAGTTTAACTAAACTAGTTGGCTGCTTCAAAAAGGAGCTTTGGGACACACCCTGTTCAAATAGATGATCACATTAGTAACTAAATACAAGCACGGGTGCACGAGTACCTAAAACAGGGAGCGAAGCTACTTTATCAACAAATCGTCCAGAAATTATTAAAAAATGATGTAGGTAGCATTTTTGTGGTACACTGGCTAGCAATTCTTCTCGCAATTCTTCTCGCAATCAGTAAGTAATGAAAATTTAAATTTTAAGGAGGGCTAGTATTTTTGACATCACCCGCAGTTTGACCAAAAACATTGCACTTATCCTTGTTGAAGGGCAATGTTAAATAGGAAAATCGCGTGTTCTTCTCTATTTAATTTTATAACTTTTAATATATTAAAGACCAAAAAAATTATTATTATTGTTCCCTTAAATTTGATTTTACCAGGCGTGAAAGCACTGGTGAATTCCAACGTAATTTACCTTTCTCATTTCGCTAACAAAATTAATTTCAAGCATATCCCCCTCTCCACTCGCATGCTTGTAGCTAGGCAACGGCTGCGCCATTCCACTGCCCCCTGTATCTCTGAGGACCTCTCTGTCACCGCCAGATGACACTTGAATCGCTAACTAGCTCGAACCTGTAACCAAACACCTAGGCGATGTGAATATTGGCGCCCAACGAGGGGGCTATCGACGATAATGCGATGGTGGCGCGACCGGCGGCGTGAAATGGCGGCGGGCCTCTGTAGTCTGCATTAACAAAGAGAAGGCCATTGTCCTTTTGTGTTGGCCTACTAATATATCACGTATTGAACTTTTGGGTTTGCAGGTGCAAAGAAGCTTCTAGTTTGTATAAAAAGCGTGGTTTTCAAAGAAGAATTTGAACAATCAACTACGAAAGTACATAGTTAAATGTGATGTAAATAGATCGATAATAGGTTTCTTTCTAAAAGAAGGAAGCTCACCCTTTCTGTCAGAAGTCTGTGCTGTGTCACGTCTCAGGATAAAAACCGAGAAGACCTCCGATTGACATGCCCATTTTGGATACTCTCCTACCATTGCTTATAAAATCTTAATAATTTAAATCAATTGAAATTTGATGAATAATTACAAACAAAGTTATTTCAATTATTGTTGTTTTAGAATAATAAATAAATAACCTTGGCAAGTTAAAAAATTTGTTACATCGTCATTTTTATTTTTTAATACATATTTTGTATCGATTTTAAAGAAAAATTCCTCTTTTAATTTATGTATACCTCTTTTTAAAAAAAGTCATTGATATTTCGATTTAAAAAACAGCACCACAATCGAATTTGATCAAACCCAAAGATGTGAAAATTCCCAAAGTGAAAACTAAACCAGTTTGTCCTAACACAAAACTACAGACTTTAAAATTTAAATATGCACAACTTATTTAGTATTTATTTCAATCTATTTATCAGTAAATCCTACATTTTTGAAAGGTCATGGACGTGTCTGTTTTCTAAATCATCTCCACGTCTTAAATTGCTCCGACTCAAAGTTGTAAAACTTCTCCAAGTCAACGTGTGGTTTTCTCTCCCCACATCCAGCAAAGACTTACGTAACACGACTGCCTGTCTAGTTTGAACACAATCAAACTCAACATCTACTTTATGGGGAGCTAAACTCACAGACTATCGCGGTGGTCGATGAGAGGGGGGGGGGGGCGACGACCAATGGGAGGACGAGGATCTGAATTGGACGGAGACGATGCTCAAATTTATTTTCTAGTCTGGTAGGATAAAGTTTCTCGACGGAGAATCGGTCCACGAAATCGTCCTAGAACACTTTAGTTCTCTCAAGAGTTCTAATATAATTTCATGGAAACGCAAATGTTTCCTTATAATTCTTATGGTTATTAGTATTAAGATTTTAATTTTATTCCTTATAATTTTTAGCAAGTAATACATTTTTTTTAAAAGGTGTAGTTATAATTGTTTTTTTTTCGGGTCTCAACCCACAACAATACATACAAATAAAGTCATCACACAAGGTAACTATCTCAACACTAATAATAACTCATGAAATATGCAACACAACATCAATAAATAACTGACTGGCTAGCCAAAACAAATACAAACACATCCAATCTCACATCAGCACCCAATAATCTCGAACTAATACTATAGGAATAACATTAACATTTCTATTCTTTACCATTGTAATATTACAAAAAATTGTAAATTAAGGTTGTATTTTCTGATCTTTGTATGGAATTTTGAAAAATTTCATTTGTAATCTCACGCACGTTTTGATAATTTAATTTCTCTATTAAGGGATTGCCTTTTTGGTTCAGTTTATTTTTAAAACTATATATTTTCTCCACTGGTTATTTACATGAAGTCAATCTATTTTTAGGATCGCTGTATTCTCGACTTAGAACGAAGTGATGTCAAACAATAGCTCCATCAGGGACTCTCTCTCTTCCATCAAGTGTTTGACGAGAGAGGACAATAGCTGGGGATCTAGCGGCAAAACACCGTCTCGTTGTGTCTGGCTAGTGCACGGCCGTGTCTGCGTCAATCAGCTAGACAGCCAACCATGTCGGGGAGAGAGACATGAATGAATTAGAGGGGTCAACTCACAGTGGCTGGTGCACAGCTAGAGTGTCAAGGACAATATCGGCACCTCTTTTTTTCACGGTCAACTTATTAATATTTCGAGGGCATACAACTAGTGTCTGACGATAATGATGATTTTGATTTCATTAGACTAACGGTGCTTACATGTAACCTTTTAGGCCTAATTATGATTACATGATGATTTGATTTTTACGCCTTATTATTGCAAATTGAAATTAATTGCAATTTGTGACGATGAGTTGTGATTGACCGAGATATGGGTGGATAGAAGAACAATACTTATAAAAAAACCTGTGCCTAATGCGGGATTCGAACCACTGTCCTCCTCGAGTCATTCTCTTCGAAACTGTACCCCAATCGTTTGAGCTACCGAGGTCGGCCAAAATTATTATCTTCGAAATTTGTAGTGTTTATCCATGTTGGGGGGCTCATAAGATTTTGTATATTGGAAAAAATACATTGTATGAACCGGCACCTCCATCATCGATATTTTTTTTTCAATCCAAAAACAGTTTAATTTTTTTACTATCTGGTCAACCTGATTAGACTTTTCGTATAGCCGAACACCACTTAAAATCACAAATACATGATTAAAGTTTCAGGCTGTTTAAGTAATGTAGTTATTAGGAAATAGCCCTTTAAAATTATGTTCATTCTAATTTCTTGTACTTGGTCTACAATTAAAATTTGTATCATTACTAGAGTGACAAAAGAGAGAGCGAATATGAGAAAGAGAGAGAGAAAGTTCATGAATATAAACGTGTTTCTTTTGTTTTAGTTTGTAAGGACAGAATAGTGAGGGCGTAACGACCAACCCAGCCACTCTAGACCCGGGGTTGATGGTCCTCCAGCTCTCTCGCGATATCTCGCTGTTTCTCGCCGAGAACGAGAAGTGGCGCACGCACGAGAACCCAGGGCAACAACACGGGCAATCAGTATCAGCTCTTCTTAACCAACATAATCAACACTCAGCGCCTAGCAAGATTGAGATTTGGAACACCGGAAATAAACGCAACATATTATTTTCGTATAGTAACTTATTAACGATCTTTTGATTAAGAAGCCTCACTTCCTCATTTGGGTTATCCCGTACCCATACTGTTAAACTATAATAATAATAATTAAATTAATAATATTAAATTATCTTCATAACAATTTAGCTGCAAAATCAGAAGCCAGGAAGCTCAGCGAGTCCTTTTAAAACCACACGAAGCGAGTTAGCTAGTGTTAGCTCGAGCGTTAAGCGCGCGACTCTGATTCGGGAGGTCCCGGGTTCAAATCCCGTCGAGACCGGCAATCCTGACTGAAGGTTTTTCCGAGGTTTTCCTCAGTCGTTAATGCGAATGAAAGGGATTGAGTCCTCTTAAATAGTCCTCGGACATCCCTTCACAATTGTACTATCCGCAACATACCTAGTTAGACACCTGAAGAGGGGCATGAATTGCACCCTGGGCAGGCTTCCCACAGGAAAAAAAAGGCGCCAAACACCCATTGGTTGAAGTTCTTGTGACAGTCCTTCCCATATCCAAAGAGTTTCTTCAAACTTTGTCAAAAGAAACTATATCGAGCCGATTGTTTACAAGGTTGGAATTCACTTTAAATCTGGAGTTTTAAATCAGGGTAGGCTGTAATAATGAGTGAGTGGAGGATATAGATTTTCTCTGCATCGTGTGCGAGTCTCGGGGAGAATGAGAATCAATAACAACCGACGCATTAATACAATCGTGTCTGCCTGGCGTGTTGGACAACACTATACACAGAATGCAATTAGCAGCTCGGATCTGCGCGTGGCATTGTCGTCGTCGTCGTCGTCTTTGACATTGTCATTCCATGTTGTCGTCTTTGTCGTCTTCCGTTTCGTCATTCTTGTCGTCATAATTATCGTTTTTGCCACCGTCCTTGGCATTGCCAATCTATGCCCTCGTATTTGTCACCTCACCTTTCGTTGTCGTCGTCATCGTAATTGTCATCGTCTCTGCTCTTGTCATCGTCATTGACATCGTCTCTGCTCTTATCATAGTCATCGTCGTTGTTTTAAATTGTTATATATTTTTATAGGTGCGGAATTGACTACCAGAGCTATGATATTTGGTACAGATTATAATTAAATTAAAATTGAACGTAATTTGCATAATCACATTAATATGCAATTTGCGGACGGAATGTGGCTTATTACCAGAAACGGGATTGGAGGTTCTAACTCTGAATTTAATAAAATTTGCTTTTCAGCAATAATATCGTGACAAGAATACTGACTTAAACTTAGGCAGAAAATCAGTACATTTGAGGGCCATGTAAGTTTTCCTGATATCATCAATAGGATTTTGCTAATAGTTTAAGGTGGGATAATTCACACACTTTTGTTAATTGTTTGTGCATAATTTATAATGTATTGCTAATAGCGTAGTTAGAGATGCCACATTGTTTCAACACGACTTTGGTCTTCGGTGGCGTAGGAACCGGCGGGGGGCTGGCAGGGGGGGGGCAAAACTGACGTCCCAGAATATCCGTAGTAAATATGCACGATACACATACAATTCGACAATTACGTTGGTAAAACAAATATGTTTACCTGTATGCTTCGTCATTTCATAAAACATTTGGTTAAAATTTACTAAAATGAGCCACTGAACGTTAATTTTTTAGTTCTAAGATCGCAGATAGTTGCTGTAAAACATCGTTTACAGAGTCCGAGTGCAGTTAAAACATGACGAAATAACTGAAGAATAACCCCAGCTGCATGCCGCCCACAAAATCTGCTACTAATGGGTTTGCCCCCCCCCCCCCCGCCAACTTTCAAAACGTCCCTACGCGTCTGTCGGTCTTGCTTCATTTCCCTTTCTTGAACCCTTGTCACGCAATTGGGAATTGATTTGTCACATAAGGTCTAGTTACCACACCTTTGTAAGGATTTGAAACAACCATAAGAATATGAGAACGTATTTGGTAACTGTTGTAACTATTGAAATGAACCAATCACGCGACTGACAATCAGAAGAAGTAACTTTACAATAACAGGCTTAGATTCCTTACGGAAATAGCAATCATTTCCTGCAGTGCGGCAACTAATACAGGTAAACGTGAATTGCAGATATAACTAAACGCATCATACACATAATGTTAATAATAACACGTAGTTTAAATAATGTTCTCAAACAAACAACATTTTTATAAGTTGAGTTGCAGCTAAAGACTATTCCCTTTTGAATTTACAAAAATCCGACAAACTTTAATAGCAATAACATTTGGTGAAAAAATGCTTTTTTATCAGTTATGAAAGATCAGAATATATATAATGCTAATATCATCTTAATTATTTTGATAAGTTTTCAAACCCATAATTACATAGTTTTTTTCTTTACCTGAATGCGGAAGGTTTAATTTCTTGAAATGTAGTTGAAATTGTTTAAAAAAAAATTGGAATGAGTAAATATTTATAAATCAAATTAAATTCAATACTTCGTTAAAGAAATACTTGATTGAACTTATAAATAGAAATAAGAAGATATTAGAATGTCAGAATCAGTCCATGCAGTGTTGCCGAACTTGTTCAAGGCAACGCCGCGTCATTATGGCGTATCCCCCCTCCCCCTCACCAAACAGAACGCAACCCAACCATTCATTCGTCGGAACATAAACATGCAATATTATCTGGATGTTAATTTCCGACTTCTGAGCCCGTATCAAAATAACCCTCTCGTGTTGGAACGGGCGTTCGAGTCGAATAATGCGGATGGTGTGTTTTGTCCAAGGATAGACTTGAGTCGGTGAAAGAAGGAAGGAAAATATAGGATCTGCATTCGTTACGTGTGCGCGCTGACGTTTGAAGCGTTATTTTAAAAGCAAGTGCTGGGATTTTAGTGATTTGTTACTTAAGTCAACGTGGTTTTATTCTAAACTGCTTTTAATGTGCATTTTTTTTAACAAGCGCGAATATAACAATTTAACGAAAACGAGGAAACCTGTAGTTATTAAAAACACAAAATATATTATAAGTTACAAGTTATCTATCATTGTTTCTTAAATAAATTATGTGGGGAAAACATGTAGCTATTAAGAACATCTAATCCATCATTGTTACTTTTTTTGCTGTTTTCTTGCAAATAATACCATTGAACACGAAACAAATTATAAATTTGATTTGTTACATTGGAACACGTGGTTCTGTATAAACCTGCTTTAACAAGTTCTTAAACCAGCGTTAATAAAAAACGTAAATTATATTAGAAAACCTGTGGCTATTAAAAACATTTATTTCCCATTTTCTTGGCAAATAGTACTACCTTAATAACTACGATTAATTTTTAATTTAACTCATGCCAGAGTACCATTAAATTTAGTCTAAGGGCGTAATCTTAGTGGGCCCCTAGCCCAGTGGGTCTCATTTTTGCTAGGGCTTTGTTTTAATGCTTGTTATCTAAATAAATAGCAAAGCCCTTGCCAACATTTCGACCCAATGGGCTAGGAGGCGATTTTGAATTCGAGACTAAGAACAGACTAAAGAGGAAATTGTAAATAAGTGCGAACGCACATTCGTCTCATGGAATGTTCTTAGTCCAAATATTGACGTGGGTGTAAGAAATGGATAGAAAACATCTTAATAACACCATAACTGCAATGAAAAGTAATTTAAAGCAAATATTTTATATTCTATTGAGGCACAAAGTTTGTAGTATTTTATTTCCCGCGCAAACAGCACGTGACGTCAAGATTTGGGTCTAGAGCTTTGTTGACCAATGCGCAAAGCTGTTTAATGTCTTTGGATCAATGAATTAACTACCACTTTATAGATTACACATTGAATATCATTGTTTGGCATTACCTTATCGATCGATTCGTAATAATCTCTAAAAGTGACGTAGTGGCTCGTTTTCCCCGCCTTTTATTATTGGTGCAACTTTCAGCTTACTTTAAAAAACAACAATATATGATGATAATATTATTCAGAATGAAGTCAATAGTGTAGTGGAGTGATAAAAAAAGTTTATGAACATTCTCTGCTAATTTGTTTGTAATTATAAACTTCTTGCAGCCGTTCACAATGTTGCAACGGAAGAATCAACTGTGAACCCGGGCCTAACGTAGCGGCCTATTGACAAACTCAGAGCCCGACCCTATTATGTGGTTCACTGACTTCGATCCTCTCCAGCCAATCCCATTTCAACCAGGGGAGGATTCCGTTAGAACTTTCTACACGCACAAAACAAAACAATTCGGTTTAAATTTCACGGAGAAATAAACAGGTGACAATACAACCGTTTTCCAATGCGTTTTACGATATTGTTAGAATAAAGTAAATTAATTGTAAAAATACTATTTGACATTTTACATCTTTGATATGAATTCAATTCAATTCAACATAAACTCAGACTGCCATACCACTGTTGCTGGATTTGTATCTCTTAATTGGTGCTCGCATTCAGTATGTCCCACAAATTCCACTATGTGCAAATTAAAAGTGATGCTTTTTATCTACATTGATCATTTCACTTGTATCATGTTATTTCAACATGTAATACATTCTTGAAGCTATAGACTTGCACATTTATTCTTAATGTGTTGTACCGTTATTTTTCTATATTTCTATTTTATGCTATACTATTGCTTTTAACACAATTTTGTGTTATTACTTATTATACTTATTTTTCTTTTAGTTTCGATATGAATTCTGTACAATCTCATGCAGCACGCTAGCTTAGTGTTAGCCTGTAACTGTTCCCAATTGTTTGTATGTTACTTACTGGTTATTATGTATATACATAAAATTTTACATCAGTAAGATAAGATTATTTGTAACAATGATCACTGAAGAATTATTGATCTTACTTGTTAGTTCCATTGTAATTATAAATATTATGTTCTTGTCACTACGTTTTGAAAATTAACCGACTAATAGTGAATAATACAAAATAAAATCATAATATATGGCTCAATGACTATAATAATCAAGTCAATCCATTGAACCACGGTTTTGAACCTAAGCCTTTCCGGCACATATAGTAAATGAATAGAGTTGTAAATTTAAGTAATGACCGAATGACAACCAACCACTTCCATCTGTTTAACGCGCATAGCTATGCAAATTATACTGAAACATACCCCTCTTTAAATTTGCTAATTTGAATGACTGTTGACATCCATCGATGATAATCGAACAGACACTGCATATGTATTTGTATTACTTAAAGAACCTGGAAACATTCATTCCCAATTTCCCCATGAGTTGGATAATGAATATACGTTTTTAACATTGTCCCACTTTCAGACATTATCAGTTATTGATAACAGTGTAATAAAGTATGCACGACTGGGCTCGAACCCATGATACTCTGGCTTAACGGTCATTTTCTATGCCAATTGATACGAGATCATAGACACATTCCTTCATTAAACTGCTATTTGTTGTGATGTTGTTTAGTCATATGTATCATTAGGATTCATGACAGTCACACAATAGCGAATTCGAAGGTGTGTTTGTATGTCTCGTTACTTCAATTGGCAGTAGCTATGCACATTAACTTCCAGGTTCTGGGTTAGTTTCCCAATTCGGGAAAATTTATTACAATCTAATTAATTTACTATAATAATAAAAAGTATAATAATTACCCTTTACACACTAATTATCTGATTAGTCACCTAAAAAGGATCACACCAGTTTGTAATTTGTATTGTATATCCTAGACTGGGAATTTCAGGAAAATATATGTTTATACTTGTACGCAGTCTTCAACAAAAGCAAGAAGCTAAAAGTATCCCAATATTTTCTCTCCTTTCTCACCACCTCTCCATGCATCCTATTTCTCTACGTATTATAAATAATATCAAAACAACCCAAACGATGTTAATAAGTTACATATTATGCTCGGTTATTTGTGTTACACTATTTATTTCACGAGGACACCTTCTTTGTTACTGTACATGGAAACCGTATGAAAAAGATGGATGAATACAGTGAATGAGAAGGCTAGCTTTATAAATTGTTTATCATAATTTCAAATGTTTGTATTTAAAATTATTTATAAGTTTCACTAGGTTTTCATTATTATTATTAGTATGTTATTATTAATTATATTATCAACACCATACAAAATGTAATGCAATGTACCTCCTTAAATGTTGGATGTTGTTCATTCACTAGCCTTAATTCCGCCTTCAAATAAAGACCTAAATCAAATCAATCCCTCCCCCCCCCCAAACAACGTCACACCGTGACCCCCCCCCCCCAGACACGCAAATCACATCGTGTTACCCAGCACCGAACATTTCTCAATCTCCAGCCCTGAGTCGCGTGTCCAGCTCTCTCTCTCTCTCTCTCTCTCTCTCTCTCTCTCTCTCTCTCTCCGTGTCCGCGATGCTAATCTCAATCGTGTTTACTTTTACCGATTGCGCCATGAAAGGCGTAAAACTTCACTAAAAATATGAATGATTACGAGATGGGTTCAATAATTTGATTAACCAACCTAATTAATATTTCACCTGTTCTATATTGCGTTTAGTTTTAACAAACTCTTTCGATCAATACCTCCAGCCACCCATGACCGCAATATTTTCCAACGTTTTTAAAGGTTGCCGCTAATTTCTAGTTCTAATTGCCAACATAATCAATTTCTAATAATACCCACATAAGTATTTAAATTGACTCCACACTGAAACAAAATGAACACATTGCATCCATCGTGTTGATAAAAGCTATGATAATGAGCTAGATATTATGGTTGTGCATTATGATTAATGTGCACTAATAACTAACCAGCAGAGCCCCACCCATTCCCGCCCACTTACAGTTGATGAGTCTGATATAACATAATGCAGAGTATATAGTGATAGCACTTCGTATCCTGATCACTCAAGTACGAGAATACATACAGTATAATAATTATATAGTGTATTTCTTAACGACGTTTTGATGAGCTAGGGCCAACTTTGTGTCCTATCTATTGCCAAAATAAATAATATTACCCACACATGTGATTATACCTTGATCACCGCATTAAATAAATATAACATACATATATATTACAATTAGCTGTATATGGATGAACATTATGATTAATGCTAACTACTTACTAACCAGCTACTCCCCTATTATTGTACTTGAGTTACTGATATTTTCCGTAATACTTTGTATTTCTTAGTAGATGATTTGTTGCTAAAGTGCGAAAATCAACAAATTATAATAAAGTGGTTTTCTTAGACTTAGGACGTTGAGTGAGCTGTGGCCTACTTATTTCAGTATGTAAATTGTATTTATTGTCAACATTTATAATAATACCCACACATGTGATTATTTACCTTGACCACCACAATGAACCAGATATAACATACATATTACAATTATTGCAATGAGATTTATATGGATGACCATTATGATTAATGCTTGCTAATTAGTAACCAGCATACCCTCACACGTCCCCCCCACCTACAGACCAGCTGCTCCACTATATAGTGCTAGACTGAGGTGACATACTACCTAGGTGATGTAGTGATACCCTCCGTCATATCTAACACACCGCGCTGTGATGTAGGCGAGCACTCTGTCTCCCTTACTAGACGCGGTCGCATGAAGTGCTGAGAGCCACACATTACATAGTGTTTCCCTTAGACTTTGGGGCTATACCACCAAAATTTATTTTTGCTATGTATCTAATATTTCAAATAATAAAAGAAATATTTTATAATGCGTTAATATTATTAGAATACGCATCAGTATCTTATAGATTTATAGAATGCGTTACATGTTATGTCTTGCGATTTTGCATAAATACACATTAGATCACGTTAAAATATGCACTTTGACATGACAACACTTCTTGATAACCAGTCCAACTTGGTATTATGGCGCGCCAACTGTAAGGCCAAAATGCGCCACTCTAAGATAGACTAGGGAGAAAAGACCCATGCTGGATCCTGTCTTAGGTAAAGGGAGGTAATTTTATGTTACTGGCATTCAATACATGACTCGATCACTCGTCTAACAACGAGTTTGGCGTTTTCCTAGAACACCCACTATATAACAAGAGGGTTAAATTCCAGAGAAACGTCGATTATTTGTCTCTACTAATTATCATATTTTGTAAGTCTTGCAGAGTCTATAATCCAGAACCCTAAACATGATACAGATACGATGATGCGGGTACCTTTTTGACGTTCAGGTCTGCCCCCAAATACCCGACCAGACCCCATATTGTGCGTACCCACACACTAGTAGTATATTTTAGTACAAATCATACTCACAGTGTAAAACATATCGTTGGGGGACAAAGAATTTTGTATTTTCATTACAAGCGTAACAGGCTACGGTGACAGAAACTTTTGCTTGGGTACAGCCGTACAGCCCATACTTTCTCTGTACCCACAAAGGCTTCAGCCTACAAGGATTGGCTATAATATTAATTTCTCTCTTTCTATATTTTTTTCTTTCTTTGAACGTTTATCCTATTCCTAGCGAAAGCCATAATAGCCTACACATAAATTATTTACATCATTATTGATATTATCGACTTTTGACATAAATCAGCCAAATGAGAGTGTTTTTTACCACTTGAATATCACATGCAGCAGTTTCTTTCTGCGTTTAGTCAATTTATTTATAAGTGAGCTACTATATCGGCCTACATTAATTTGTATGTGCATTTTACTTTTTGAAACTTGCAACGGTCATGAGAATTAATGATAAATGTGATTGTAGATTAAACGACCGATCCACCCCCACCCCCTTAGTTAATACTTATGACCGTTACAAGGTTCAAAAAGTGAAATGCATATTTAAATTAATGTAGGCCGATATATTTACTTACTTATAAATAAATGGAATAAACGTTGAAAGAAACTGCAGCATGTGATATTCAAGTGGTAAAAAACACTCTCGTGGCTTATTAACGTCCAATGTCTGTATAATTTATTCTAATGGTAACAAAAACGTTTTGTTTATTTTTTTTAACTGATTTTAAGCAATTTATCCTCAATAATTATACAACATATATAACAAGGAAAACGACAATGTCGTTGTTAGACGAGTGAGCGAGCAATGGGTTGAGTACTCGTTAACATTCCCTTTCCACCCCCTACCTATGGCTGGCTCCATCATGTTTTTCTCCTCCCTAGCCTATCATAGGTAAGAGTGGCGCATTATGGCCTTTCAGTTGAAGCGCCCTTATACTAACTTAACTCAAAACCATATCGTTTATACCTTGTTCATCTTTCAACTTAAATGCAAATGTTCCCGAGTACTCAAAACATTATTTGCTCACTCGTCTAACAATGACTTAGGCGGGTTTTTAAGTAACTAGTGAAACTTGGTAATAAATTTTTTGATTGATAGTGTGCGGGCATTAAAAAATCGGGTCAGGTTGGGTATATGGGGGCTGACATGATAGTCAAATAATGTACCCGATTTTCTGTTTAACAAAACCAAATTTTCTGGGATGGTGGAGGTGCCGGTCCAGCAATTTTTTACTACAGCCTGAATACAAAATGCCATTTGATGAAAATCCAGACAATAGCAAATGAATGTAGTAAACCATAATTTAAGATTCTCATCAAAATCTTTCATTATCCCGTTTTTAAATTGTAGTATAAAAAAAACACGGGGTTTTTTAACCCACAAAAAACCCGAATCAGTTTAGAACCCAAACATGACCTGACTGACTCAAATTGCACTCATTACCTCGTAGGTAAATGTTATATTATATGTGCAAAATTCCTGAAAACTTTATATATTACCCTGGTTAAATATCACTTAGACATAACATTGCAAATATGCACGCAAGAACTTTTAGAACGTGGAATGTCAACATTTAATATTATGCGCTTGATTTTATTCTAGTTTTAAAAATATCTATTCATGTTTTACTTAAAACTAAGATACGACAATCTTAGTTGAGGGCTAGCGTTGATAGAGGCACTTTATTTACAAGTTTGCCGTTTTTTAAGTGATTATAAACTATTATATTTACAAGCAAATATTTGCTTTACCCCTTGAGCATCATATACACAACACAAGACAATTACATATTACAAACATTTATATACACTAAAGTCTTGATGTTCTTATTAAAACTGTGTGTAAAAGTTTATTTATGCTTAATTTATTTTGATAATTAATAAAACTTTAAATTTATTTATTTTACACTATTAAGCACTCCTTTCTTTTAGTTTATTTTATTTAATCAATATATTAGTTAAGCTTAAAAATTATTAGCGATTACATTTGTTTGCAAATCTTAGTGGTTTTATATGAAATTAGAATAAAAACATCTGATTATACCCTTGAGTAACATTTTGAAGCCCATGTTTCAAATCAGTTTTACTTATTTGAATATTGAAAAATATATAAAACAATAACGATAACGAGACAGCTCTGACATCCATCAAAATTATAAAACTGCTTTTACTGTAACTGTGCAAATAGTTAACAGTGTACCCGTCCTTACAGCAAGGAACATTACACACAAATAAATAAAGTCACCCACTAAAAAGTAAAGCCTAGATGTCATGTCAACAAGCGAATGAAACAAATATATTTGTAATTGTATGTATTATTGATAGTTTTAAATCAATTTCAGAAATCATTAATCGTGATAGATAAATTTTAAAAAATCGTTTTCAGAGTCTACTTACTCAGTCATATAACTGATTTTCAGTGGGGGACAGTAAACCAAAGCGATAAAGCCAAGTATCACAACAATTACTCCATCCGTAATTAAACTGGATATAACGTAGAAATAATAAAATCAAGGACCCGGCACCTCCACCAACAATGCTATTCTTATGGAGTTAAAACTTTTCTCGCTCTACCCGGCACCTCCACCAAATGCATAATACATTTGCTATAAAAATGATTTGTTTATGACAGAATACGGTCAATTTGAATTCTCAATGGTAGATATATTGATGATATGATAGATATGATATATTTTCTGTGGGTGACATTTAACCTAAGCGACCAAGCCAACCCTGTAGGCCCGACGCAACCGACGAGTGAGCAAAAACCAACCATAAAGAACGATAATTTTTAATAGGAAATATAGTAATCATTGGTATGTACAGTGCAAACACCCACGGATCAACTCCAGAGTCAACAAGGCCGATTCAGAACAAAGTTTAAATTTATTATGTGTCTCGTTGCTAGGGGACGGCTCCAAAGTCACCGTCTACAAATTCCTAAGCCAAGTCCAAATAAGAAGTTAAAAAACTTCTGACTTTAACGGGAATCGAACCCTGGACCTTCTGCTTTGGAAGAAGAGACGCCAACGATAACGAGCCACACAAAGAACTAAAATCAAGAACCAACCTACAAGAGTCACAAATTACCATTTTGATATTTGTGCTCATATACCATTATTTATTACTCTGGTTGTTTGTGAAGTGTAACATTTGTTTTACAAAATTAATGAACGTATCGGAATTGTTGTTTTAATTTTGTTGTTATATGTCTCTTTATTATGTATTAATCTAGCTATCAAATATAGAGGTATGATTTATAGCCATTATCTTCAAAACAAACATGAACACAAGCCAAAGTCAAACATGTTTAGAGGCAGGTTTAATTGAATTGTGGTTTGATATTGTATATACATAGCGAGAGAGAGAGAGAGAGAGAGAGAGAGAGAGAGAGAGAGACCATTTTACACGGTCTAGACTTTGTTTGTTGTGTTTTATACCTTGTTTTTGTATAGTTTCTATTAATTAATAAGTAAAAGTAAACATGAAACATTGTAATATTGTTCTGGAAATGAAACAGGTTTTAGAAATATACCCTGGGGTACAATGTTGTTTGTTATTGAAAGGTGGAAAATGTAGAGTTGAAAATCATATTCAGACTTATTTTAAAATGTTCATATAATAATATCTAAAAGATTCCAATAGATTGATAATCGTCGTCTTTGTCTATGCGGGATTAAGGCTATCTAGGCCTTTTCTTTCATCCAACCTACTTTTATACTGAATATATTTTTTACAGAGTTGTTTCTGGATACAATTTTTAATCACAATTTACAAGAAAAATATTTGAAGATATAACATTTTATATTATTGTAGTCCATACAATACACATTTAACACAAATATGCTCTCATGGATACCATAATTATTAAGTGTTAGCATAGGTGGTTTTGAAAGCGAAAGCGGTTTGTAAAAAGAATCATATCACAAGCAGAATTAGCTCAAGAATGAAATGCAAGAATCTGATACGAGGTCCTAGGTTCGTATCCTGCTACCGCTTTGTCCGTGAGTTGCAATGTAAATAACGGCCACTGATGGCCATAAATTACAGTTTGATGGGGGTGCCTGATGATGAGAACGCGGAGTCGTGGATTTTTCCAGACTGTATTATTGGAAATGGGGGGTTTAATTTGGGGAATAGGGATCATCCGCCAGATAATTGTACAGTGTGATGTGGGTGGGGGTAAAAATGAGTTTACAGTAGGAACGGTTTTGTTATTCCCGTCTCTTCTTGGCGGGCGATGGAAGACCTCCTTGGAACATCGGGGGCCGCTTTCGGTTTAGATGACGAGGTGGCATGGTGAGAGGTGTTCTAATTACTGATATAGGTATGCTACCGGCATTCCCGATTCAAAGTTTTCACGTAGGTTTTCTTCAGTCTGTTATGCGAACCCTTGTAGAAATATTTGATTGCCAAATGGTTGCCAAGTGGTCACCAACAGTTCACCAAGGCTTGTGTTTGATCGCCAAGTGGTTACCAAGGGTCGCCACCGAAATTTCAATTGAATATATGACAGCCAAGCGTTCACCAAAAGGCAGCCAACGAGTCACCAACTTTGCAATGCAGTATTTTGACACAAAAACGACCTGTTGGCGACCATTTGGCTTCTTTTGGCGACCATTTGGCTTCTTTTGGCGATCACTTGGCGATCACTTGGTGAACTAGTTGGTGACCTGTTGGTGACTACTTGGCAACCATTTGGCAACCAAATATTTCTACAAGCGAATGCAAGAGATTGTGTCCTGTTATTACACAGTTATCCAACTCCAAATACCTAGTTAGACATCTGACGAGGGACATCAAATTGCACCAGAGAAAGTTTCACACAGAAAATTAAAAACATTATTTTATTATGCTCATATTAATTAGATACCGTATGCAACGAAAACATTAAAGATTCCGTTGAAATTACGAACATTATCTAAATACCATGGGAGATGAATCTTAAATTTGCTCGAAAGTTCTAAAGAGAGATTGTTAATTATTTAATCAAAGCTAATGTAAACCTTGTAAGAATCTTTCATACTAGCGATCTCTTGGTAAAGTGTTAACAAAGAGATGTATGCGATGTTAATGTTAAACAATATTAAGAGGTAATGATTTGATTTAAATTTTCGGCGCGTTTCTTGTCCTGCAGCCATAAATAATTACATCTAAATACAACATGGCATACTTGATAATAAGGGTATCTGTACGCCCCTTATATATCATATTTTTAATATTTATCATATATCAATCAGAAAATGCGTAGGTTTTTAATGTTTTTTACCATTTTGACAGATTCTTAATTTTAGAAAATTAAATTTATTGTTTGTTGTTTATGTTCTCTAATCAATTATTGGAAAGTGCTATAATAGATGACCTTATAATTAATTTTTACACAATTATGTAAGATCACAAATACGTGTGACTAAAATTTGCTGAGAAATATGAAAGCGCGTCAAAAGTATCGTTGTTGGACAACCTACTGTCATCACTAAGTTAAAGGTATAAAATTTATCACTATTTTTAAATCTTCTCAAATATATGTTGGTGTATCATGTTTTTTACCAGGGTAAAATATTGGTGTTAAGTGTAGTGAGAATGAAGATATTCTTACTTTCAAAAACAAATTGTGTATTTAGTTAAAAATACACATCATTTTTGGATGTCACTGATTTTTTATATGGTAGCACGGAATTCAAACTTTGTGTTCCTCGATTGTCCAGTGGTAGGTACCCGTACCCTGTTCGATCCCCGCTTCAGACAAGTAGATTTTCTACTGACAATGGACTTAAATCCACCATTTGTTTGGTGGAAATATAAACAGCAACAGTTCTAGCAAACAAAGCCCAAAATAAATTCATAAGTATTTATACAAACTAGCCTTATTGATTTTGGCGTCTACCACAGGGAGGTCGTGTCCAACTATTCTGGTCGGTGTTTCCTATTTAATGACAACTTTTCTCGCGTCGATGGCGTCGGCGACGACAGTGATTTTACTTTAAAAGTTCTTCCAAAAAACTTCAAATAAATTCTGTAACTGAGAAAGTAGAGACTCTTAGCAACCTAAGAATTTTTTATGTGCTCGATGCTAGGATGGACACATTTCAAATCCTAGAATTAATGGATTTAAATCCACGCCAGAAATTAAAAATACTTAAATTTTAAAAATGTATTTATTTAATTTCGGGCGTTTAACATTTTCTGTATTCTAGCTTAAATAAAATATAAACCTCCTCATTTTCCAGTTTCGTTTTATCCTGTCCAGTATTAGCCCACAGTAAACCCTCTTATCTCACCCGTCCTAGTCGGAGCATTTGTCATTTTTTCCCTGGGAGGAGGCTAAGCTATCTCTGAGGCGCGGGCATGGAGACAAACAACCCTGTGCGCCCGCACCCTTATCACTCACGTACACTCAACCGTGGCTCTGATACCGACTCAATTTATTAACATCCGGGTATTATCATGTTGGAACCTTCATATTCTACGATTTATATAACTATAATCACAGATTTTATTTAACTCAAACTAGGGGTGTTTATTTATATAAAAAAAAAACAATTTACAATCCACTCTATTTTCTTTTTCTGGTCTACTTTGTCATAAGAACTAGAAAAAGAAGCTAGAGTAGCTTGGAAATGGAAAAATTGTTAATTAAAAAATAAACAACTTTGGTAAAGATTTAAAATGTGTGGTTTTATATCCGATTTAAAATTATTATATAACTTTTTATACAAACATCAATTATTTGTTTTCCTTTAGTAAAACTTATCAAGGGGCAAATTTACCCTCTACTGGATCCAAACTAATATGCAATTTTAACAATTATGTTATAATTGAAGTATTTCCCCGCCCACAATAACACTATCAAACGACTTTTCTGGATATTGCACCGTGTAATAACACACATACTTGTGGTATTACTAGCTTGACGTTTTGCAGTTTAATGTAGGCAGCATTTTCCCAAGACTTTAGTTTAAAAATAATTATGTTAACACCCGGCGCCTCCACCAAAAATTGTACAAGATAAAACAAAACACTTCATGACGCTCATATTTGCACCCTATTTTGGAGAAGCGCACCCGAGCTTGTGACTAACGAATATAAAAATGTTGCAATAAGTTATAATATATAATGATGAACTAACTTGTGAGACAATAGTCGATCGACAGCGAAAACTTTGTAAATACAATAACGCATGTGATAACAATAACTGTTGATAGGCAGTGCCAACTTAAGAGGGTATTCTGAGGCCAGAACGGAGGTGAGTTTAAGCGCTCATATTTCTGTTTTTTTTTCGGGTAAACGGTTTATAGCACCATTATCAAATTTCACACTAACGTTAATAAAGAATAAATCTATGTCATCCATTATGCGTATTCCTATTTAATTAAAATTTAGTAAAATCACCAAAATTTAATAAATTTTGGTCAACTTCGGAAATTTATTCCAAGTGTACAGATTTTTTTAACTCAAATTTGCGTAATGGATATCAACGTTAAATCAATGTGAACGCGCAGGTTAATTTAGTTTTATTGTAAGATAAACGAGTTGGTGAAAATTTCCAGGATTGTAATCCATGTTTTGGATTTCCCATTTTTTCACGTTTTGGACTTATGTCTCGCAATGGATCTTTAAGGCTTATTTTGTGCAACCAATTACGGATGTCAATATAAAAGTACTTTATTAACATCCATTCAAAATTTGGTAATGATATTACCAACCGTTCAGCAGAAATCATCACCTGTTTGCGCGCATTTGAGTTGGGCCAAGCTCAGCGTCCCCTCTTAAGAAACAGGACTCCAGAGTTGATATTTACTTAATTGCCACTGACAGTGGTGGCTCGAGCGTAAGTGAACCAGACTAAAATCCTGTCGAGACTGGCAATCCTGACTGAAGGTTTTTTCCGAGATTATCTTTGGTTGTCAATGTGAATGCAAGGGATTGAGTCCTCTTAAACAACCCTCGGACATCCCTTCACATTGTCCTATCAGCAACATACCTAGTCAGTTGACAGATCTAAGTTCAGAGATTTCGAAGGTCCCTTCTAATTTTTATTAAGTCGTTTGCCCGATAGAGAGTTAACAGACAACAATAAAAAACACCGAAGCTTATTTTCTCATTGCAAGTGAAGTTGAAGTCTTACCTTCGCTCATCCAACTAAGTTGTCTATTAATGACAGCATACTAAATAAGTGCTAACATGTGCTTCAGTGACAATATAATGTTGTACAATGAGCTGCGTAGGAGTTATTTACAATATTTCGGTATCGGCCAAAATGTTGACGTTTAAATGTACCCCGGTTTGCACTGATTCAATATCAACAATTCATATGAAAACATCAACTTCTTCAGTCGTAACGTAATACTGACAACGTAGATAAGTACACAACCATCAATTCAACAAGAAAGCAAGTAAACAAGTAAGTAGTCGAGTAAGTTAGCAAACAAGTACTTACAGACTCTGCGATAGAAATCTGGAGAGCGCCAACTTCGATATCGTGTTGTTCTTCAATCCCTCAAACATCGTTCCTCGGTTGAGATATCGATTATGTGATGAACTAATCGATTATAGAATCGATGATCGATAACACTTCCAAAACTTTCTTGAAGGTATTTTATAAACTCGTTGCTTTATCAGATAATATAAAGCACTTTTTGTAGATTATTTCACAATATTACACAAACTTTTAACACTTACAGCTCACTTTTTGTAAGAAATATATTTTTAAACACTGATCACTTCCAAACAGACGATCTGGGAGAAATACTTTCTATGGTGATTATATCTTCTTTTTTCTTTCCAAAATTTTGAAGCACAATTATTTTTAGATAAATTTTAGCCCGGATGCGTTGATAACGAACAACACCGATATTTACTTGATAACGATTACTTTAGAAAATTTTCATATTATTTTTAACAAATTTTTGGGTTAACAATATATAATAATATTTTAACAATAAGACACTGTTTCAACGATTAGGCCAAACAAATGACAAAGTAGTTCTAAAAAATTTCTTGAGTTTTAGACTAAATATATTATATATTTTTATTTTGTTTTAGAATAACGTATCACAACTATATTTTCTTGGATTATTTGGCTTGCAAATAAGAAACAAACTTGCTAAAATATGTTTATTTTATATTGAATGTACGTTCATAGGCCTTGTGGTTACGAAATGTATGCATGCGTTACACCTTTGGATCTTGGGTGAATATTTTAAAAAAAAACAATACAAGCTTTGGTTTAATGGCACATCGATTTCAGGTTAGCATTTAAACAACGACGACAACAAGAGTGATTTTGACTTTTTTCTCAAAATTTTCGCGCGATTCTTGATAGTTTGATGTTGTCACACCATCTACCTAACAATATTTGATTGGTCATAGTTTTTCTCCCATCTTCAGGAAGGGAAACAGTTTTTATTATGGTCTTTTAGTTCTCAAAACAGTTTCTTGTGGGGTTAGGAAGTTACTCTGTGAGAGCCCTCTGCAATTTGACCTATGGCTTTAACTTGCCGTACCAAAAGTCAATACCTCCACAGCATTAATCAAGTAGGTTTAGACGTTAGAGACAACTGTTAACGCACCCTTGCCAATTACAACGACCCAGTCGACGTTTCACCCTTCAACACTTTAGTCCAGGTCGGAACAACAATGTAACAACCAATTATAGATAATGTCATTCAAAAAACAAAACCTCAACGATTAGCAAAATAGTTTACTTCTTGAATGGAATAGCCTTAAACTTGAAACTTTCTAAGTCTTTTTGTCAACTTTCAATCAAAGTCTTCTTAGTTTTTGTTATAATTTCGTTTCGTTGCAAGATATATATTTTAGGCTGATATAACGACAATGAGTTTTTAAATATTTGTAAACACTAAAAAATACGTTTTTAATATTTGGGTTTTCAATCTTTAAAAGTTGTATTTTTCTGGAAAAATTACGAACTGTAAATTAAATCGTATAATGTCCAAAAAAGAAAGTAAAAAGTAACCACTTAAAAGATGTCTTTATTTCGGCGTTCTTCAACTTGTTTTTTTAAAACTTCGAACTAACCTAAGCTAAAACAATCGTTCTCACTTCAATTCAATTATATTTGTTTTTCGAATGTCGTTCACAATTCAGCTCAGATAATTCCTTTCATTTCGGCCCAGCAAAGTCCACAAACACCTCCATACAAATACAAACACACACTGACAACTTCCCCACACGTTTCACCGTTTGAAAACGTTCGAATAACCGTCCTTTTGACCTTGAACCGCGGCAACAATGTGAACTCCGCGACAATGAGCGTTGCTGTGGCAACAATGTAGCGAGCGCTCTGACGCGAGCGTGCTCTGGTGAGCGGTGGTCGAAGTGAACTGAGCGCGTCGAGAGAGGAGTCCGCCCGCCTAGCGAGCGCGGAAGGGGGGGGGGGGGGGAGGGGAGGGGGAGGGGCGTGGTCACAGTCACAGTCACGGGCTATCGGATTAGCTTTGGCGACTTTTTGAATTGTTCGGTTGGGGAGTTAGGTTATTGAATGGAATTTTGAGACGGAATAAATGAAAGTGAATGATTTTAATTAACGCGGAATGATTTTTATATTTTTTCATTGCTTTAAGGGCACCCTATGATACAATGTATAAAGACATTTAAAAAAATCTCTCAGTTTCAATAATCTGAAAACACTCCCAAAGGTGTCATTGGTGAAATAAATTTTATCAGAATCTCGTGAGTTTCAATTAAAAAATTGTTTATGTTTTCTTTTCGAATCCCAGACAAACACCAAATCTCATACACAAAGACTTTTACTTTAAAAAAAACACGTCACAAAGTATTTCCTCAAGTGCATTCCATTTACCTTCGTTAAAACCGATTATCAAACAAGTCTTTTTGCATGCTTTCGATTTTCCCAAAAATTAATAAGTTTATTTAAATTTGGGGTTATAGCCTAAAAACTTTGCAGTAAGTTATCAACAAAATTTCCCTATCCATTTGCAAATTAGTCGATTTGAGACAACTAAAATCGTTAAAAACACATTTTTAAATAGGATTTAATATTAATTTCAAATTTGAAAAGTTAAAAATATGTTGGTTAAGATTTTTCATGTAGTTTTAAATGATATTATATAATTTTCCTCACAATATACACATTATTTGATAATGACGAATTCCAAAGGACGTTAATTAATATTTATGCATATTTGTCTATGGGTAAAATGAACACCATGGGAAATCGTGTTTTTATCCGTTGAATAAATAGACAACATATCCTAATCGGGTGAACATAATAAATATTCCGCTTGAAATGAAAACCGCTGGTCTGAACTGAACGAATTACTAAACCCACGATAAAAAAACAAAATACTGCACAAGAGTAATGCTTGGTTGAATTTATTCGTTCCGTAGGGCGAATAAAATAGCAGCGCATTTAACTGAACTAATGAAATGTTGCAAAATGAAAAGCTAATTTGAAAATGTGAAATAATAACAAAATTTAAATTCTGAATAACTTAGAGGAAACTGAACCAATATGAATCCGAAACATATTTGTGGGAAATCTGTTAAAATTTTGATTGTTTTTAGATTGTCAGACATGTCGAGGTCAGGTGCAAAACTGCTTCGGGTTTTCAAGACGAGTTAGAAAAAGAAATGCTGCATTTTAAAATGGATAATTAATTTTTCTCGTGATGAATTTTACATTGTAATATTCTTCATTTAGTTTCTATTGTGTGGATTCACATTAAATGGTATTTTGTATTATGCCTAGGAATAAATAATGTCTGGACCGGCACCTCCACCATCCTCCCAAAAATGTTTTTTCTGTACCCGAAAATTGGGTATTTTTTTTACTTTTGGGTCAGTCCCCAAATACCCGTCCCGACCCAAATTTTTGGCTAACCGCACAACACTTTTTTTTAAGGCATTTTGAGTAAATTTATGAATTGTAGATAGCAAAATCTAATTTTATTTATGTTTTTCGTAAAATTAGGGAGCGAAGAATCTCTTATCGGTTCGTCCACCAGTCTTGCATTTCGCAAGACTGGACCGGACCCTAACACAATATCGTTATTCTTTATTGTGCACTCTTTATTCCCACTTAAATTTAAATCTCACGTGGCGCAATGTTGACAGGGAATAAATCGCTAGAGCACAACAATACCGGTGGAAGACGCCGGAACCGCTGTGAGAAATGCCAATGTGTCAGTGTCTGACGATGTAGACACCGTCTTACCGACGTGTTGGCTCCGCGCTAAGCGCGCGACTCTGATTCGAGAGATCCCGGGTTCAAATCCCGTCGAGACCGACAATTCTCACTGAAGGTTTTTTACGAGTTTTTCCTCGGACATTAATGCGAATGCAAGGGATTCAGTCCTCTAAAACAGCCCTCGGACATCCCTTCACAAATATTATGCAAGGTCCAAGATACCTAGTTAGACACCTAAAGAGGGGTGTGAATTGCACCCTGGGCAGGCTTCCCACTTTTTTAAATATAAAAATTATTGACGACATCTCAGATTATTAACACGAGTATTAAAGGTAGGTTAGTTGTTTGTACACCATTTTTACTTTAAATTAAAGTACAAGAGTACGAAACTGAGAGTATGTAGATTGTATGTATGTGTTAACTTTGGCCAACTAGAAATAGAGGCAGAGGAGGAGCACTACGTAACACGCATAGACTAATTTATACGTTTTTTGCTCAGCAGTCGTTAAGAAGTGTAATGAATATGCAATCCGCTTAGTAGTCCCCAGGTATTCATATTCCCTTTTTAAGGCTTCCCATTACGATGTTTTAGGCGAGGCATTTCGCCACGGTAGCAGGAATTATACATACGAAAACTGTTGCCTAGCTTTAGTAGGACGAATGTTGACATTTATTTGCGTTCATATATTCTATAACGTTAAAAGATATCGATATACTATAAGCCAACGTCAATAAGATGAGTAAGGGGTGTTTACAACCTGACAAGCTTGACACCTCATCTTCTTCATCATTCTCTTGTCGCGACAGTAGCTTTATCCACTTTTCCATTTCCTCCTATCATCTATTCTCTCCACAATATTACTGTCCTATGCTGGTCTTTTAAAATATGTATCTTAACGTAAAAAGCTTTTAACCTTTAATACAAAACATTACATTATATTAACGTAACACAAAACAAAACTCAAAAACCTATTTTCATTCAATATTTGTAATCATGTTTCTCACACATTGGCTTGCGCATACAAGCTACAATAGATTATTTTCAATGTCACTGGCACCTAGATCTGCCCTTGAAATATCCCCCCCCCCCGCCACTACCCGCCCTCTAAAACCTTTTATCACCGGCGAGATTAATTACCATGGGCATATTGATATCGAACAATAATACCCCCCTACCCTTCCCCCTCCCCCTAACTCCGCTGCCACCAGTGGCGTAGCGCCCGGGTGTCATCGAGTGCAGCTGCACTCGACCATAAACATAAGCTTCAATCTGATGGATGTCAAACAACCAGTTTACTACTTATATTGAGATCGTTACAATAGAATAAATTGAATGATACGTTCTTTTAAAGACATAAGTCGACAATGATTAATTGGCATTGAGACGCATTATAACAGTATATGTATTCATTGATTCTTGAATTTATAATGCCACAGTTATCGGTAAAACGAAAGATACATTTTCATGAAAATAGTTACTACAAAACATTTTCAAATATAATAAAGCAGAGAGATAGTTCAAATATGCTAATCCATCAACGCGAATATAAGATGCAAAATAACATGAAGAAGAAAAAATGTTTGCCAAACTTAATAAAAAAAAACGAAATAAGTGTGAGGTTGGAGATTTAGTGTTCCCTAAAATTTTATCGAAATCTTAATAGCCATTGATACGGTTTGAGCAAAAATGAAAGACAAGCCGCAATGCTTTTTTTTGGCAAGGAAATAGAATTTTCCACTTTCCCAATATACTCTCAACCAAATTCAAACAAAAAGTATGTCCCGACTTAAATTTTTACGTCACCCCATTAAAACGTATTTCGCCACTGCTGTCACTTATAACTCAAATCTCAAGAGCTGTGCTAACAGTCTCATGCTAACCAGACAATATCTAAACATTGATAACGTTAACCTTATCAGCTGCTTTGAAAATAATAACCCAACATATTTAATGAGATAGAAAGTGAATTCTAACAAAGATAATCGTAACGTGGAAAGTAATTAAATTTGTTATTTTCATGACTTTGGAGAAATGAATACTTTGTTGGCATTCTCGGTCTGGATATTAAAGTTTGATGTACTTGAGTTTCATAAATCTCGCTATAAAGTCGCGTCGTGGAATTCCTCGTCTTACTTGGCGATAAAGTCTGAAGATTTACGTCTTGACACGTTTTAATAAACTAAATAAAAAGGATTAAATATTAAATCACTTCGCGTTAAAGCTGAGATTGTGCTAACATCACAATATGTAATTAAAAACCAAAATTGCGAACTTAAAGCGCGGTAAAAGTAATGATACAATCAAATACGGTTGTAAGTCTTTTGTGTGTAGTTTGTTAGTGTTGTTTTAGGGCACTCAAAAGTTGAGTTATCAGTGCCCATAAAGTCTTTCGTTGCAAAGCTTTCCATTTTAAAATATTTATGAAAGCTTATCTTAAATATTCAGTAGTAAATTAGCTAGTTAAACTTATTCTAAACCGAAAGTGTTGACTCGAGCGTAAAGCGCAAGAACTATTCTGGAAGTCCCGGGCTCGAATCCCGTAACCAGCAATCCTGACTAAAAGATTGTCCGAGCTTCTCTTCAGTCGTTGATGCGAATGCAAAGGATACAGGGTTCAAAAATACTATCGGATATTCTCCTCACAATATCCCCCAACAAATACCTAGTTAGACGTCTAAAAAGGGGCATAAATTGCACTCTGGATCCAAAGTTTTAAAATCACTACGTACGTTTCTACCGAGCAACAAGCTCAGGTAAATCCTTCAAAATAATTATTTTAGTGTAAATAATTCATATTCTGATGATAAAAAAGGGTGGTGTGTTGGTGGTGGGTGTGAAGATTAGTTGGAATAATATAAAAACTAAATGATACTTTTTTGTATGCATTTATGTACTTAATGTAATTTTGCTGTCGTCCTTTGCATTCAGTTTTTATAACTGAATAATATAGATTTTAAAGAGAAAAAGAACGAACTACTGTTGTCTTTTGCAAATTCTGACATCCTTAAAAACCTTGCTTGTTCGAGAGATCTAAGAATTAAATTTTACTACTTATAATTGTAATTTACATAAAACTCAGAAAAACTGGAAGGCCTACAATCTCCCCCTTCTCTCCCATAGAACCTTACACCTCCAATGATGGATGAAAACTCATAAATCCCCCTCCTTCCCCCCCCCTAGTGTCAAACCGAATCGCTCTCATCCGAATCCATTCCACCGACCCCAAGACTGCCACAATAAATCAACACGGCAGCCCCCCCCCCCCCCCCAGCTCCCAAACTTACCGATACGTTCGTTAATAATTACTCCCAAGTTATTAACTTAACTTTGAGACGTTTAATTAAAGCTAGAGGCAGAAATATCGATCCGTAGACTTACACTGCGATCTCATAATGGTTCGGCGTTCGAATACGTACAAACTGAAATATTATACAGTTGGGAGAAAACTAAGACCAAGAATAGTATAGTGGTTCAAAGCAAAGATCGCAGGTAGGTTTGATATTGTTTTACCAACATAACTCTGTCTCAACTCTATTCACGCTAGCTTAGCGTGGATCTAGTACAGATTCTTACTTGTGTTGGCTACACCTATTTCTTTATCATACATAAAGGCGACGTTCCTTTTGCAGCGCATTGTTTTTGTAGACATTTGCCTTCTTTTTTTTGTTATTTATGTATTTCTATAAAGCATTACAATTATAAATAATACTATTGTACAGTTAACATGTAAAATGCTTGATACCCTAACAAGTATAATCCAGAATGTTTTGGTGACAATAAGGGTAACAGGGTTGTACTTCCTTCCCACAAAGATTGAATATTTATACACTTGGCAGCTCCATCATTGATGGAGACTAGATCCAGAGTGTACCAATATTGCAAAGATTTGCACTGTATATGCGTACTCCTTATTCGTGCTTGAATTTCATTGTTGTACTGACTCTTTTCGTCACTTAGAAGTCATATTTTATTGCTCGGTATTTGCTTGTAAACAATTCGCCCCTCTCCTCCCCCCCCCCAAAAAAAAAACATAATGTATTGACAAGTATTTTTTGAGGTCAGTGGGGATGGTTCTAGACACTCTCAATCAAGTCCAAAACTGAAAATCAATTTGACAACTGAGTGGCTACTCTAAATTCAAAAAGTGATTATACATTTAGCGCATCTTGATATTTTCCGTCTTCTATATTCTGTTTCGAGATATTCTAGATGTATAAGTATTTTGTTTTTGCCAACTCCATGTATTCTCAAAACTACACCGCGGCCGTTGAATTGAAATTCAGCAAAACAGAAAATCAGCCAATTATTCCGTTTCAATACAACATCTGCCAAATGTTATTTCAACGTCTCAATAACAATAGGTCACCAGACAAAGAGGCAAGAATCATCCATAAATATTCAACATGGAAAAGAACATAAAATTGTCTAATAACTCATCTTTGAATGGTTCTGAAAGTAATAAAACTTATCCGAGAGCTTTTATATTAATCTCTAGTAGATTATTTTTCGAACATTGGAGATAAATCTTTTTGAGAGTTAAACATCTAGAATCTCAAGGTGATTAAGATGAGATGTGAAAAGCATCGTAACAATAATCTTCGGAAGAACTTTAAGTTTGACTTTAAGCTGAAACTTCACATAACCTGACCTAAAAAGTTCGAGAATTTAATCAATAAGCTAACAGTGTATGGAGAAGTACCCTAGTTACCGGGAAAACAATCAACAACAGTTTATTTTTTTATAATAACAGTGCATTTATTTTATAAGTATGGAAATATTCAAGTGTCATTTTAAACAACATTTTTGTACACTTATTATTATCATCAAAAAGAATTTAATTTTAATTTATTTTTTGTTTCGAGTTAAGCTTTATATAAAAAAAATGTTTAGAATGGATGAGCAAATTAATTCCCATTAATTTCGCATTAACTTTAATAATTGAGAGATATCCTAAACACGAGTTCCATCTCGTCAGATTCTTTTTTAATGTTTTTAACTCAAAATTCAATAAAATAACTTTCGAATTCAATATTTTTAATTTAACGTTAGGATCGAATGAGTAAATTTTCTTTTAGCACATTCTGGCCAGTTGGAATAAAATTGATGAAGTTTACAGAAATCGAGGACATTACAGAGATTTATGCATTTTTTTTAATTTTGATTCCATAAAATAAGGAAAATGGAAACTTTACTCATAGATTATTTCTTCAAAGAGAACTTTTAATATATGATTGCAATTTTACCGAAAATAATAGAAAACTGAGTGCTTAAATTTGCCTCCACGCCAGTCCCATCAACATAGCCGAGTTAAGGAGAAGTTTGTTAATAAGATGTCGGGTTTTGATGTATCAGGAGCTAAGTGTTGTAAAAGATTATCGATATTATTGGTATTCAATATATTCAATAAGATGATTGATTATAGCAACATATTAAAACGCAATGTTACAAAACGTTGGTGAACTGATATTAAGTTTATGAAACATTTTCACGAAAATGTATAGCAAGACTGCACATAATTTGAAGAAATTTTATGATGTCACTGCAGAATAAAATCACAGATAAACAAAAAAGATGCAAGGTTGCCATAGAAACAGAAATTTAGATTTAATTTTAAAGACACAAATATAGTAAATTGAATTTAATAATTCAAAATCTGATCATAGTATTTGATCAGGAAATTCAAAGATTCAAAGACACAAACGTGTGAATATTAATCATTGTTGTAAACGAATACAAGTGAAAAAAATCACCATTTTCACTTTCCCTACTCGTAATTAAAACGTCTTTGTTTTGAAAAACCCTTATACGTTATAATAAAAAAAAAATTACAAAGCGCACATGTAAACATGAAAACATAAATTTACACACAAACACACACACGCATACAAATTATATTTAATCATGTAATATTGAAGAAACGTAGAAAATTTTTACGTATATATTGAGTCAATATTTGTAACATAAATCATTTTATACAATTTTAACGATTTCAAATTATTACCCATTTATCAGGAAATAAACCGACACTCGACAATACACTAGCGCAGCCTAGTGCACAATAACGTATTTAACTGCAAGAGCGTAATAACCTTAAGTACGTCGCCTTCCAACTAGGTCTGCAATACAATTACCAGCCTTGCCTGATAATTATTATCCCGCTATGCAAGTGCAATGGTACTTAAACGAAACTCATTTATAATTGCATCCAACGTTACTTGGTCATTATTACTACAGATCTAATTCCTAAATAGGTTTCGTTGGCGTCACATGTGCCACAGACTTAACTTTATTGGCACTTAGACTCGTGGACGCGGTTATCAAGAGTGACATTAAACGTATTTAATACAAGGACTGGTAAGCAAGGAAAATACTAAACAAGGCTTTCTGTTATTGATACTCACTTTAATTATTAAAAGTGGAGCAGCCAGGAAAATAAATATTCAAAGATTCTTTAAAATGTACAAGTTACACCATTTATTTTAATTTTTTTAAATTTTTTTTAAATTTTTTATGATTTTTTTTATTTTTTTCCTCCCATTTTTATATTTGATTGATAAATTTTAATTTGCATTTAATACCTTTTTGAATTTGTTAACAAAATTATTGCGTTCTAATACTGCATTGTTGTTGTAATATAAGTATTTTAAATATTTACTTAATTGTAGTTCATTATTTTGTCTGCATCTGTGTAATAAGATTTATTAAGTTGTTCTCCTTTGTAAATGAGTTTTTTTTAACTTGATAGGATAGACGGAAAATAAATAAATTAAATGAAAATGGTAGGGTATATACATATACTTACTGTATCTGTGTTTTCTCTGTACGTCCGTCTGTGACAATGTCACGTCCACGATTAAAACCGAACATGACATCCGATTGTTATTCGTTTTTGTGTTTGTTGACTTAGTCCTTCAACAGGCACGATACAGTATGTGGCATGAGTGGTGATATCTTCACTTAAAGAGGTCAACTCACGACGAGGAATTAAATGTATTTCCTTCTTCAAGATTATTTTACTTAGTAGCTTCGCTCCCTATTGAATATACCTTACGAACTAGACCTTGATTTTAACTTAATCCACAATATTTTATACTATCAAGTCATTACCTAATGTACATACACACTTCTCCTATTTCTCTGATTTACTGGATATTGTCTTGGTTATTTTTTGTTCATAAGTTCCCAGCCGTGAGTAATAGTTCCATTGCCAACCTAAGCAGCCAAGTACAATGTAACAATCTGCTGTGAACATAAAGAGACAGCGACGCATTAATCACACGCTTAAACTAGCTACGTTACCTCCAGTTCTCGTGTACTTGAAGAGAAACTATATATTTAGAGGTATTTGAACAGGGGCTTAAGGTTGAAAATTAATGTTTCAAAACGCGTGTTTTCACCTTATTATAAATATAAGAGAATTTTGCACAATATTCCAGAAAAATCATAGCTTAAAACTTAAAAGATCTTGAAATTGTTTATTTTACTATATTTCAAGTAAATTTGAAAATATTAGAAGATCACCGTCATATTAGAAATGGAGTTAAAAAAATATTTTTTTGCGGTATCGTAACAATTAAACATATCACGTATTAATGTTAGTGAAGGTTGACATAAGAATGTGAAATGCGAAAAAATACCGTTCTTTAAGTAATTATAGACGCCGCCACCTAATTGTGTTTCATATTAATTTTCGTATTGTTGCAATATGTTATATTAATAATACATTTAAAACTTTCATTCAATAACACTAGAACGTGTATTAGACACATTGACGCGGCACAATGCACCGAAAACCGTCTTATGATGCTATTTCGGGACGCGAAATTCATCAATCTTTCATTCAACACGATGTTGACATTTAAAGTCAGTACATGATGTAGCCATAGACATCCCATATAATTGGCTAGACTAGCAGTCAGCGGTCCACTTCCGGGACAATTGGAAGCCATCTTGAATGGGTGAGTTTGCATGATAATTAGATGGGAGCGATTAATCGAAAAAATATTTTTAAAGATGGCCGCCAGTTTGGCAGGTGAGCATATCGGACTTTTAACACCAAAATGATTACTAAATTCCCTTATGCAATAACTTTGCATTGTTTCTGTTTGTTCAATACCATGCTGCACAAGCTAAACCCATATCAAACAATCCAGTAAAATACTTAATTGCATTAAAAAAGCATAAATTAAAACGCCAAACCGCCATCTTGAATGGGTGAGATTGACGCTTCAATTTGGTACACTCGCGCCTGTGCGGAGGTATTGGAGACTGCGTATCTAGCCTACTATAGGTGTTAAGATATCTATGTGATGTAGCTGATTAAAACACTCGTGGATAAAACTCAAGATTTTTTTTTTTTTTTTTTACAAAACAACATTTCAAACATCAGCAGATATTTCCGTCATCAAGCTAGCCCTCTCAGCCACGAATTAGATTGGAAATCATTTTTCGCATTTTTTTTCTGAAATTTTTTGTATGTTTCAATGTCACGATATTCAAGGAATTTGGGACATATTTTGGATTTCGAATTAAAGCTAAAATTTTAGTTTAAATTTTCATCTACATTGCATTCTTTATACTAGATTTTTTCTATTTTGTTTTGCATATTTTAGATTTTGTGAATCTCAAAAAACGGCAATACAACAATTATATTTAATTTCCGGAAAAACAAAATTTTGACCATTTAGCAGTTTTTGAGAATGTGCATTTTCAATCTTTTCTAAAAAAGGTACTATTCGGTCTTTTGAAAGGGAGAATTTTTTTTAAATCCACCCTTTTTTAAATCTGGTCTAACTGAAAAACTTATCAATTACCCGGATTTAAATTTATAAGTTCATGTCCCTTAATCATGGATGCCATGATTGAAAGGACTTCTATAATTTAAAAATTAAAACCTACGTTTAGCATATTTTTATGTTTGTAATTTTCTGGAATAATTTGTTTTCAACCTCAGGTCCATTTTAACGTTCCGAGCGGCATGTGTCTCTACTTGATAGTCTAATTGAGAAGGCAGCGGCGCGGAACAGCGGACGATTCTGATTGGCTTAGAGGTTAACGGAGCGGACAATTTGGTCACTTCTGATTGGCTCACAGTTTAACGGAGCGGAATGCTGGTCATTCGCTCACGTCTGTTTTAAATTGTTGAGGAAATTGGACGAATCTGTCCTTGAATTCACCTTGACATTGTTTTGCGATCGTGGTATAATCGTGAATCTTGTTAAACGTAAGGGACATTGAAAACACACGAGCAATTACATTTGTAACTTAGACGAAATGGATATGAACGAGAATTGTCAAAGTAAGTTATTGTAAAATATACAACGACCAGCGCAATTCAAACGATTTATTTGACATATGCATGCTAAAATGTAACAATAAACTGTACCGAATATAAAATATTATCTACTTGTTGTTTTCTTAAATTTTTTATTTAATAAACGCCTCAATAAAATATGCATGCACCACGGTCGGTATGGATATTTTAATTTCTGAATTGTATTACATATTAACAATTCCGCCTTCTACTGGACTGCTTCCAGAATAACCAAATCGAGAAATACATGATTAATTAAATGTATAAAAATCTTAATACTACCTACCCTAAAAAGTTTCATCTTTCAAAAGCTAAATATAAAATTACTTATTGAATTCAATGTTATTGAATCAGAAATTTCTGCCTGACTTAAGGAGTATTCACCCGCTAATCTAAAAAAAAAACATTCAGGCTAACTAGTAATGAATTTAGAAATGTTTATTTGCCCAAAATGTTTATTTGGGCACAGTTTAAAGACACGAAGTTTAAAGGGCCACTTTAGATTGGTACGATTCTCAAGTTTGTATGTAGAACAAAAAATGCAGTTTTAAAGCCGATTTAAGAAATTTCCTGAAATGCCATTTATTCAAATTTCCGAATAAATAAAAGGGTAAAATCACAGTTACAAAACATTATTTTTGATACGGTCATTTTAGTGTAGTTTTATGCTACTATAGAGTATGTGGTAAAAAATTTTTTGTTTGGGTAATAGTTCTATGAATAATGTCAATTTCATATAGTACTAATACTCATAATAATAACATATTATCTAAAATAAAAAATGTAATAAACGTAATACGAATGAGCTTAATGTTTCGGATTTTGCTAAGTACATATAATAAATCATGGTTTTAAAATTTGATATGCAAAATGTTGTGAATTAAATGATGTCAACTTGAATCGAGGTTTCTTGAGCATTGGGTGGGTAGAGGGGGGAAATTAGACTGGGATTGGACTGGAAGATTCAGAATGGATCAAGGTTAACAAATAACGGAATGTAAATCTGGTCATTTTCTCATCTCTGTCCTACTCTTAAGGAAATTGAGCCCAGTTTGCTCTAGGGCCAAACTCTTTTAAGTGGGCCACTTTGATAAAATCGTTTTCCAATACTGACATAATGGGGGAACTTACCAAATAAACTTAAAAGATACGAGTAGCTACACTTGCTTTAAATGTAAAAACGAAGCAGTTAGAAAGTTGAATCGATGAAGAAAGAATCGGGGTTATTTTGTTGAAAATGTAAAAGGAACGGAAAAAATCGATGTGTCATTCAACAATACCAATTTGAAACTTTTTTGGGAACTTTACCGGCTTCCAGTTGACATCTGGTCGATTTCCAGTTTTGCGTAATTGTCAAGCAAGGATATGGTCACCATTCTACAGTCAAAGATTACTTAATATTATGGCGCATTGCGGTAAAACTCACAAAAAATCCGAGATTTGCCGATTTTTTTGATTTTACAAAAATCCAGTCCTAAAATTTTTATTTTATTTTTTAATGTGCCGCTAAAGAAGTTTGTACGGCCGTAACATATGTGCACAGTGTGTTACAATCTGATAAAAACTGGCATCAGGAAGAGTTCCAGAAAAAAAATTACTAGTATATTGCACACCCTAAAAATAGAAAGCGAACATCATATTCGACAGATAATCAAAAAGGTTAAAAATAAACTCCACCATTAAAATTTTTCAGGACTTTCTGTAAAATCCTTTATGAGGTAAACTATCGAAACAACGCATAGACGGACAAACTTAAAATTGAGGTATAAATAAGAGCTTCAAATTGGTAAAATTTAATATTGTTACTGCATATTGATGATTAATACGGCTGCATTTCAGAAGACAAAAGGGTTGACTTACGACAATCGAAGTAAACTTGACGTCTTTTTTTAATTGACTAAGAGAATTACTCCACAATCCTTACTCTGCGTGTGTGTTTATGTTAAAGTGAATTTGCGTGTGCTTTGTTCAAGTATGTTTTCTATTTCTGCACGTACGATAGCTCGTAAACATTTCTAGGTCATAGGTGTAGCCTTCATGTTCGTTTAATAGCACACATTCAATTATCTTAATTTAAAATCATGATAATGAGATCATATGTATGTTCCGTTTTCTTACGCACGGCATGAGTTAAAAATAAATTTAAAAGTCAAATTGTGACAGGGGTCATTCTCAAACGTAATGACCATATTGAAAAAATGCTTGCAAGAAAAAATTATAACATAAAATTGGATGCCTCCTTTAACAATACATTATCCAATAATTTGTTCTTACAGCCCTAAAAGGGTTTATCTAAAAAAACAAATTTTTTTTACATACAAGCATTTTCATCAATCCAAGTGTACGAAAATGTCATGACTGTTACCGGACATAAAAGTGACAATTGATGTAAGAAGTTATTTATTAAATATATATTCATGTGCACAATAGTTTTAGTTACATTATCACACAAAACTAATACATTCAATAAAATATACATTTTTATTTTAATCACTTTTTATAATACCAAAATGTCAAGAATGTTACTCAAATTTCAAAACCTGGTAATTAACTTACTAATAATGGACAAATGGCAAATCAAATTTTATCAAGATCACTGTTAGCAATGAAGTATTAATATTATAAATAAGATTAAAAATGTGATTCAGTTATTTTAAACTTTAAATAAGACTTAATTTAATAATTAGCTCGGGTAACGGTGTTGACAAAAAGTAACAGTCTTGACAAAAAAGTTACTTTTCTAACAGTAATAATTTTTTTCTAAGATCATGTTGCTTGTTAGTGTACAAATCAGTCAACCTAAAGATAAAATCCATCTAATCCAACAAGTTTGTGTTGAGTTTAAAGTAAAGAGACACTACGGGTAACGGTCTTGACAAAAAGTAACATTCTTGACAAGTGATCACTGAAAATCAATAAAAACAAGTGTTTTGTTACTTTTGAGTATGGCAATGAATTACAACCTCTCCCTTCAAAACACATCTACAGTTGCAGGAAATTAATGCAGTAATCCACGATGCCCTTGGTAATGTTACTTTTTGAAAGTAACATACCTGACAAGTAACATGCATGACATTTCAACTTCATTAATTCATTAGCTGTTAACAATCCCATTTGAAAAAGTAGGGTTATGTTTGCTATGAGCTGGAACTTGATTGTAACTTAACTCAATTGTTAAATAAAATATTAAATACAAATTAAATTGTTTTATCTTGGTAACATTCATGACATTGAATTAAAATACTCACCGTTAAAATGTTTACTTTTCAATTTTAAAGAGTTCTCATGTCAAAACAAACCAAACTTCCATGATGCCATGTCAGGAGCTGTTCTTCTTCTTCTTCTAGATTGATCCACTGCCTTCTTGAAAAATTATTTAAACTCTTTTACAATGGTAACAGTCATGACATTATTATGATTGCCACATTAGGGACAAACACTTTCCACTAGTTATTGTTTGAAAATGTAAATTGTTAAAAAAAGTCACTAACACACAGTTATTAACTGTTATTTCTGCATTAATTCCAATCTAGAGACTAAATAAATTTTAGTCTTAAAGTCAAACATTTTACAAAAACACTTCTGGTTTTGAGGATAGGGACATGGGTTTTAACACATTTTGCAATACCCGACATTGAATTAAAGGTCAACCTTACAAGATAGAAGTGCAAAAATTCATGGAGCTAATAAAAACTATAAGTATTCTGAAAATGTACAACCAAAATTTATGCAAATCAATATCTTGATCTAAAAAAAAATAATATTAAGGTGGGACAGCACAAGGGTCATTTTATTTGAGAATGACCCACTGTAGAGTTTTATAGATTTTGTGTAAATACACAAGAAAAAATCCTGTCTTTACATCTGATAACATTCATTTCAACAGAATTAGATCCTCGGCACACACTAAAAAATTAGGTTCGAAGTAAGGATACAATTCTTGGAATCGTATAAATAAACACATCGATATGCACAGTGACAATAGTAAAATAATTAGTATTGATTGATAGCGAAAATTGTCGGAAAACCTCACCGACTGGTAATTTAGACTGTTTGCCAAGCTCGGGCCAACTTTTTTTATAAATTTAAATGCTCATTTAATAATAATAAAAAAATACGATTGATTGTCAAATCCAGCTAATTTCACAAACAGTTTGGACCGCTTTTTTACCTTTAATATTTATCAAAAAAATCTGCATTTTTGGGAGGCTGTTCAGAAACAATGAACGCATGTTGCTATTAAAACACATTTTTACATTTCAAATCATTGTCTCCTACACAAAATTGGAAAATTACTACAAATTAACTGTTTTATGGCATATTGTCGGTTAGTTAATTAGAAAAGTGATCAATATTTGGAAAATGTGCTTTGATACCGCATAAAACACATTTTGTCTTAACATTTTGATGCAAACCACAACCCGATTGAACAAATGACGGAGCTTTCAAGTGATCCAGAATTTACCTCTGCGTTCTGCGTCAAAGCCTGGATTTCTCGAGCTCAGCCAACAGTCTTAACACTCAGAACTTCCTGATCTACGAACTACATTGTAATCGAACAAACATGAGCTACTTGAGCGGTGTGAAAAATAGTTAATAATCTTTCATCTTAAATTGTTTTCCAACGACGTCATCTTGAGTGGTGTTCTTTTCAATATATATCTAGGGCATGCAACTGTTTACAAATACTTGTCACGCTCAAAGATTTTTCATTATATATAAATAAATAATAATAAATAAATAAAATAAACCATCCGCCTATCCATCATTTCCCCCCCCCACCCCCTACCCCTAAAAATATAATACTTACTTAATTTTTTAAAGAAACAGACAAAAATAGATTTTGACGTAATACCCGGCACTTCCACAAAAAAATTACAAAATATATTCCTGGCATTAAAAAACTAAAGAAAACTTGTACACTTCGGTTTAAAATGGAATGATAAGAGTTTTTCTGTCTTATAAAGGAAAACTACAGGCAGTTAAAAATATTGTGTATTTTCAATATTCCGACACATCTCCTCTGCATCCAGTCTAAAATTTGTACTTTTTTATAGTAATACTTTAGTATTGTGAATTGATTTAGTGCAAAACTTTTTTTTAACATGCCTAGAAAAAACTAATTTATAGAAAAATGTATTATATTTTATTGATGTAGAATAGGTTTTAAAATTCGTCTAGTATGATTCTGAACGAACTACAATGTGCCTTGTTTTACCGGAAAGCTTTCTCATCCAAGTAAGATATCGAGCAGGCTGTAGAAAGCCGTCTCGCGCTTTCTCTACCGTGAAGTTGATAAACAAGATGGATACCAGGGAGAGTTTCTCTGACAGAACTTGTCTCGACGTGTTAACCTTGACGAGCTTGACTGGGCTGCCGATAACAGAGGCATCCATCAGTGGAGGGCGGGGGTAGGGGTGGGGGGGGGGGGTGTTCTTGTTGAACGGTACACGAACATATCGTACGTCCTTAACATATGCAATTACCTGAGTAAATCAGTACAATCTTTTCGTTTTTCTTTTTTATGATTTTTCTTTTTAAGTTTTTTCCTTTTTATTATATTTCCTTCATTTATATTTGGTTAATTTTAATTCAATTACTTCATATTTTTGTAACATACAATTTGAAAATGTGATTAAATAAATCTTGTTTTATTAAGTATTATTTTATTACATAAACAAAACACACTACGCAAGATAGTTTTATATTGACGTATGATTTGGGAGAAAGAGAAACTGAAAGTATTCACTCACCACCTGCGTCAGGATAAATGAGTAGCTCATTATCATCAGAAACTTACCTGAAACAAGGAAACATAATAAATTAGTAAGAAACACTTCATCATAGAACAATAAACGTTTAAATGATATAAACATTATTTACAAAATGTCTCATTTAAGCGAACGACCCGGCACCTCCACCAAAATCTTAAAAATCTTAAAATTATTTTATATTTCCCATGAAACTCCGCCACTGATAATCAGTTATGTGACTCAGTTTATGGACTCGGAAAACGAAAATTTATAATTGTATTATAATGTATAAAAAAAAATTCTATATATTTAACCGCAAAATAATCATTTTTTCATTATACATAATTATATGCATTCTGTTGTCATGTTTTTCAACAGTCATTAAAATGTAATGAAGGAGGTTGATAAACCTTAGAAGTAAAGATCTATGTTTATATTTTGAGTAGTGTATAGTCCTACAAACCATAATCAATACTATCTTGAATGTCTTGCTGTTATTATTTTGATTCGTGCACAATATAATTTTAGTTTTTTATAGAAGTGTTTAGATATTGTCTTAAATTTTTGTATAGAAAGATTGATAATAAATAAAGAGAATATGCTATGGAAATACCCTGATTTTATCAAACCGCAAATTGTTTTGAATGAGATAAATCCTAAAAACGTATCAAACAAAATTGAAAAGTAAATTAGTTTCATTCATTCGTTACGAAAAGAAAACCATATTTCAAAGAAAATAATATGTTGAATAACAAGAAGTAATAAATTATACAAAAATAAATACAGGAATTGCAACCGATTTATTTATCCGGATAAATAGGATAAATTTATCTAAAATAAGTTTATCAGTTGCAATTTCTGTTGAAAATAAACTTAGATTTCAAACAAATTTCCATTCTGAAGATTCTAACGAAGAGAATTTCTATTCATATATGTATCTAGTTCCCAAGTGTTAAAAATGTCTTCCCTAAATTATCTCTGTCACTTTAGATCGTTTTAAGAACTTCCGGTCAGCATTGTTGCCAACTATGCCAGAAAACATTTGCAAAGAAGTGTGTCACACATAACCTCACATAAAGTGGATCGGACATGAAGTGTTGAGTTGAGTTGGCCAGCCTGGAGTCTGAATCAGTTAACCGATGCCAGATTCTCGCCACTCGCAGGGTGTTGCTTGGCAGAGTGCCATGGGTGGCGTATTAGTTCGTTCAATACTCGCCTGGTGAATTACCGGGTTGTATAAAGGGTTATTAAGGGGCTTTTTTCCCCAATAATTTATTTTTTGACACATTTTACTAACATTATCCTAAACTAAATAGACCTTCGACAAAATTATGACATATAATTATTTGTGAACTAAACGAACTTTTTAAGCTTTTTGATCATAATTATAATGATGCAGAATAAAAAATAAAAAATTCGCCATAAAAAAGATATAGGTACAAAGTAAACAATAATGAACAAATAAATAATCTTTATGGGAAGCCTTCTTAAGGATTCGTGCCCATCTTCAGGAGTCTAACTAGGTATGTTGAGGATAGAACTATTGTGAAGGTATGTCCGAGGGCTGTTTACGAGGACTTAATCCCTTCCATTCGCATTAACGACTGAGTAAATCCACGAAAAAAACTTCAGTCAGGATTTCCGGTCTTCAAGAAAGGATTTGAATCCGCAAACTCCTGAATCAGAGTATCGCGCTTAACGCTCGAGTCAACACTGTCGGTGTAATTTCTTTAGATTACACGACATTTCTTAGCTTTTTGATTCTAAAATGATGCCGAATACACATAAATATATTTTTACTATTCAAACAGATATCTCTAAAAGTAGGTGAAAAGTACACAGTAATGAACGTCGTAAAATAACTAGCCCCGAACCCTTTGACCGCTGAAGAGTCTAATAAACATTATGTGTCAGTGTCATCCTTGTTGATTGAAAAGTAAAGCAAACAAATTTTTATCTTGAGACGTGACACATTAAGCGAGAATGAACGGACAGAAAAGTGATTCATGTAAGTTTAGATATATTTCTCAATTTCATTAATCGGGAAACACTCGTAGGTGTATTTAACTTTATGGAAATCAATCCAGAAATTAAGAAAATCCATCTCAGCGGGGTAAAGAATTGTTTTATTTAGTTTTCTAGGGTGCGTTTACGTTAGATAATAATGCATTTCTCTAGCCTACAGGATGAAGGGAGGAAATACTTAAGCTGGTCAAAACCAGTCATGGGCAGGGGGAGAAAAGATAAGTTTTTTTCCTCCCACTTAAAAAAGTTATAAAATTTGGGGACGCGCAGGTCATTTTTTATTTTACATGTAGGTTAATTGTATTGTCCTCCACTGAAAATCAATTATATGAATGAGTGGGTAGACTCTAGATACGAATTTATTTATTTTTATATTTATTAATTTTACCATGTTAATAAAGAAACAACTAATGAATCTAGCTAAACCATTGAATTTATATATAAATGAGTGTTTCGCAGCGCATAAAGTTTGTCATTAAAACAAAACTTTTACTACAACTATTAAACTATCTATATCATGTTGTGCTGGCCTCTTTCTTTACACACAGTCTATTCCTTCTCTCACAATAAACATTTCATTTCCGTTACACGTGTTTTTCCTCGCTACGTACCCCTTTGGGCACTCTTTCATCGTCTCTTCCCTATAAAGTTTAACAATGCCTGTAGGTTACTTGACCAGAGCTATTTCATCAGGGAAGAGCGTGTACGAGTTCGTATAAAACAAATGGGAGACAGGTTTTTGTTCGTAACTTTGCTGAATAAACTTGACTTACAACTGTACAATTCCAGGTGACCTAGATTACTGTCTGCTGTAAATAGACGGTTGCTCGAATTGGAGTGACGACAAAGTTCTGACTTGTTTTACAGGACTATAGAGTATTCTTGATTATTTTAATGGTGATATATCTTACACTTTCAGGTATCATTAAGAAAATACGTGTTTAAAATCTAACGAAATTTATTTAACGTCAATACTAATCAGTTATAAAAACTGATTTACAAAGAACAACTTAATAAAACTATGTACATAAAGGTAGATACAATAATAAACTTTTGCCTTTTCGGGTAATTTTTATTTTATCAATATTTAAAATGCGATGGACTGTTAACAATAGATAGTACATTGAATCACTTCTGAATGATTGAGTGGGCAATATATATATACATTTTTTAAACAAAAAAAACTAATTAATTTGTTTGTTTTTCAAAAAAATTCGTGGGGGTTAAGAATAGTGTGCAAATTGCACTTGGCGGACTGGGTCCGACAAATGACAGATAAGGATTAGTTACATGTAACATTAGAAATGAGTTATATTACAACAACGTAAAATAAGATAACGGCGTCTACCGGGAAAGTGAGGGACCCGGGTTCAAACCCGGGTCGGGATTGACTTTGTAATTTCTGGATTGTATAAAAATGAACAATAACAATGGTAAAATAGACAATAAATTATTGATTTATTTTTGTCTTTAAGTACATTGTCGTTATATTCTTGAAAGTAAATAACCATAAATATGCAAAATTTGTTGGAAACATCTAAACATTTGCAGCTGAAATTTATTTTTAATTTAAAAATGCCGCACATACAAATACGCAAATCTAAATCTAGTAAAATTATAAGACAAAAGGTTTTCTACATTGAACGTAAAATTTGCTGCAGTTTGCGATCAAGCTTTTTTTAAATCCAGAAACAAAACGCAAAAAACATTGACCCAGGCTCAACCAGCCGTCCTCGTCCCATTGCAATCCACACATTTTATTTTGATCTGTCATGATAAATAACTAATTACAACACCCAGCATCGAAATCATTAAATTTAAACGTTCATTTCTTGTTTGTTGTGCTGTAAACGCTACGCCCGCTGTTAAACATTGACCTGTCACAAAAAGAGGGTGGGTTGTGATTGGCGTCATCTGTGATGGATAACAAGTTAGTCCGGGGGTTAACATGAATGATGAGGCGTCATCCACACAGGGATGACAATGACGTCTGGTATTGGCGACCACAAAATAAAAGAGAGATTTGATTGGTTGTTCAAATAAATAAATAAATAAATAAAATTTAAAAATTTAAAAGATTAAAAAAAATATTTAATCAATTTATTATTTATTCATTATTAAATAAATAAATAAATAAATAAATAAATAAATAAATAAATAAATAAATAAATAAATAAATAAATAAATAAATAAATAAATAAAAAATAAAATGAAAAAAAAACGTATTTAGAGTCTACCCACTCAGTCATAATATCACTGATTTTCAGTGGGAGACAGTAAACCAACGCGACCAAGCCAACCCTTAAGGCCCCGATGCAATCTACGAGTGAGCGATAACCAACCAAAGATCGATATTTTTTAATAGGAAATATAGCAATCAGTGGTATGAACGGTGCGAACACCCGCATATCAACGTCAGAATCAACAAGGTCGATTCAGAACAACTTGAAATTTACTATGTACCTCGTTGCTAAGACGACTCTATAGTCACCGTTAAAAAATTCCTAAAAACTTCTGCCTAAAGCGGGAATCGAACCCTGTACCTTCTGCATTGGAAGCAGAGACGCTAACCACAGGACCAACGAGGCACACAAAACGAATTATGACGCTCATCCACACAGAGACGACAATGACGTCTGGTATTGGCGACCCAAAAGTAAAAGAGAGATTTGATTGGTCGTCTATTATTACCAACAGTGTTGGCTCGAGCGTTCAGCGAGCGATTCTCATTCGGGAGGTGTCGGGTTTTAATCCCTTCGAGACCGGCAATCCTGACTCAAGGTTTTATACAAGGTATTCCTCAGTCGTTAAAGCGAATGCAACGGAAAGAGTTCTCTTAAACAGCCCTCGGACATCCCTACACAATTGTCCTATCCGCAACTTACAAAGTTAGACACCTCAAGAGGGCATGAATTGCATCCTGGGCATTCTTCCCAAGATAATTTTTAATTTTAATTATATAAAATTATTATTTGTCTAATATTGCAAAAGTGTAGTAAAATAACGTTAAATTAAGTTTGATAACTCCAGTTAATACCTATTGTAAATATTAATTGGTTGCTTAGAGACTATGGTTTCCAAAAATATTTGTCACTGAAATAACACAGAGGTAACACACAGTTAAGCAAGAAAAACCTACCGAGTAATACAAATTATTAAAAATTAATATATTTTAAGTGTTCGATCTTTTTTATATCCACTGGAATCTCAATTTACCACTTAGTGTTTTATATATTTGTTTGTTTGTTTGTTTGTTTGTTAATAATGAAAGTTGTGAAATGTTTAAAGAGTAAACAAAGTTTTCGAAAATAGTAAGTAAAATATTTTATAAGGAGATGGTTGGAATGCCTAAATATTTTGAATAATGAAGAGTTTTTTTAATAAAAACTTAAATAAGTAAAAAAGGATGAATGCGTCAGAGTGTTTGTGATAAGAAGTTGTTGGTTTTCACCAAGAAGGGAAAGACCAACTAAAAACGTGAATTAATTTTTCAATTAATGACTGTGAATCACTCATTATTATTCTTTTACACTTTCAAGTCACAATGCCAGTCCGCATTTTCTTCGACTCGATCTATCCCAGTGTTAGTTATCGAGTTTATGAGATTTACTTACAACTGTAGTTAAACCATTCCCGAAGCAAATTACTTTAAATTTAAGTCAATATCGTTAATCCCCTAAAAACGTTTTATGTAATTGGCCATTCAAGTTTACTTTTGTCAAATTCTAATTTGCAACTCGTGGTGTATTCTCTAGACATATAGCCTTCAATACAAATTGACTAGCTTAATTTGATACACACATAAGTATTAACGTCATCATTGTTAATTAAATTTATTTAGATTAAGTACTACATATACGGTCCTGTGTTCAATCCCCTGCGGATGCATTTTTTAATTTATGTCTACAGTACCATCATAACAGCGTCAAAGTCACCTACTATAACATCAAGGTTAAACAATAAATTTATATATTTATTACATATATAATTATAAAGTGAAAGCTCTGACCTTTGCTCTGCACCTTAAGGCAACAACCTAATTTTGGTTTGATCTCCTGCAACTAGTTAATTGAATTGACCCGCAGCTATTTTGTAATTTAATGTACCTTTGTGGTATCAAGTGTTGACAACGCAATTAATGGTGCTTCACGTTCAATCAGCCACCGTCAAAGTTAGTAATGCGTAATCGTGACATACTGATTAGGGTTGTTATATACAAGTCCGCTTCGCGAACGCTTTTTTTAGTCACGTTGATGGATGAGCTTTTTTTAATAAGTTTATAGTTTGCGTGGGATCTCTTTACTTTTGCAAGTTCTTTTTGAACGAATTGTAGGTCATTGTTTTCATGTTTCTATTGTTATTTGTTAATTGTTATTATATTCATCAAAAAACTTATTTTAAAACCTTTATTCCTATGGATTCTGTATATTTTTTTCGACTTTTTCTTTCAAAGGGTACGACATTACCATAACCTTAATGTCCGTGTGAAATATGAACGTTGTAGCCCCAACCGTTTGGTCAGGAAAGGCCCAAATATCACGGAAATATCGCATTAAAAATCGAAAAAGATCGTTAAAGTACGATATTCATGAATAATTATTCTTCGATTATACCCAAAAACGTGGCAGGTCTAAGTTCAGAGAAAACGAAGGTCCCTCCAATTTCCATCAAGATCGCATAAGCCGTTTGCTCAGTAGAGCGCAAACAGACAGAAAAAAAAACAAACAAAAAAACCCGAGCTAAATTTTGGAGGGGGGAGGGGTCAATGAAATTGAAGTGTTTGCTTCGCTCATCCAATTAGAAGCCAGCCACCTGCAACCCGGAATGATAAACAAAATAATACACATATTCGTATTTAGAGTCTACCCACTCAGTAATATAACTGACTTTCAGTAGGGAACATTAAACCAAAGCGACCAGGCCAACTCTGTAGGACCCAACGCAATCTACGAGTGAGCGATTGTTGATTGTTCCCAAGAACACTTTTTACAGCCATTAACGATTACAAAGAGAAATGCAATGTGATAAACTCCCACTTTCTTGACCTGCCTCATGCTGGATCTGTCCAGATGTCCTATGCACATCCCCTAGCCTAGAGTCGCTCATTATGACCTGACGGATGATGTGCCAAATGAAAATCACATAACTTAATTGATATGGTCTTAAGAACCAAGGTGATGATACTATTTTCTCGTAGGAAACCTGACCAGGGTGCCATGCAATGGCCCTCTTCTCTAGCTTGGCATATTGGATAGAGAACAATTGTGAAATGAGTATCGATGGATGTTTAAGAGGACTCAATCCCGTTAATTTGCATAACAACTGAGGAAAACCTAGGAAAAACCTTCAGTCATGAATCATGATTGACAATCTCGACGGGATTCGAACCAGGAACTCCTGAATCAGAGTGAAGCGTTTATCGCTCGAACCAACACTGTCGGTGAATGAAGGTGATAATTCTCACAGAATGAATAAAACTTTAAAATCTACTAAAGAAAAAAAAAGCTAATACTAGGAAAACGCTCAGTTGGACGCGTTGTTGAGCGAGCACCGGTACGTGCAACACGACCCGAGTACGACATTCCCATAATGTTACATACCAATAAGTCTTTAAGGTCTTGACCGATTTAGTTGAAAATTTGTAAAATAGGAGAGAATGGATAAAATCTACCGCCATCTAGAGGACCTTGACATCATTTCTTTGGGAAAACTATTTTACTCTTGATTTCTTCTAGGTGGCAGTACATAGTGACCAGAATTCTTGTGCGACTTTTCGTTGCCATGGTAACGTTACTTTTGTTAAAATGTAATTTATATCTACACTACTTATCGGATCAAAATAAAAATAACATATTCGTGACCGGACGGACATTCTAAATGATTTGGCTACCTCAAATTTTGTCGCCGTTTAGTTTTTTTTTTTAAACTTTAGGTTAACTTTAATGTAACTTTATAACTTTTTAAACGATTTTGCCACAAAACTAATGGCATTCAATCCAGATCGAAGCTTGCGGATGGTCTTAATTTCAACTCGATCCGAACTTCCGTTTGACCGCTATAATGAGCCAAAAAAGCTATGTGACTTTCCGTTGCCATGGTAACGGGACTTTGTTATAATGTAATTTCCATCTACACTACTTATCGGATCAAAATAAAAATAACATATTCGTGATCGGACGGACATTCTAAATGATTTGGTCACCTCAGATTTTGTCGCCGTTTAGTTTGAAAAAAAAAACTTTGGATTAACTTTAATGTAACTTTTTAACTTTTTGAACGATTTTGCCACAAAACTATACAGCAACCCGCCTAGGTGGTATGTACATGTGTGCAAAATTTCAGGTCGATCAGAGAAACGGTGCGACCTGTATCGAAGCAGTAACAGAAAAAAAAAACAGACATTCGAGCCATAAGAGTCAAGTGGAGACGCTCGCTTCGCTCGCTCAATAATAGCAAATAGCAGTTGAACTCATTCCAACAAGGAAAGTGACGTCTAAAGCAGGCGGCAGAAGAGCTGTGAGTATCCAATGATATTTAACATCTGTAGAAGGCTAGATCCCTTAATCCACTTCCGAGACAACTTTGAAGCCATCTTGAATATGGCACTTTCCATGTTAAAGTATATGGGAGCGATTTGTAGCTCAAATATTTTTCAAGATGGCTGTCAGGTTGACAGGTGAGCATACTAGCCATCAACACCAAATGATTACTAAATTCCCTTATGCAATAACTTCTTCTTGTTTCTGTTTGTGCATTCCCTTGCTGCACAAGCTAAACCCATATCAAACAATCCAGTAAAACACTTTATTGCATTAAAAAAGCATAAATTAAAACGCCAAATCGCCATCTTGAATATGGCAGATTGACGCTTCAATTTGCTACGCTCGCGTCTGTGTGGACTTATTGGAGACTGCGGATCTAGCTTACTCTCAGTACGTTGCGAATGATGCTCCCACGCGCCCACAACACCCAGACATGCCCAAGATGCCCGAGGTTTAACATTGGGCGTTACGGGCGTTGTGATGGCGGCGGTGTTTACGGGATGCTTTGGGCACGCCCAAGCTGCTAGTTAGCATCATTCGAAACGTACCCTCTACAAGGAGGTATGGATAATGTAAGGAGACAGCATGTCGCCGTCAAAACCATAGCCACTTTGAACGACAATGGTGGTGCGCGAAAGCCTCGAACCCAAAGCAAGGTCGTCGGTATTATTAGAGCTCATTGTCAAAGCTATGAACATTCCAAAACAAACAAAAAACGCAGCACATCAACAAAAATTAAATTTCAACTCTTTATTATTCATTCTCATATTGATACAAGAGTTTTATCAATGTTTCAAGTATAATATCAGCTGTTTCAGTGCCGTCGATGGTAGTCGCCATATTGGTCAGCACCAACGAGAAGAAGTAAATACTGCGAAAAACTCTATGTTTAAGTAGCCGCCATATTGGTCAGCACCAACGAGAAGCAGCAAATACTGCGAAAAACTCGATCAGAGACGTTCAAAACGGCCACGTTCATTTGTACAGCCACAGATAGCGCATGCTGTCTCCTTACATTATTCATACCTCCTTGACCCTCTATAGATGTTAAAATATCATTGAGTCTGCCTAAACAGCATTGAGACTACACTAGAGTCGAACGTGAGCTAAAACCACGGTCACGGCCTAGTGGACCCCCAGACAAGCGTGACTGATCGTTCACATCGTGTCCAGTAGGCTGTGGTTGATGCGAACACCATCTGTTACAACATTCAACTGCAGTGATGAATACTCCAGTCTAGACCGAGGCTGTGATTGACGTTTCAAATGACCCAACCGGGTAGAAATCATCTTACTATTGTCATAAATACACTCGATCATATTACATACCGAGGATTTAGGAACCAACATGGCGGGTGATAATTTGAGCGAAGAATTCTACACCGACGAATTGAACCTAAAAGGTCAATATTAGCATCAGATTCGTGACGAGAATTGAATTATAGCTTACAACAATCATGACTTGAGGTTTAAATTATTTATTGTGGTAAAGAACTAAAGTTTTGTATTTACAGGAGTCGCTGAGACAAATTTTTAAATAAACAATCATTGATCTGTCTTGAAATTTTCATACAATCATTTTTTCTAACTAAAAATATTTTGTTAGACTAGGCCAAAAGGCTACATTGTTCTTGAAGTTAACCAAAAAAAATATTACGATGTTTTAAATACATTTATTTCAAACTATTAAAACCTCAGACTGTTTTGTTAGTGGATACGCAATGATCGATTGTTGTTTTCTCAGATAGAAGTGTCCTTATCAAACTCTAAACATTGATACTTAAATGGAAAAAAAACTGTAAGTGTTTAAGATAGCTTATAAGCCATCTAAATTCCTAATTATTATTTAGGTAAATAATAGTATACAGACCACACAAATATTTGTACTTAACATCACCTGTTCTATAAGTTTCAACAGTAAGATATTCTAATGTTCGATTCAGATTGAAAAAAAATAACCTTATTTAAATTGGAATGTTGTTAATTCATTATTGCTTCACCAATTGTAATTAAACTTTTTTTAACTAAAACCAAACTATCTTTAAGGTTATGTGAACCAAGTTTTTTTGTTGTTTAATTATTTATCTAGGTTAATAGAATTATATTATTAAAGTTGTTAAGAAAACAGTTTCTTCGTTGAATGTCTAGGAAGTTTTGCAAGTATACTTGACATAGTTTTAGGGAGACCCATCAAGTACAATTACTAATTAGCAGTTAAAAACAAGCAGCTCTCTACTTATATATAATTGTTTATAGACGAACAAGAAATAACAGCCTGAAGCTCTAGTAAGATTTCTTTGTCAATCAGTTTCAAGAAGAGAATAGGATATGTAGACGCTTAAACAAATGAGTTTTGTCGTCAAACTTAAAAATAAAGAATGAAATGAAAAAACTATTATACTAAACGTTTGCATTGTTTTAATGCTAAACGAGACACTAGAAAACTTAATAATCGTGATAAAAAATGTTTTTATAAACAACTTTGTTTATATTTGCTTTTAACGTTTTTATGCAAAGAGTGGATGAATGTTATTTTTACTATCCGTACTAATTAAGTATGAAATGCCAATCAAGGTCTGCACCGCAAACCTATCATTCATATAATGGCGTTTTCCATTGGCATGCACTCGGCGAGTGCAGAGATGTCATTGTTGTCAACCTCCACTTGAATTACATAACAAAAATGAACAAATGAAAAGACAAGTGGCAATCCAGTGCGCACAAGGGCGCACTAGTGAAACCTGAGTGCGGCCAATGGAAAACGCTATTAGTTTTTTCTGAAAAGCACAAAAGATTCTCATCTTCAGAGTTCTCATATGCGGTTTTGTATAAGAAGATAAAGGTAAAGTTATATTTATTATGTGTTTTTGCTAGTCATGTGTAGTAGCTTGCAACTTACAGGTTCAAACCAAATTGTTGATTGTTTCAGTAGAACAAAACTGAAAAGTCACTGTTTTTGCAAACTTTATGAGTAGAGATACGTTTTTATACCGTTTTATATTTTTGATGATAAATCGATGAACCTTTTTTTTGTAGAACGCCAAAAAATGCTTATTTATCTAAAAATAATATTTAACCATACCTTTTTAGACCTAGTTCAGTATTGTATTCTAATGTTTTATGAGAGTATATTTTATTGGAAATTTAGGGTTTTGGTGGCAAGGTATACAAAAAATGTTACAAAATTATAATTTTGAAGAAAATAATGGTCAAAGAACGTATCTCTAATTATGAGCCATCCTCGATCGACCACCAACCTTATTTAAAAAGATCAGAAATAATTGTTACAACTTTAATCAGGACGTAAAAAATCCATTGTAAATACGTATACATATGTTGCTCGTATAGCAACTCTTGGCTCCATCCATACGTAATAAGGAGGTAAGGTTTCAGATAGGGATGTACATTGTACAAAGCAGCAAACTTTTCACTTTCTCTCAAAACGCAGTTTGTAGTAAATAGTAAATAAGGAGATTTTATATAAAAACAGCTTAGTGACAAATTGTGGATTCATCGTTAGAAAGAAAAATGCAAAACTCTGTGTCAAAACTAAAAAAAGTACGCGACATGAGTAACTGACTGCGAAAAGCAATTTGTCACAGTTAAAAAATTTCATATATTCAAGAAAGAAAAAAATACTTTTCAAAAAAGAACGATAAGGCTTAACATAATGGCTGTCATACTTTCGTGTCCCGGCCAGCTGGGCATTAAAATGTCCGCCAGCCGTCGAGCCTTGGATATATCACCAGGCCCAGAGACGCGAACAAATCGTGTTTGGAGCGGTTGCTAAGCCGAAAGGCAGCCGTTGAAACTAATACCGTCCTGTCAAAGCAAAGAAAGTTAGGCAATAAACCAACAGCGTCTACAGAAATCAAGTGAGCTGAACACATCGGATGTGTTTTAAATCTTATTCGAATCGATGCACAACAATGCGAAACAATTCGTTGTCATGGCAACTGTCTTTGACGCAACGTATCGCTTTATGCCTGAGTTGATCGAGTTTGATGATATTATATTATTGTGTCGAGACATTCCAGTTCACAGACGAAAAGATTAAACCTTGAATATTCAGACGGCGACAGATGAAAGCTTCGTTTAAGTCTCGTTTCTCATTTTGATAAACTGATTTAATGAAAAGGCGATGAAGGACACTTAATTGAGAAACACGCTTACATTAAATAGAAATGTGATTTGTTTGTGCCAAATAACGCATACCGCTTATACTATTTATTTTTTGAAGACATAAGTAAAACCATTGTCAATAAAATAGGCAGTGCTCTATTTATAATTGTGGTAAGAGAATCTTTTAGGTCACTTATCTGGAAAAAAAATTAAGACTAAAAATAAAATATTGTTCTTCACCTCAAAATGTCATAATTATTCGAAATAGTAGTTAATGCATAACAATAAGAAAGGTGGTTCAATATCGATCAAAAACGACAATAATTACGGTAAAAATGATGATATATAAAAATTTAAAAATGGTGTGATCAAGATGAAACAGTGGACATGAAGAAGAAGATGGAAAAGCTTTGAATTATTGATTAATTAAAATACAAAATAACCGTAATAATAAGTTAAATACATAGAATTAAAAAAAACACATTCGTTTTTATAATGTACCCACAGAGTCACGGAACTGAATTTCAGAGTGTGATATCAAATTTCAAACCGCCCAACCCAACCCTGTATGCGCCAACACCATCGACGAGCGAACAATGGTTTATATATAAACTTTACTAAACTCAAGATAAAATATGTATATAATATATACGCATAATAAATTTAGTCTTGTGTGCTAAACTTAAAAAGTATCACAACCATATTCACCCTCCGTAATTTAAACTAAACATAACGTAAATATAATAAAATCAAGGACCCGGCACCTCCACCAACAATGTTATTCTTATGGAGTAAAAACTTTTCTCGCTCTACCCGGCACCTCCACCAAACCCATAATACATTTGCTATTTAAATGATTTGTTTATTACAGATTATGTTCAATTTGAATTCTGTATGAGAGATATGTTGATATGATATAATATATGATAGATTTTCAGTGGGGGCAGTAAGTCTAAGCGACCAAGCCAACCGTGTAGGTCCCGAAGCAATCAGCGAGTGAGCAATACCTAACCAAACATCGATATTTTTAAATAGGAAATAAAGCAATCAGTGGTATGGACATTGCGAACACCTGCGGATCAACGCTAGAATCAACAAGGCCGATTCAGATCAACTTTAAATTTATTGGATGAGCGTAGCGAGCGTAGCGAGCGAAGCGAAAACTTCAATTTCACTGACCCCTCAAAAAATTTAGCTCGGTTGTTTTTTTGTGTGTTTGTTTGTTTTTTTTTTGTTTGTTTTTTTGTCTGTTTGTTCGCACGATTCCGGGCAAACGGCATAAGCGATCTTGATGAAAATTTGACAGGACCTTTGAAATCTCTGAACTTAGACGTGCCACGTTTTTGGGTACAATCGAAGAAATATTTCTCATGAATATCGCACTTTTACGATTTTTTTCGATTTTTAGTGCGATATTTTCGTGACATTTGGGCCGATTCTGACCAAACGGGTGGGGCTACAAAGTTCATATTTTAAATGGACATTAAGGTTATGGTGATGTGGTACCTTGTGAAAAAAAATTTGAAAAAGGTAACCAGAACCCATAAAATAAACGTACTTTTACGATTTTTTTCGATTTTTAGTGCGATATTTTCGTGACATTTGGGCCGATTCTGACCAGTCGGGTGGGGCTACAACGTTCATATTTCACATGAACATTAAGGTTATGGTGATGTAGTACCTTTTTAAAGAAAAAGTTGAAAAAGTTAGCCAGAATCCATAGAAGAAAGGTTTAGATATGAGTTTTTTGAGGTTTATAATAACCATTAACAAGTAACATTTGAAACTCGACAACAATCACCTACAATGCATTCACAAAGCACTTGCAAAGGAAAAGTGGTCCCACGCAAACAAAAAACTTACAAAACGCTCATCCATCAACGCGGCGGGACTTTAGCGTTTTCCTAGTTATGTGCCATGTTGCTAGGACGGCTCCAAAAAGTCACCGTTTACAAATTCCTAAAACAAGAACTGATGGCCTTAAGTCCAAATCAGATGTTAAAAAACTACTTCCTATAGCGGGAATCGAACCCTGGACCTTTTGCATTGGAAGCGGAGACGTTAACCAACAGACCAACGACGTCAGACCAATACAATTGGCCAATTCTAACTTGGGCGAGTCAGATGGGATCACTTTTAATGACTGTGTCTTCCACTACCATTTGAGTTTACAAACAGGATGTAATACAAACCAAAGCTCTAAATGTAGTCATGCCAGAAAAAATTACTGTCGAAAAAAAGGCTTAAAAGTATTTTTTAATGTATACAATTGCAAGTATAAGTATTGATATGGGATTTGTTGTTAATAGATATTTTATTACATATTTAATTTCTGATGCACATATTTGTTCCTCGCCCAATAAATTCAGTTGTGTGTGCTATACTTAAAAAAAAGTATCACAACAATAAAACCTTCCTCCGTAATTCTAACTCGCAACCTTCTAGTGGTTTGGCCCGTGATTAGGGGGTTTTTCTCTCTGAAAATTATGGCGAGCTCTAGGTCGTCGTCGGGGAACTTTCCCCTTCCCTTTGACTACCTCCCCGACGGCGACGACAGTGACAACACGGACGGATGATGACACAGACGAAGACGACCACGACGTGGGAGAACCCCTGCCCTCCCCATACGCTTGTGGCTGGTTCTGACCAGCACAGGCCTGTCCACCCCTTGTCCCCCCACGTCATCCCTTACGTCTCTCCCTTCATCTCGATTAGCCAAGTTGCATAAATATGAGACGTTAAAACCCTGTATAGGGCAATAAGGTGGGACTCAAAATTTTGCTTTCTACCTTTGCAATTAATCCTGTCAAATAAGAATTTTTGGAGGAAAAAATTGCGATGTCGCTGAATTTTTGCAGAGACCTTCCTTAAAAGATATTTATCAACATACTAAAACTCCCCTACAATCGGACTGGAGCTTCGGCCACCATATTGGAAAATGGCGGCCAAAAAGTGTTTGTTATCGAATATCTCCAAATTTGTTTGAGATAGACAAAATATCTCAATGGCAAAAATATTCCCCATTTAATTCCCTACAAAACAGGTGTCTTCTATAGTTTTGGTAGGGGCAAAGGTTACGTCACAAAATCGTGGTTTATATGTTGCTCATTGGAATACCAGCTTATTTCCAAATTTTCACGCCCAGCATCAAACAATGCCCGGTAAATCCGTAAGAAATCGATTTAAATACAAAAGAACTTTTGAACGGGGTTCATGAGAGCTTCCACAGTATTTTAAAAAATCGGGTCTGCGAAATCGAATTTTGCATTTACCCGGAATTTTGGTTTTTCCATTGTTGGCATTTCCTACAAAAATGCCATATTTTACTGTCTTTTATTAAGCACTAAATAGCATTGAAGGAAAAATTCTTTCTACGCACATTGAAATGACTTGAATAATGATCCGATTACAACCAAAGAATAAATCCAATATGGCTGCTAATTCCTAATATTCACAATATGAATACTGTTTTCGTGCTGTTTATACACTCTTTCTGTTACATAATTAACTTTGATGCTGTGGATACTAGGAATTAGCAGCCATATTAGATTAAAACTTTGGTTGTAATCGGATCATTATTTGACTCATTTCAATGTGCATAGAAAGAATTTTTCCTACAATGCTATTTAGTGCTTAATAATGGACAGTCAAAAATGGCATTTTTGAGGAAATGCCAACAATGGAAAAAACAAAATTCCGGGTAAATGCAAAATTCGATTTCGCAGACCTGATTTTTTAAAATACTGTGGAAGCTTTCATGAACCCCGTACAAAAGTCCTTTTGTATTTAAATCGATTTCTTACGGATTTACCGGGCATTGTTTGATGCTGGGCGTGAAAATTTGGAAATAAGCTGGTATTCCAATGAGCAACATATAAACCACGATTTTGTGACGTAACCTTTGCCCCTACCAAAACTATAGAAGACACCTGTTTTTGTAGGGAATGAAATGGGATATATTTTTGCCATTGAGATATTTTGTCTATCTCAAACCAATTTGGAGATATTCGATAACAAACACCTTTTGGCCGCCATTTTCCAATATGGCGGCCGAAGCTCCACTCCGATTGTAGGGGAGTTTTAGTATGTTAATAAGTATTGTATAAAAGGAAGGTCTCTGCAAAAATTCAGCGACATCGCAATTTTTTCCTCCAAACGTCATTATACGATCTTATTTGACAGGATTACAATTTGAAATTCATGAATTCATGATTTTTTTAAAGAATTTTGGATTTTATTTTTATTTTTTTCCTTGATTTTCTAGGAATAATATGCTGATTTTGGATTCCAAATTGACATCAAATTTGAAAAAAATCCAAAATTTTATTTTATTTCCAAAAAAAGATTTTTTTTGCAATTTTTCCCTTTTTTTACATTTTTTACACATTCAAATTGAATCTACTACAGGCAAACAAAATATCCGGGACCCCGGAAATGTGTGTATTTTTGTATTTTGATACACAATTTGTTTTTTGAACCATTACAAAAATTCTTTTAATTATCAGAATTTAATAAGGAAAAATTCTATTAATTCAGAACAAAATAAGGCAGCATTTTACCCGGGTTAAAAGGATGAAAAACTGGTAGATTTACTTGTGTAGATTTTTAAAAGAAGTGGTAAGTATACTTACCAGGACCTGGATTCTCAAAAACGCCTAACTAAGACGTGTCTTAACTAGGACACTCTTAAGCCATTCTACCGACTTAGGACACGGATCGGTATTCTCAAAAAATCTTAGCCCGTATTCTCGAAAGTGCCTAGCGCTAGGACACTCCTGAGACGTGCAAAAGATAGGTCAGCTCTGCGCGCGTCTTAGCGATGTCCTAGTGAGCAATGGCGGCGACCACGGAAGCTGGCTGTACCACCTCGAATGTAAAAGTCACAATTAAATATGTTTCTGTGAGCAGATTTCAATTAGAGTGCTATTTTTGGATGCAGAAAAATTTGCAAATAAAAGTAAAACAAATCATGTAATGCAACATTTTGTTTTAACAATAAAGGTAATCTAACCTAAAATTTGACAGGTAGGCCTAGGACCATTGGAGTATGCCCCCCTTGCCCTACGCTTACGTTTTCTTTGCTTTTATAACGTTGTTGTGGTAAGATTTGCAATTATAAATCAATGCAAACGGTAGAGAACTAATCCCTGTACGTTATTCATATTGCTTATACGCCCTCGAGACCTAAAAAGACTAGGGCTTAGGAGGCTAGGCTAGAGCATTGGCTTGCAAGAGTTGCGACCTCTTCTCTTACCTGTAGGCTAAAGGCCTAGGGCTAGGCCTAGCCCAAGTAGCCTACACCTACAATCCTATTTTATTAGAAAAATATAGGTACATGAGGCCCTTACAGTAAATCACTAATTGAAATGAAATGCAGAGAGGCTATAGGCCAAGGCCTAGCTAGCCTATCCCCAGGGAGGGACCTAGGCCTAATCCAATCTAAAGGTCTAGGCCTAGCCTAGGCCCTAAGCTGTAACTTTAGGTAGGCCTAGCCTACTATAGGCCCTACAGGTAGCCTACTGGCTGTAGGCCTACATAGGTTTGCTAATAGGCCTCTGGGCTAGCTAAGCTAGGCCTAACTGTCGTCTTGGCCAAGACGGCTGCAACGATAGACTTGTCCCTAGGCCTAGCCCTATGACTTGGCTTATGGCTAACAACTGCCCTAACCTGAGCTCTAGGCTTCACCTACAGCTATGTCTAGGCTTAGGCTTTTAAGTAGGCCTATGATGCCTACTTCATAAAGAGTACATTTTATAAGTTTTAACTCATTAATGCATTACGAACCGCAAAGCGATCTTTCGTATATTGATCATTCGCGGCTGCTGCTAACCGAGTGACAAGATTAAGCGCATACGAATAGCTTGTTGTATCTCAGTGTAGGTAGGCCTATTTAGTTTCAATCAATTTAAGTCAGTAGGCCCTACTTCTATGACTATGAGCGGTGAAAACCTACTGGCAGCAGTAGGCTCTAGGTAAACTGCATCCTTTTATTTATTTCTAACAAGATCTAGGCCTAGTAATTATGTAATTGCATGAACAATTTTACATTCTGCCATATTTAGTGAATATCAATGATTGGTTCTTGTAGGTATGGTAGAATATAATAGCAGGATAATTTTGTATAATCATAGAGATTAATAGGTTGGTATTAATCTCTATGGTAAAAAAAAGATAATATTAAGATCCCTCTTAATGTGGACAAGTAGTAAATTTTAACAGAAGTGAAGAGGTTCATTGGACAGTCTCTGGGACTGGAGCTGGGAGCTGGAGGGAGCCCAGAGGTCCAGCCACTGATCCTTTCATCTTGATCCAGATAAAACTCATTATTTTACCTTGTAAAATATTGCTCCTACATGACATATTTTAACATTTATAATTATAAGGGTTGTGTTCTCTGTAATATAGGCAGGTATATCTAAAATATTTGCTTAAAATTGAATAATTTGATTGGTTATTTATAGTCAGCATGTTAAGATAAGCACATTTGTAGATTCTAACAATGTTTGCCCAAAAATAACTACCAAACAAACCAACATGACTAGGCCTACAACTAAAATGAAACCCATTTCCAATGCAATTCCACACACTAATATTTTACAGTTACACCATACTGTGACAAAGACAGAATAAAATAGGGCTAAGCAAATTATTCTTAGTAGGCCCTAAAATCATTGTCAACTAATTTGAAGTTAGTGGATATAGTAGGACTGGTAATCACTGTAAGCTAATTACCGGTACTCTAAAGTGTAAATTTGTATTAAAAAAGTAAAATAAATTGTTTCCGCTTTGTATTTTTGAAACACTATTTAGGCATATTGTCATAATTCTTCAATGGGTTATTTTTGGTAGACTAGTGACACATGTCTAATAACAATTTCCTTTAACAAGATAGTACCAAGTACATACCGGTAGTACCGTCCTATGCTATCCACCAATTGTAAAATTTGGTTAAAAGATTGAAATTTTTCATCAAATTGCTGATGTGTTTGTCTACAGGTTGGGACTAAAGTAAACATATCATTCATAAATGAGTATGCATACCTTCATGTTTTTATGCATTTCCATCAATTTAAGCTAGTTTTTGCTTAAGCCTACCTACCTCCTTGATAGAATTTGGAAAAGGATCATTGAAAAAAATTAGTATACAAATTACTGGGTATGTTTTTTAAAAATATTTTTTAATATTGTAAGAAAATGTTTCTGATGGTAGCTAGTTGATACCCTACAGTAGGCCCCTAAGTGTACAAATAATTTCACCCTATAGGCCTACCCAATTTATTTTTTGAAATTTAAATTACCTATATTGTTGTTTGCTACAGTAAATTAATTTGAAATTTAATTTACTAAATCTGCAAAATTTCAGAGGTAGCATGAGAAAATTAACAATGAAAGACATTACTATTTAATATCAAACAGAGCCTACTAACCAACAAATTTACAATTTTACTTTACAATTTTAATAATTGTAGTCAGAACCGAATATAAAAATGAATAATGATGAATATAAAATGAATTTAGAACAATATAAAATAAATATAAAATTATGAATTTAAATGAATATCAACTCAAATACCTAGTTAAGACAATATTGGCCTGCTGTAGATTGCTACAGGTCAATTAATGTTTGATAATTATTATGATTAAAATGTTTAAAAAAAGTAAATTTTAAAATATTATTTGAAACTAGAAACCAGTTTCTAAGTACATGCTCTACATGTAGTAAACATTATTTATAAATTGTGTAGTCCCTACTGTTGAATATGTTACAGTTTTGTGTAACCCACTACCCAATACAAATTGTACATAACGCCATATTAAGGGCTATTATCTTAACATTATGATTTTCGTTTCACTTATGACACAAAAGTGTTCAAATAAATAGTGTTTATGTACTTAAAGGTAGGTGAAAGGTGTAGAACTTTTGGTAACATGCTGGTAAGTCACTGGTTAGTGCCGATTACTTCTAGTAAAATTAAAATGCAACATAAGGGGTGGGGGTTGTAAAGAGACAGTAGGTTGATTGGACCATAACATACAATTGTAAGAACATTATTTCAATGAGTTATTTGAATCATTAATGTATTGAAGAGAGCATGGGTGTTATATCAAATATCACCGAGTAAACTATTAACTATTATCTATCACATGACAAATTTAATATTGGTAACTCACTATTTAGTGCTGGCCACTACTAGTAACTAGTAAGTGTTGGTGGTGGTGGAATAAGTGGTTGTAGAATGGTCATTTGGTTAATAGGATCAAAACATTTTGAAATATAATTTCGGTTTCGTTTAATAAGTAATCATAATGTAGATAATACGAACTAATACCAATTCCCATGTTAACCTCTTCGATAGTGAGTTCTCTAGAGTGAGAAAAACTGATATGTATGGTCAATATAGCCCCCCCTCCCTACAAAAAAAATTAATGAAGGGGGAGGAGTATTGCATAAAATGTCAAAATACATTAAACAATAACAAGAATATATTTGTGTATTCCTTATTATTGTATTAGTATAATTAACATTAGAAAATTATATTTTGGCAAGTTTGTTGATGTGCCCCCCCCCCCCTCTACAACCCACACAATAATGTGTGGTGGTGGTGGTTTGGGGGGTGGGAGTGATTGTGGTAAGAACGTAGGTTGATTGAACTAAAATATGTACAAAAATATTTTTAATTTTTAATTTGAATAATCAGAAAATTTATAGACAAAATCAGCCACTCCGCATTCCTATTTTAAGGGGTGGTTAAGGTGTTATTTTATTAGGGATGACATATCGCTTGCCTACTCGAGGGTATTTAACTATCATTATTATTTCCCATCATGTCAAAATGTATGCATGGTAACTGGAAATGCAATATTTTATAGTATTAGTGAGGACTGTTCGGTACCAATTTTTCTTTGGTTGAAAAATATAACATTGTCCGCACTTTCATGACTATCCTCAAATAAATTGATTATAACTATGGCCTCAGGGTTGTCGACAGTGTGAAAAAACAACGTATTACTATTTACTACAAAGGAACACTGAAAATTCTGAAAAGGATTTTTTCCTTTCTTTCATAAAAACAACATTCAAAAGAAATCTGATAGTAACTTTGGGGCGTGGGCTGTCAGGGGTGATTAAAATTTCCAAATTTTGAGGATTGTAAATATCTGTACTAGTACAAGCTGAATTTTCCGCTCTTTCACAAACAGAATTTGATCGGACGGTAATTTTGGGCACCCCCCGAGTTATCCAAAGTCAGATAAGTTTTCTCTTCCCACTTTGGATAGCCCTGGGGCCCAAAGTAACTGTCTGAGTTTTTTTAAATTGTGTTTTGACGAAGAAATAGAAAATTTCCTATTAGTGTAGTCCTAATATTGCACCATTAATCAGGTAATCTGTATATTTTGACTTTCCCCACTTTGGTTACCCCTGGGACTCAAAATTACCACCCGATTTTGTAGAATTATATTTTTGTGTAAGAGCGGAAATTTTCCAATTTTCCTAGTCCCGTTTCACACCTTTCTTCTACTTATTCTACAATTTTTTTTTTTTAACTTTGGGCAGCCCTGCCGTTCAAAGTTACCATTAAATATTTTTTAGATGTTCTTTAAATGAAAGAGCGGAAAATTTCCGATTTTTCTACCTAAGGTAAAATAGTATCACATTTTGCACTATTCTTCTGCTAAATGCCCTCAGTATATAGGCAACAAACTCGACTACAGTAGAAAATTCAAATTTCGCGCGCTTTTTATAACCTACTCCTTATTGGTCCAAAATGTCTATATTGATGACGTCATCTATGACGTAATGCTACTTTGTCTTAATATTTAGGACACGTCTGAGATTTTCTTAGGCACCTTTGGGAATAGGGCGTGACTTAGCTAGGACGTCTTAGGAACGTCTTAGTTAAGATGTCCTAGTGGTGTCTTAGTTAGGACACGTCTTAACACTAGGACACGTCTTAGTTAGGCGTTTTTGGGAATCCAGGCCCTGTAACCTATAAAGGGTTAAGCAATATCCAATCAAAAAATCCGTAATTAAACTGGATATAACGTAGAAATAATAAAATCAAGGACCCGGCACCTCCACCAACAATGCTATTCTTATGGAGTTTAAACTTTTCTCGCTCTACCCGGCACCTCCACCAAACGCGTAATATATTTGCTATTTAAATGATTAGTTTATGACAGAATACGGACAATTTGAATTCTTTATGATATGATATGAAAGATATGATAGATTTTCAGTGTAAGACATTAAACCTAAGCTTCCAAGCCAACGCCGTAGGCCCCGACGCAATCAACGAGTGAGCGATAACCAACCAAAAATCAACATTTTTAAAATAGGAAATATAGCAATCAGTGGTATGGACAGTGCGAACACCGATCAACGCCAGAATCAACATGGCCGCTTCAGAACAATCTAAATTTATTATGTGCCTTGTAGCTAGGACGGCTCCAAAGCCCCGTTTACAAATTCCTAAGACAAGACGTGATGGACTTCGGTCCAAATCAGAAGTTTAAAAATTTCTGACTTTAACAGAAATCGAACCCTGAACCTTCTGCACTGGAAACAGGTAGGCTACGCCAAGACTAACGAGCTTAAGCAAAAGAGGAGTGCTCTATTTATTACTGTAGTAAGAAAGTCTATATGTCACATCTCGTGTAAAAATCCATACTTATAATATTATATTGTTCCGTACCTCAAAATGTCAGTAGTTAACACACAACAATAAATGAAAAATTTTTGCTACAAGACGGTTCAATATAGATCAAAAACAATAATAATTACGGTAAAAATGTTGCTTAATCAAAAAAAGATGCTATGATGAAGATTAAATCAATATGAAACAGTGGAACTTGAAGAATAAGGTGGAAACGCTTCAAATTATTGATTAATTTAACAACAAAATATAATCGTATTATTAAGTTATAAATAAATGTATAAATAAAACTAAATTTGTGTTTAAAATTTAACCACATTATCACAAAATCTACACAGAACTGAATTTCATTGCGGGATATCAATTTTAAAACCGATCAACCCAACCCTGTATAGGCGCCGACACCATCGACGACCGTTCTATGTTTTATATTATATAAACGTTACTAAACTCAAGAAGAAAATATGGATAATATACAATTATCCTAAATATATTTTCGAGATGTGGTATCTATAGCACTGCACATATTTGTCGTCCCCGTGAAACAACAGGTCCCCTTTAATCCGTCCACTCCCCTCTGCCGAGTTATTGGACGGCCGGTCCCAAGTATGTCGGGATCATGATGGGATAGAAATTGCCTCGTCCCGCTCCATCCCTCAGAACCCAATGTCCGCTCGTCTCCCGTGGGAGGGGGACGCGAAGTGGCGTCAACCTTCACAATAGGGATGAATTATTGTTAAACCTTGCTCAGATGGTGACGTCACCCTTCACATTCTGTAACCATGGAGATGACGGAATGTGAGGACTTTGGTGGGACTAAAGACCTACACTACTCAAAATAAAACAAAGATTACGATATTTAAAAATTTGAATAGAATTCGGAAAGTTTTTGCAACTAGTGAGCCAATGGTTTTTGTTTTATGAATTTTATAATTTATTTTACTGGTTTTTAACAACAACTACAACCACATTTATTATTATATTTCTTTTGTGCATTTTGTTTTGTTTAGATGGAATTGTTTGTTTGTTTTAAGGCCCATTCCGTTGTCATGATTTTTTTTGCAACTGTCATTAAAAACCTGATGAAGGAGGTTGATTAGCCTTTGAAATATCGTAATCTTTTTTTAGTAGTGTATAATCCTTAAAAATCATGATCTTAAACCAAACCAACTCTCAAATTGTTTCATAATTGTAATGAAATTTTGAAGTTACAATAGTTAATATTTTCAGTCATTAATATATTTAATTAATAGTAATATTAATATATTAATATATTAACGTTATTGATAAAAATAAGATACAAAATCGTATTTACAGTTCACCCACTCAGTCATAACTGATTTTTAGTGGCGGACAAGTCAATCCCGTTGGTGCCGAAACTATCGACCGATGAATGAACAATATTTATATTAAATGTTTAAGACTTTCGTGGCCCGAATATATTTAAAAAAGGTGTGAAACGGGTTATTTTGCCGTCCTGAAGATGAAACTTAAAGTGGTTCCGAAACGTCGAACTCACACACTAGTAAGTGGAAACAATTAAGCGACGCTGCGAAGTGACCCGTTTCACACCTTTTTCAATATTATTTTTTAATAAAGAAGAAGAAGAAATAAGTTTATATGGGGTGTAGACCAAACCAGCACAAAAAGTGATCCCGTGGGAAAATTGGGCGAATAGCTCTTCAACAATCAAAACTTGTTACGTGGACAAGCTGGTAAAGAGGAAACTATCATATCTAGGAAGCCGTGAGTTTCGTAACTCTCCCACCGCCTTGCTAATACGGAGCTACACATCCACGGCACGCGCGTCTAGCTGGCAGTGACCGCGCACGACATCAAACTTCCAAGGTTAGTTCTCTTCCCCTCCACCCTGACTAGAAGCGTGACATGTCAATCGTTGAGAAACTTTTCCAATTTCTCTCTATTAGCTCAATCTAACTTGTTCACTTGCCTAACACTTGGGTGACGTAACTTGTTCATTGAACTACGAAGAAAGTATATTGTACTACAATCATTGACAAATTGGTTCCCAAAAATAAATTCGACACGTTTTCTCATACTTCCTTAATTCATTCAATATTCATTTAGAACACTGCTTTTTTAATATCGCAAGGAATTGCACTACGTTTCTTAGCTTATGATGTCGGTTTTGGTAACAAAAAAAATTAACTGCGTATTCGCAAGTGTCAACAGAAACATTTTGAATCATTTGTTACCAAACAATTTCAACAAATATAAAACCTAAGCCAGTTGGAGTTCATGTGATGTTTACCGACAGTGTTGGCACGGGCGCTAAGCGCTCGACTCTGATTCGGGAGGTCCCGGGTTCGAATCCCGTCGAGACCGGCAATCCTGACTGAAGGTTTTTTCCGAGGTTTTCCTCAGTCGTTAAGGCGAATGCAAGGGATTGAGTCCTCTTAAACAGCCCTCGGACATCCCTTCACAATTTCCTAACCGCACATACCTAGTTCACCTGAAGAGGGGCTAATTGCACCCTATAACAGGTTTCCCACGATAAAAAAAAAAAAATGTGATGTTTTTAGTGTGAGACGTTGGCACAATCGTAAACGGACTAAAAAGTGATGCATATTGTGGACTATCCCCGATAAATATAATTAATATGGGGCGTGATACACACAAACTAAAAAGTGATGCACATGAAATGGGAAATATTTTAAACGTGACACACATGCATGAACGGACTGAAAAGTGATGCAAATTAAGGAACAATATTGTAAACGTGACACACACGCATAAACGGACTGAAAAAAGATGCAAATTAAGAAAAATTATTGCTGAGACATGACACACGCATATATGAACTGAAAAGTGATGCATATAAGGAGTTTTCCACCATATAACTGTACACACACAAGTGTAGAATAGTTCTGTGTGGAATGTTCCAGCCGAGACTAGAGAAGAACCAGGGACTCTTGACCCAGATATACCCGAGTCAGACTAGACAGAGTATTAACATTCCCTCGCCGTGAGCTCAGTTCAACACACCATGTTTTATTCAGTTAACTGCTTGCATGGTATTTGCACAGGAGTATTTCTGTCAAGTTAATTTAGAATTATTTTAAACGTTATTAAAAATGAAATGTTTTTTGTCAAATAATCCAGACGCAAATTCGTCTTAAATAAAAAATTTATTTTTCTTATTTTTTTATTTGTATTTAATAAAGTATTATGTTTTTATTATTATTATTTTTTATTGATTGATTGATTTATTTAACCGCTATTTTATTCATTTACGAATCTGATATAATGGAGGACAACTTAGTTGAACTAATAAGTATAAACAATATTTGGACTTATCATGTTCTTTTAATAAATTAATATATTAAATTAGAGGTAAAGCAATATTTCGGGTACTTTCAGTACCCTTATAAGGCAACAAACCAAACAAAACATAAAACTCCGTCCCCCAGCCAAGGTAGACACATCTAACAAACACGGCCATCTTGATCTCAATAAAAAATATATATTCAAATAAAAAATAAAAATTACACCACAATCATGCTCACAATAGTTCTATGGCTTGGGGACAAACTCCTTACAAATCGCCGGGAAATCAATGCTGGGAGCACTGATAGCATCATCAGGTACAGACATAAAATTAAACTAATTACATTAATGCAGACATGACAATGAAATTAAGTTTAAAATAATGTTTACAAAAATACAATTATTACAATTACAATGTATTCTAAGACAATTGTTTTGTTTTATTTTGTTTAATTCCCCAAAACATTATAAGAATTTGTAACTATCCAACATTTAGAAAGAAGTGTTATATAGTTACAAAAACGTGCAAACCAAAATGCTGTCTTTTGAGATGATGAACACAAGACAATTAAGTGGAGTGGACAGAGTGGAATAGATAAGTAATAAAAACTCTTAAATGTGACTTCGGGATGCTGAACAAAGACTAAATAAAAGGCATATATTGTAATTATCTAAGAGATCAGGAATAAAATTGTGCATGAATGTTAGTAAAGTACTTCTTTATTGGTATCCGCAATTGGTTACAAAAAATAAACCTTAAATATCCACTGCGAGAATAAATGGAAAAAAATGAGGAATCCAAAACATGGATTCCAATTCTGGAAATTCCCACCAAACCGTTTATCGTACGATAAAACCAAATTAACCTACGCGTTTCCATTGATTTAAACGTTGATATCCAGTATGCAAATTTGAGTTTAAAAAATCTCTACACGTTGAATAAATTCTCGAGTTGACCAAAATGGAGTTAATTTCGGTGATTTCACGATTTAATTTTATTCAAATTTAAGGAATAAACGAGTTGGATGTATTCTTTTTTAACGTAAGTGTGATAATTGATAGCGGTGTTATAAACCGTTAACCCGGAAAAACATGAAAGCTGAGCGGCTAAACTCGTCACCGCGCCAACTTCAGCGACTCCTCTTTACCTAGAGGTTGTTTAAAGGTGATATAGAGAGACGGCGGAAGTAACAGGGGCGCAGAAGACAAAGAGAAGCATTTTATTATACGGGGCGGCATTAACGAAGTAAAATTAGGTCTAGAGTTGTTTCGAGAGGGTAGGGTGGTTTTAAATTAGGGTGAGTGAGAGATAAATTCCAGGAAGAGTGTTCATTTGAGACAAACACAAGACACTCGAACCTTACTCACGCATTTACACGCACATGCACGTACACGCACACGTTACACGCAAGTTGTTTTTTTTTAATATAATTTATTTATTTATAATTATTTATTTATTTATTTATAATTGGTTTAATAATAGTTTAATATATCCTATAGATCCAATGTATGTAAATAAATAAATAATAAATAAATAAATTGTGTTTAAAGTCGATAAGAGAGTTCACCGCCCTTTTGATAGTTAGTAAATAGCGGTTTTCTCGGCCAAAAAGCATCCTACGTATATACAATTTTGCAAACTTGTCAATAAAGCATACATGGACGTTCCAACGGTCATAGATTTTCAAAATTTTGACTTGATCAGCCAGAAAAAATTCACGAATATAGTCAATTTTGGACTTTTTAACAAAATTGAAATTCGTGAAATCTAATTTATTTTTTATAAATTATTTCAAAACAAATTTTAGGAATGTGTTACTATAGAAACCTTTATTTCCACTTTCTTGAGATATGTTCAAAATTTCTAACAACTGTGATGTCATTCAGCCGAGCAAACAGAAAATTGCCTAAAAAAGGGGTGGTGAACGCTAACTGATTTTCGGTGGAGGACAGTAAATCAAAGCGACCAAGCTAACCCTGTACGCTCCGACGCAATCGACGAGTGAGCGATAACCAACAAAAGATCGATATTTTTAATAGGAAATATAGCAATCAGTGGTATGGACAGTGCGAACACCCGCGGATCAACGCCAGAATCTACAAGGTCGATTCAGAACAACTCTGAATTTATTATGTGCTTCGTTGCTAGGACGGCTTGTAAGTCACCGTTTTACCAATTTTAAATGGACCTTATTCCAAATCAGAAGTTTAAAAACTTCTGCTTATAGAGGGAATAAAACCCTGGACCTTCTGCATTGGAAGCAGAGACGCTAACCATAAGACCAACGAGCCACTCTTCCCTTCTCAAACTCGCCGTTTTTCAGTCCAGAAAGCTACTTTACCTAATGGGTAATGTACAACTCGCTAATAGAAGTAATCGAATCAAGAGGTTGGTCTCACTTAGTCGGGATATAATTCCTCCTCCCGTCTCCTCATCCAGCCTCTCCTGTCCCTCCAGCTCGACCGCTCATCCTGACGACATTTATTAATGTGATTATCTCCCGACCAATTATATCAGCCAGCCGCTAAACTGAGGGACTTCACTTTGCAACTCAGCTCACCGAAGCCAGATGGAAAATAACTGTGAAGATTTTGATCGTTTAAATTGTTCTTTAAAGTAAAAGCCGTTAGAGATTTAAATTTTAAATTGCGTTCTCAAATTGACATGTAACCATTATCATATATTTTGCTGATTTTTATTTCAAAGAAAAAAAATAAAGACTAAAAAAAATCGAAATATAATGTATCGCTATCAATTAACATATAATTTATATTCTTGTATTTAAAATAGTAATAAACTATGTTATGTCATTTTTAACTTCATAAAATTAGTAAGTTTTATCTTTGCAAGAAAAGGGAACACAAAACAAATTATTGTAATCAAGGAGTTAATGGGTCACTTTTCAGTCTCTATGTGTGTCACGTCTCACGATAAAAACCGAACAAGACCTCTGATTGACTTGCTTTCGTATTTTTTTGGTCTATCTTTTTCAGTTATAAAAACTGATTTAAAAAGGAGGACATCTAACTACTACATAAATGCAGACACAATAAATAAACTTGTGTTAAATAGGATGAGAAATACTTATTTTGGTGACCTAGGGGTTATAGAGTGTAAGTGTGACTGATTTTCATTAACATTTATGTGTTTCAGTCTTGTTAACAATTCAAGTGAGATTTACAGTACCTCCTCTCTTTTACAACGTCCAGCCCCAATGATATATATCCAATGTACCACATTTCTGTGGCGACCCTGTTGTGTCCTTCCAAATAGGTCACTCTTATAATTCGCGTATCTACATATTGACAAAGCAATGTACTAAGTACTGTTACTGCAATTGTTTAAAGGGGCTATTACCCTAAAAAATGGTTTTTAACCACATAATATTATGTAGCATGATACCACACTAAAATGATCTTTTTTTTTTTTTTTTCTGAATTGTAAACAAAAAAAAAATAAAACAATTATACCACGGGATGTTTCCGATCAACCAAATCGAGAAACTACAAATGACCGTTAAAAAAATTATAACTTGTAACTGTGATTTACACGATTTTTTTCAATTTTTTAAAATCCAAATATCCCCGTCCCCATGTTATTTCATAGAGATTTTCGCCGATGGGTCCTAGCTCGAAAAATTCCAAGTTTGACAATTTTTTTCCGGGTTATGGTGGTCTAATAATTTTTCTGTTATTTCTAAATTCATAACTGGTTAGCCTGAATGAAGTATGTTTTTTAAGTTTAGCGGGCTGATTTAAAAATGGAGGACAACTTAATAAAACTCATTCCATAAATGCAGACACAATAAATGAACTTTAGTTAAATAGGATTACAAATACTAATTTTGGTGACCTGGGAGTTATAGAATGTAAGTGTAACTGATTCTCATTAACATTTATGTGTTTCAGTCTTGTTTACAATTCAAGTGAGATTTATAGTACCTCCTCTCTTTTACAACGTCCAGCCCCAATGAAATATATCCAATGTACCACATTTCTGTGGCGTCCTCGTTGTGCCCCTCTAAATAGGTCACTCTTATTCCTCGCGTCTCTACAGCTTGACAAAGCAATGTGCTCAGTACTGCAATGTTTAAAAGGCTATTGTACCACCTCTGGCAAAAAAATGTGATTTTTTTGGGGCGGGACATAACCTCACTTTTGGAAATTATATTTAGATTTTTGGACAAAAGTGTGATATACAAGACTAGTTCAAAATTAAATTTTGAGAATCGGTTTTCTGGACATAGTTTCTAAACACCTTTAGCTACAACTTGACTATAGCTCAAATGTTTTCTGAAAATAACAATTGGTGTACGAAATTTTTTCGTCAAACGGTACAAAACTCGTATTTGTACCGTTTGACAAAAAAATTCGTACACCAACTGTTATTTTCAGAAAACAATTTAAGCTATAGTCAAGTTGTAGCTAAAGGTGTTTAAAAACTATGTCCAGAAAACCGATTCTCTTAATTTAATTTTGAACTAGTCTTGTATATCACACTTTTGTCCAAAAATCTAAATATAATTTCCAAAAGTGAGGTTATGTCCCGCCCAAAAAAATCACAATTTTTTTTCTGATATTTTAAAGGCGTTCTTTCATTCAGCAAACTTTTCAGACATGTTTCTTCGACTTTCAAATTATCGGCCAGAGGCGGTACAATAGCCTTAAAGAAGGTTCTACACTAAAATGACATTTAAAAAAACTTTATCTTGTAACTGTGATTTTACGCAAATTTTTATTTTTTTGATAATAAAATTTGCAAAAAATTGGCGTTTTGGGAAATTTCTTAAATCGGCTTTTTGCTTGTCTTTTGTTTCACATAGATACTAGAGTATCACACCAATCTAAAATGGCCCTTTATAACATCATGCCTTGAAACTGTGCACAAATATACACTCTAACACCAAAAATATGCATTCCAAAATCACACCCCTTCTTGGTAATCAGCATATTTTGACCGAACCACTTTCCCAATTTTCAAAACAAAACAAAGAGAATTTATAGAAAAGGCTACCGAGTACGTCAATATTGGCTTATATTTTTTTGGATCAAAATCCTCTAAGGTCACGGGACATAAAGATCGTCTCTGTGCAATTTTTATGGGAGATTTTTGCCGATGGGACCTAGCTCGAAAAATAAAATAAAAAGTTCGACATTTTTTTCCGGGTCAAGGTGGACCCAATAATTTTTCTGTTATTTATAAATTCATAACTAGTTGGCCTGAATGGAACATTTTTTTTAGTTTAGCGGGTGAATACCGCTTTAATGAAATATATCAAATGTACCACAATTATGTGGCGACCCGTTGTGTCCCTCTAAAAAGGTCACTTTAATTATTCTTGTCTCTCCAGCTCGACACAGCAATGTACTTAGTACTGCAATTGTGCAATGTTATTATTCTCATGTCTTCATCTTGACACAGCGATGCAGTCCCTGACAGATCTCAGGTACTTAGTACAGCAATTGTTTAAGAAACCTGCATCTTGCATCTGACACTTGAAGACACAAGAAATTTCTTAGCTCCCGAGTGAATTCCATGGTCGTTTACTAAGTGGAACAAGAAGTTAGTTAATGGAGTTTTGTTTCGTGTTTGAAGGTAAGGTAAATGTCTTCAACATATTCTCTACTGTAATATTGTAATTAAATTCGAGTTAATATTTTCATGTATACTGCAATAGTTACTAATAAATAATTTACGGTCTTGCGATTGTAATTACAACCATTATTAATTTTATTAATTATCCGAGTGTGATTTAAAAAAATCACTTGAATGGAAAGTAAACTCATATTTAAACGAACATTTTTAAAGTTAAAGAACGGAAGTTTTTACGATAAAATTTAAATTAAATTAATTTTAATTAATGTATCTTGTTTGAAAAGGAGACTAATTATTCATTGAAGTGTATATTATATGATTGAAATATACATATTACATGGTTTGAATAATCAAAACTATTCGAATCCCTAAAGTTAATATTATGTCCTTTCTCTTTGGCGTCATTATGAAAATGCATTAATCTATGAAACAATAATACAGTAATAACAATAATAATAACAAAGAACAAAGTCCTGAAAACATCACTTGCAAATCAAGCAATGTAATTATTGTATTAACTTTTATATTTATATCATATATTACATATTTTGATTTAAACATAGCTGTGGACAGCAAATACATTAATTAAAACGTCTCCATAAATATACACAAAACAATATTTTTTTAAAGCGTTAAATTCATTTTTTGCGCAAAACTTTTACAAGGGCAAATAACCAGAAAAAAACTTCAAATTCAAGACTTTGAAACTTTTCAAGTGCAGACTAGAGGAAATTAAACTTTGTAATAAAATTGTCTTTATAGCTAGAGTTAAAATATAGTTTCAAGTTCAACTCTACGATACTAATATACACGGTGCACGGTCGTAAAACGGGTTTAATATTTACAATGTTTTGTGTGTTACCATTCCTGTAATAAAAGCAATAATTTCTTTTTCTAGATGAAACAATCTTTAAGTCTGGTTATAAAGCTTTATCGTTTGACGTTCTTATCCCACTGTTTGTCATAATGTTGAATTAAATAGAGCCCTTACAAAATTATATTTGTACATACAATTTTGTAAGTTTCGTAGACAACAGTAAAATATTGTAAAATATTTGTTTCTATCTGATTTTAGCAACGAAAGGCAGTTGGGGAATATTGAGTTATATCTAAGCAGAATCGAATGTTTTATATGTTTTGCAAAAGAAGCTTACAAAGTTTATGGCCAGCTGTTCCGTCGACCTTTACATTTCTGTATTGCATGAACTATACACATGATTCAATGTCAAAATGTATTGTACATACTTGCAATTTCAACACATATGAATTCTTATATATCTGCTGTCAAAAGAATAACCTACATTCGTATCATACCCCACACTCCAGTTGGTTCTTAAATCTTTGATTTTTGTGTAATAATCTGTTAATTTATTATTTTGTTATCATTATTATTTATTGTTGATTCTTGGCGAATTTTACATAAAGTCACAAAGAGAATGAAAAGTCTCTATCAAAAGAAATGGCGTCAACGCAAGCAAATATTTTTCTAAAACACAAACCGACAGTGTTGGCTCGAGCGTTAAGCGCGCGACTCTAATTCGGGAGGTCCCGGGTTCAAATCCCGTCGAGACCGGCAATCCTGACTAAAGGTTTTTTCCGAGGTTTTCCTCAGTCGTAAATCCGAATGCAAGGGATTGAGTCCGCTTAAACAGACTTCGGATATTACTTCACAATTGTCGAGTTCGACACCTGATTAAGGGCATGAATTGCACCCTGGGCAGGCTTCCCACAAAAATTATTTATTATTATTTATTCTTAAACACTGACTGGATGTCATTAACTTTAATGGGTTTTTGCTTTTTATTTCTTATTTCGTTATAGATAAGTTTTAACAATTAAGTCTAAATATATAATTTTCTAAAATATAATGAACTTGATATATCATATTACATCAAAAAACACAACATAACAAACAGATCAGAAGTTTTTTTTGTTTATTTGATTGATTTGAATCGATCTAAAAGTCACGGTAAGAAGCTCTCCATGCGAGCAAGTTATTTCCTTCCCTACGTTACCAACAAAGCCTTCTCTAAGTAATGAAATACTAGTCGAGGAAGCCACACACTGACAACAAATCATCACCGTGAGATTGTTTTCCTCCCGTATATTTCCCTCAGGATAAAACGCGGCAGTGTCGCTCAATCCTGGAGAGTCCGGTGGGAGAAGAAGGATCAATCCAGAGAGTTTTCACTGGTTTCCAGGAGAGTTCGTCAAACCATTCATGTTGAAAAAGTTTGTTTAAATAAAAAATCATCATTATTAAAATAAATGTTTGATTTGTATTAATTCCTAAAGGAGAATTTTCTGGAGCAATGATCCAATGCATGAAACTTACATAAAAACAATCAATATACTTTTAAAAAAATTGGATGAGCGAAGCGAAGACCAATTTTACTAATCGTCTAAAAAAATTTGCTCGGGTGTTTGCACCTAATTCTGACTGTTTGTTCGCTCTCTACCGGGCAAACGGCATATGCGATCTTGATGAAAATTGGAGGGAACTTTCGAAAACTCTGAACTTAGACCTGCCACGTTTTTGGGAACAATAAAAATGTTGGAAAAGGCGCCAGAATCCATAGAAATAAAGGTTTTAATATAAGTTTTTTGAGGTGTATAATATTTGATAAGTAACTATAGAAACTTGACAACAATCACCGGCAATGCGTACAAAAAGCAAGTCTTCGGGCACCCAGATATTTTAACATTTTATTAGATGGTATGACCTTAGCAATTAATAATACCATACAAAAAACTTACAAAAAAGCTCATCGACAAACGCGACTAAACAAAGCGTTCGCGAAATGGCCTAGTATTATAAAATGAAAGTTGTGTGCCCTTGCTTGTGGCATTTATAGATGCTGCCCGGTCGAAGCCACCGCCTTCTGTATGCGAGTATAAGCCGCGGCCCTCCAGATCGTAACGTCCGCTCACAGCCCTCTCACGGCGAGTGTCAAGAAAGAGCTTTAGAAGGCGGACAAAACGTCAACTTAACAACCTACAAACACCAACTGAATCAATAAAAGAAAGCCTCTCTTGTTTACTGCCTGAAGCTTCAGTAACAAGCTACACAAGGTCCACAATGCTGGGGTATTTGGGGATGTTTTGCACACGCAATAAGTAATAAAAGATAGGAAAATATTTGAAATCGATGATGGGGGAAATGTTACGAATATGGCGTAGGAACCGGAACTGGTGATACAAAAGAGAACACGATGGTTAAATTCCAATGTAATTTGTCTCCATTGGCTACCATTGGTTACCTACTTAAGAAAAAACTTAAGTATAGACCACATGTGTACTTACGTAATATAGCTTGCCTACTTATGAAACTACTTAAGTTTAGTCCACGCGTGAGTTAAGAATAGTCCACATGCATTTAAGAAGGGAAGCTCACCTTCTTAAGAAACAACTTAATTATAGTCCACATGTGTACTTAAGAATATTCCACACGTGTAAGGCCCTAGGTGTAGGCAGAGTCGATAAAGAAGTTTCCCCGTTTGGGAGGTCCTCCAACTCCCTATACCGCCCTGGGTTAAATAAAAAGTCGGTTTTTGGCGTTTGGAATCTAACGTTCCGCGCGACATCTGTGTGACGATTGATGGAACTACTTCAATAAAACTACGTCACTTTTCTACTAGTAGTTAACAGTCGATGACGACAAATGGCGGAAACGTCAAAATATTAAATACGATCGAATGTTGGCGAATGTTTTGGAGTAAAGCAAACTATCTTTATTGATGAGGATATTTCTGATGGAGTAGACCTAAGCTTAGGACCTAGGCCGACAATATGTATTGTTCAAGATTTCGATTTGAATGCCAAGGGCGTACTTACGTCTGAAAACTGTATTGTGGCCTTGGGCCTAGGCTACTCTTACGTCCGTTAAGCTTGAACAAGACATATCTCAAATTATTTCGCACAAAAAATGTCAGTGACGCCTGCGCAACACTTTATAGTACAATAATAAATCAAAAGTAAATCGTTTTAAAAGACTAGGGCCCTGGGCTAATATGATTGAAATAAAATTGAAGTTTGACGTTTCGTCTGTTATTTGTTGATTTCAGCGTCACTGCACATCGATAATCTACTGACCGTATTTAGCGTGCAGTGCTTTTTGGATGAGCGTAGCGAGCGTAGCGAGCGAAGCGAAGATTCCATTTCACTACACTGGAGAAAAAAATCCGGAATGTTTTTTTTTTCTTTTTTTTTTTTTTTTCTGTATTATTGTGTGTTTGTCAGCACGATTCCGGCTAAACCGATACTCCAATTGCGATGAAATTTTATGGAGGCCTTTGAAATCTCTGAACTTAGAACTGCCACGTTTTTGAGCGCAATCGAAAAATTATTTCTCATGAAAATCGCAATTTTACGTTTTTTCTTTTTTAAAACAATTCTTTGACTTTTAACACCTACATGCTTTAACCAATTGTAATTATTTTTTCACAGAACCTTAATTTTATGAATTTTTTATTCGTGTGAAATTTGAGCGCAATCGAATAATTATTTCTTATGAAAATCGCAATTTTACGATTTTTTTCTTTTTTAAAATTACGATTAATTAAAAAATTAAAAATTAAAGTTTATTTTTTATTTAATTTAAATTAATTTTAAAAAAAATTTCAACTTAGTAATGATTTTTTCACAGAACAACAGAAAATCCGCATAACACATGGCAGCTCAATGCACCAATTACGCTCATCCAACAACGCGGCGGGACTTAAGCGTTTTCCTAGTATTAGTTTCACATTTAAGCCGCCCTCAGCGCGCAGAGCGTTAGATTCCGTTTTGACTTGGGAGTAAGGGGACCTCCCCAAAGGGGAAACTTCTTTATCGACTCTGGTGTAGGTAAGCTTACCTACTTACTTACTTGTATTCACATTTTAAGGATTTATGGCTGTTGGATCAGGAACGCGTCGAACATCAAAACAGTTCTATTCCCTCTCATAATCATGCACATAATCATGAACAGTAAATACAAGCAACGAGTGTGGCTGATGGGCATTGAGTATCTTTTATCTTCGACGTAAACTAGGCCACCGCCTCCTATTGCAGAGTATCCGTGGATCCACAAGGCGGTGGACGCACGGAAAACAAAAGAAGATCGATCATTCAGTTTGACGGGCGTTGAGATGTTTCCGACGTATGATATCCACAAGGGATAAGTAGGCGCCATTTCCTCCTGGGTTTGATGTGGAAATAGCATCAATGAGGCAGAGTTAAACACGTAGACAAAAATACTGTTTTGGAGAGAACCGTGACTAAAGCGGTCGATGAACCATGGACTTAGAACTTAGAATAATAACTGGCGTTACTGGACCTGCAACATGTATGTATGGCCTCACACCCCTCACTGTGGCGGAAACCGTCCAGCAAGGGACGTCCCTCCAGTGTGTGCAGTGTTCTGTCAGATTAAGAACATATTTTTGAACGAAGCAAAACAATTTAGTTATGGTTCTATTTTAAAAATCATTGCGTCGGGGCCTACAGGGTTGGCTTGGTCGCTTTGATTTAAAGTCCCCCACTGAAAATCAGTTATATAACTGAGTGGGTAGACTCTAAATACAATTTATTTAAAATTTAAATTTATTTAGTTATTTATTTAAATTAACAATTACAATAATTTACACTGAATACGGAAAAATTTGAACGTGTAAAATGTAAACATAAATAATAAAAAAATCTAATTAAACTAAGATAATATGATGTGACCTTGTTATGTTCTCTATTAAAAAGTTCCAGGGTTTGATTACCGCTTCAGGCAAAAGTTTTTTAACTTCTGATTTGGACTTAGTCCATCAGTTCTTGGCTTAGGAATTGTGTAAACGGTGACTTTGAAGCCGTCCTAGCTACGAAACACATAATTAGTTCTAAGGTTGTTGCGAATCAGCTTTGTTGATTCTGGTGATGTCCGCGGGTGAAAATCGTGTCCAGCTTGATTGATCGGTGTTTCCTACTAAAATATGCCGGTGTTTGGTTGGTCATTGCTCGCTCGTCGATGGTGTCTGCGGTGTAGTGCAGCGTCAAATGGTCGTATATCGCATTCCCGTGCAACTTTTTGGTAAGAATATAGCACCATATGTCGTTATGCTCAGGAGGCCTCACAGAATATGAATCACTTTGGTGCAGAGCGCCCCCCGCAAGTTTGACCACGCTCGGGGATATAAAACGCTCAATAACAGCCAAACGGTTGATCGGGCAACACAAAATTAAGAGGCAAATTATGCTTAATAAATAGATTTAGGTTATAAGATGCTTATTTATTTTTGCCCCCCGCAACTGGGCGGTGGGGACGCCGCCCCCAAGATTACCATGCTCGGGAATAACGTTCAAAAAAGACAAACGATAGATCGGACAACCAAAAAATCAAGAGGCAAATTATGCTTAAAATAAATTAATCGGGTCATAAGATAATGATTATTTTTCGCCGCCCGCAACTGAGGAGTGAGGACGCCGCCCCCAAGCATGGCCACGCTTTGAAACATAACGCTTTTACAGCCAAACGTTTGATTGGAACAAAATTATGTTAGATACGGACTAGGCCTATATGTGTCAATTTAATGGAGCATCATTTATTGCTGTCAGTGAGGAAATTGAAGCACGTAGGACTCCAGTTATGGCATAAAATTCATTCTGCAATACTTATTTCCACACAACTAAGAGTGGAGAAGTATTGATGCAAGTTGGATTGAAGTTGGGTTGTACGGTCCTTGTACAGTCACAAATACTCGATGGGAAACATGTTAAACGTAGTATTGATGCCCATTTAATTACATAACACTCATTACATTGTCTGTTCATGGAAGCTTTCTTTAAAACATATCCTGAACTTGAAGACCCTTGCAAAAGTCAAGCGCAGAGTTTGAAGAAAGAGTGCCAAACAGGATACAAAGATGACATCCGAAATGAAGTTCACGAATTCCAAAAAGAATGTTCTTCTCGTCCCGTGTTCAAATCGCTAATTCAATACAATATGCAAATGTTAATAGAACTCTGTCATTCACAGTATCAGTTCGCTCTGGTGATTGGGAATTACATCTCAAAGTAATGGATGCAATGACAAAATATTTCTTTGCTCGCGATTAACTTAATTACGCAAGGGTTATTCCATTGTATTAGCAGAGATGGCCGAGCTACCTACAAAATCACCTGAAATATACAACGATTTTATTGCTGGAACCTGGGTTGTAAATAAAAACATTGTTCGGTTTTGTTCTTTTGGAAGCATGCACAATGCAAAATGGAGTTGTAGGGCTTTCATTGAATCCGAACGCACTGACTCGCTTCTTTCTAATTGCTCCCGAGTTAGATGAACACGAATAGTACAAGAATCAAAGAAGATCGCAGGCGTAGTTGATCTATCAACTAATAGACATCACAATGGCAATTGCTCATTTTTGAATAGACACAACAATAACATAGAACTCTCAATAAAACACTGAGAGACTTGCCATGTCATCCATTTCTTCATGACTCTATACTCACTCATCAAATCACAAAAAGAGTCATGCCTATTAAAGTTCAAAACTATGTTTGCATCAGAAACGTCATTGCCAAGAAAAATACGTAGTTTTTGTTGATGACAACAGGATAACATCAGCAACGACAATCTATGGTCATGAAGAGGTTAAATCTGCAAACGTAGAAAAATGCAGGAAAGAAATTGCGGTTAAAACCCAAAATGAAATAGTCTAGTTAAAAGAAGATTGAGCATTGTTCTTGAGGTTACCTGTTGTTGCCTGCTCTAGACCTGATATAGACCTTCACTTGACCTTTGGGCTCGTATGAGTTATCAGTGGTTCCAAGAGCATTGTCTTCCGCAGATGGAACTATGCATCATTGCTCAAAAAGTGTTCTAATGGGGATTCTTGAGAAAATTCCAAACGATTGCCAACAGCAAGACTTCAATGATAATTATGGAAGTGGTTCAATGCGCGTATCTATTGTTGATGGTATGGCCGAGGTACAAGCGTTCAAGAAGACAGCGGACATAGATTCAGTGAACTGGACGATAAATTTGTGAAACAGCTTGATCAAAGGTACATGAATGATGCAATGCTCGTCGTGTTTGATCGTTCTGATGTACCAATGTCCCCAAAGTCTGACAACAGACAATGTGGAGCTAACCCTGTGGCTTACAGGGTGGAAGATAACATTACGTTGGCCACATCAGATGAAAAAATTCCTGTCACACAATTCCACAAAAAATTAATTGACTGCTTACTTTTGAAAACATTCTTGATCACGCAGTCCTTACCCATAAGAAAGTTATAGTGGCATGGTCAAATCAAACAAAATCGAACATAATAGAATTGGAGCACTTAAAAAGCTCGCAAGAAGAGGCCGATACAAAGATGTTTCTTCTCGCTGTTGATGCAACTGTACGAGGAAACATCCCAAGTACATATTTTCTCTCCGACACCGATGTATTTATTCTTGCCGTCAGAAGATATCCCGATCTATTCAAGAACTCAGCAAAGAGTTATTCCACTGGCTCCTATTTACAATGCACTAGGTGTAAAGAAGGCAGCAGCTCTTCCAGGATTACATGCCTTTTCTGGAGCAGAAAACACTGGAAGCTTCGTAGGCAAGGGTCTTCATGTCCTACTCCTATGTCATGTTCCTATGAGTTTCTAATGTCTTTTGTATTGTCAATGAGTCATTTATGCAAAACGATGAATCATTTCCACATCAATAAAGGCTTAACATGCTTTTAACATATGAATAAACATCAAATTCCATACAATTGTTTTAACTTTATTTGCTACAATTTAACACATTAACGATGCTGTTATAATTATTATTTTTATCAATAAAATAATAATTTTGCGACTTGTAAAATGATTTAATATCTTATAATCTTAATTCATTATGTTTAAGCATAATTTTCCTCTTGAACTTTTTATGTCCGACCAACCGTTTGGCTGTTTTGAGCGTTATATATTCCCAAGCGTGGTAAACTTGGGGGCGGCGTCCCTCACCCCCCATTTGCGGGCGGCGAAAATGTGTTAGTATCATCTAACCTGAATCCATTTTATTTCAAGCATAATTTGTCTCTTGATTTTTTGTTATCCGACCAATCGTTTGGCTGTTATTGGGCGTTTTTATATCCCGAGCGTGGTAAACTTGGGGGCGGCGTTCCCACCCCCCAGATGCGGACGGCCAAATTGAACTAGTATCTTTTTACCTAAATCCAAACATTTTAAGCATAATTTATCTCTTGATTGTTTGTTGTCCGATCAACAGTTTGGCTGTATTGAGCGTTTATATTCCCCAGCGTGGTCAAACTTGGGGGCGGCGTGTCCGCCCCCAGTCGCGGGCGACGCTCTGGCACCAAAGTGATTCATATTCTGTGAGACTTCCTGAACATAACGACCTATGGTGCTATATTCTTACCAAAAAGTTGCACAGAAAACCATTTGACGCCGTACTAGTGACAGGGCTGACTTGTTGGCTTTTACAGATTTAATATATCCCACTAAAAATCAATCTGTGACTGAGAATGTACACTCTAAATATTTTTTTTGTAGCCCGAGATTGGCTCCTGAATTTCAAATGAATAAGTACATAAAATTGAACTGTTTTTGGGCTTTACGGTAAAAGTCTTTCAACATTGAACAAGAATCAAATATTTTACCTTACGTTAATCCAGGCTGGTAGTATCACGTTTAGCACGTGATGGGTTTGAAAGTCCGATATTATCCACAGCCCAACTCTTAACAGCGGAAACTCAGCAGAATCGACATATTAAAGCGGATTTACTCTCACTGTGCGATACAGAATGTTTAAGAGGAGGGTTTAGTGCTAATCTGTATGAAACTGATGTATGAAATAGTGGACGTTCAGAAATCAACACGGTGTCCCAGATAGACCACTTGTTTGAGAGGCTTAAATCTTGCATGTTCTGGAGTAAACCCTTTTCAATGAGTTTCTCAATCGAGGGATAATTGCTGGATTTGGTAACACAACATAATCCTTGTGCATTCCCTTCTTTTCTTTTCTTAGTTAGTCGACTGATAAGTGGGGGTTTAATTAAGAATGCATCAATTTAATTGCTTACACACCCGTATGGTGCATTGATACAGTGATGTGAAAACGTGTATGACATTTTTGCTAACAATAGAAATATAACTTGGATTTTGGGTTACAGACAGTTTTGGCTCGAGCGCTAAGCGCGCAACTCTGATTGGAAGGTTGTTTCAATAGTTTTCCTCAGTCGTTCTAATGCGAATGCAAGGGATTAAGTCCTCTTTAACAACCCTCGGATATCCCTTCACAATTGTCCTAACTTTAATATACCTAGTTATTCACTTGGAGAGGGGTATGGATTGCACCCTGGGCGGGTTTCCATCCAGAAATTTAAAAATAAAAATCAAAATGTGTAGTCTAATTATATTTTGGGTGATTGCTATTAAAACCAACCAGTACGTATTTTAAATTACGTCTAAGAGGCTAATTCTCAACTCAAACATCAAATAGTCTCTTTCTATCAAAATTTTTTCTTCTGTGTTGTTCGATATTTATGTGAAGTTTGACTCGGTTTAAAGTTATTTCGTCTTATGGGAAACGTGTTTGTGAGAGAGAGAAATTCACTTTGATGTATTTTAAGGGCATGTGCAGTTTCCAGTGAAGAAACCTGAACCTTGAATTAAATGGGAGACACAGAGTCGAGGGAGCGTTGTTTATACCAAAGGGAATTCCACGAAATTGATATTGTCCCCAATCAGAAACGAACACGAGACAAACATGCAGATACTTGTTTTACATCACGATTAAACATTCCTTTTGTGCGGCTAACGACCACAAAACACAATACTACTACAACCTATGTTTCCGTTTGATCATTGTCGTGACTGTCAAAAATGAAAATAAAACATACCGCAATGTTTTAGATTTAATTATTTATTTTGTGTTTTAATATCATCGCTTGTAAAGATTTGAAGTTGTTTGTGTGCCCTTTGATTGAATAAAGAATACGTAATGAAATACAAGCATTTGCATGTATGAACTTGTATATGTCATGTACAAAGCAAGCGTTTTATCTGTGATGCCTTGGTTTAAAAGTGTTGACCAATAAATAATTTACAAAACACCACAAAATACTCCCTGGTTTGAAAACCTGCTACATTATTCAAGTCTTGCCCTATATTGATACATTAAAATACAATTCGATGTAATATGACAACAAACAGGAATCAGTCTAATGTTATCTACAACTCTGAACTCATTGTTAACCAATTAGTCAAGTTACTGAGTCGACGTCTTATTTAATTTTTACACTAGCTCACGGAATTCCTGATATCACCGAAGCAAATCTCACCTTAGAGTGTGTTATATTAAACCCTTTGTGGTGTTCATCTCTACTCTGGTTAACACTAGGGTCTGTTTGATGCGGAGTCAGGGTTATCTGAACAGGTCAACCACTGTGGTATTACAGAACGGTGTAGAGTATATACGGACTCTAGACATATAAGGGATATCAGAATCTACTGGAATACGTATAAAGGGAAATTTAAATTTTTTAAATTTTTATCGTGGGAAACCTGTTATAGGGTGCAATTAGCCCCTCTTCGGGTGAACTAGGTGTGTGCGGATAGGAAATTGTGAAGGGATGTCCGAGGGCTGTTTAAGAGGACTCAATCCCTTGCATTCGCATTAACGACTGAGGAAAACCTCGAAAAAACCTTTAGTCAGGATTGCCGGTCTCGACGGGATTCGAACCCGGGACCTCCCGAATCAGAGTCGAGCGCTTAGCGCTCGAGCCAACACTGTCGGTGTATAAGGGAAGGTCGTCTGCGACTCAAAGAAGAATAAGTAATAAGTCGGAGACGTTCTAAAAATGGTTTTCTAAATTTGTGACTGAAAGACAAGATTATCAACAGAGATGCCAAAGATTTTATTTTCTAGTACCTGTAAGTAGGTCTACACATTATAAATGTCACAGGAGGAATGGTGTTTAAACAGATTAACATTTAATTTTTTGGCAAACCTCATATTCGTTTGAGTGAGATCGTCTAATAATTAAGTATTTTCTTTTCCTTTTCCTTTTTTATTGTTTTTTTATATGCCTATTTGATTCATTAATAATTGCATTTATATCCGGTCTGAATTTGTTACCAAAATTGTTGTTTTTAATGCATTGTTGTAATATTACTATTTCAAATATTTACTTAAGTGTAGTTCATTTCTCGATTTGTTTAGTCGGGAAACACTCCCATAGGTGTAATTGATATTATTTACTTCAATTCAGAAATTAAAAAAAGTCCGATTTATTATATTATTATTTATTTTATTGTTGTGGTCTGCATCTATGTAATAAGATTTATTTCGTTGTCCTCCTTTGTAAATCAGTTTTTTTTAGCTGAATAGGATAGACGTTTAATAAATAAATATTTAAGTAAACTAAATATTTGGGCAACAGTCGCATGAAGGAATCAGAATTAATTGGAAGACTTAAAAGAGGTACTTCAGCATGTCAAAGAAGAATGAGTAATAAGTTAGGGTCCATATTATGGAAAAACTTCCTAATGAATTGGGAACATAAAACGTTTTTTTTATAGCGAAACAGAAGATCATTTCTAGTTCTTTGTTTGGTACAGATATTAAAGACAACAGAAGAGGAATAGTGTTTTAAATAATGGGCACTTAGACCGTTATTTACATACACTGGAAAAACGTAATTGAAAGTAAAGTTTGTAATTAATCTGTCACCTTCTAGAGACATTTTTTTTCATATTAGTGACAAACATAGAGGTTTTATCTCGGAATCGAGGCCTGCATAAATAAGTCTTTCATTATTATACATGAAAAGTCGTAAAAAATGTATTTCCAGACATAAGCATTGACTAGTGACTGCAGAAATAGGAACCCGTTGAACATGAATTCGATAAGAAGAGAGATAGACGTCAAAAAACATTTCGACGTTGAGTAGAACAGCTTTGAATAGAGAATCTTTACTCGAACAGAAGGGGCGTGTGTAGAACTTGACACTTCTGCCGTCTCAACATCAGGCAATATCGAACCAGTGAGCAATAAACTAGTGATTCTGATGTTGGAAGAGAGAAGGAGAGAGAGAGAGAGGGGGGGGTGAATAATAGAGGAGATAGATGTGTAGATAACGTGTTTAATGCTTAGGCGAGATTAAGGCTAGCTAGGTGTTACGTTATTTATTTATTTTAACGTCTAGCCTATTCAGTTATAAAACTGATTTACAAAGAAAGACAACTCTATAAAACTAATAACATAAATCCAGACCGAATAAAGGACACATTTGGCAGTTATAGAAAAGCTATTCCGCTCGACCAAGAAGCATCCGAAGTGTATTTAACTAGGATACGCTCAGTTGGACGCGTTGATAAGCGAGCACGTGCTATAGCTAGACCCACATTGCACATTTTTTTAAATTATAAATTTACGACGTCCGCGTTTCCAGTATTATTTATTATTGCCAAGGTATTTGGGTAAACCCGTGTTTAAACCCCTACTTTAAAACCCACCGCCATCTAGAGAACCTTGACTCCTTAAGAAAACTATTTAAACTCTTTGGTGACAAATAATACCAAATACCGTAATATAAACGTAGTGTTATATTACGGTATTTGAATAGACTGCTTCCTCGAAAGTATTTTGATTACTTCTAGGTGGCAGTGCATTAGAAACTTCGCGCGTCTTTTCGTTGCCATGGCAACGTTACTTTTGTTATAATGTAATTTCCATCTACACTACTTATCGGATCAAAAAAAAAATTAACATATTCGTGACCGGACGGACATTCTAAATGATTTGGCTATCTCAGATTTTGTCGCCGTTGAGTTTGAAAAAAAAACTTTCGATTAACTTTAATGTAACTTTTTAAATTTTTTGAACGATTATGCCACAAAACTAATGGCATTCAATCGAGAACAAAGCTTGCGGATGGTGAAAATTTCAACTCGATCCGAGCCTCCGTTCGAACGTTATCGCGAGACATACAAACAAAAAAAAAAACAAACAAACAAAAAAAAAAAAAAAACAAAACCAGTGACTATTTTTTCCGGCAGAGTCAAATGGAAACGCTCGCTTCGCTCGATTAACTATTTAAAGTTGTCAATAAAACATACATAGACAGTCCTACAGTCGTATTTGTAGATTTAGGGCTCTTTAACAGCTAAGATTATTCGGAATTTCAAAATTTTGTTTCAATGAGTCACAACAAATTCACGAATAAAGTCCATTTTGTACATTTTTAACAAAGTCAAAAATCGTGAAAATCAATTTCATTTTTTTAACTGTTTTAAATCCAATTTTAGAAAAGTGTAAGAAAAGATCGTGACTACTGTTCCCAAATTTCAAACACTTGTGGTGTCAGTCGGAATAGCGATCAGGAATGTCGCTAAAACATCCTCCTAATATCCTCTTAATAGATAGATAGATGGTTAATCGTCTCAATTGTCAAGGCGGAATTAAGACCAGATGCCTTTTCTTCCATCTAACCTAGTCTTATACTGAATATATATTTACAGAGATGTTTCAAGACACAATTATTAAAAACCATTTAACAAGAAAAACACAAAAAGATATTAAATTTTATTTTAATTTAATTAAAATTAAGCAAAGTTTGAATATGTTTTATCTTAAATTATCTTAAATACAGCCTAGTCTTATATAAAGTACAACTTGTGACAATAACATATTGATGGAGGAGAAGAAGACGAGAGAGGGAGAGAGAGAGAGATAGATAGATAAAGGTCTTTATTTTAAGGCGGGATTAAGGCTAGTGAAGCCTTATCTTCCATCCAACCTAATACTACTACTAATAATAATACAAATGATAATGAAGGCCTAATGAAAATTATAGATAATTTGAACACAAAGTAATTGGCCTGATGAAAATTACACATAATTAACTGAAAACATAAACATTTGAAATTATGATAAACAATAAACACAATTTAGCTATCATTTCATTCTCCGCATTCATCCATCGCTTTCATACAGTTTCATTACAGTAACAAAGAAGGCGTCCTCGTAAAGTAAATAGAGTAACACAGGTAACCGAGCAAATTAATATGTAATTTATTTTCATTATTTGGGTTGTTTGGGTGTTTTGATATTACTTATTGTTTGTACAGTTAAGAATTTGAATAATAGGAAGTAGTGGCACTTTTAAAAGCATAGAAGTTATTTATATATTTGTCTCTGATTTCAGACGGAAGAGCATTCCAAGTTCGAATAGCGTGGATTTTGAATGAGTGGTCAAGGAGATTAGTTCTGTGTATGGGAAATGAGAGTTGTGTACCGGATCTAGACCTGGTATTAAACATGTGGTTTGAGTGAAGAAATTGAAAGTTAGAGGCGAGATAAGACGTGTGACGATGTTGAAAGTAGTTTGTGAACTAGGCATACGGAGTGAAGGTTTCTACGATCCTTTAATCTAGCCCAACCAAGCGTCTTAAAACCGGGGTTATATGGTCAGATTTTCTTATTCCTAATATAAATCGTACACAGGAATTAAATAAATTTAATTTAATTTAGAGAGAGAGAGGGAGAGAGAGAGAGAGAGATGTGTGTATTTCACGTAACAACTCGTCTCTTTCATATTGAAGCTGTGCTATATCCGTATGAGAATCACTCTAATATCAGAAGCTTTGATGTAACGGAAGTATATTGCTTTGTGATTGAAATGTAGAGGTTTGCGCGCCAAGGATAGATGTACGCCGAAACACGATTTCAAAAACATATCAAAAGAAGCTTTACAGTGAGAACGTATTCTATTCTAGTCGTCGGGGAAGACTGAACATTATTTTGTGACGCTTTAACTATTATTACTTTTTTTTAAATTGTGTGGGATATTGTAACCCAGGGGTAAACAATGTGGATATCAAGGGTATGTGATTCCTAATGTATATTTAATATTTAAGGTGGTTACCTTTCAATTTTGTTTGCCTGCACGAAGATTTGTACCGACATAGGATAACAAAAGTAAAAAATATAACTTTCGCAATTAGGAAACATAATATTGTACTTTCCTATGAAATTGGTAACAAAACTCACAAAAGTAGGAGAATGCGTAAACTTAAAATAAAATAAATGGGTTTGGTCTTCCCTTAGGGTCTTCCCTAAAACATGCTACTGCTTCAAAGTTATACTGTTTAATAATTATTATGTACTAGGAAAACGCTTAAGTCCCGCCGCGTTGTTGGATGAGCGTAATTGGTGCATAGAGCTGCTATGTGTTACGCGGATTTTCTGTGGTTCTGTGAAAAAATCATTACCAAGTTGAAGATTTTTTTTAATTAAATTAAATCAAATAAAAAATTAACTAAATTTTTTTTTTTAATTAATCGTAATTTAAAAAAGGAAAAAATCGTAATATTGAGATTTTCATAGAAAAAATTATACGATTGCGCACAAATATTACACGAATATATTAATTCGTAAAGTTAAGGTTCTGTAAAAATATCATTACAATAGGATAAAGCATGTAGGTGTTATAAGTCAAAGAATTGTTTTAAAAAAGTAAAAAAAAAACAAACTAAAATTTCGATTTTCATGAAAAATAGTTTTTTGATTGCGCTCAAATTTCATACGAATACCTAAATTCATAAAATTAAGGTTCTGTGAAAAAATCATTAAAATCGGATAAAGCATGTAGGTGTTATAAGCTGAAGAAATTTGTTAAAAATCGAAAAAATCGTAAAATTGCGATTTTAATGAGAAATAATTTTCCGATTGCGCTCAAAAACGTGGCAGTTCTAAGTTCAGAGATTTCGAAGGCCTCCATAAAATTTCATCGTAATTGGAGTATCGGTTTAGCCGGAATCGTGTTAACAAACACACAAAAATACAAACAGAAAAAAAAGAAAAACATTCCGGATTTTTTTCTCCAGTGTAGTGAAATGGAATCTTCGCTTCGCTCGCTACGCTCATCCAAAAACGTATTTTGGTAAACATAGATCATAAAACACAAAACACTTTATAGAAAGTTTACGTATTTAAAGCCAATCTCCGACAATCATGACAAAGTTGTATCAGTATTTTTTATTTTATTTGGAAGATCTATAGGAGGGCATCGATATGTTAACTACCTGGCACTTACATATATAATGGTACTACCAATAAAATTGTTAATACTTATAAGATGGTGATTGATTTTCAATGAGGAGTGATACATTTTATCTGTAAGCTTTAGTAATGAATTAAATATGTAGTAAAATTTAATTTGATATATGACGAAATTATATAAAACATATTAACCAATTTTAAGTACCCACTCAGTCACAGAACTGATTCATAACAGAAGACTTCAATTAGTTATAACCTATTTTAATTTAATTTAATACGTATACCTGGTGTGTTGGCTACACACTAGGGAAATGAGTGACCTAGATATCAATGTCTTCTCTTGAGCATTGCGGCTTAAAACCCTTTTAAGTACAACCTGGATATTCAAGTTTCAACCTCCTCTCTCTCTCTCTCTCTCTCTCTCTCTCTCTCTCTCTCCTCTCAGTGTTGTCTTGTTTGCGAATACCCGCCTGTTGGTTCCAAGTCCACACAGCCCTGCCTGTGTACACCCCCCCCCCCCACTTCTCGCCGGCAATACACACTTCAGTTTGTCTCGATCTCTTTTAACCCTCACCGTCTCTGTCTGTCTGTCTGTCTGTCTGTCTGTCTGTCTGTCTGTCTGTCTGTCTGTCTGTCTGTCTGTCTGTCTGTCTGTCTGTCTGTCTGTCTGTCTGTCTGTCTGTCTGTCTGTCTGTCTTTGCGTCCAGCTTAACTCGTACATGCCGGCTATAGAAGACTCAATCACTCTCAAGGGAGTCAAAACTTAATAACCTCCACACTCCCTCTAGCAATTAACCCTTACCGCTATGCTATAATGAAAATCTCGTGATTATGAACTTTAGGCCACAAGTTACTGTTGGAAATTAAAAGAACTATTTTCATCTGCATATCGTCTGAGTTTAAATTAGTTATCTCATATTGTTTTCAAACCAAATGTTTGTACTATTGAATAAGCTTTCTAACGTGTGTGCTGTAATTTTTATTTTCGACCTATAATATTCTAACCAAATCCCTTCGACCTTTTTAAGGTATATAATTATCCTTGTCCCTCATTAATCCTTTATTAATAAGTTTTAATTCATTGTTAATAAAAATATATATTTGATTTGATTTTATGTTAAATACCAACTGGAAAACAAAACAATGTTTTGGTGGAGGTGCCGGTCTAACCCATCGCTGCCACCATTCTTATATTTTGATTAACAAATTGTTTTGCTGTAAACCATTTTAAAATTAAGGTTATTATTAGAATACGACAAAAATATATCAATTTGTTTGCATTTTACTCCAAAAGTACTGCATTCGAGATGCTGTACTTCCAAACCAAAGTCCCTTGCAAAAAATCTAGTTTAATTTAAACGGTCATATTAACATAGATTAACAAGGCGCATAGACATGCATTACTTGGTTAATTTGTGTACTGTGAAACAATCTCCGGGAAAAAAATATCGTCAAACATTGTCGCCATTTTCACCTATTTGCACAAATGTTTACCTTTTGATATTGTAAAAAGGCCGCCAATGTTATTGACGCTTAAAGTTTAGGCCTGAACCGGAAACGAGAATCGCAACGCACCGCCTCATAATGTTGCAGGTCCAGTAACGCCATTTACTTTTCTAAATCCTTGATATTTCTAATTGAAAATGTACAAACGCAATTACAATCAATCGTTTAGTTTTAAGTTATCCATTAAAGCAGTACCAGTATTTCACTTCATAAACCCCCATCTGAGTGAAATAATGTGATAAATTGTTCGAACCCTCCAATTCGTAGTTTATTTCATTTTCGTAACTATTAAAAGATAAATTATAGTCCCAATTTCAAGTATATTAGAAAAGTAAAGGCAAAACGCTGACAAAAGGGCCAACTTGTAGTTGATAAACGCGCGCCTCGTAGCGGTTCACCTATACTGCGTTTCCCATGCTGGATGCCGACGTTATTTATGGAGTCTACGTAGAATGAGAGAACATTGTGAAACCATTCTAGACAACTGTACTTTAATACAGTTCTGTGTGATTTGTGGAGCAATTTATTACTTTGGCTTATTGCATTCTTTGTAATTTAATTTATTTCTTACATTAAGGTTTTAAGTTAATTGTGCGTTTTAAGTTGGATTGTAATGATAAGGGTATAAATGCCGACATATTCTTCCCTTGAAAGATAAATTTATGCAATCAGATAAGTTGTTAGTTTATAAAACCATGGTTTAGTGCGATGTTTGCAAACAAAATACAAGTATAAGTGATATTATAAAACATGTATCTCTCCGCGGTGGCACATACGATAAGGGTAATGTCCAAAGCAAGGAGGAAGGAATAATGTAAGGAGGCAGTGTGGCGTCGTCAAAACCATAGCCACTTTGAACGACAATGGTGGTCGGCGAAAGCCTCGAACCCAAAGCAGGTCGTCGGTATTATTAAAGCTCTTTGTCAAAGCTATGAACATTCCAAACAAACAAAAACGCAGCACATCAACAAAAATTACATTTCACCTCTTTATTATTCTATCTCATTAATACAAGAGTTATTATCAACGTATTAAGTATATTTACCAGCTGTTTCAGTGCCGCCATAGTAGTCGCCATTTTGGTCAGCACCAACGAGAAGGAGTAAATACTGCGAAAAACTCTATGTTTTAGTAGCCGCCATATTGGTCAGCACCAACGAGAAGCAGAAATACTGCGAAAAACTCGATCAGAGACGTTCAAAACGACTACGTTCATTTGTACAGCCACAGATAGCGCATGCTGTCTCCTTACATTATTCATACCTCCTTGGTCCAAAGCGTATGACTCTACGTGGACGTGCGTTCGAATCCCGAATAAGGCAGTTTTTTGTAATCGTCTTTCATCATCATCTATCACCACTCATCGTCTCGAATAGCCTAAGTGTATTAATATGAGACGCAAGCAAGAAAAATCATCATCATGGAACATAATTACAGCTCTCCTTTCATGTATCACTATTTGGTTTGTCCTACCGTTAGTGCGTGTGTCACTTTTCATTTTAAAAACACGACCTACGATGAGTATTAACACGTGTTCTTTGGTTGGCATTGCCATTCAACAAAGATGATAGACAATGTGTTCAGTTATCTTGGAGGTAAAGGGTTAGGGATAGGCATCTAACAAATTGTTTATTCTATATTTTCGGCACCTCAACCGAAGAAAATTATACGTTTGTCAATAAGATTTTTGCTTACTACTTTACCCGTATTGTAACAACGATTTTTGATAACATTCAAATAGATATTTAAAATGTCAAATTAAATTAATTAAGCCATGTGTGAATGACGTGCTGATTATGTCAAAACGTTGACAACAACATACTAGAGATGACATTTAAACTAGAACACATAAAAAGAACAGCTCCAATAAACCAATTACACAGTTAATTGTCTCCGCACAGACAAACAATTTCTCATTAGGTTTTTCATCAACTAAATGCACATCGTAACGAGATGAAGCCGACCAATTACGTAACTGGCTCATCTGCGTTGCCATGGGAACTGTGACGTCACTAACTGTCATGATAGTGACAGCTGAGGGTATGCAGAAGGCTGGTAGATAATCTGGTGGACTGGGAGGCTTAACTAGGTTGGTTAGAGTGGGATGAAGGGACACACTTGTTCCAATTCGCGAAAATGTTTCATAACATCAGTTATGTGACCAAGTGGGTAGACTCTAATTAGTTATTTAATTATTTATAAATATTTGTGCTTTAGTTCCAAATAGTTCCTAATAGTGGAAAAAATAAACTCCGGTACATGTAACAATCGTGCAAACTTGATACGATAGAATATAGTAGTAAGTGATAAAACGAGGAAGCTTCGCAAACACTTTTTTAAGTCTCGTTGATGGATGAGCTTTTTTGTAAGTTTTTAGTTTGCGTGGGATCTCTACACTTATGAAGTGCTTTTTGAACGCTTTGTAGGTGATTGTTGTCAAGTTTCTATTGATACTTGTTAATTGTTATTAAATACCTCAAAAAACTTAATTTAAAACATTTATTTATATTATTTCTGGATAATGTTTGCAACTTTTTCTTTCAAAAAACAAAACCTCTCCATTACCTTAATATCCATGTGAAGTATAAACGTTCTAGCCCCACTAGTTTGGTCAGAATTGGCCCAAATGTCACGAAATTATCGCACTAAAAATCGAAAAAAATCGTTAAAGTACGATAGGCCCTATTCATAAGAAATATTTCTTCAAATGAATCCAAAAACGTGGTAAGACTAAGTTCAGAGATTTCGAAGGTCCCCTCCAATTTTCATCAAGATCACATAATATGCCGTTTGCCCGGTAGCGTGCGAACAAACAGACAGAAAAAAAAGAAAAAAAAGAAAACATTGGAGCTAAATTTTTTGAGGGGCAGTGAAATTGAAGTCTTCGCTTCGCTCATCCAATAATTTGGAATAACAACTTTTACAGTTTTAAAATGTGGTGATTGCAATGTTACCCATTTAATACAGTATAATGTAATTAAAACAGAAGACCACGAAATTTAAATTTTTAATCATTTTATCTGGATTGCGTTTTGTTTGTTTAATGTGACAAACCGTTCAAATAAGTGTGGTTTTGATATCGAGTCGTAATGAATTAAGTGGGCGTGGCTTAGCTTCGAGTGTTATTAGCGGCTACGCGCGGGAACAGTCTAGGCTTCGCGGCGCGGTAAATACACGACGTAAAAGTTTCTTGAGGGGTTAAAACTTCTCTTTTAGCCGTGTTTTTCTAACCTTTCTCCGCACTTTCTTGTCAAAACACTCAAGCCCTTGCGAACACTTTAACAACTCAAGTTTTCAAGAGTACTCAGCGTAAAGAATATTTCAACCAGACATTGCCAGTGAATTATTAAAATATATTTATAATTTATACGCGTGAGTAATGATGATTTGACAAGCTCGGAGGGGAGAACCGGAAATAGGGAGAAAAGCACCGTTTTTGTTCGTCGATTGTTCTATCATTCAATAATGGAAGGAACAACAAAATTAATGTTATAATTAATTATTGAATATTAAGTACAGTATTGGCTCGAAAGTTAAGCGCGCGACTTTGATTCATAAGGTCTCGGGTTCAAATTCCGTCGAGACCGGCAATCCTGACTGAAGGTTTTTCCTGGGGTTTTCCTCCGTTGTTAATGCGAATGCAAGGGATTGAGTTCACTTAAACAGCCCTCGGACATCCCTTCACAATTGTCCTATCCGCAACATACCTAGTTAGACACCTTAAGATAAATGCTGAGTAAAACGATTTAAAAAAAAACAAAAAACAAATATTATTTTAGTTTTGTTGCGTAAGTGAAATATACATTTTTTTAAAAAAGGTTATTTCATGTGGAATAATTTTACAGCAATTTATATATCGCTGAATTTGTTAATTACTTAGGTTTTATTTCGATGAACCCTTGAGGTTATCCAATACCGATTGGACTAATGCATTTATTATGCATAAATGTGAGGTTTGATGTAAACATCTTGCATAGTGATCCGTTCTCATCACCGTTTTCATGACCATCAAATACCCATAGATAATATCGGGGCTTTAAGTGAATTGAATAATCTGGACGTTTATCTGGTAGTTCCATATCGCTTCTGTTCCAGCTCATTTCCCACAACGCTGAGATTAAACCAGAAGATAATTGCAAACTAAGCATTAGTGATGGAATCGATGACCGGACTCGGAGACCATTGTAATTGGATGAGCGAAGCGAAGACTTCAATTTCACTGACCCCCAAAAAATTTAGCTCGGGTGTTTTTTTTTGTTTGTTTTTTTTTGTTTGTTTTTTTGTCTGTTTGTTAACTCTCTACCAGGCAAACGGCATATCCGATCTTGATGAAAATTTAACAGGACCTTCGAAATCTCTGAACTTAGAGGTGTATTGTTTTTTGGGTACAATCGAAGAAATATTTCTCATGAATATCGTACTTTTACGATTTTTTTCGATTTTTAGTGCGATATTTTCGTGACAATTGGGTTAATTCTGACCAAACGGGTAGGGCTACAACGTTCATATTATACATGGACATTAAGGTTATGGTGATGTAGTACCTTTTGAAAGAAAAAGTTGAAAAAGTTAGCCAGAATCCATAGAAATAAAGCTTTAATATAAGTTTTTTGATTTTTTGTGCGATATTTTCGTGCCATTTGGGCCAATTCTGACCAAACTGGTGGGGCTACAACGTTCATATTATACATGGACATTAAGGTTATGGTGATGTAGTACCTTTTAAAAGAAAAAGTTGAAAAAGTTAGCCAGAATCCATAGAAATAAAGCTTTTTATATAAGTTTTTTACGGAAAATAAAACCAATTGACAGGTAACAAAAGAAACTTGACAACAATCAGCTACAATGCGTATTGCGTAGGCAGCAAAACAAAGAACTCGCAAAAGTAAAGATATCCCATGCAAACTAAAAATTTTAAAAAGTTCATCCATCAACGCGGCGGGACTTTAGCGTTTTCCTAGTGTACTACCATATTTATTAATAATTCCCCGAGCGTCTGGGATTTCGATTAAATTTTTCAGATATCAAAGTTTTTTAAGAATTATTATACTAGGAAAACGCTCAGTTGGACGCGTTGTTGAGCGAGCACCGGTACGTGCAACACGACCCGAGTAAGACATTCCCATAATGTTACAAACCAATAAGTCTTTAAGGTCTTGACCGATTTAGCTGAAAATTTGAAAAATAGGAGAGAATGGATAAAATCCACTGCCATCTAGAAGACCTTGACATCATTTCCTTGTTAAACTCTTTGGTTACAAATAATACACTGCTTTCTCGATAGTATTTTGATTGAGCGAGCGTAGCGAGCGTCTCCACTTGACTCTTATGGCTCGAATGTCTGTTTTTGTTTTTTGTTTTTTTTTTCTGTTACTGCTTCGATACAGGTCGCACCGTTTCTCTGATTGACCTGAAATTTTGCACACATGTACATACCACCTAGGCGGGTTGCTGTATAGTTTTTGAACAAAATCCGATCATTGGTTATAAAAAATAAAAAATAAAATAAAAAAATAAAAAAATAAAAATGTACCGATCGTTATGAAATTTTGCAGGGTCAATAAGTACAACATTCTCTTCTATTTTCCGAATTTTCAGCTAAATCGGTCAAGACCTTAAAGACTTATTGGTAATCATAATTCGAAAAATGATGTTAAAAAATGAAGGAGGCAGTGAAGATACAAAGATACACTTTAGAAGGCATGACGTCAATTAGTACATTGCAAAGATGTTGGAAAAGTATAGTGTACAATGTCAATATCCAGTTAGGCCTACACTGTGTGGTGGGCCTTATGGGAATGTCGTACTCGGGTCATGTTGCACGTACCGGTGCTCGCTCAACAACGCGTCCAACTGAGCGTTTTCCTAGTTACTTCTAGGTGGCAGTGCATAGTGACCAGAAACCTCGTGCGCCGTTGCCATGGTAACGGGACTTTGTTATAATGTAATTTCCGACTACACTACTTATCGGATCAAAATAAAAATAACATATTCGTGATCGGACGGACATTCTAAATGATTTGGCCACCTCAGATTTTGTCTCCGTTAAGTTTGAAAAAAAAACTTTCAATTAACTTTAATGTAACTTTTTAACTTTTTGAACGATTTTGCCACAAAACTATACAGCAACCCGCCTAGGTGGTATGTACATGTGTGCAAAATTTCAGGTCGATCAGAGAAACGGTGCGACCTGTATCGAAGCAGTAACAGAAAAAAACAAAAACAGACATTCGAGCCATAAGAGTCAAGTGGAGACGCTCGCTTCGCTCGCTCAAATACAAATTCCATGCTGTTTTTATGGGTTGAGCAAAGAGAAGACTTAAATTTTACTTACCGTGTAAAAAATAGCTCAGATTTTTTTTTTGCCGGTTTGCTCTTTACCGGGCAAACAGCATTTATGCCATTGCGATGAAAATTGGAGGGAACCTTCGAAATCTCTGAAATTATATCTGGTAAGTTTTTGGATACAATTAAAGAAACATTTCTCATTAATATCGTACTTTTAAAGACTTTTTTCCGATTTTAAATGCGAAATTTTTGTAAAATTTGGCCCGTGACCTGGCAGACGGCTACGCCGATCTTAATAAAACTTTATGTGAAATTTTGAAATCACTTTATATTGATAAGTTATTATTTAAGGGACGACCAAAGAAATATTTGGATGAGCGAAGCGAAGACTTCAATTTCACCGACCCCCCAAAAAATTTAGCTCGGGTGTTTTTTTGTTTTTTTTTTTGTTTTTTTGTTTTTTTGTTTGTTTTTCTGTCTGTTTGTTCGCTCTCTACCGGGCAAACGGCATATGCGATCTGGATGAAAATTTGACAGGACCTTCGAAATCTCTAAACTTAGACTTGCCACGTTTTTGGGTACAATCGAAGAAATATTTCTCATGAATATCGTACTTTTACGATTTTTTTCGATTTTTGGGCGATATTTTCGTGCCATTTGGGCCAATTCTGACCAAACGGGTGAAGCTAAAACGTTCATATTATACATGGACATTAAGGTTATGGTGATTTAGTACATTTTGAAAGAAAAAGTTGAAAAAGTAATCCAGAATCTATAGAAATAAAGCTTTTAATATAAGATTTTTGGTTTTTTGTACGATATTTTCGTGCCATTTGGGCCAATTCTGACCAAACGGGTGGGGTTTCAACGTTCATATTATACATGGACATTAAGGTTATGGTGATGTAGTACCTTTTGAAAGAAAAAGTTGAAAAAGTTAGCCAGAATCCATAGAAATAATTAGCTTTTAATATAAGTTTTTTACGGTTAATAATACCAATTGACAAGAAACGAAAGAAACTTGACAACATTCACCTACAATGCGTAGGCAGCAGCAAAACAAAGCACTTGCAAAAGTAAAGATATCCCAAGCATACTTAAAACTTTAAAAAGCTCATCCATCAACGCGGCGGGACTTTAGCGTTTTCCTAGTTCTCAAAGAACTCGTACTTTTTGGGAACGATAATCAACCGTAAAAAAATCATCCATCAACGCGTCTAGAAAAAACGTAAGCGAAGCGGTGTAGTTGGATGAGCGTAGCGAGCAAAAGCGAGTGAAGCGAAGACTTCAATTTCACTGACCCCCAAAAAATTTAGCTCGGGTGTTTTTTTTTTTGTTTTTTTTTTTTGTTTGTTTGTATTTTTGTCTGTTTGTTCGCTCTCTACCGGGCAAACCGCATATGCGATCTTGATGAAAATTTGACAGGACCTTCGAAATCTCTGAACTTAGACTTGCTACGTTTTTGGGTACAATCGAAGAAATATTTCTCATGAATATCGTACTTTTACGATTTTTTTCGATTTTTAGTGCGATATTTTCGTGACATTTGGGCCGATTCTGACCAAACGGGTGGGGCTACAACGTTCACATTATACATGGACATTAAGGTTATGGTGATGTAGTACCTTTTGAAAGAAAAAAATGGAAAAGTTAGCCAGAATCCATAGAAATAAAGCTTTTAATATAAGTTTTTTACGGTAAATAATACCAATTGACAAGAAACAATAGAAACTTGACAACAATCACCTACAATGCGTAGGCAACAAAACAAAGCACTTGCAAAAGTAGAGATATCCCACGCAAACTAAAAACTATAAAACGCTCATCCATCAACGCGGCGGGACTTAAGCGTTTTCCTAGTTTAATTAAATACCGTTGGTGGGGATAGATCAATGTTCACGATGTGACACTTTTCATATATGCTTTGATCGAGTTATCATAATTTAGATAAATGTTAACTTGTTTTTGTGTGACTCATTTCCAGAAATTGTCGTTCTTTATACGATATATTTTAAGTTGATTAATAAACATACATACAATTCAATAAATTAAAAACATTGGAAAACACCATCAATCAGTATTGAATTTTTCTGAGTTTGGACAATTTACCTATTGTTCAAGAATTATCGGTCCCAGTATTGGTAGTATGTTCGGTACAAGTGGGGAAATTTGTTTTCTTAATTTTGTTCCCCCGTTCGGCAACATGAAAACAGTAAAAAAGTATGTTAATTATAAATGTCTTTGAAAATAATATTTTAAAAAAGTTTTTGGTTTTAAATTGTACAAGACGAACCCGAGTAAATAATCACACTGAAACAACCCAATAATGCTAACTTTTGAATGCAGTATCGATTTAGTAGTTTGGAAGTATACTGTAGTATATATTGTTGTAGATAACGGTGGGTCCTAGAGAAAGTAATCTTAAGGTGGGATGTTCGGACCTGCCAAGTCGCGGCCACTCGCCTGGGAGATATTTTGACAGCTTGCAGCCCCCAAGGGGTAAGGGCCTAAGAGAAGGGGTAACAATTGGCCAGCTGTGCTTCTTACAGATCCATGGGGGGGGGGGGGCTGGGCCATATTTGAGATATAAAATGTATATCTTTGTGGGTTGCTGTAAGAAGGGGGTAGGAAATTAAAAAAAAATTTGGCCTACAACAAAAACATAACTAAAAGCATAATTTATTTATTTCTTACAAATTTATAATTCCTGAATGGTTTAAAAAGGCACTGATAACTCAACTGTTGAGTGCCCCAAAACAACACTAACTAACTTAATATTCCAATGTGAATATCCGAAATTTTTAAGTCTACTGCCATTTAAAGCTTTTTACTCGGAACTGTTATTGGTATTATTTTTGTTCTGTATTTAAAATATGTTTTGGAAAATACATTCCATTATTTGTATTCTTCATTGACTGATATTTACTCATTATAAAAAATACTTTCTTCTGTACAGAATATGAATTCTACAAGCGCAATAAAGTTTAACTGTTAAAATATGTATGATTGTTACCTTACGTTTTCCACCACATTTCAAAATCTGCACAATTAAATCTGCCAGTTTATCATACTTTTAACCCGGATAAAAAGCTGCTTTGTTTTTTTAGAAATTGGTAGAATTTTTCTCCACTTAATTCTTATGATTAATAAGGATTATTATAATGGTTTAAAAATCAATTATGTATAAAACACACAAAACACAAATTTTCGAGATGTTTCGGATATTTTTTTGTCTGTAGTTCATTCAATTTTGAAATAAAAAAGGAAAAACAATAAAAATTGCAAAAAGAAAAAAATAACCTCAAATTTCGATCTTTTTTAGCTTTGATGTCAATTTCGAAAAAGCGAAGATTTTTTTCACAAAAAAACATAGTTCTTAAAAAATCTCAAATATCACATTGTTGAGGTAGAAAGCTAAACTTTGGGTTGCAAATTCTTGTGCTTTAAAGGGTTATTTGCAGTCAGAGAACATAACTTGTGCTTCTGGCACATACTCGTTGTGTTTATGCTAATGGTTTAGATCACACGATAATCAAATAAACAACCTGATGAATCACTGGTTCAAGCTGATCAGGCCTGCGATTGGCTAGTACATCACCACCCTCTCAGTGGCTCAGAGCTGCAGTTATCATACGTCACAGCGACCACAATGTGTCTACCGTGTGGCTAACTGATCCGCTAGGACTATGCTGTGATTGAGTGGACGCGGTCAGGCGTAGCCAGGACAACAAGAAAGTGGTTAACAACTTAACGAAGCATAGTAACTGAATCAATACATTGTCTAATAAGGATTCACAAACAAAATTTATTAGTACACCGAAGTTAAGCAACCTTGGGCGTGGTGAGAGTGGGTGACCGCTCTGCCCTGAAACTCACGTATACCGCTGGTTAGAGCAGATGGAGGGTTCAAGAGCTAGTGTAACGGCTTCTTTCTCCTTGACGTCTGCTCGGCTGTCCGGGTTAGAGGAGGAACCTATATGACTGTCAAAGTTACACCGTCCTTTCAGATGGGACGTTAAGCCGTTGGTTCCCTTGGTACTTTTCGAAAGGAGTAGGCTACGTGCCGGTACCGTGTTTCCCCTCCTCCCTTCTACATCATCAGGCATCGTGGTTAATCATAAGTTGTTATACTGGTCACCGTAAAATGGCATATACTATGTTGTATGTGGCCAATTCATTAATAATAAAAAATAAAAAATGTCATTCGGAGGTCCCGTTCCTTTTTGTACATCGAGTCGTAACACATATAAGGAAGCCTCACTCTCTAATATTGTTCCTTGTGCAATCAAGCATCTCAAATGAATGGTATTCCATAATCAAAGCAAAGATTTTCATTTGGTCACTTCTATATGCTTATGTTTATTGTGTAACCCCTTATTGACAAATACAAAGCAAATAATATAAGTATCCTGATTATCTTTTAGTGCTATTTCTGTCATAACCAATAGAAAGCAAAACATCGTTCAGGTTTTAAAACACGTGAATAGTGTGATGAGATGTAAATAAGCACTAAAATTTAATTTCCTCAATCAACTTTTTAGAAACGTCTTTCTATTTTAATGGATTTATGCACAAAACTCAAGACGAATTCTGAAATACGGCAGAGATATTAATTTTTGCCCCTTAGTGTAGTCTCTTGTTTACCAGCCCTTCGTCCTCACACCCTAACTTTACAAGTACAAAGACAAAATTCCTAAAGCACAGTTAGATCTTAAGATCTGAAGCGTTCTTAAATTAAATAGCATCGAAACGAAAATTAATGTTACTCACTCCTTTGTTGTTTTGTTTACATCAGTAATTAAATTATGCATTGCTCTTTGTTTCAAAGTTCAATGTTCAAATGTCTGAATTTAAATCTTATTTCAAACATAATGTTAATTTTTAGTTTAGTTTTGTTGTAGAACAGGTCCATTATTATTTTGGAAAGTTTTGATTCATAATTTCATAAAGAACCAACACTTTGAAAACTGCCAAACATTTACGTCTTGAAAAAAATGGAGAAAACTCATTATCAAATGAGCATGTCCTAACAAACAAGAGGATAAATGTAGGGGACATATAAAGAGAAAGAACCATACAGTAGGTAAAATCTTTTAGTGGTGTCTTTTTTTTACCGTGGTCACCGAAACATTCTGTATCATTCTTGTTCAAAAGAATGCCAATCTGAGGTCGTGATTAGTTTTTATCGTGAAACGAGACACACGCACAGAAAGTCGGACGGACTGAAAAGTGACGCATATTATGGAGCTTTAAAGGGAAAGTTAACTGTTCATAGTTTAATTATATCCCAGATTGTCTCTTGAATGAAGTCGATTGTTTGTCACCGAGATAGAACCGTAACGAACGATCAACCTCTACTGCAGTTATTACCAAAATTCAGAAAATTGTTAAAAAATAAATAAAAGAATTACCCTAAGGTTGTGTACATCCCAGATCAATAAATTTAAAAAATAATAAGTTGAAGTTTGAAATAAATAAATTTTATTAAAAACATTCGTTTTAAGAGACTAAAGACAGTCACAAACCTAGTTATTGAACAAAGTAAACTTTGATTACAATCTTCTGCACATGTCGAGTGCATTCAAGTTAGGTAACTTCCAAATCGTTGTATTTTACGAAATGTTTCTCATAATACATTTGACCTGGTTTCAAAGTATAACCATTTCCTAGAAAACGCCGAAAAAGCTAAATTTAAAACTAATGTGACATTTGCACTTCTCATTTATTCCCATGTTATAGTTTATAGATCGAGTTTACTCCAGTTTTAGAATATCTCGGATCAGGAGATCTTAGGACGTTGAGAGGAGACGCTGAGGCTAGCACGGTGAAGACCAGCGGTATAAGATTTCAAATGGTTTTAGATAAAACAAGGCCGCTTCGCTGACGCTTTTTACAGTCACGTTGATGGATGAGCTTTTTTGGTTGATTATTGACCCAAATATGAAGAAAATAATGTATTAAAAATCGGGGGGAAATCGTAAAAGTACGAAATTGATACGAAAAATATTTCTTTAAATGTCTTTTTAAATCATAACACATTTATATAACTTCAGCGATTTTAAACGTTCCCATAAAGTTTCTTCAAGATCTGAGTAGCCGTTTGACCGATCGCGGGCCAAATATCACGAAAAATCTCATTACAAATCGGAAAAAAATCGTTAAAGTACGATGATTATAAGAAACATTTGATGAATTGTACCTCAAAACGTGGCAAGTCAAGTTCAGAGATTTCGAAGGTCCCCTCAAATTTTCATCAAGATCGCATTTGCAGTTTGCCCGGTAAAGCGCTAACAAACATACAAAAAAACAAAAACATATCACTCGAGCCATTTTTTGTGTGTGTGTGTGGGGGGGGGGGGGGGGGGTCAGTGAAATTAAAGTCTTCGATTCGCTCATACAACAATCAAATTTAGAAATATCAAAAATGAAGAAACCTTTGATGTTTTACATCCACAATAGGTTGGTTTATTTATCAAAGAAAGTAGATTCAATATATATAAAACTGAATGTATTAATTTTTTAAAATCTGAATTTCCATATGTAGGAATGTGAATGAAATTGTTGGAATAGTTTTATTATATATTATGTATAGACTGTTTTCTACTTATGTGAAGTGCATGATTATATATTACGTAAAATTATTTGTATTTGTATTTTATATTGTATGTTATGGTTGTAACATGTTACGAACTAGCGAAAGCTAAATAAATAAATCATACTATACTATACAATTTAAGCATGACATTTTCTACTGAATAATGTTAGTAATTTCCGTTTCATACTAAATTCCATGTTCACACTATAGTAACGTAAAAGGTTGCATTGACCTGGTCTTAATATTTTATTTGACACTTTTGGACGTGTATAAGGCTGGACTTCATGAAACAATTTGATGTTTTTATGTTAATTTTTTTAATAATCTATTCAATTATATCATTGATCATATTGTCATTTAAAAAATAAATTAATACTTTTCACATAGTAATCGCAAAGGTACAATCTGCAAGTAGATGAGTGTTTTTGAAGGTCATTTTAACGTCTGAGTTTTTTGTTTAAACCTGTGATGACGCACATTTTCTGGACTTTTTAGTACTTATCACGAAAAGTTTGTAAGATTTTAACAAAATGAATTTTTTGTGGGTGGAACGACTTTCCATTAATCTTAAGTATAAAAATAGCTGCGTGGCGAATTTTACAGATTTCTTTTACGTCTGTGGGGAAATCATCGGAAAAAAGTTAACGCGCTATCCTCGATCATTATAGTTTCAAAACAACGAAGTAGATTACGAGGATTCGTTTACATATTAAGTGTACAAAGTTGTTTTTTATTGGTTAGAAACGAGAAAAAAAACGTTAATAGGTTTTTTCGCCACGAGAATAAAATAAAGATTTCTGATAAGTTGACAGAAATAAATAATAACTAAATAGATAAGAATTTGTTTATACATTTTTAAGATGGGATATAGCCTCAAAATCAACAATTCTAAAAAAAAATTAAAAAAAAAAAAATTGTAATTGTTTCTTTTTTGTATGTTAAGAACTTAACACGTGTTCATGTATTTAATGATTTGTTCAACATATTTGTATAGTATACATAGCGAATAATGTTTATTTTATATTGTTTATACATTAGTTCCTTGCTCCTTGTTGATGTATATACCTGAAGTCAGATATAATTAATAAATAGTTAATTAAACAATATTTTCGAAGGTCAGGTTAGAAATCAGGAATTACTTTGTGTCCAGGCGCCATTTTGTTCATGGAGTTCACCCCAGAGTAAAAGCCTATCTCGATAATGTACATCTGACACAGCCAGACTTGGGGAAACTTTTATAAGACCATCAATCAAAACCTCCCCCACCCCTCCCTATCCTACTTTCCCTCTTTCTCTCTCTTGAATGGATATGACAAGTATCACCAGGCAACAAAAACAACAAAGCTTCATAAAAATACAGTAAACGTAACAAAAAACTACTTTCTTATTTTGATTTTTTTGTCCTGACAGTTTAAGAACGATCTTCGTGATACGTATGATATTGTCTTCTGTATGATCCCTGGGCTGTTTCGTCGGATTCTTGAAGAAGCCACCAACATGGGTGGCGAAACGTCGAGCAGTGCCTCATCATCGACACGACGAAACAGCCCAGGGATCATACAGAAGACATCTACGGGTCGTGAAAGCCTACAACATCTCAGCGTATGATATTATTCCTTGGAATTTAATATAAATTCTCACAAACGTTTCGGAAATGTTTATATTTATTTGTTCTTAAGTTTTATTACACTGGCGTATCCGAAATTCGCATTGATACGTCGAAAAACCTACGGTATCAAAATTGATTAATATATAAAGATTATAGAAATAAAACAAAAAATGTGCTTTAGAGAAATGTACCTAACAAAATAACATGACTGTTTATATTTATTGTTTTATTTACAGACTGCTGAGCTGACATTGGTGCTCTTCAAGTTGGATGTTTAGGCAAATACATAAAATTTTCCCTCATACTTGATAGAATTTACTACGGAAACCAACCAATCAAAAAGGCAGATAAAATATATTTCCACGTGATGGTAGCGAAATACGTTTATGCAAACATTATCAACAGCTTACTTAAAAATTTATGAACTTATAATAATTCACAACTCTGAAATCGGAAAACCATAAGAAAGAATTGTTTTTTGCCACAATACGAACCACATTTTGAGCTTAAACGCAAAAAAAAATAAACTCAGTAATATTATTATGCTTCGCATTTCGACAATTGTTTGACATTAGCAACACGAGTGTCTCATTAGAATAATTTTACATAGATTATTCATGGAGTAAGATCTATAAATATGTAACGTTGGCGTCTCAATAAAAAGGTTAATTACCTTTATAAAAACTAGTTCATTTTCGCTAACGAAGTTGTAAGGTAATAAATTAAACCACGATGGAGGGTCTAACTTGAATTGTATCGCAGTTTATATCGTAGCGATCAGTCGAAACTTTTCTCATTTATCAGTGAGGCAATTATTAACTTTTACCGAGTCGTAGTTAATGAAATAAAAATTAGTTGAGTTTAGTTTTGGAACAACAAGTTTGTAGAGACAGTGGGGGGGGGGGGCGAATATACACGTGGAAAACACAGTTATGTCAAAGTTTAGATGCCATAAGTGACAACTTTTTAAGTTTTCCTTTTTCTCAATATCAATAGAAATTTACCAAGAATTAGAAAATTGGGTTCATTGTGATTCTAGGAAAAATGTAATTCATAGTTATTTATTTTTTGACTGCGGAAAAATAAAATGTCGGTAGGAAACAACACTGCGGCGTTTTTTTTTTTGTTTTTTTTTATATGTCGTAAACTCTTTAAAACTTTGTACGTATATTCACCTATACACGGAAACAAAAGACTTCTTGTATAGATTTCATCTAAAATACAATCGAACACAAAAGATTGTTGGGCTTTGTGTGTTTGATTAAAAATAAGTTACCGAAAGGGAGCTTACCAATACCTATGGAATGTTCCTGGTATCTGCCATGGTAACTTACCTGAAAAACACAAAGAAAACATTGTTAGCTCTCTTGTTTTCTTAAAAAAACATAACAGATTGCCAATTAAAAAACATCACTGATTTCCAAGAGAAGAGAATGCAAATTTAAAGAAAGTTATTTAGAAGGTTTTAAAAAGGAGGCTTCGGAAGAATTTATGTAAAACATATTCATTACAAACTCTTTGAAGAATGAACTTGAAACATTGTGGATTTTTTTGGTTCTAATGAGAAAGTTCAAGGGAAAATAAAGGGAGAAAATACTGATGGGAAAATGGAGAAGGTTTGAACGACCAATCTTGTAGATAGCCGTCAACCGTCGTTTTTGCATGTTATCAATGTTGCAAAATCTAGTTGAACAAGACCGACAGTGATGGCTCGAGCAATAAGCGCGCGACTCTGATTCGGGAGGTCCCGGGTTCAAATCCCGTCGAGACCGGCAATCCTGACTGAAGGTTTTTTCCGAGGATTCCCTCAGTCGTTAATGTAAATGCAAGGGGTTGAGTCCTCCTAAAACAGCCCTCGGACATCCCTTCACAATTGGCCTATCCGCAACATACCTAGTTAGACACCTGAAGAGGGGCATGAATTGCACCATGGGCAGGCTTCCCACTTAAATTATATTATTTTATTAGTTAAACAAATTCAATGCGCACACACACAGTTTTAACATTTTTAAGAAAAGTTAATATGGGGAGAAGCTTACATATGTGTCACTTCTTAATCCGTCCACTTATCTGTGTGTCACTATCTCGCTAAAACCTTACATTAAAGCTTACATATGTGTCACTTTTTTGTCCGTCCACTTATCTGTGTGTCACTATCTCGCTAAAGCCTCGGATTGATACGCGTTGTTCTGTTAACAGTGTTTTTCAACAAGGATGATACAGAATGTTCTTGGTGACCCTAAAGGTTAATGGGGGCGAGGCTTGCCCTCAACAAGGTTCAAGATTTAATGTGATTACCATGACGACCATTGAAGAATGCAGAGACAAGCGAGGGACATTGTTAATAGTAAACTTTCCCTTTAACCAGGCACCGCCACCAAAACATTATATAAATGTTGAATCATTTTGTTTGAATTCTTCAAATTGTATTGGTCGGGCTAAGAAATATGGCAATAATACTCCCCTCTGCAGCCTAAACATGTACAAAGATACGTAAACATAAACACGGGAAGTGAAGCACACATGACAATATACGGAGGGAAAACAATCATGCAATGCAAGAAAACATTAAAAGCAAAAAAAAACAAATGTCATGGTGTCACACTGTCACTACGAAGTGCATTAATAGCAAGGGCAACCACCTACATAACAATCCAAAGTCTTCTTCGATAAGAGAAGGCCGGCATGCTCATTTTAGGCGCATTCGAAATTATCAGACAATTTTAGTCGCAACTATTTGTGATTTTGGATTTGTTTAAAAATTAATTATAACCGCATATACCATAGCACTTTTCCATTAATTGATAATGGAAAATAAACAAAACATAAATTCTTATTTCTAGGATTGAGAATCAGTCAAATTGCTTTTAAAAAAAGCATTTTCTGATTGATTTATGATTAATAATAAAAAAAAAATGGTATGATAGGGGTGTATAGATGACCTTTAGAATTAAGTATGTTGTGTTGAGATGTTATGATTTATGGCTGCAGGACAAGGAACGCGCGGAACATCAAATCACGCCGGATTCCTCTTCAAAAGAGCCAAGTCAATCTTGTCCCGATACCGATAGAATGGGCCGTCGTATTGTCATATGATGATCCGCCACGCTGTATTTACAGAGACATTAGCCCCCTCCCCAGGAGAAGAGTCTGACATAAGACTGTTGACTCTGGCCTTGCGAGAAGAGCATTCTGCTAGAGTCCACCCCCCACCCCCACCCCCCACCCCCTAGAAATAATAGCCGGAAAGGTCGTCTCATAAACAGGAGTATTGATTCTCCAACGATGTTCCTGAGGGAGTATGAGCAGCGACCGTTCCCTAGGGACCTCAGACACCTGAAGAGAGAGGGGGAGATAGGGCGAGAGGAGAGGGAGGGTTAAAGTTGTATGTGAATGTAAAGTGATCGAAGAATATCTACTAAGTTGGAAGCTACCCCCAACCCTTCTTTAACGGAAACATTCTAGGCACATTTACGTTCATAAAATACTTTAAACATTACAATGATTTAAGTTTGTATTCCAATTATCAATTCATTTTTGTAAATCTACACCGTTTCTACATTATAAATACAATTAATTGATCTGGTGTTTCTATTATTTATTACTAAAGTTGTACATTTTATTGACTGTAAGATACAATGCAATACAAATATTAAAAAAACAATATAAAAGAAGATGGTAAAGGGTAAACAAATGATGGTGGTTGTAATTTTTTTAGATAACTTTTCTTGTTTTCTGAGGATAGCCCACACAGTTGGGCTGAAACGTCAAAGCAATAAAATCATATTCGACGTGGCGAAATGACCAAAATTAATAGTATTTATAATTTACCGGGCCGCGAAAGCCTAGACAAATGGTGTCATTTAAAAACCATATCTTACAATGTTTTAACCTGAAATTGTAAACAGTATATTTCAAACTCACAATAAGGACCTTTAAATTTCAGGTTTAACGCAATTGTATATCATAACGACCGACAATCATATTTACAAATATTTATTTTTAGATTAGCCTTTCAGTGACCGTTGTTCATATCATCGTTAAAGTCACGTATAAATAGCAAACATAATGTAATTTTCCCCGTCGTTCTACAAAATAATTAACAGTTAACTGATTGCTAAAACAATAGACGTAGTTAGTCTAAACGGAGCTTTATGAGTGAAATACTTAACAGTTGGCTGTTCTCTGACGCGGAGAGAAAAGGATTTAATTGGATTTAAAACGGGGTGTGACGATGACGAGGTGGAAGATGGAAACAATGGCCCGGGGAAGCTTTTTTGTGTCTGCGGTGATATAAAGTTGGAAAGAGGATGGAAAATCACGCGATGGTGATGCTTATATGAAAATAGTTTTAGCCATTTCAGACCCATTTTCCATGATAATGGATGTAAACTTTCTAAATTTATATCCGGGTAAGAGATAGTTTTTTTCAATTTGACAACATTTTTTGTGCATAAAAAATAAACACATTTTTCCCCCATCCCGATTGGACGAGAAGTGCCTTTTTTAGAGAAGATTGAAAATAAACATCTGCAAAAGAGGTTAAAATGGAAAAAAAATTGGTTTGTCCTATAAAAGTAACATTTCTACGATTGCTTCAATTTGAAATACAAAAAATGTAAAAAATAATGTTAAAACAGGAAAAAATCTTGTTTTTGGAATGTACATCAAATTTGCATTTTTATCTAAAATTAAGCTTCAACTCAAAATACAAAATTTTCCAAAATTCATTAAAAAACATGAAAAAAAAAACATATTTAAAAAATACTTAAAATATCTTAGAAAAAATTGTTATTTGAAATAATAGCATACAATAACTTAATTTTAAAGATTTAATTCGTTTTGAAAGGGTTAAATGAGTTTTATTAAAGTTTTAAAGTTATGAGTTCATGAAATAATATTTAAAACACTTTGTGGAATAAACTCTTTATATTATAACAATAACAACGTTTTACATTACAATTTTATCAATTGCAAACTTTTTACAGTTTTATTGCGAAATTTCAGTTTAATAAATGTAAGTACATTAAAGTAGAATAATTGAACTTGCTTTGTTCGGTACCTTATAAAATAATACACTAAAGAATCTATGTCAGTACTAAATTTGTTTACGTAGATGAGTTTTTTTGCAGTTCTAGACGGACAGGCAGACGTATAGGGGCTCGTTTAATCTTAGAGGCGACAACTCGCCGTCTAAGTTAGCTTAAGATTTAGGAAATAATATATGTTTACATAAATCTTACTCTACAACTAAGCAAAGTTCTTGCAAGAATGATTGTGCACATCCATTTGCATTAAGACATGAAATAATTACTAAGAAGTACGGGATTATTTCTTAATACTTTGCTTTAACATTTAAACAATTATTTCTGAAAGTCTACGCCTTCAATTTCAATTAGGTGACAACAAAGTTATATATTCTATTGTTATTCATTTTTTTCTTGTTTGTATTTGTTGTAAAATGTTAATTCTATAGTACTTGTTCATTAAACGAGGGAGCGGAGCGACTGAGTGTCTCCATTCAACTCAAACGGCCCTAATTCTGTGATTCTGTCTGTCTGTCTGTACGTTGAAAATCAGCCGAACCGCTAAACAGATTGCGCTGAAATTTTAAACGGACATCCGGTACGAGTTTAATGAGAACTGTTAACAAAATCAGCTAGATCCATTGCGATTTAATCCTACAATAAATAAAAATGTGATTTTAAAAATATCGATAGCATTTGTTTAGTAGCAGCTAGCGGGACAAACACTACGTGGCTTGCATGACATAGTGGTAAGCATTTAGCCAACCGTGCAGAGGGTTGGGGTTCGATACCCGTTCGGTCGAACTTTTTTATATTTTTACACCCACATATTATTTTTGAGGTGTGTTAAATGGGAAATAAAAATTCGGTGATTTTGTTTTATCTTGGAAATTTGTTAATGTTTCACGCTAATACGTTTTGAACACGATTCGCATTTGAATGTTCAATTTAAAGTAGGGAAACGCCAAAGTCGATGTTAAACGAGTGAGTGAGCCAAGTGTTGAGTACCCGGGAACATCTCATTTCCTCCCTTATACCCAAGACTGGATCTAGCTCAGTATGGGGAATGATACGGGTACTATTTACACATGGCGTGTATTAAATTGTATTAAATGATAGTATAGGTAACGTATTTGTATTGTTTTGAATTGTATATTTTTGAATTGATTAGTTTTAGTTATTATACCTAACACTTGTGGGTTAATACCTGTTGTTAGATATAGATCAATAGTAATTAAAAAATAAATAAAAAATGGATTGATCCTTTTCAAATCTGGAACGAAAGCATTACGTAAAATCAGATGTAATACACCAAATTAGATGTGATACTTAACAATATCACCAAATTTCAGGAGAAATGCTTGTCTTAAAGATTATGCAATATATAATATATATATTTGAGAACCCATATGTTAAAAGGTTAATCCAAGAAAAATAAAGTGTTGGGGTGAAAAATGTATTTTGATATTACATTTTTAGAGTTTTTGTTTTATCTTTCTATTTAATGAATTTAATATTCATTTATATATTAGGCATGTCAAATCATGATCTGAATTAATCGTTAGAGATAACCATTACGAGGAATAAAGTTAAGTGTATTTAATCGTTCTTGAGAGAGGCCAAACTTTACCCAACCATTAAACTCTACCCTTGTACTTAATCGCTGAGCCGAGTCTATTGGAATCTTCCCCATCTCGTCCTATATAGACCACAGCCGCATTATTCTCTAGTTAAAGCGACATTACTGGGTGGCGTTCTCGCCTGGTATTGCGGGTATGTGGACTAATGATATTGCTATTGTGAGACGCATATTGTGTTGCATTATTCATGCGCCACAACAAGATGGGCGACTTCATAGTTAGGGTGTAATTAATTAGTGTTTGAGATGGTCGGGGACATCAGACGTAGTAACATACGTTACCGCTAAGTAAGTACTTCTTATGGTCGCGTTGATGGATGAGCTCATTTGGAAAATCTCAATACATCTCAAAATTACAAAATATAAATTTTGTTTTTTACGAGAAATATGTTTAACCAAAAATGAAAAAAAAATCACTTTGTTTTTTTCAATCTAAGTAGATTTCAATTTGTTGAAAAAGTGAACACACAAAGAGAAAAAAATTATACTTTTAATTGAAAATATCCCATGGTTGTCAAATTGAATTATTCGTTACTTACCTACACTCTTTGCTAATTCAATAAATCTAAGTACATATTGATTGAATATTAACACTTACGAATTATGAAACATTTTTTTTAATTATGGCTTAATATATTTTTCACAATAATAATTCATACATCGCTTATTATAATCGGCAACATGTACAGTATTTTTCTGGATTGATTTCTATAAAATCAGTCACACCTACGGGAGTATTTCCCGATTTAATGAAATTGACAAATGTACAGTCTGGAATATCTGCAATGTCTAAATTTAAATATTTTTTCAAACAATCCCTTTTACAATAAATGTGTAAAATAAAAAATAAGAAAAGGGAAATGACCGTTCGCATCTATGACAATAAATGGTTAACGTGTTAAGAGGATGGGATAGTCGCGAAATTAAAACCACGTGAAATAACAGTTTTTTCGTGATTCTCGAGAACGATGCAAAAAATCTAAAAACTGATTCTAGACCGAATTGTGGTTTTGTAAGAACAACATAATGCAAGAAAAAATATGCAAATATAATAATCGGTGCGGTTTGTATTTAAGATATACATTTAATTAATTAAAATTCAAATAAAAAACCTTATTACCATCACATGACAATATTTTTTCTTACAGGCTATAGTTCTCACAATACCACATAGCGGTCTAGAATCAGTTTTTTTTTTATATTCTGCATCGTTCTCGAGATATCACGAAAAAACTGTAATTTGGTAGGTTTTAATTTCGCGACTATCCCATTCTCTTAAAGAGGTCAAGACTTCCGGAACACGAGAGAATGTTAGGTGACCTTCGAGCGAGTGGTAGACAGTAGGGTGTGGATAATGGACACTTTTAAAGACAAAAGAAGGTCTGAACCATTGTCGGATGTTAAGCGAATAACAAAAATTAAAGAAGAGAATTAAAAATGTGGGTGTGTTAATAAAACAATTATTGTTAAAAACGTGGGTGTGTTAATAAAACAATTTGTTATATTGACACACCCACATTTTTTATTCTTTTCTTAGAAAGTGTAAGTATTATACTTCAAACCAAAACAATCTGTTTTTGAGAAGGATAAAATCATGAACACAAATCAATAAGCACGGGAATGAGAATAATAAGAATAAAGGGAGTTAAGCTACAAAATTAACAGATAGTTAAAGAATACAAAAATAAAATTTTGTGGAGGTGCCGTGTTGATAGATTAGGCTAACCCCTGTGCCCCATTGTCTACAAATACAATAATTGTAGGTGGGCAATGTCAACAAATATTAACGAAAATCAATCGCAGTCCGTGTTCTGTTTTTATTGTGTCACGTAATACACGCCTTACCAAGGAGTGACCATGGGGTGACCATAGGGTGACCATAGGGTGACCATAGGGTGACCATAGGGTGACCATAGGGTGACCTTTTGGGTGACCGTAAAGGGGGACCGTGAGGTGACCATGTGGTGTCCATGGGGTGGACTATTGGGTGAAATATTGGGTGACCATTGGGTGACCATGGGTGACCATGGGGTGGGCCATGGGGTGACTATTGGGTGACCCTTGGGTTTACCATGGGTGACCTTCGAATGACCATGGGGTACCATGGGGTGACTGTCAATATGATCCCGTTTAGGCAATGTTGTGACTAGATAATTAATTTTTATCTAGATAAAATAAATAATCCTCCAAAAAGTTATCTACATAAGATAAACGATAATAAGATAAACATTATCCAGATAAAAGATTAATAGATAAAAATAATCATCAAGATAATTTTGCTTAGATTAAAGATAATAATTATCGCAGAAAAAGCTAATTAATCTACCAACTTTTGCCGCCGTTTTCAAAAATGGGGATTCTATGAAAAACTTAATGTGGTAAACTAGTAGAAGTTGTTTTAATATTAAAATGAGATTCATTATTAATTTTTTTCTTAAAGTATTGTTACCTAACTTTTTATCTAAAAAAGTTATTTTAATTCTTAAAAAGCTTAGATAAGATAAACTTTATTTAATCTAGATAATTGACAAAGATAACAACCAAAAAATATCTAGATATGGCAATTGATAACTGGGTTTATCTAGATCAGTCACAACACTGCGTTTAGGTAGCCTTACTCTTTAGTTTGCCAAAGCACAGCAAGCTACCGTGCTCCTCTGCCTCCTAGTTGTGACGTCACCATCGTCGTAGAATTAGTTCAACTAAGCTAGTCGTCTAGAGCAAAAAGGAGCTTTGGATACACCCCCAGTAAGCCTCTCTTTTACTTTGCCAGAAAGTGTGGGTGGAAAATACGTCGACCAACTGCTTTGAAGTGTTAGTTATTATTTCGTTTGTATCATAAGTCCGTGGCAATAAGCTTCTTTACACGACAATTCCATTATATGGATGCTTGTAATTAGGAACGAACCCTTTCAAGCTCTCGTAATGAACCTGATGGTTCTAGCGCCTCCCGTGATGAAAATGAGCAACACTTCACCAACATCCTAGCCACTAAGTATCACAGTGAGTGTCTTTAATACTCGACGATGAAACGAGGTCACAAGAAGAAGAAGAAGAAGAAGAAGAAGAAGAAGAAGAAGAAGAAGAAGAAGAAGAAGAAGAAGAAGAAGAAGAAGAAGAAGAAGAAGAGAAGGAGAAGGAGAAGGAGAAGGAGAAGGAGAAGGAGAAGGAGAAGGAGAAGGAGAAGGAGAAGGAGAAGGAGAAGAAGAAGAAGAAGAAGAAGAAGAAGAAGAAGACGAGCTTGCTACTTGTTATTAACGTCTCGATCGTTAGAAGGCGGTGCATCTAACAGAAGAGGTGGCAACATCGCAACCACTAGCATCACTGCAAGCGTCTTTAATACACAACGACAAGAGAAGAAGAACACGAACCTCCCAAGTCTTGGTAATGACGTCTCGCTTATTACAAGGCGGTGAGTCTAATGGAAGAGGCGGCTGTGTGTTTCTGCAGCGACTAACGAGCTTGAGAACCGCAGACTGGGGGAGCGGGGTATCTTCCCGACCTAGTTCTTTGGATGCGAGACGTGGCAACAGAGGTGGGCACAAACTTACTTCAGCCTTGTCTGGACTGGGCTTCGATGTTCGGCCTGTCGTAGAAGGCGAGATAAGAGACAGATGTGACCTACTTCTTATTGGAGTTGTGAGTTTAAATGTAGAATTTGGAATAAACCTCTCGCTACTGGCGTCCACTATAGTGGACATAAACATTAAAAATTTATATCCGGGTAAAGAAAGTTTTTTTCCAATTTGACCCCTATTTTTATTCCTGAGCATTAAAAATAAATACTTTTTTCCTATCCCGATTGGACGAAAAGTGCCTTTTTCAGAGAAAATCCAAAATATACGTCTGCAAAAAAGGCTAAAATTGGAAAAAAAATAGTTTTTCCCGCGGAAAAGTAATATATTTTTAATGTTGCTACTATTTGAGATACAAAAAATTTAAGATATGCACAAAAATTAAAACAAATCTTGTTTTAGGAATGTACATCAAATTTACACATTTAATTAAAATGAAGCTTTAATTCAAAATCCTAAATTTCCCAAAATTTCTTAATAAAACACACAAAAAAATTATTTGAAAAACAAAAAAAATCTTAGAAAAAATTAGTATTTTGAAATCATTGCTTAAAATAACTTAATTTTGACCAAATAAATCTGGAAGTGAAAGGGTTTTAATACATCAATATTGTTAAACATTGTAAAAACAATGTTTTTTTAATGGATACAACTATTCAAACTAATCCAAATTCTTTTTTTTAATGAAAGAAAGTTGTAAAGTTGTTGAAAACTCGCCCACTTACTTTTCAAAGCAAAGATTAGAAACATTTCTTCAGGGTCCACTCCTGCGAATCCGTCTGAGATATTTTAATCAAAATAATCTTTTTAGCGTTTGATGTTAAAAAATGCTTTTAACTTAAAAAGAAAATTCCGTCTGAATACGAGAGAAAAGCGAACTCTCTCGAATGAAATGAACCTCCCACATAATACGTGCGTCTTAACTTGATCAACCATCAGAATCTAAAGAATATACCGTAGTTTTGATCCATCAATAGATCCATGGCAAAAACTTTCTCTCTTTGTGATTAAATATCAGACAAATATTACCAACTTTACTTTAAGACCGAGAAGTATTCTAAGAGTCAAATATACCTAATTGAAACTTTTTTGGGAACTTTTCCTGCTTCCAGTTGTCATCCGATGGTATGCAATTTTGGGAAATTGTCTTAACAATGATATGGTCACTCTACTCTTCTATAGTCGAAGATTACAAAACGTTATTGCGCATTACGCATGAATAAATTCCGAAATTTTCAATTCTGATAATTTTACAAGAAACCAAAATCCAAAACAGAAAAAGAAAATCGAATTTGCTGTGATTTTTTTTAAATGTGCCTCTCTAGATTATTGTATTATCATGACCATAAGTTATGTGCAAAGTGTGGTAACAATCTGATAAAAACTGACTTCAGAAAGAGTTCCCGAAAAAAGTCACTAGTATTGCAGACTCTTAAGATGATAAATTACCCAGATTCTGAAAAAGCGTAGTCGCAATCACTAACACGCTAATTTGAGATTAAAGTACCAGATCTTGCAATAAAATCGTCGTCTAAAACAACTTTTGTCATAGAAAGTATTCTCATAGGCACCTGGTCACGCTTTTATTTATTTGTTAACTATTTAAAAACAGATTTACTAAATTCGGTATTTTAGATGTTGGAGAACTCCTTATTTAAAAACGAGTTTAATTATGACATTTTATATTTATCGGGTTGTTTCGTAGCGGCGGTAGTGATATCTTTCTGTCGACGTTTCGAAGACCATGTTATCTTCTTCTTCAGGACTTGAAATATGATATATGAAGTTTGTGAAATTCCTCTTGTTTCTTGTTATTGTTTTTTTCTATTGTTACTATTAAAGTTTTTTGATTGGTTAGCCTAAATAAGCTTCCTAAATTCACTGTCAGATTATCATTTGCTAGACAACTTTCCTATTTCGTAGTCTTCCACCCCAGACATCTTCCTCTTGAACCGGCACAATCCCTTGGACTGGATCTATGATAACTTCCTCAATAGGTTTGATTTCTTTACACTGTACTGTATCTAGTTTAGTGACTGACTTTAGAACAGGATCCCATGCATGGCTGAGGACAAAACAGTGATCCCTGTTGAAGTTTTTGGGATGTTTTTTAATTTCTATTGCCTCCCTAACTACTCGTGGCACTGCTGAATCTACCTTGAACAAAACTGATGTTTGATCAAATAGAATTTTATGATCCAATTCTAATGCGTGATCAGCTACAGCAGACAGGCGTTGATGTCTTTGCAAATCATTTACTCCTCTATCATCTCGAATTGCCTTTGCTGCTAAACCCAGTCGTATGTGTCGTTCATGCTCCTTTAATCTGGTTGATATTTTTCTCCCGGTCTCTCCAATATACACATCTCCACATTCACATGGTACCTTGTAAATTCCACGACTGTCAAATTTATTAGAATCCTTAACGGGTCGAATGAAAGATCTTATTTTCCTATCTGTACAGAAACTTGTCTTGATGTTCTTTTTTCTCAGTAACCTACTTATTCTGTCGGTGGTCTTGTGAACAAATGGCAGCACTGCTATAGCCACTGTTTCAGTGAGTCTCCCATTTCTTCCCTCATCTTGGCTTTCCTTGAAAATGCTTGTTTAATGGTTTTGGTGAATATCCATTCTGGAGGAATGCATTTTCCAAAACCTTTAGTTCCCCGTGAATGTGGTTTTCATCTGTTAGACGTTTAGACCTGATGGTGAGTGAATTTAAAACTGCCATTTTCTGTTTCGGGTGGTGGTGAGAATCGGCATGTAAGTAACGGTCTGTATGGGTTGATATATATATATTATAAATATAAAATGTCATCAACGGGTAGCGAGACATTTAAGAGTTTAATTAAGTTTCACACTTTTCGAAAATTACATAACATTGTTTTCTATGTTATATTAAGCAACTCCATTTGATGTAGGTGCCGAGTATATATGTGGATAATCATTTCAACAATATGTTGGGCTAGCCAAGCACTCTAGCCTTAAAGGGTCACATGCACATTCTACTACATCACAATAGACGAGCATTGACATCTAAAAAATCGAACGTCATGTTCGGTTTTGTGTTGGTAAGTGGTAAACGCGCAGACGGACGGACAGAAATGTAAATCACAGCAGGAGAGCCAAACTTTATAATGTATATTACTGTATTTACTATATTATGAATAATTGTAATTAATGTACCCTATAAGTAACAACTTCTCAACCTCTCATGACGCAAGAAAGTTTATCGCAATAATAACCTCATACACAACCGAAGCCCATATTGCCAACCGTCGAAAACTTTCCCCATCATTTAGCAAAACGCCGAGAGAATCATTAAAACATCCCCCGACAAATTTCCACGGTTTTCTCCCTAGCGGAGGGAAAACACGTGAAAACTTTCCCGTCTGTTTGAAACGCGTTCCATATTCCGTCTGCCTCGATCTTTACCCCATTTGTCGGCGGAGTGTTTTAGAGAAGGAAGGCGGTGCTTGATTACTTGTCACGGCCTTCTAAAGTTGGTAGCGGTGGGAACGTAATTGTCACAAAGTGGTGCCGCGAGTGGTGGATATAAATATATGCGAGACTTTTGAGTTGAAGTCACCTTCAAACACAAAACTTTTATTGAAAGTTGAACTTTACAACGCAGACTACGATTTTAATCTTATACCGATCATTTAGAAAGTGTTTACTTTCCTTAAGTCTCAAATAACTCTAACAGGTGTAGGCCTATCTTATGTACGTAAAACTATAACGCTAACGAACGATATATTTGAAATTACCATAAGTCACTTCAAGGCATAATTTTGTCTGATGATGTTGGTAAAGATTGAACTTTTATTTAATTTTAAGTAGACAGTTTCTAATTTTAATAACAATTCGTGTTTAAAATATTGAAGAAACCTAGATCCTAAAGCGTATCGATGTCCTTACAGTGCACCTACTTAAAAACGACCTCGCTGCCCCGTACATTTCATCGGGTTTATATAGGGAGATGGTACGATTTGTACGTCAGTTACCCTGAAGATGCCTGACGTATTTCGGACAAAACGTTTGATGGCTGCCTAGTTTCTGTACTGTTTTACAATTTTGAAGCGGTTCATTCCAAGAAAATATTTCTTGGAAGAAGTACTAACTTGAACTTAGTCCATTAGAAACTGGGCGTCCACCAACGTTCCGTCAAAACAACGTCGGACATCTTCAGAGTGGCTGACTTACGAATCAACAGATCTCAGTGGCTGTCCTGAAAGTAACCTTCTTCTTATTTAAAACCCATGATAGGTGTGGGGCAAAGAAGTCGCTTTGAAAAGGTGCGCGATCAGAACATATATTTTATACTCTTAAGAATCAGTGTTCTTTAACTTTTAAACAAAAGTGTTGATAATTTTTATCATCACTCTAGTCTCGGATCTGTTTCTAATAGGTATGTCTTCTGTAAAGCATACAACAGTTTTACCCGTTATGACCAGCTTCACGCAAGCAACTAGGTAGCACATCAAATTTAGTATTTGTAAAGTAACTTTCAGAAATCATTTGACCCGGATATAATATATTAGTAAACAAATGTATTTAAAAACAAGCAACACTAGGGTACAACAACATAATTGGGAGCCTCCAGAAAGACTGTGAGATTGCCGGTGTGCCATTGTCTGACGTCTCAGAAAATTCACAAGTGTTAAAGATATAGACCTCGGTTACTTGTTTTATACACTTGTCTATGGGAATATGCACCAAGTTCAAATATTGACGTGGGTATAAGAAACGGATAGAAAACCACTTAAAACACCATTACTGCAATTTAAAAGCAATTTAAAGTAAACATTTTAAATTCTATTGAGGCTCAAAGTTTGTAGTATTTTACTTCTCGCGCAAACAGCACGTGACGTCAAGATTTGGGCCTAGAGCTTTGTTGACCAATGCGCAAAGCTGTTTAATGTGTTTAGTGCAATGAATAAACTACCGCCTTCTAGATTACACAGTTAATATCACTGTTGGGCGCAACCTCATTGCCTGATTCGCAACAATACCTAACAGAGACGTAGTGGCTTGTTTTACCCGCCATTATTATTGGTGCAACTTTCAGCTTACTTTTATAAAATGAAATTCTTATCTTAAAAATAAAAAAAAATGATTAACGTATTCAGAATGAAGTCCTAAACGTAGTGAAGTGATTAAAAAAAAGAAAAATTATACCAAAATCATCTCCTTCTGTAATACGTCGTCTCGCATGACGCCCCCCTACCCTCGAGTGCCTAGCTAACGATACCCAAACCTTAGCTCGGGTGACGTCATCTGAACAGCCTCCAACCACAGCCTGCTAGAGTAGGGTTTCCCCCTAGCTCCAGGCTCAGAAGGCGGTGGAGTGTACGAAGGAGTTAAGTGGCAGCTCACCGCCTTAGTGACTCGGATATCTTACCATTACCACTCACTCGCGCCTCGTAGGGGGGAGTTTATGATGCCAGGCTTATTAACTTCTCGAGTGGTGACGGTGAATAGGGAGAGGAGTAATTTAGAATCTGTTAGGCATATCGGATTATGTGATCAAATACTGTAACACTTCGCTATTAATTCGATCTACTTTTAGAATTTAATAAAGGTGGCGGAGGCGAGAAAAAAAAGCGTTTAAAGATGAAACAAGAACCAAGGAAGATAAAGAAATTTGACTGAAGAGCTTCTTTGCCGATTAGACGGCAATTATTTGTAGCGCTGGTGGCGCAGTGGTAAATCGGGAAGGTACTTCTTCAAAATCTTCGCCATTTGAGTTGGCTCAAAATTTATGTGAGTAGATCATGTCATGAAAAAGCTTTTGAAAGTTTTGCTATATTGTCAACTTTAAAGTTTTAGAAATTTTACACAAGATAATACTTCGTTGAGAAGTATAACTTAATGAACAACCGACGACTTATGATAGTATATTTCAAAACAGGCGACAAACATACTTTGATTGTGACTGGCAGCCATGTTGTAGATTCCTGCATGAATTAAAAGAAGGCGAGTTATTTGGATTTATTCCTCCGCCAGCTAGAGACTGACCAGCTTAGCCAATGTATGTGCGTCCCTAGTCAAAGATGTTATCAAAGATAGAGGGTCTTACGATCTAACCAACCTTATTATGGCAATTTTACATCGTCTCTTTCGAGGGCTCAACAATCAGCATTTAAGTAATGACAATAGAAAACCTTAGAACATACATTCAATAAGAATTGTCGGTGGTGTGTATCGAATTCCGGACCTCTAGAATCAGATAATTGAGCGATACGTTTGAGCTACATCTGTTGTGACACATTGTGAACTTCTTCGTAACGTCCCTCTAACCACATAAATATGGTTAGTCCTTTAGTCCTACGCTTGGTAATCTGACCGGTAGAGATCATACCTCACAACTGACATCCTTCGTTAAACCTTATTCTTTCGCCCTCATATTTCCTTCATGTCTATAAAAGCTGTACCAACTATTTCAAAATTGAAAACCAATCCTTCTAAATAACGTAGACATTTTCCTCTCGGTAAACCCGGACTGTGTGTATCCGTCTCTTTGCACAATGTCTTGTTTGTGTGTGACGTCACTACCTATACACGATTTCAGTTTAGGACACACCAACGGAAGTAGTAAGAGAAAGTAATACATGATAACTTTGACAGTTTAAACCAACCCAAATTTTTTCTTATGATATTTTCAAGGTTAAACGTATGAAACTCAAGTCACAAATATGATTTTACCGTCACAGGGTAAAAGTTAATCAAATTAGAATTTTTTAACATTGGTTAAAAAAAAATTTAACTTAAGTTCGATTTTCAAATTAATCGCACTTATACAGCCAATCTCAATAGGTATGTTCATTCGCAGATCTCATGTTAACACTGGATGTGCTGAAGAAAGCACTTTACACTTTCTATTGGTCTAGCACTCTAGTGTAATGCTAGTGAGTGTTACAATGTTGCGAAGGAACTAGCCGGTGTAAACACTTTCACAATGGTGTATACGAACGAACGAATCCAATCTTTTCAAGCATTTACTTAATGAGTCGCACTTCTTGTACATTATCATTAAAATATTCGAGTTTATCGAAATTTTACGAGACGAGTTCATTTTCGGAGACAGTTATGGAGAAAAACATCGCTGGTTCTAGAAAGCTGTCATGTTTTATCAATTCCTATCCTGTGACTACAGTGTATGTGCGACAGTGCTGCGCTCTCTAGGCTGTGACGTTCTTAACTGGAACCAAGTCTATCTGAACCGAGGCCGGATCAGGCGAGGAAACAGTGAGGGTAAATCCCACGCGAGGAAACCCGGACAGGTGGTCTTGGCAGTGTGTTTTACGTGCGTGTAAATAACAGGCGTAGATTGAGCGTGTGATGGCTGGGTGCATGGTACGAGTGGGGGGGGAGGGGGGTATGGAGCAGTCGGGAGAATTACACGAGGGGAATTGAATGGAGGAATGTTTGTTTGTTGGGCTGATTTGATATTTTTCGCGTTTCTATTCTTGCAGCCATAAATCATTATGAGTGGATAAAAGTTGTATAATCGTTATTTATACCCCATCTTAGCAGATTTACGTATATCAAAATTCAGTCAGAAAAAGCACACTTATTTAGGTGTTTTGGTAATTTTAAATGTACAGGAAACCTACAATCACTAGTCGAGAATCCCATAGAAAAAGTTTTAACACATATTAACACTGATAAACTAATAATCCCATTGCAAAAAGAATAACCTATAAACAACTTATCGAAGTCCTTCACACCCAACATCCATTATCTCAATCAAAACAGTATCATTTATACCTAGAACAATTAAGTCACACACAAACACACTAACAAATATTCCCAAGTGGAGGCAATTTCTATAAAATATAAAATTGTCATAGTCGCCATCAATAAAACCAAGGTTTAACCCGTTATAAAATAGTTTCAACATCTATAAAAATCATAGAAAACTATATAGAATAGTGGAAACTCCTATAGAAAATAGTTTAAACTCATAGAAAACTATAAGAAAAAGTTTCACCTCATAAAGGAACAAACAGGAAATAGTATATACACCTATAAGAATCTTATAAGGAATGGTTTCAACTCATATAGAAAACTATAGGAAATAGTTTAACCTCATATAGGATAACATTAAAAATAGTTACTCCTGTAGCAATTTTATTAGAGAAGTTAATTTTAAATGTTTAAATATTAACTCTTCCAACAGTACCGCACAGAACTATTGTACATAAACTCAATTCGGTATTTCATTAGTAACATTATATTCCGACTGTTGTGATTTTACGGTAATTCGAGTAACTAAAATGTAATATACGTTATTAAGTCTTGTCTAGACTATTTCTTCTATCAGTTAGTTAATATCCGACGTCTCGTTTTTCGTAACTGAATCTATTTCAGAATCGTCTAGGATGTCTCTTAGTCTCTTATTGTAAACAAGCATAACTGACAATCAGGTTTGCCAATATTGGAAGGTAAACAATCAATAAAAACATATCGTAAAAGTGACAACGCGACAGTTTTAATCAGGACCAGATTCAGCTAATATTTGCACAAAGAAAACGCAGAAAGAATATAAGATAAAATCACTACTGGGGAAATAAAATATTTTTTCATAAACAATAATTATTATTTTAAAAAACAATTTTTATGTTTTAATTTAAAGTTGTAAGTAAAAATAACTTAGAAACAACATGTTCGAAAATCACAGGTTGCTAACAAATAGAAAATGGCTGCTGGTTTAATCCTGTCAATACTGCTGAGGTATATTTCTAGGTATTCAGATATAAATTTGTTATTGCTGATTGAAATGTTCTAAATGAACTGAGGTACTTTAAGCATAATAATTATTATTTATTTGTAACAACATTTTTTTTAAATTAATTCCATTTAATATATTTTAAATAGCTGTTTTTTATTTAAATATAATTTATTTTTGGACTACCTTCAAGTATACAAAATATTTTTGAACGCAGACAAATAAACAATGTCCTCGTTCCGAAGACGGCAGACTAAACCGAATCCATCAGCCCATTCTATTCAATCTTCTTTCATCCGAAGTACTAACGTTGACTAACGGGTACGCTTACTGCTGAAATGACGACTCCAAACTATCGTCTAATGGACCCGATTCAAGTCGTAAAACTTAAGTATCCCCTGGGAAACGCCCCCTCGATCCAGAGAAAAACTTTCAGATCGTTTAATAATTCTTGGATATCGAGAAAGTTGTGAAAAGTTGCTGGTTAGTTGTCAGGGATGATGGTGGAGGATTTAACGGGTGTTTCGAGCTACGATTACATCCGTGAAGGAATAATTATAAATGGTTCGTTTTTCAATTGTGATGTAAGGAGTGAAGAAAAATGAATGACTTGGGTATGTTAATGGACATATTTAATGTTGCACACATTTAGGAAACTAGATCATTATTTACTGGTACTTACGAATTTATTTTAAATGGTCTCAATTTAAAAGTCAATGCTAATGCGACCAGTTACATTCTAGACGAATGTTTTGTTTTTTTAATTGGTTGCAGCTTCATTAATCATGAATACTGGATAGTAATGTATCCAGAAAAAATCTGAAAATCGTATCGAACCCGGGTCTCTCAATTGCCGATCAGACATACAAACGTCGTTTTTGAAAAGAGATGTGTAATTATTTTTTTATAAAATATATTAAGGGCTCTAAATTTTATTTTCAACTGTCCATGTATGGAGAATCATAAGAGCAACTCGAAATAAATATTTAAAAAATTTATGCAAATAGCCTATTAGTGCATGTTAGTTTATGAAATCCTTATGTGCACCTAGTGGATTTAGGGAAGAAAGAGTGGCGTGAAGTTGTAGTCTCGTCTTGTTAGATCATGAATGTTGGTACAGGGCTTAGTTTGACAGCTAGGACGTTGCAAGTATCTCCATCTCGGGCCCAGTAAGACAGCTTTGAGTAGAGGGGGGGGGGGGGTGTTAAGTCCTTGTCCGCCCGGCGCTGGTGTTTTCCAAGCCCTCAAAGTGTGGCCTAAAGCTAGACTTAACCAGGCTGCTCAGCTCAAACTTGGCGTACTTGAAGGGAACAGTGTGAGAAGTTCACAAGAGAAGACACTCCATTCGCTTTGGTGTATTATCTCTTGTTGATGCAGGTTATCATACTTAAGTGATGTAGAGATTTTTTGGTAAAAATAAACCAAAATTGTTCATTACACGACTTGAAATTAGAGCAAAACCAAAATTTATTGGAAAAGAAACATAAGATGTTTTAAACATAGGCCTTTTAAGCTTAATCTTTTGATCATCCAGTTTTAAAAATAATTAATTCTTTAATAAACGTCTAATCAGAAATAGAATTTGTTTTATCCCTTGTTTATGCAGTTTATCATAATAAAGTGGTGTTAAGGGTAAAAATGAACCCATATTGTTCATTACACGACTTAATATTAGAACAAAACCAAAATTTTAATTGGAAAAGAAACATGAGATGTTTTAAACATATTAAGCTTAATATTTTGTTCATCTTTTCAAAATAATTAATTCTTTAATTAATGTCTTATCACAAATAGAATTTGTATTATCCCTTGTTTATGCAGGTTATCATAATAAAGTGGTGTAAAGTGTTTAAGGTAAAAATGAACCCATATTGTTCATAACACGAATTGATATTATAGCAAACCAAAATTAAATTGGAAAAGAAAATAAGATATTTTAAACATATTAAGCTTAATCTTTTGTTCGTCCAGGTTTCAAAATAATTAATTCTTTAATGAAAATCTTATCAGAGATAGAATTGATTGCAGTCATTATTATGTATAATCTAGACTACTGTGATGTTGTTTAATGTTGTTTATAATGGATATAACGTCGAGAAAAACTTTGCTGATGTCAAAATGTAAATGTCAAAATATTTAGGACATCTTACTTACAAAAATTAGACAATGTTTTATCTTGATTCATTCATTCAGGCAAGCACTATCAAACGAACTTTTGTAATCAGTAAAAATGGCGTAAAACATGAAGGCCAAGAATCAACTCTGTAACATCTGTGTACTCTCTTGAATTAAAGACAGATTTATCTTAGTGTAAACTAGGCCACCTTTTCAGCAAACTTCTATTATTTTTCGAGCGAGTTCCTTCAATGCAATGTTTTACATTGATATCCTGAAAACTATTAATACAAGAAGATGTGTAGTTATTGCTATTTCAATGTCGATTGTCATTTGGAAATATCACAAATGAATTATCATCATGTGATTGACTTGCAACTTTTAAATTTTGATGACCAGCAGCGATATTTACGTTAAAGCCCTTTTATCTTGGCAACATACAATATTGTTTAGGGCTTTAGAACAAACGAAAATCAAAAACAATGTTCGTTTATGAATTAAATTCAATTAATGTTAATTTTAAGCTAGAACCTTTAATTTTATGCAACCATGGGTAGTGTATGAGTTTGAGCCATCTGCGACTTACTTGAAATAAAAGGCGTGCATGAATTTTAAAATCGGATTTTATTATTTTAACCAGACTTGACATTATTGTTGTGTGCGAGTAGCCAAAATTCAGGTCGGGTATTTGGAAAGTCAAAAAAATGTACCCGATTTTTGGATAACAAAAACTAATTTTTTGGGAGGATGGTGGAGGTGCCGGTCCAGAAGAGTTTTATTTTTATTTATATGTTACAAAGCGTCCTTACATGATAATCCAGAGAATAAAAAGTTAATTGTAAGAAAACTATAATTAAAGATAATTCACAAGTTACATTTTTACCTATCTTAACGTGTAGTTGTATAACGACCCTTTTCCCTACCCAATCCAAAAACCCAAAGTTGTTAAGTACCCAAACCTGAACATCACATAACCGCTAACAATCGATGTCTGTTCGTCACATGTTTTGGAACGTACAATCACAATACATTTCGATAATATCATGACTCCTCTGGCTACTTAAGAACCTGCATGGACTATACTTTAGTACCTACTTAAGTTTAAGGGATACCACGGTTTCTGAATTATAGAAGGTACATTCCTTGAGTCAACAATTCATAGTTAGTGGATCACGAGATGTAGTTTAAGGTCCGAAATACAATACAATCTACCACCTTTTAATACAAACGTAATATTCCCTAGCAACGATCTTGCCGTCTCCTCTAACTTCTTGTATCAGGTGGCTGTGTTTGTGGACAGAGAGCTTCACGCCAAAGAGCTCAAAGGAACAAGATAACTTTGATGTCAAACAACTCGGCAAACACTCGAGATCTCTGAAGTCTTTGACTGTGGAATGTGTGTCTGGCACTTGACTAGGAATCAGGCTGTGTTGTTGGAGGCGCCCACGTTGTACAGGCACCTCGTCAAAGGGAGGAGGGATAAACAGAGACAAGGCATCAATTTAGATCAACGATGCTTTAGTGTTTAAGTCAGGTGGTCGCCAGGAGATTTAGTCAACATTGAGAGAAGAGGACATTAAATTTAAAAAATATCACAACAACTCATAAACCCGGAAAACCTTTATCATAAAACCACTCAGCTGTACTAAAACCTGGGTTACTTACTTTTAATCGCGATATTTCGGAGACTCCGCCTCCTTCCTCAAGCATCCATGCCCGCGACTATCGCGATTAAAAGTGTGTAAGTTAGTAGTAAGTAGTTCAGTTCAGTGGTTTTACAATAGGACATATAGAATGTTTAACTAGGGATGCACAACGATTTAAAAAAATCTATGATTGAAAAGATGACTGCATTATCGATCATCACATCGAAGAGTAGTTAGTAGCAAAAACAACTCTTTATTTTTTAGAGTTCATCATGTAAATAATTTGTCGTTACTGCAGGAAGAGAAGAATTTTTTTTGAGAGATTCTGAATTGAATTATTAATGGATGTTTTTATTAAATAACGACCTTCTTTGTAAAATACGTATTTTGTAAAAAGACAATGGATATAAAAATGAATTATAAACGTTACAACACGATCTAGAAATAGATTGTTTAATAAAACAAATGCAAGGTATACTTTTGTAAAAAAAATGACCAACCATAATTTATAAATGAACATCATATTTGAAAACAAAATTTGAGGGAGATAATCTACAATCAATAAAAGTTAGTTATTCGTATCAATAACTAATTCATCACTCGTTCACTTCTTCTCCCTTTCGAAAATTGGATAGTTAAAATTTGTAAACCATAGGAAAAATATCGCGAGTTTTTGTATTGTCGCACTTTAATTGATTGACTGATACTCTGGAGTGAAATATCCTTACACTGAGAAAATAACGGTAAAAAGTTTGTTCGCACTTTAATTTTGTAATGTATCGAATTGTACATACATCGATTATTAAGGATTGATATATAAAGAATAGTGGCAATTTATCGATTAAGGAGTCGCTGCTGCAACTTTTATTAATCTTCATTTGGCAAATCATAGACCAACTATAATGGTGGACTGTTTACTGTCAATCAAAACAAATTTTTAATTTTTAATAATAAAAGTAGCATCGAACGAAAACCTTAAAATAATTAAACACCAGGACTTGTTAATCGGAGATTGATAAAATAAACCACGATTAAAAACAACAGCACAACACGATTAAAAACAACAGCACAACACTCACTTGCTTCGTTAATATTTCGATGACATCAGTCACCTTCCTCAGACGCGAGGTTACCAGTTAACACAGTATAACAGTTACTGTGCTGGTCACCGAAATATTACGGAGTAGGTGAGTGTTATGCTGTTGTTTTTTATCGTGGTTTGTTCAGGGAGTAAAAAGTGCATTTTAAATCCTTTAATGTAATGTTAAGATTATTAACTACATAACATTGGATTTATGTCAAAACTTTCATTAAGAACATTTTCTGCTTCTTTCCTGGCAGTAAAATATCTACACATCCCACCAGGTTTTATTTGACAACCCCTAGCGACAATGTTTGAAATTGCATCGCTTATCTAAATATTACTTAGACTAGACATTTGGCATCGCTCCAGGCAGGAGGTTGTTATTACACTTGAATGAGACCCCCATCAAGACGATTCGCTTTTAAATTAAACTTGTATCTATTTAATTTAGATTCAGGCTTAATTTAAGATTTTTAAATAACCCAAAGGAAATTGGTTAAATCGTAGACTGCGCAATTTTTGTCTAGACTAAATGTCTGGATCAAGTTGCCACTTAGGTAAACGTGAAATTGTCGTGAATATATTATGAGTCTGAATATTAAATTGAATTGAAATGTAAACTTAGGTTATTATAAATGTATAAAGTTGAGTAAATATCTAAAATGGATAATGGTAACCTTTCTCAAAAGAAACTTGCAAAATTAAGTTAGTTTTTAAGGAGAAGTATACGTAACAGTTAATCACATTTAAACAGTCAGTTAAAACGTAACTTGTTTCTTTAAAATTAATGTGCCTTAAGTCTGTTTGCCAAGCTCGGGCCAACTTTTTTTACAATGTTAAATGCCTATTTAAAAAACGCTCGATCGTCAAATCCAGCTAATTTCACATACAGAACGTACCGCTTTTTGACCTTTAATTTTCATCCAAATAATCTGTATTTTTGGGAGGATGTTCACAAAGGATGAGCGCGTGTCTCTATCAAAAGCCGATTTTGAAATTTCAAATAATTGTCTCTTACACAAAATTGAGAAATTACTACAAATTAACTGTTACATGTCATCTTTACGGTCATTTAATAAGTAAAGTGAGCAGTATTTGGAAAATGTGCCTTGACACCAACTATAACACATTCTTACTTAACATTTTGGTGCAAACCACAACCCGATAGGACAAATGATAGAGCTTCCAAGTGATCCTGACTTTACCTCTGCGTTGTGCGTCAAAGCTTGGTATTCTCGAGCTTAGCCAACAGTCTTAAGCTTGCTCAAATATATATAAATATATATTTTTTAATGGGACATGGGTAATGATGAACATTTAGATTTCTCTAAAGTCTTGCACTGAATTTGCTGCACTATTAAAATCCAGCGGTTAGAGTGGGTGACCGCCCCTGCCACGAAACTTACGTATATCGCTAGTTAGAGCAGATGGAGGGTTACATTATGATTAAAAAACTTTATTAACATCAACCTCAATAATAAGTGATTAAGTAACAAGATGTTCTCAATGAAATAAAAGAAATGAGTTTTCAAAAGTTAAAGGAAAAAAGAACGCGTTACCATTAACGCATTTAATAAAAATAAATAAATAAAAAAATTAGTATTAAGAGTCTACTAAGTCAGTCACAGAACTGATTTTCAGTGGGGACAATTAATTTAAACCCGACCAAGCCAACCCTGTAGGCGCCAACACCATCGGCGAAAGAACAATGATCAACTAGAGAGACCGGCAAATTTAAGTAGGAAACACCTATCAATCAAGCTGGACACGATTCCACCCGCGGAGAGCACCAGAGTCAACAAGGCTGATTCGGAACAACCTTAGAAATTATTGTGTTTCTCGTTGCTAGGACGGCTCCAAAGTCACCGTTTACAAATTTTTATCCAAGAACTGATGGAATTAAGTTGCCTTAACTGGGAATCAAACCCTGGACCTTCTGCATTCGAAGCAGAGCCTCTAACCACAAAACCAACGAGCCACACATTATTTCGAGTACAGAACTGTTAACCACAAAACTTCTGAGTATAACTATGCGGCAGACTGGCTGAGAGCTGTCACATTGCAGCAAATAACTTTTTTATTTACGACCATCATATTATTACCTTGATATAAGTACCAATAAAACATAACGACCTCGTAAAGATTCCGACTTGTTGACAAGTCTTTTCTCACAGAGTGGTTGATAAGTCTCCCGGAGATTGCTGACTACGCACATGTACTTTCTAAATAACGTGCAGCGCATTTTATCAGGGGGGAATTTTGTCTAGAGCTAATAAAACTTGTGGGTGGAAAATGCTTTTTAGTATTGATATCAACATTAAAAAACTCGACCGATTTTCTCGTCATGTAAATGGTGATTGGGTGGTTGGGTGTGAGAGAGAGAGAAAGAGAGAGAGAGAGAGATGAGCAAATTTGAACGAACCACTTGCCTGAATTATAATACAAAATGTACCGGATTTACAGAAAATATATTGTCGGGTAGGTCAATAATGGCTAACTTTTTAAAGATCAATATCCTCCAAGGTCACGGGGCATAAAGATCGTCCCTATGTTATTTCTTATGGGAGATTTTGGCCAATGTGACCTAGCTAAAAAATTACTAATTTCGATTTTTTTTCCGGGTCATGGTGAACACTAATAAGTTTATCTGAAACTTTCTAAATTCATAACTAGTTATCCAGAATAAAAGATATTTTTAAGTTAAGCGGGTGAATACCTCTTAAGCGTAGCGTCTATTACAGTTTTAGACAATACCTGCTGTTCTCTAAGGGCAGTGACCTGTTGAAGAAGCACCCTGTATTTTCTCCGTTAATTTGTAATCTCGTTAGTGAGATGGCTGCATGAAACTGAACGTTCAAGTCAAAGTTTATACGTTTAATGCACTTATAGTCGTTAGCCAGACCTGGTTGATTGCAGGGGTGAAATGAAGCGGTGCGAGAGAGAGAGAGAGAGAGAGAACCCCAAGGGTCAGCGGAAGGTCAGTAACGAGACAGATGTCGGTATAATTGGGAGTTCAACTTGGAGTAGTATCGGAGGTTAATGATTTCCCATTCGAATTATTTGTTAACGTAGAACAAAACGAAAATAATTTATAGATTTGAATGGGTTTTACCGACATGCGAGTTGGATAGTTATATAATTATTGTCGGTTGGTTTATTTGTTTTTAAATATTCATTGTTTGTTACATTAAATCTTAAGTTCTTAACGACTTCTCATAAGTTATATGAGAAAATTTAAATTGTTTCTCTAAACCAGAGCCAGAAAAAATAACAACAAAAACTATTACAGATGTTCTTTAAAAAATCTTTATATACATTTACACATCTCATTGGAGATATACTAGGAAAACGCTTAAGTCCCGCCGCGTTGTTGGATGAGCGTAATTGGTGCATTGAGCTGCATGTGTTACGCGGATTTTCTGTTGTTCTGTGAAAAAATCATTACTTAGGCGAAGATTTCTGTTAATTAAATTAAATAGAACATAAAAAATTAACTAAATTTTTTTAATAAATCGTAATTTTTTTTAAATCATAAAATTGCAATTTTCATAAGAAATAATTATTCGATTGCGCTAAAATTTAACACGAGTATATAAATTCATAAAATTAAGGTTCTGTGAAAAAATCATTACAAAAGGATAAAGCATGTAGGTGTTACAAGTCAAAGAATTGTTTTAAAAAAGAAAAAACCCGTAAAATTTCGATTTTTATGAGAAATAATTTTTCGATTACGCTCAAATTTCACACGAATATCTTAATTCATAAAATTAAGGTTCTATGAAAAATCTTTACAATCGGATAAAGCGTGTAGGTGTTATTAGTCGAAGAAATATTTAAAAAATCGAAAAAAATCGTAAAAATTGCGTTTTTATAAAAAAAAAAATTTCCGATTGCGCTCAAAAACGTGGCAGTTCTAAGTTCAAAGATTCGAAGGCCTCCATAAAATTTCATCGCAATCGGAGTATCGGTTTAGCCGGAATCGTGCTGACAAACACACAAAATACAGAAAAAAAAAAGAAGGAAGGAAAAGAAAAAAAAAACATTCCGGATTTTTTTCTCCAGTGTAGTGAAATGGAATCTTCGCTTCGCTCGCTACGCTCGCTACGCTCATCCAACTATAATTGTTACCATGAATCACATAAACTAGGAAAACGCTTAAGTCCCGCCGCGTTGTTGGATGAGCGTATATGGTGCATTGAGCTGCCATGTGTTACGCGGATTTTCTGTTGTTCTCTGTGAAAAAATCATTACTTAGTCAAGATTTTTTTATTAAATTAAATTTAAATGAAAAATTAACTTTATTTTTTTAGTTAAATTAAATTAAATAAAAAAGTTACTTAATTTTTTAAATTAATCATAATTTTTAAAATGAAAAAAATCGTAAAATTGCAATTTTTATAAGAAATAATTATTCGATTGCGCTCAAATTTAACACGAATATATAAATTCATGAAATTAAGGTTCTGTGAAAAAATCATTACAAAAGAATAAAGCATGTAGGTGTTATAAATCAAAGAATTATTTTAAAAAAGAAAAAAAAACGTAAAATTTCGATTTTCACGAGAAATAATTTTTCGATTACGCTCAAATTTCACACAAATATCTTAATTCATAAAATTAAGGTTCTGTGAAAAAATCATTACAATCGGATAAAGTATGTAGGTGTTATAAGTCGAAGAATTTTTTAAAACATCGAAAAAAATCGTAAAATTGCGTTTTTTATGAGAAAAAATTTCCCGATTGCGCTCAAAAACGTGGCAGTTCTAAATTCAGAGATTTCGAAAGGGCCCCCATAAAATTTCATCGCAATTGGAGTATCGGTTTAGCCGGAATCGGGCTGACAAACACACAAAAATACAGAAAAAAGAAAGAAAAAAAAAAAAACATTCCGGATTTTTTTCTCCAGTGTAGTGAAATGGAATCTTCGCTCGCTCGCTACGCTCGCTACGCTCATCCAATAAATAAATTATTCATTAATTTGAAGTGAAAATTTTAGACTCAATCAAGGCAAATATTAAGAAGATATATTATATATGTATATGACAAACACATTAAACACATTATATATTATATATTATTAATAAGAAGAAACTGAAAAATGAAAACTAGATGCGAAGGAAGTGATTCATGTTGCATCATTGTTGTATACCTTGTTTTCACCGAGTAATGTACGAAATTTAGATGTATGTTTTTACCACAGATAGTAGGTATTCCCTTGCAAGATTTAATACAAGGGAGCGGAATCCGGTCAGGTAGTCGGTAAGCTCTTTGGTATAAGAGACTTTATAAAGAAACGTGTCAAAGCGATTAAGATAGAAGACAAACTACCATTACCCACTGCAAACATCTTAGCTATCTTCTATAGAGGGCCGTGAGGTGTATGGGGGATATCAAAGAGGTTATTATGAGAGTTGAGTGCAGTACACCAAACAACTTAGAAACTTGAGCTTAGAGTATGATCGCCACAACCTACTTCTTCTTTACAGAGAACTGTATTCATACCTTGATCATCTAGGTCATTTAGATTACAAGAAACAACACAATGGATGAAATGATGAGGGCAAGAGTAAATCGAGAACATTACGTGAACTTTACTTACAATATCTGTGCATATGCACTGTTTTCACAGTTAGATGCTCATTATTATAATTAATTAGTGGTATTGTAAGAAGAGATTGAAACTTCATAATTAAATATTAACAACCAGTGTTATAAAGTACAAAGGATAATTTTTTTTTGTAATCCATAAACTCCTTCTGCCAATGTAGTAATTGAGTCGAAAAACAACTCATAACAATATTATCTTAGTTTATATGTTGACATATTTGAGCGATCTTTCAATGAAGCATTTAATGTAGATAACATCCTTATCATGAACTTGTAAAGTTCCATTAAAACATAAATATTCACGACAATTGATAGTTGATGAATGATAAATTAATGTGTGGCTCGTTGGTCTTGTGGTTAGCGTCTCTGCTTCCAATGCAGAAGGTCCAGGGTTCGAACCCGAAGTTTATAAACTTCTTATTTGGATTTAAGTCCATCAATTCTTGGCATAGGATCTAGTAAACCGTGTCATTCGACCGTACTGGCAACGAGACACATAATAGATTCAAAGTTGTTCTGAATCGTCCTTGTTGATTCTGGCGTGGATCCGCGGGAGTTCGCACTGTCCATACCATTGATAGCAATATTCCCTGTTAACAAATAACGATCTTTGGTTGGTTATCGCCACTCGTCGATTGCGTCGGGGCCTACAGGGTTGGCTTGGTCGCTTAATGGCTCTCACTGAAAATCTATCATATCTATCGTATCATATCAACATATCTATCATTAAGAATTCAAATTAAACGTATTCTGTCAAAAACAAATCATATAAATAGCAAATATATTACACATTTGGTGGAGGCGCCGGGTAGAGCGAGAAAATTTTATCTCCATAAGAATAGCATTGTTGGTGGAGGTGCCGGGTCCTTGATTTTATAATTTCTAGGTTATAACCAGTTTAATTACAAAGGGAGGTATTGTTGTGATACTTTTTTAAATATAGCACACACGACTTAATTTATTAAGAGTGGTTCACATAATATGTTCATCAGAAATTAAATAAAAAATTATATAATTATTAAAAACAAATCGAATATCAGTACTTGTACTTTTGATCATAATTGTTTGTATACATTAAAAAATACTTTGAAGCCTTTTTCTTAGACAGTCATTTTTGTTTTGGCATGACCACATTGAGCTTTGGTTTGTATTAAACGCTGTTTTGTCAACTCAAATGGTAATGGAAAACTCAATCATTAAAAGGCTCCATCTGACTGGCCCAAGGTAGAATTGGCCAAGAGTGTTCGTCTGACGTCGTTGGTCTTCTGGTTAACGTCTCCGCTTCCTATGCAGCAGATCCAGGGTTCGATTCCCGCTTTAGAAAGAAGTTTTTTATCATTTATTATTTTATAATTATCATATTTTTAAACGGTAACTGTGTAGCCGTTCTAGCAACGAGACACATAATAATTTCAGATTTGTTCTGAATCGGCCTTGTTGATTCTAGCGTTGATCCGCGGGTGCTCTCACTGTCCATACCACTGATTGCTATATTTCCTATTAAAAATATCGATCTTTGGTTGGTTATCGCTCACTCGTCGATTGCGTTGGGGCCTACAGAGTTGACTTGGTCGCTTTGGTTTAAAGCCCCCCTGACAAACAATGACCGAGTGGGTGGACTCTAACTACGAATTTATTTATTTGTACTTTTGAGATTAATATTAACCTAAAAACGTTTTTTTAACACACCCCAGAGAGAGAACTTATTATTAAAAAATCTTTCAAAAAGCTCGAGATTCACTAATTTATGTAACATTCCCATAGTGCACACATGTGCGTTGGCATTCATCAGAACCCTCAGAGAGAAATATAGGTTGGGAAACACGCGAGACATATAAACTAACAGGAATATATATCTCGTACTAAGTGCTTTGGATGCAGCACTCTACCCATGTAATGCTCTCTAGAAACACCGTATTTAGAATGTTCCACGTCCGTAAGTCTCAATACTAATACGTATCCCGAGTTTCAATACTCTTTCCCGTCTGATGATTTTCTTCCTTACTTTTCCATCTTTAACATCTTTAAAGAGAGAGATGATAAAATGATACATCAAATCTTCGCTCTTTCAACGTATTAGAACCTGACAGCGGAAGAAATTCCTGTACAAATCCAAGCACAAGGACGTGATACAGACACTAATCTAAGACTTAGAAAAGAGAGGATTTAGAACCAAAGCCCAGATTCTAAGTGACGTTTAAAAAGCAAATGTGATTTAAGGATGATTTTATTGTTTTGAAAAAGTTAAGATTATTTATATGCATAATGAAACGCTTAATATATGTCACAGTATGTTGTCATTATAAACTTTAAGTTAAGGCCCCAAATCAATTTATGAGTAATAACATTTTACACAATAGAAGTTTGAATGTGAAGAGGATTATTAAGCAAGGACATGTGCATGTCCCTATTGGATCAAGGAGGATATTTTTGCAGGTAGCGGTTTTGACAGCTAGGGAAAAGAGTGCTATTATAATACTGTATGTTAAAATGGATAATTCATTTTTATTATGAAGAATCTGACAAGGTTTTTAAGTAATCCCAATTAATTTTATATTGGCTGAATATTCATTGACCAGTATTATGATTACAGGGTTTAATAATAAAATAAAAAAATCTGGACCAAAAATGTCTGGAAATCCTGGACCGGCACCTCCACCATCCTCATAAAAAATATTTTTTCCTTATCCGGAAATCAGGTATTAGTTTTTGACTCTCGGGTCAGAATCCAATTAATCCAATCCGACCCATATTTTTGTTTACCCACAAACTACCATTGCATTGTTTCTTTAGCAAATGACTGTAAATACTACATAAAAATAGAATGCACAAACTAATTTCTGGGAGTTTATATCTGAAATTGTGGCTGGAATTTTAAACAGTGTCTCAAAGTTGTAAATTTTTGCGTGGAATTATACGTCAATAAAATATTTGTAACAGTGAAATTCCGTAATTCGGCAATTTTAAAATTGAAATCTAAGAATGTGAAAACAATTGACCAGAGCTCATCCAATTGTGTATATCTCAGCCAGTTTGTGAGCAGTTGACTATGCAACTCAAGAACCACGAGACAAAGCCTCTTTATGTAACCAGCTTCAAGAGCATCGTGCTCTTACCCGAACAAAGGATTCAAGTGTTCTCTTGACAGACAAAAGACTGTCGTAATCAGCTTCCCCTATAACCTTCACCCCAGGTCTTAGCAGATCTCACCGATTGATATGCAACAAGTGTGAAACCAAGTAGTTTCACAAAATGAGCTTCACATCAGCGATATTTTTCATCCCGCTTCTACTTAAAGTCACTATATCTTTTCAAGCGAGTACCGCGATCTGGATTTTATATGGGCTCACTGCCTGGCAAATTCATTCAATTCTAGAAAATTATATAAGAACGTATATCTTTGCTAAGGATGCGGGTCTGTAGTACCTTGTTCACACTGTCAACTTAAAAAGGGACGTTGAGCTTGGCCCAACTCAAATGCGCGCACTCAGGTGTTGATAATTTCTGCTGAACGGTTGGTAATATCAAAACCAAATTTTGCATGAATGTTAATAAAGTACGTTTATATTTATATTTGCACTTGGAGGCAAAAAATAAGCCTTAAAGATCCATTGCAAGACTTAAGTCAAAAAGTGAAAAAAATGGGAAATCCAAAATATGGATTTCAATTCTAAAACTTCCATCCAAACCGTTTTATAAAACCAAATTAACCTATACACGTTAACATTGATATAAACGTTGATGTCCAGTATGCAAATTTGTGTTAAAAAACTATACACTTGGAAAAATTCCAGAAATTGACCAAAAATAAGTAAATTACTGTGATTTCACTAATTTTTAATTCAAAATCAATTAATTGATATAAAAATACGCGTACTAAAAAATAAAGATATATTCTTAAATAACCTTACGGTGAAAATTGGTAAAAGTGTTATAAACCGTTTATTCGAAGAAAAAAAAACGGAAAGCTGAGCGCCAATAGTCGTCTCCGCGCCAGCCTCAGCGACTCCTCTTAAATCTTTAACATCAGTAAGCGTGCCGACAAAAGTATCGTCCACACGGGTACTTACGTAGGTAAACTTACTTAAAGGGGTATTTAACCGCTAAACTCAAAAAATATATTTCATTCAGGCTAACTAGTAATGAATTTAGCAATTAACAGAAAAATTATTGGGGCCACCATGACCTCCCAAAAAATTGTCAAACATGACATTTTTCGAGCTAGGTCCCATCGGCAAAAATCTCCCATTAGAAATAACATGGGGACGATCTTCATGCCCTGTGACCTTGGAGGATTTTGATCCAAAAAAATATTGGCCATTATTGACGTACTCGACAGCCTTTTCTGTAAATTCTCTATATTTTGTTTTGTAATTTGGGCAAGTAGTTCGGTCAAAATATGCTGATTACCAAGATGGGGTATGATTTTGGAATGCATATTTTTGCGTGTTTTTGGGGGTATATTTGTGCACAGTTTCAAGACACGATGTAATAAAGGGGCATTTTAGATTGGTACTATGCTCTAGTATCTATGTGGACCAAAAAAGAAGCAGGTTAAAGCCGATTTAGAAAATTTTCCAAAACACCAATTTTCACCAATTTCTGGATCAAAAAAAATAAAAAAATTCGTGTTAAATCACAGTTAAAAGATTTAATTTTTTAAACGGTCATTTAAGTGTAGTATTGTGCTATAGATCACGTGGTAAAAAATAATTTTTGGGGTTTTTAGCCCCTTTAAGAAGCCAGTGGAGTCACGGTATAGACATCTCGAGGAAGAAAATGGCGTCTGTATAAAACAGTACTACCATACATAAACCTACATTCTTGAATATAAACATTTGGATAACATATTTGAAGTTTTTTATTCGTTGTTATTGAATGGAATTATATTCATTCATATTTTTACATTTAAATATAACTTATTATTATCTTATGCCTTTGGACATCTATTTATCACGGTAAAATCCTTGAAATCTCTTTTGACTATAAATAACTAGGAAAACGCTCAGTTGGACGCGTTGTTGAGCGAGCACCGGTACGTGCAACATGACCCGAGTACGACATTCCCATAAGGCCCACCACACAGTGTAGGCCTAACTGGATATTGACATTGTACACTGTATACTATTCCAACATCTTTGCATTGTACTAATTCACGTCATGCCTTCTAAAGTGTATCTTTGTATCTTCACTGCCTCCTTCATTTTTTAACATCATTTTTCGAATTATGATTACCAATAAGTCTTTAAGGTCTTGACCGATTTAGCTGAAAATTTAAAAAATAGGAGAGAATGTTGTACTTATTGACCCTGCAAAATTTCATAACGATCGGAACATTTTTTTTTTTTTTTTTGTATTTTTAATTTTTTATAACCAGCGATCGGATTTTGTTCAAAAACTATACAGCAACCCGCCTAGGTGGTATGTACATGTGTAAAAAATTTCAGGTCGATCAGAGAAACGGTGCGACCTGTATCGAAGCAGTAACAGAAAAAAAAAGAAAAAAAACAGACATTCGAGCCATAAGAGTCAAGTGGAGACGCTCGCTACGCTCGCTCAATGAAGTAACATATTATAAGACGAAGGAAACTTTATTTTTCTATGGCGGTGTGTCCACCAAAATGTTAAAATCCGAAAATGGTTCCCGGACTGAACGTAGTTTATATTAATATGTCCCTTCTTCTTACTTATCACAAACACAGTAGGCCTACACCAACGAAGCTAGGCGCGTTGAAATGGAAATATGCTTCCATCTGATTGGAAGAGTTGGCTTCGCGTATGCAAGGCAAGGAAGTTATCTGCGTTGCGGCGGATGTATTTCAATACAAGACGATGTTTACGCACGGATTTGAGTTTACAGTTTTGATCGATGAGGAAATGTTAAGGCTGGGTAAGAAGATAAACAGCAAGAAAAATGTATTTGAAAACAATTTAGATTTTTTTTCAATTTGCAGTAAAATGCAAAGTGTTGTTATTTTCATCAAAACTTGTATTTTTTAGGTTGATAAGAAAAGTTTCCATGTCAATTTTACTGTTTAAATATTGCCCTTCAATTTAAATGTGATTTTATGTTCTTTTTGAAAGAAACGTCTTATGAAATTTATTTCAAGATGAATATGAACATTAATCCACCAATTTTAGTTTATTGGTTATTGAAACGGATTATCAAAAAGTCACACATTTATTTTCAATAATTTTGTAAATATATTTAATAAATACACAATAATTTTTCCACCTAGATTCTATTTATCCAATCTAATAATAGTGACATAATATTTAATGATTATTTTAAATAAGTGAAGGATCAATGATCATTCAAATAAAATAATCATCTTTGTTACTATAGATCATCGTAGAAGAAATTACCATAGATGGACCTAAGAGGTACGTGTATATAGCATTTACAAGTGTAATATTATTATTATTATTATTATTATTATAGAGTTTTGTAGGATCTATTTTTTGTCCACTTTCAAAAACTTGACGTATGGAGTTTTTTTACATTTTTATTTTAAAATTATGTCATCAAGATTGAACTTATATCAACTGAATAAAAATGTGCAAACACAAATCATTTATATTATTTAAAATAAAAATTTATAGGACAGGAACAATAGCGCTTTGTAGCTTTTATTCACAAAACGCTATTTTCATGTACCTCTATATGGTCTATCAAAAATCGAGTGACTTTATACCATCAACGTCTTTTATTTCCAATTCTTTCCAAATCTTTCTTCATATTGACGGGGTTAATAGGAAATTGATTTGTCCCAACCAGTCAAAATTGCGAAATACTTGAACACATCATCTGGCGTTGCCATCTGTTTTTATATTTAATTTCCGTTTTACCCCTATTCCATACTATTTCAGTTTTTGTACGGTTAAATATAGTGTTTCGAACGAGGGCATTGAAATATTACGTTTTTCTACTCTGACTGACTGAATTTTGAAAGATTTTTTAATATTAAGAAAAGTATTAATATAAAATATACGAGTTTGGATTTTAAAGGGTTAAGAGGACACAGGCGTGTAATTAACGCAAGTATTAAATTTTCCTGAGCACTTTAAGTCACATGTGTCTCAAACTTTACACTAAATACTCTTTTGAGCATTCGTAATGCTCACAAAAAAAATTGTTTTAGATACAATTAAACAAAACGTCTATTTCAATATAATACTTATAATAAAAGCCTACAATGGACAAGTCAAACAAAGACTTTAAAATAAAAAATAATTCAAATACTTAAATAAAATTGTATTAAGGTAGATTTTACCAAGTTATTCAGATAACATATTTTAAAATGAGAAATGTTATGAAAGCAACCTCAAACCAACACTATCGACGCCGAAGCCATCGATCCACTAATAATCGCCAACCAGCGGTCATTAAGCGAGCGATGCGAGCGTCTCCATTTGACTCATATGGCTCGAATGTCTGTATTTTTTTGTTTTTTGTTAGTTTTTTTCTAGTTACTGCTTCGATACAGTCGCACCGTTTCTTGATCGACTGAATTTTTCACACGTACATACCACCTAGGCGGTTTGCTTATAGTTTTTGACAAAATCCGATCGTTGTTATAAAATAAAATAAAATAAAAATAAAAAAATAAAAATGTTCGATCGTTAGAGATTTGCAGGTCAATAAGTACACCATGTTTTCTATTTCAATTTTTACTAAATCGGTCAGACTTTTAAAGATATGTAATCATTAAAAAATATGCTAAAAATGAGGAGCAGGAAGTACAAAGATACACTTTAGAAGCATAACGTGAATTAGTACAAATGCAAAGATATTGAATAGTATACAGTGTAAATGTCATATCCAGTTATGGCTACACTGTGTGATGAGGCTTATGGGAATTCGTACTCGGTCATGTTGCACGACCGGTGCTCGCTCAACAACGCGTCCAACCGAGCGTTTCCTATTATCTTTACGACTCACTTAGGAATGATGTCAGCATCGAGAATGCTAAGAGAACATCTTTATTCAATATATGCTTCATAAATAACTTCAAAGTATTCTATAAAATGTAAACTCTTTTTTTTTATAAAACTCTACGTTATTTAAAAATATGTATTCACGTTTTAAGCTTATTAAAAATCGTCTACACAAAAATACTCGTCTAGACATTTGAACTTAATAATAATAATAACGTAACAATGAACGTTAAAACTTTTCCTTGCAGCTCAATACCTCTTGAGTTGAATAACATCTTGATGAATCTGAAGTTATCCCCTACAACAATAGACTTGAACGAAGATGTAGCAGTTCGCCTTGAGGGGGTTAATAACGTCTATTGTGATGAGGGTTGAACGTAAAGTGGCTGATTTCACTGGAGCAGACAGGCATTGAGTTAAGCCCCATCCCAGAGAGAAGACTTCGAGTGCAAGAATCTGTCACTCTGAAGATAATACCACAAACCTTACGCCCTTTGGCAGTAGTTTCCCGCATCTACAACAGATGGTGCTAGTGTTAGCGTTCACCTTGAATTAAAAACATTCAGTCACATAACTGATTTTCTGTTGGGGACATTCATTTTTAAGCAGATAAGCCAACCGTGTTGGCGCTGACGCCATCGACGAGTGAACAATGATACACTATTAATAGGAAAAAACAACCAAACATGCTGGACACGATTCCACCAGCGGTCGGTGCCGGAATCAAAAAGCCTTATTTTAAACAGCCTTGGAATTATATTATTTGCCTCGTTGCTAGGAAGACTCCCAAGTCCCCGTTGAAACATTCCCAGGCCGTTTCTATCACTTCTTGTTACTAGTGGGCGAAGCATCAATATAAGCGTCACTTTTCTGTCCGTCCGTCTATGAATGTGTCACGTCTTACGATACCAACTGGACACGACGTCCGATTGACGTGCGTATTTCTTTGTTAGCAATGCTGTTCAAAGAGGATGATGCAAAATATTTTTGGTGACCCTGGGTATAATGGGGGAGTGATGAGCCCCCCAGGAAGTTTGGGATTCTGGACCCGCCACCTGCACCAAAATGGTCAACGCATGCGAATTACATCCTTGAATTCTCCTCCGTCGACCTGATGATAAAGTAGTTTCGCTCCCTCTTCTAGATAATACCGTACCTGTGACTGTTGTTTTCATTGAGTATTTAAATTTATGTCCCGCTCTCGACTGGTCTGTAATGATATTCGTATATTTCAAATCAAACTCTATCTTCCATACACACAGCCCTCATCCCCAATATCAACCATAAGCCATGTAGCATCAACCATAAACAATCGGCCATTCAGCATCAACAAACAACCAATCAACAATCAACCATCTCACATCAACCATCATTACCAAAATAAACACCAACATCAACCAACAACCATCAATCATCAAATCAATCATCAAATATCTCCTATTAACCATCACACATCACCCAACCCATCACCCATCACCCACCAACCACCATCACCCATCACCCATCACCCATCAACCCTAACCTCTCCCTCTTCTCCATCGACTACGCGCAATTCTCTCTAAACACTCCAATAAACTACTTCGTTCGACTTCGGGTAATCTCGTTTATATTCGTATGACGTCACTCGTATGCAGGGCGGGAGATGTGAGAGGCTCGTTAGCCCGACCGACTTCGGCGGCTCGGCAAGACGAGAAGGAAGACGTGATCGGAATAATACTCACCGCTTTAGAAGCCGCGCGTGGGGGCTTTGGAGATGTTGGCGGTGGGAAATAATTGCAATTAAAAGGTTGTGTGTGAATCAATTACCTTACACAAGCTGCCGTGAAGAGTCAGATAACAACATTATAATACGGGATAAAAGCTCGGGTTTTGGCGCAACCAAAATTAGAAACGAAGCTACTTAATTAACAGATTGTCAGAAGACAAAAATTGGTGTTATAAAATTATCCCTTTTTGATGGAGTAAGCCAAACTCTCTTGACTCCACAAGGGTCACCAAAATGATTTTTACCATCCTTATTCAAGGGCGTAAACAAGAACCAACCGCTTGTTAATCAAAGGTCTCGTTCGTGAGAAGAGACACACACAGACACACACAGACACACACAGACACACACAGACACACACAGACACACACAGACACACACAGGCACACACAGACACACACAGGCACACACAGACACACACAGACACACACAGACACACACAGACACACACAGACACACACAGACACACACAGACCACACAGACACACACAGACACACACAGACACACACAGACGGACGAATGAACATTATTGTGAATTTCGAAAATTCATTCCATCTGCTTACATTTTTATATTCTCCTAACGGATCCCAAAGTTTAAATGAACGGCGACGATTTTTTGGGAATTTTATGAATTTGAACATTTTTTAGTATTGTCCATTTTTTAACTACCTAAGCTAATGTCTTCTAATTATAATTGTGTCTATTTGCAACGGATAATGCAATCCAGTAGTGTAAATTTAATAGAGAAGGAAGGAGTAGAAACCCGGTACCGGCACGTAGCCTACTTCTTTCGAAAAGTACCAAGGGGACCAACGGCTTAACGTCCCATCCGAAAGGACGGTATAACCTTGACAGTCTTATAGGTTCCTCCACTAACCCAGACTGCCGAACAGACGTCGAAGAGAACGAAGCCGTTACACTATCTCTGACCCCTCTATCTGCTCTAACCAGCCTTATACGTGTGTTTCAGAGCAGAGCGTAAGCCCACTCTCCCCCTTACCACGACCGAGGTTGCTTAACTTTGGTGTTCGAGTGGGAACTGGCTAAGCGACCGCGGCTTAACCTCTAATTGTTCAAGACTTTCTGTATTTTTTGTATCAATAAACCGGTTCTTAATTATTATTGTTCCTGAGAAATATGATAATGATAATAATAATATTAATAATAAATAATGATGACAATGATAGTGATAATGAAAATGAAAATGATAATGATAATGATATGTATAATGATAATGTTTATGAATGATAATGATAATAGTAACCTTAAGTAATGATGAATGTATAGTATCACGATCATCTATCGAGTGTACACTCATGCGAGTAATGATTCTATAGATATGATCATGCCGTCATATCAAGATTTAATGAATATCTACTAATGCTCATAAATGATATGATAATGATTAGTATACTTGATTATGATAATATCAATGCTTATTCTCTTGACAATCTTTCGTAAAAGATTAAAATCATTTTTGCAAGAGATGAAACCTGGTGTTATTATCCCGTACTCGCAGTCATCTAATCTGAGCTGCTAAACTTCGTTCATGCGCATCAGTCAGGAATTCTGCGTAGAACTTTCCGTGTTCCTAGTTTTGCTTAATCTGAAACTAGCCAACCAGGGCCGACACGTGGAAGTAACGTTCCTTTATCGTTTTATTACATGACATTGGCAAATCTCATTTTATATTTTGTTCCACAATTTAAAAATTGCCGCTCATCTTGAGTTGAATATTCGTTCGTGATTTTTCGCCTCGTGACCTAACAGAACATTTAGGTCTTATTCATCTCATTGCTTCAATAGGGACATTCAAAATGCGAGACAACGTTTTATATACAATGGCGTCGTTATTGAAATCAAGAACAACGAACAAAAGAGACGATGTGTGGTGAATGTATAGCGGTCGTCACTTTTAATCAAGGATTACACAATCGGATTTCTTATTTTGAAATATCCTTTGGAAACATCGATTACTTTTAAGGCATTGATATTGTATTAAATGTGTGGTGTAGTTGTTTGATAATTTTTTTACTTGTTGATTATTAATCATTAAAATGTATTAGATAATTCAACTTACTTTATTACAGGGTATTAAACCTAAATCAAAATCAATTACTTTACAGCCACTAAACCAATACAAACAGATCATTAAACTTTAATTGAACAAACCTACAAAATAACTTGAATGTTGATTTTTGTTGCTTTTGTTCTTTTTGATTGCAAATTCAAAATGCGATATTTAGTTTCGTATACGTTCCTTTTTTGAAGAACAGGATAATTGAAAACGTAATTGTATAATGGTTGTCCAGAACTTGTTTTGATTATTCATTTTTAAAACTTTTTGAATAAAATGTTTAAATTATATATTACAAATGATATATTATTAATACATTATATCGATAATTGAGTATAATATATACTTAACAAATATGTGAACAAAAGTTAAATCTTATCACTAAAATGTATTTGTGTTTGTTAGTTTAAAAAGTCAACATAGTTAAAATAAAATCATTCCAAGTTCATCCTAATATCCTATCTGAGAAATTGACAAAATTATAAATAAGCTCTTAGACTCTTAATTTAATACAAGGATGCACTCTTTGTTAGAGTAGGAACTTAAACTTAAGAGTAAAAATAATTATAGGACTTCTAGCTTTAAAAGAAGTTTGAATCCAAACTGAATCTTACTTAGAAATTGCTTGTTTCTAGTTTCAGGCTTAGTTAATAAAAAGCTGAACGATTCAGAAGTTGCGCTGGCTAATATAATAGGAGCACCCAACTCATCAAGATTTGAATCCAGACCTTAGAGAAATGAAGATGCACTTGGAAAGTCAAACTCTCATTCAAGATATTATTTTAGAGAACGAACCGATTATAAAACTATATTAGGATGACGAGTCTAAACATATTAAATGTTTTCGATAGATGGATGTATTTTGATAAGACTAATTTAAATGGCTGATCAAAGAGACATCAAATGTCAAGGAAAGAAATTCAAAAGTATTTGTTAAATTTAATGTCCTTTCTCATCAATTTATTTTAAAAAATCTTGAATAAAAATTTGAACGGTAAACATATTAAGTGTGTTGTAAGGAATGTATTTTAAAAGAGATAAATAGCGTAAATAATTATAATGTAGGTAAACATTTTTTTTAGTTTCTTTTGTCCTTTCTCTTTATTGGTAATCTTTTTGCCAAAGGAACACTTAAATTTTAACGTCATGAGAATATAATAACTGAGATATTTTGAATAACTCAATTTCTACTATTAAGAAATAATTTCGTTTATAACTCGTTGTTAAATGTGAATATTGCTTCTGTTGTCTATGTTTGCATGTTTGTAAATAGGATTATTGTTAATGCTTTATGGTTTGATATTCTAAGTATTTCTGGTTGAAAAACTGTGCTAGAACAAATATTTAAGAATAAACAAAATAAAACAGTCACTTTCAACAATATAATAAACATTCCCCCAAACCGTGACTACGGCTGAGGCAGCATTTCATAATGGAGAAAACATTGTGAGATGTAAACGATAAACAACGTATTTTTCGAAAATATTTACAGAATATCTGTTTACATTTAGGAAGAGGAAAAACATTTTAAATCAACACTTGAGGGCATTTCTCAGAAAAAACGTCTCCATTCTACTTTATTCAATACTTGCTGTAAACAAGAATCAGTGGTTCTTAGAAAGTCTTTGATAAAGTTTGGCGCATGCAGACCCCACAAAGCGTTGCGTTAGTGAATACAAAAACACATCAAATTTTTTTTTTCCTTCCTAGAAAATAACTCGACACAAAATTGGTAAATTTAAAATAAACATAAACTGAAAATGGATTCAATTTCCAATGGATAATTCATTGGTCGACTAAATTTCAGCATTTATGTTGATGTTTTCATTGATGAAGGTATTGTTTTACAAAATAAAATAATTATTGTTTTAAAAACTAAAGTATATCCTACAAATATGTGGCTAAATTAGGTATAATCAACGCTCATCAATATCCCGAAAGAACTACATTTTGCTCTAGTGGTCAGATCAAACATAATTTAAAGCAATTTGCAAGATGGAGTATTTGTATGGAAAGGTAAATACTTTTTTCTTACTGTTATTTTTATCTTTAAGTGTTTGTTTAAGAACTCAGTGAGATAACTTTAAAACGCGGGCGCCGTTTTGCTAAACCAACATTGTTTACATCAGGACCTTGGAGGAAAAAATCTGTGCAAATAGAAATTAAAATAATAATGAAATGTCGGAGAAATATTTCGCATCCGAAGGAGTTTTAGCATAATTGCTGGAAAGCTTTTAAATCTTTTCCCGGGGGTGTGATGGGGAGGAAACTGAACGCGCGCAAGCTGGTAGAGAAAAACTGGGGACATTCGGGAAAGTAATATGAGATAGAGCGAGGAGGAGAGATTGAGAGGGAGAGAGTGAGAGAGGTGTGTGTGAGAAAGTCAGTGAGTTAGTGAATGAGTGAGTGTGTGAGTGAGTGAGTGAATATTTGAATGGATGAATGAGAGATTGTTTGAGTGTGTGTGTGTGTTATACAGTTTTATGCATTATAGTAGGCTAGATCCGCAGTCTCCAATACGTCCGCACAGGCGCGAGCGTACCAAATTGAAGCTTCAATCTAACTATTTCAAAATGTCGATTTGGCGTTTTAATTTATGCTTTTTTAAAGCAATAAAGTAGTTTACTGGATTGTATGATATGGTTTTAGCTTGTGCAGCATGGGAATGCACAAACAGAAACATTAAGAAGTTGTTGCATAAGGGAATTTAGTAATCATTTGGTGTTAATGGCTAATATGATCATCTGTCAACCTGGCGGCAATCTTTAAAAAATTTTGGGCTACAAATCGCTCCCATCTATTTAACATGCAAACTGTTATTTCAAGATGGCTTCTTATTGACACGCTTGTGGACCAATGCCTGTGGATCTAGCATACTATAGAATATGTTAAATATCAATGGTTTTATGTAAGAGACGGTGTAGAATTTCATTCGTATACGATGCTGTGAGAGATGGCGTCACGAGTGACTTTTAAATACACATAAATCTGTATCTTAACATAAGGTAAAAATATATCTAATTAGAAAATAATAGAACGAGTATTGTGATAATTTTCTAGTAGTAGTCTTGCAGTATTATGACGACCGTATTTTCTCAAAAAATACTTGAACCCGATTCAACTGTCAAAATCTTTACTTACAAAGTCCTAGTTCAAATAATAATGTTGGAAATAAGATGAATACAGTTAAATAAGTCAAGTGTTAACTATAAAAATTGCTGAAGCAATGACTTTCAATGATTATCGTTTCGTTTTGTATACTACAGCCAATATTGAAGACAATGAGAGAATTCATTTCTGAGACCACAGGATAATTCTTATTATTGGTAGCATTTGTGACTCTCGTATGGCTGGCTACTTCTATCGGTAAAACCCATTACGTTTGTTATTTCATTTCTGTCAACTTCTTCAAAGTGAACCAAGTTTGTTGCAACCGCACAATATGAAAGTCTCCGTTCCAATTAGACACAAAAACCTCACAACTTTCCTGACTTCTTCCCGGTTTAAGTCCAAACTTTAATTTCAAAGCTTGTAAACTCTTTCCAGAAGATGTCACAAGATTTCAAAACTTTGCTTCTTTGACATAAGCCCATTGTAGTTTGTTTTTATCATGACACAATGATCAAATAAGAACATTTAGGCAATCAAGTGAAGTTGTTGAAGATGTGCAGAGAAAAATGAAATAGGGAGAGGGAAAAGTTTATCTTAATCTTTTCTCTTGTGAGATTACGGTGATGAAAAGTTTCAAGTGCTCTCAATAACATCAATTTGTTATACTTTTAGGAGTTTTGTGATATCTTAAATCTGTGTCATCTTCCTTTATCTCTTATCGAAATCTTTGTGATTTTATTCTTGCTATAATGAATTCTTTCTTTAAAAATACGAATGGAAAAACTAAAATCTAGGTTACCATCGTACTATAATACTATTGCAGTTTTAGAAAATTAATAAAAGTTTCAGGTATAATATTAAGTATTATTGTACTTTGCTTTTAAACCTTCTCTGACCCATCGTTAACAAATAGTTGTATACAATTAAAAGTATTGAAAAAAGTTTAATTTTCTTAAAAATTACCAACACAAAATACAACTCGGTATTATTTTTAACAAGTGCAAACGAAGATTTTTTGCTTAAGATCTTAAAGCAACTGTAAAGATAACATCATTTAATTAAGAAGTAGTTATAATGGGACTAAAAAAACAATTTTCTAATAACACTATGTGATAAGTTAATGATTAATTTAAGATGCTTGCAAGTATCTATTTATTTCTATTTGATTATTTATTTTACGTTTTTCATTTTCTGTTAAAAAAACTAAACGAACTAAATAAAACTACTTTTACACATTTAATATGTCAAAATGAATAACAAAATCTACGAATGACAATCAATTCTTTAAATAAGTATATAGTTAATATATTTTTGTTGATAAATAATTTCAAATAATTAGTTATATTTAAAGATATTTAATATTTAAGTGACCTGCTGTATCCACAGTTTTATCTAATTCTCTTACCACGCGACAAACGGCATGAGAGACTTCCATCAAAACTGCTCGAAATCTTAATTACCTAATTCCCCCATACAAAGTAACACCCGTTTAAGCTGTATGAAGTGTACCCTACAGCGGACAACCTGATAAAGCGGTGTTTTATTGCATCTTTAAAACGTGAAATTTCTATCTAACCTTGATAATTTCGACGCAATCAGCATAAATTGTGTCTAATGACAACGGCCGATCTGATTGTGCCCGTGGTAAAATTACTGACGCTTGAATATCACATTAATGACTGTTATCAGAGTTCGAGTGAATTCTACGACAGAATTACCAATAAAACGAGGAAGATGAAACCATTATAAAAAATCTTGAAAGCAACGTAATAAAAAATCGTAATGAAGAAACCATTAAATATTATTGATTGATCGTAAAAGTAACAGAATTTATGTAAATTTAAATTTAAAAAAATTGAACGACAAACAAATATTAAAAAAAAAATTGCTACCAAAAAATATTTTATCATATGGCGTTTTCCATTGGCATGCACTCGGCGAGTGCAGAGATGTCATTGTTGTCAACCTCCACTTGAATAACATTACAAAAATGAACAAATGAAAAGACAAGTGGCAATCCAGTGCGCACTAAGGCGCACTAGTGCGACCTGAGTGCGGCCAATGGAAAACGCCAATAGTTTTACATATTTTAATTATATTGTATTATTTTTGAATAAATAACTGGACAGTTAATATTCTGTGTGCTTTTGTAACACCTTAATATTTTATCGTTCCCTTTTGTTCTGCAAGTTTTTGACACTGGGAAGGATATTAAACACACCATTAAAAATTGGATAGTGATATACGAAACAAATACAAATCCACGGCTTAACTGGATTTTCATTGAATTGTTCTTTTATACAAATGGCAAGATTCCTGATCAAAACTATTCTAAGAAATACCCTAATCTTTCGTTATAAGATCGAAGAAAATCTCCTCTGGTCAAAAACCTTCTTACGTAAGGATTTTGTTATGAATACAGGTTTAAGTGAGGGCTTTCAACAGGATTGAAGGATTTCATTTTGCAAAAACGCTGAATGTATGCTTGGGAGGTAGGGGATATTAGAGTGTTTTAAGTATTAATATAATAGAGGAATCTTCGATAAACTTAAGTACAAATACAAATTGAAGCATATATTTATTTTTATTTTCATCTCAAACTTCTGCCTTATACCTCCAAGTTGCTTTTCATACACAAAGCAAGAACAATTCATCAGCACGAAATAAACTTTATATGTAACATCAACTAGAATGTATTCTCAATTTTGTAATTTAAGTATGTAGTATTAAGGACCATTTTGAAGAATTAACTGTTGATTTATGACTATTTGGTTATTTAGAAGTGTAAATGATTTCTTAAAATACAAATTGATTCCTTCAAAGCAAGAAGTCACAAATAGTAAATCAAGTTTTGACTAAGTTTGAAGCTTTCAGCTTTAAATTTAAACAACAAAAAAAACACGAATTCTCCCTCGATTTTTTCCAAAGCACTAAATATTAAAAAACACACCCGTACAAAAACTCTTCCATCTATGTTGGAAATCTCATCCTCGCCTCTGAATTCTTCCCGCCTTCAACTTCTCGCCCACCCTTTCACCCTAGTTTCTTCCGCCGCTCAACTAAATTATGTATTCCCCCCCCCTCATCCCCCCCTGCACTTTCTCTCCCGTGCTCATCATTCTCAAATCAGCTCCGACGCCTCGTGTTTCTTGTATTGTGTCGAGTTCGTCTTACAAAACCAATAAGAAATTCATCATCTGTGAGATGTTTGCAAAGAAAATACGCTCAGGTTTCCCACAGGAGCAAGAAAGTCACAAAGCTGGATAGAGTCAAGTTTCCGCCTACACTGACGACTCGAATGTAAGAATACGGAAATATAATTTATTTAACACGTCTTCTCTTCCGACAGACGAAGCTCGAGCTTTAAGAGCGAGAATCTATTTCGGGATTTCCGGGTTCAAATGCCGCCCGATTTAGTATTTTAAAGGATTCTATAATCCTTAATGCGAATTGAAGGGATTGAGTCCTCTTATAATTCCTTTCACAACTATTGTTACTTCGTTGGAAACCGTTGTCGTTGTTAGAATACTATAAAAATACCCAAGATATTTCATTAATGTAATTAATTTTTCATGATTCCATAACAAGTTTAATCTAATTATCCGAATTTAGGTAACCTAACTGTTTAAATATTCTGAGTATCAATACAAAATGAAAAATATCTATTTAGACAACTTAAGAGAGGCTAGAAATAGTCAGTCCTAGCCCTGCCCCCCTTGACTCTAAGGTAGTATTATAAAAGATTCTATAATCCTTAATGCCAATGGAAGGGATTGAGTCCTCTTAAACTGACCCTAGTAATCGCTTTCTCAACTATTGTTACTCTGTTGGAAATTGTTTTCGAAGTAAGAGTACTATAAAAATACCCAAAATCTTTCATTAGTGTAATTATTTTTTACTGATTCAATAACAAGTATAATCCAATTATCTGAATTCCGTTAATCTAACTATTCTTATAATCTAAATATCTATACAAAATAAAAAATATATATTTAGACACCTTTAGAGAGGCCAGCAATAGTCAGTCCTAGCCCTGCCCCCCTTAACTCGAATGTGGTATTTTAAAAGATTTCATAATCCTTAATGCGAATGGAAGGGATTGAGTCCTCTTACACTGACTCTGGTTATCGCTTTCTCAACTATTGTAACACTGTTGGAAACCGTTGTCGGTGTAAGAAGACTATAAAATTACCCGAAATCTTGCATAAATGTTATTATTTTTTGTGATTCAAAAACAAGTATAATCCAATTATCAGAACTTCGTTAATCTAACTATTCTCATAATCTGAGTATCTAAACATAATGAAAAAAAAATTTTTAGACACGCTTTAAGAGGCAAGCAATAGTCAGTCCTAGCCTCGCGAACTCTTAGGTCACCAAAAACATTCTGTATCATCCCTTGTTGAAAGGCAATGTCAACAAAATATGTTTGTTTTTAAATTGAAAAGTTATACACGTACAGACGGAATGAAAAGTGATACATATTTAGTTGCTTAGTTCTCCAAAATTAATTGTTGACATGGAAAATCTACTTATCAATATCTTTTATCTATTTAAAAGAATGTTAAGAATGAAATATTGCGCTCGCAGAACAAAATGTCTGTGGATTTTTCAAGAGGACTCAATACATAAGATAGTCTTTTGTCTGTCGATAATTCCGACTGTATTTCTGTCGGCTAGAACTTATCCTCTGACCTCTCTAGTTATTATCCTCGTATGCAACATATTTGCTTTCCCGTATCGCACAACCTTCCACAATCCACAGCCATCATCTTCATTCAGGATCAAAACACCCATTCAACAGTGTAGTTTATGTCCCTCCCGAAGTGAAACTAAGCCAGAAGTTCCCTCCCCGCCCGCTAGAGTGCACTCAAGTGCAATAACCGCCTCTCATTGGTCGTCGAGGAGACAATGAAGACAACGTCACAACTCGTGGCTGACCTACTTCCGGTCAGGGGGAATCCCCTTCTTTATATTGATGACGACATCAGGCCTAGCGCTAATCCCGCCATTACTTCTTCGCGTTCCACCGCCAACGTCGAGGGGAGGTTGGAAGAGTGTGCGATCTACGTAGTTACATAGGCGATGGGTTGAAGACGAATCTACGATCAAGGCTGCGCTCTCCATATGCGAGAGTTCATGTCATGACTCCATCTAAACAAAATTTATATTCGTTTTTTTTTAAGTTGCAAAACATTCATTTAAAAGAATATGTGTTCTGTTACTTGATTTTATTTATTTCGTATTACAACGATTAAGTATCCAGTTTGGATTTTAGAAAAATTACAAAATAGCTGAGACACCATGAAAGCAATTCTAGGAGCAATGCCAGCTGTCACTGGTTGACTCTTCAGTTCACGAATTACTTTTGGGGAACACAAACTATTCCCGAAACAACTATCATTGTATTGCATTGTTTTTTTTTTTTTTATCTGTGTAGGCGATGAAAAATAGGTGATTTTGCCATTGTCCCCTATTTAAAGCCATTTAAAAATTGCATTTGTTTTCCATCAGACTTCCTAGGCTAGTATACATCATTCACAGAACGTTTTGACATTTATACATTATTTATTATATTGTATATTATTTTTAAAATTATTTTTAAAAAAATGTTACTTATCGATTATATTCACCAGTTGTTGACCATAAAACAAAACCCAGATATTTTATTGACACCAAGCAAAACAAACTCTAAAATTTCAGTCATCCCATCCATTCTCATTCATTGAGTTGATGACGTTTGACACTGCTTCTGACGTCCGCATTCCATCATCCTCACGCGGCCCTAATAACCGAAGACAACTCTGCTTCTGTACGATATTTGACAAGTGCACATCAGAGCTATTATGACACACGTCATAACCGAAATCCACTTCCGCTCATCACATTTCTCATTTATTCACGATAATGGCTCCATTCTTCGCTATGACATTCTGCCTCATTTGATTTTTGATGATTTATTTAGTTTTTCGATTTAAATGTAAATGTGTTGTATAAATTCAGCCCTAGAGCTAATTTCAATACTAGAAACCTAAAATATTCAGTACGACAAAACCTTTTATTTGGTTTGATTATTTCAAAGTTTATAATTTTACGCATGGAAATGCTGATATTTAAGCATTAAGTCTGTTTTAAAATCAACAGAAATTTTTTGGTATTCCATGATTTAAAGCCGTATTAACAAACGCGCATTTTAGGCCTCAAGGTAGAATATTAAATGTTTAGACTTTGCGGATAGCATTTTGCTTATTTGAATACGCATTCTGTATGTTTTTTCTATCGGTTTTGAAAAGAATATTATAAAATCAACATCAAGTATACGTTTTGTACAATTATTTTGATACATTTGCTGACAAATTATATATTTGACATGTTTTTAGTAGATTTATCTGTACTATCGCTAAAAAATGGTCTGAGTTCATTAAAACCATGAACAAAAAAAAACGATTGGTCATTCACAGCCCTTAAAATTTGTCCATTCTTGTTAAAAGCAAAAATTAACGAAAAAAAAGTTGGCTTTCCTAATCCACAGGAGATCGTTTTGGAGTTTGACAAACAAAGTCGAAAATGAGACAACTATTTGACCCCTTTTATCCCTACGTCCGTTTGTCTGTGCATGTGTCACTTCTCAATACAAGGAAGCTTCGCAAACGCTTTTTCGGGCGCGTTGATGGATGAGCGTATAAATTTTTTAAACGCAAAAAGTGTAAAATTGCGATTTTCATGAGAAATTATTTTTCGATTGCGTTAAAATTTGACAAAATGAATAAATTTATAAAATTAAAGTTTAGTGAAAATTAATAATCGGATAAAGCATGTTTGTGTTTTCTGCAAAGAAATGTTTTAAAAATCGAAAAAAATCGTAAAATTGCGATTTTAATGGGAAATAATTTTTTTACTGCGCTCAAAAACGTGGCAGTTCTAAGTTGAGATTTCGAAGGCCTCCAGAAAATTTTATCGCAATTGGAGTATCGGGTTAGCCTGAATCGTGTTAACAAACAGACAAAAATACAAAAAAAAAGAAAAAAAGAAAAAAAAAAACATTACGGATTTTTTTCTTCAGTGTAGTAAAATGGAATCTTCGCTTCGCTCATCCAAAAAACCGAACATGACCAGCGATTTACATGCGCTTGTTTTACATTGTCTTTCAACAAGGATGATACATAATGTTTTTAGTGACCATAATTATAGACGAGCGGGACTAACCCCAATAAAAATGAATATTTATGTATTTGGCACCTTTACCGTGAGTGAAACCTCGAAGAAGCTTGAAAAAATAACGATAAGAGATTTTGGGTACCCCATACTTGCTTTACGTATGAATCATTACACATAACAAGTGAGATATTGTACAGTGCGTGGACTGTTTATAAAGCGTGTATTAAAGAAATAGCGTCCGGCTTTGGAAATGCAGCCCGCGCAATATACCCTCGCTGCATTCATAACGTGTAATAGCGAGCGATAAGAATGTCGATTTATCGTTGGTTTTATACAGAAGGATGGGGGATATATTGAATACCAAGAATAATCCTTTACCATCTGGTAGCAGTGAAATAGAAATTATAGTTCGATCTTTATTAGGGCGATTTTCCTGGTGACGTATTAATATAATAAATAATAAACTTACATACCGTGCGTGAAAATAAAGAGAGAGGGCATAAATGTATCGAGCGAAGAATAACGGTTCGTGTTTGAAAAATATCGGGTACAAATAGTATGAACCGATATGGTCAATCAGGGCGGGGAGGGGGGATATTCAGCCATATTGACGGGGTAATGTTTTTAACTCAAGTTTTAAGCAATTCATGGTATTTGTATTTATTTATTAAACTTCTACCCTATTCAGTTGAAAAACTGATTTACAAAGGAGGACAACTAATTAAATTTAAATACAAAAATGAAGACACAACAATGAACAACAGATAATTTAATATTTGAAAGAGTAATATTACAACAACAATGTATGAATAACACAATAATTTTGCTAACAAATTCAAAAAGGATATTAAATGCGCTCAATTAATGAACCGAATATAAAAAGAGGAAAGTCAATATATTCTGGAATACAAAATTGTCTGATTCAAATTATGTTTGGTTCTTATTTGAAAAATATTAAAGATATATAATTACTAAGTTCCATACAAACAAAAAAAAGTATATATTAAAAATAATTTTTCGTGGGAAACCTGCCAAGGGTGCAATTCATGCCCCTCTTTAGAATATGTCTAACTAGGTATATTGACGTTAGGACAATTGTGAAAGGATATCCGAGGGCTGTTTAAGAGGACTCAATCCCTTGCAATCGCATTAACGACTGAGAAAAACCCCGGGAAAATCCTTCAGTCAGGATTGCCGGTCTCGAGGGGATTTGAACCCGGGACCTCCAGAATCAGAGTCGCGCGCTTAACGCTCGAGCCAATACTGTTGGTTGTCTGAAGCAATACATTCTTGAATCCAAAAATGTCCGATTCAAATTATGTTTGGTTATAATTCGCAAAATACTCGTCGTAATTTTACCCTTAAAAAAACTGATCTATATTCATTTTGTGTTTTATTCATATTATCTCTATTTCGCTCCAAACTGCGTCATTATAGCCAGCAGAACGTCCCAGACCGTACAATAATCACGTACGATAGCTACAAACGTCAATCAGTTGCTTTGTATTTTATCGGTTTTAATATTTAGTTTACGTGACTGTTTACGTTTCAGTGGTCAATAATTACCCTCTGCATTGTAATTAAAAACACGTTCGTGGTTTTAGTTTGTCATTAAACGAGAATACAGTAAAAGGTTATTTTGCGATGTTTTGTAATGTATTTAAAAGTAATTTAAAAGGGTAATTAAACGTATATATGTTTCATCGTTCGGTCAGTTTAGATTTCAACGATTTAGCACGTTTTAATACCGTCAAAACAGCGTTTTTGTCGCTTACAAAAACACAGAAATTACAAATAGAAAATTAAAATAATTTATATAATTTTTTTCTTATCTCTAATGTTTTGAGTTCTCTTCTTCATTGATGAAATATTGATTATTCTTGAAATGAGTGTTAATCGGATATAACACTGCCCTTCATCAATATTTTATTGGTGATATTTCGACTTTTTATTCAAAATTTTCCTTATTATGAAGTGAGTTTATTTTCATCAATTGTGTTGGCAGATAATATGTTTTATGGTTAATTTCTATAATTTCTTTTTTTTTCTTTTGATTGTTTTTATTTTTCCTTTGTTCAACCTTCAGTTTGAAAAAGTTTTTTGAATAAAAGTTTAAATATCAAAAATAAAATATTGATAAAGAGCAGTGTTATATCCAATAAACAGTTATTTAAAATAAATATTGTAATATTGATTATTGTTGAATTTCATATTATTCCGCAGCTCCAGCCAGAACTTCGATGCACTATGATGTTATTTAGTGAGTTTTTCAACAATGCATTGATTCAGTAGTTTCTATCCGATGTTGGGTTTAAGAGGTTGCGTGCGGACGCTCAGCGTCTAGAGTGCAGTAATTTCGAGCTTTTCAAATAACATGGAGGGAAATCATAATTTTAGAATAAGGTTCAGTTTTAACTCACCGACAGTTAACTCGTGCAACGCTCTTTTTTTTAAAATTTATACAGATTTTTTCGTGCCAGCCCTCAAAGTCAATATTACACAAAATTGCAATTTTTGGACTAAATTAAAAAAATTAGTGTGGCCAAACGGGGCCGAATTTATAAAAAAATAATAACAAAAAATTAAGAGGGTTAGTATCATCTTTCTGAGATTGCACAAAAAATATCTTAAACGTTAGAAAAATTGAGGCGTAGTTTAAAAAGTACGAACGCACATTTTCGGCTCCAATTGTACTGTTTCCATTCTAATTTCATTGACATTTTGAATTTCGTCCAGTCGTACAAAATGCTCTTAATATATGTGACGCCATACAGGCAACTATCAGCTTATTAGCTCTGGTTAACTCTGCCCAGGCCCCCAGCTGGGTTGATTTCATTACGCCGCTCTCAGGAAGTATCTACGTCACAGAGACGAGCTCTGATTGGTTGTGAGAGGCGCCTCACAGACTGGACGTCTAGTGCGTAGAAGGGGAGTAATTACTATTAGCACGATGTTGTTCGCGTTACGAAGCTATTCAAACTGCGGAGAAAAAACACCCTGTTTCTCAACCTCGGTTTTTTGAGTTAACTAAGCGCGATGAAGCAATAATATTTCAAACTGGAATTTATTTTAATTTACGTAGTTGATGAACAAATTAAGTATGTATTTGTGCAAAAATGTTGTTTAAATATTTAAATTATTGTGCTCCGAAAATAAATAAACTTTGGTTGGCTGTCGTCTGTCATCAGCCAGTTATGTTTAAAAACAACATAATATATTTAATTATATTTTTAAATGGCGAGGAAACAGTTTTTTTTTTTTTTTTGGGGGGGGGGGGGGGAAGGAACTAACCACCCTAATTTAAATGTATTTTCTATGGCAAACAGTTCTGCTGCCATCTAAATATTAAACAAAAGAATTAGATTAGAAAGTGTCCAAAAAGCGTCCTGTTGCAAGGTTCTTAAACCATATGGCCAGTGGTTACCCTACCGAAGTTAAGCAACTTCGGGCGTGGTCAGGGGTAGAGTGGGGGAAAGCTTAGCCCCGAAGCACACGTATAGCGCTGGTTAGAGTAGACGGAGGGTTCGAGAGCTATTGTAACGGTTTCGTTCTCCTCGACGTCTGCTCGGCTGTCCGGGTAAGTGGAGGAACCTATGACTGTCTAGGTTACACCGTCGTTTCGGATGGGACGTAAAGCCGTTGATCCCCTTAGTATTCTCGAAAGGAGTAGGCTACGTGCCGGTACCGGGTTTCCTCTCCTCCCTTCTATTCACCATTCTTCCTCATCTTTCACCACTCATCGTTTTAAATAGCCTTAATGCATTAATATGAGACGTTAAACCAATCAAATTTAACCAAATTTTTCTTGTAAAAAGAGTAATAAGTGTTCAGAAAATATTTAGATCAAGGTCAAAGGAAGGAGTAAAAATCGAACATTAATATCATTTCTCCCAAAAACAAATATCTATTCAACATGAAAAAGGAGTGTTTTACCAATTACATCGTGTTTCCACTCGAAATGGTACAAACTGGGAATGTTTAGGCTCGGCGTAGAGAAATATATAAGTTGGTTTCATGATAATTATTAGTTAGCATGACATAAAGTGATTAGAGAATACGTACGGAAATAAGATAAGTCGGTGTGTCAAAGTGAGTTGTGCCACGCGATAACACTTAGTGTGGTCGACGTTTTAGACTAAGTCAAACCTGTTTTTCAGAAATTACTTTACTTAATAACTATTAATTTTATTTCTCGATTTGGTTAGTCGGGAAACACTCCCGTAGGTGTAATTGTTATTATTTACTACGATTCAGAAATTAAAAATTCATTCCATTCAGTCAGTCAAGTCCATTCAGATGTATAATGCAACTACAAATCAGAGCTCAAAATGTACCCGTCCTGATGGTCTAGTGGTTAAGACGCATGTCTGGAATGCGGGAAATCCGTGGTTCGATTCCCGGTTGGGGCGGACTTTTTCAATTTCTGAATTGTAGTAAATAATATTTATTTTATGCTTCACAACTTTATATTGAAGCTACAAATAAATTATTTAGACAAAAAATGGTGTTGAGTAATAATTAAATAATATCAATAATTGTGAAATTAATAAATCATGTGATAGTTTGATATTTTTGGGGGCCATATTGTTGATAATACGTATTAATTATATAATATTTACTATCATTTAGTATTTTTTATTTTTATATTTATTATTTTTAATTGCATTGCTAGAATTGTAATATATTTTGTATTTGTGATATATTTGTTTATTGTGCATTACTATCGTTCTATATCTACACGATTCATCCTCTAAAAAGCCACTGTCACCATGTCACTTGATAAGATAATGGTCTTTGTAAAATGGTTCAAGTACTGGTGAGTGAAAAATTTGTGAAGGTATTTTACATAATCTGCAACAAAATCACGGTTCGGGTTGTGATGCGACATAATTACGGTGCTGGTTGTGATACGACATAATTACGGTGCTGGTTGTGATACGACATAATTACGGTGCTGGTTGTGATACGACATAATTACGGTACGGGTTTGTGATATTAACAATAACTTTATTCACCTTGACTCATACATTGCATAAGTAAACTCTTTTGAGAAAGTGATACCTAGCCTATGGAGTATACATAATATTAACGATTTTATAAAAATATACATTAAAATATACATTTCATATTTCATAAGATCTTTCCTTCTATTTCATACATAATACTTATTTTTTTATTGAATTGTTTATTTATATTAAATTATATTCTGAATACATAGTATTCGGATGAGAAGTGATGTAAATGGTGGGGTATTTATATTCGGGCACAGATAAGTAATCAGCGAGAAGGTTCATGATGGGTAGAAGCACCTTAAGAAATGATTCAAGTATTTAAAGAGTCAGGGATGTAATTTTAATTGGGGTAATGATTGAGATGTTAGACATTGGTAATGAGGTCCTTTGAGAACGCTTGTATTATGTGACAAATTTATTCGACGGTATCTGTCAGAAGTGTAGTTTAATTGAAGAGGTGTTTGATTACAAGACTGTGAGTTGAAAAGATTGTAAGGTATTTTTTGCGAAATATTTCACGGTCGGAGGCTCCTACATAATTCGAATGGCCGTTTTGTACTAATAATTAGTTGTTGGTTTGATAGACATAATTATGGAGGATTGTGGATATATGGAATAAGTTTGGCACGGGTTTATTTCGGAGAATATTTACGAAACGGGTCTATTGCCATAATTACGGTACGGGTTGTGATATGCGACATAATTACGGTGCGGTTTGTGATAGATGCGACATAATTAGGCACGGGTTGTGATATGCATAATTACGGAACGGTTTGTGATAATATGCGACATAATTATGGTACGGGTTGTGATATGTGACATAATTACGGTGCTGGTTGTGATGCGACTTTTTACTAATTTAAAACTTTTTGTATGTTCAGTATTAAAATTGTAGAACGACACAAACACAAATAAACAGATGCACGAACAAGCAGATAAGAAATTCAGAATTGGAAGCTTATCTTTCTAAACTCATTATTTCGTAGAAAACTTAACATTTAAAAGAAATTGTTCAACAAAAAAAATGATTTAAATTCTTGGAATGTTCGACCGTGTTGTAGCTGTTATTCTCTCTAATCTATCTCTGAAGTTTGAGCTTGTGTAAGTTGTTAGTCAATTAAGTTAGACTACCTTTGCTGTGTACATATAAAACAGAAGCTGGAATCAGCAAATGACGACGATGCAGATAAGTTATATATTAGTTCAGCATAGTTCAACAACTCCATCTTATAACACAATAATGAAGTTTGAATGCGATCTAACACCCTTAAGATCGTCTGCATCATTTTATCTGGGTCGAAGCAAATCTATTGTCTTCCGACTCTGCAGTTTTAAGTTTAACCAATTCATAAAATCATTAATTAACGTGATATGTTTGCATTAAGTATGCTTACATTTTGTAATTAATATTGATTTATGTTTGTATGTTTTGCTTTCTAGTTATTTCATCTTATTTTGTTTGTAATGAATTCGTTAATACACGGGAATTAAATTAATCCTCAATGTTTATCATCAATTACATTGAAAATAACACTGCTATGTTCAGTCAATGCAAATATAAATAATGTTTATCAACAAACAAGCTTCTACGTCAACTCAACCATGTTATTTCTAATGTAAAATAACATTTAGTATTTATCTTGTTATAATATAGTTGGATCAATTTAATCGTCAAATGAAGTTATAAAATTATTATTATTCGATACAACCTGTCCACAGGGCAGGATGGTGGGTAAATACCAACATGTCAAAATAACGAACCTCATTGAACGATTTAAATAATCACAAATTATTATTGTAGTTCTATAGCAAATATTTATCGATAAGATTTAAAATAATGCAATGCATTTGATCATAAATCCGTGTGTTCATTTTGATATTTCATCATATCCGTATGTTCATCATTGTATTAAAAATGCAATTGTCAATATATTATATAATCTAATCATGTTATAAACACTTCTTTGATATAAATAAATAAATTCGTATTTCGAGCCTCACAAAACTGATTTTTAGTGTAGGACTTCAATTTTAAAGTGGACCAAGCCCACCAAGTCGGCGCCGATGTCATCGACGAGCAAACAATTATTTACCAGTGATTGAGAAACACACAGGTCTTGACATCGTCATATAATCAAAAATAATCTAATTAGTCTTTATTTAAGCACATTTCTTCTATCTTTAAACAAATAACCAAGTATTTCATTTACTGTAGAATTTATTATTTATTTTTTATTTGTTTTTTAATTAAAAGTAATTCTGACTTCTAAAAAGATTGTAAGAGATCGATTTTAAAAGTAGACCCAGGATTAACCGAAATATAGGGTTTTGATTTTTGATTTTTATAATTGTATACACTATATTATAAAATGGTTGTTGAACAAATGACGTGATTTATATTTTATATATTTTCTCACAACCAACAACGCATGCGTTTCTTACTTTCAAATATTTACGGATCAAATATTGTGGCAATCTGCCTGGTACCAATTTTCTTAATTATAATAATTCACCTACTATGATAGTTATTATTTTTCAACAAACGCGACGACCAAAACTAAATATGTTTAACAGTTATCTAGAGAATGGAAGTGTGTTTCGCTTCGCTCGCCCATGTCACCCAGAACCCAGAGAAACAAGAGCCCAGTCGTTCTTAATTAAATTCCCCGCGGTTTGTCTCGTCCTGGAGTTTTAACGAAATTACCATAAGATATTTTCTTGTGAAACACTTCGCTAATTTCATTATGAACATCGCTGTGTAAAGTCTGTGCCACCTTAGAGTAAAGTTAGTTGCGATTACATCTTAATCAACCTTGGAATATACCACTAACATAACTATAAACTTCGTTATGTTGTTTTAAGAAGACAAGATTATTGTAATTCTAAATACCAATATTAATTCTTTGTATTAGATGGTATATTATACACCTAAAACTTGAAATTGTACCATAGATTGTATTGTATTGTATTCATTATCTTTTTTTAGTTAAATTGCTACTAAACAAGTCACATTACCAATTTTGTCTTTTCACATACACACATTTTATTACAATTTATTCTCTATTAATGATAAGCCATTATTGATATTTTAATTTAAAACTATGTATACATCTTGACTCATAACGTCTGCTTGCAATTTGTTGTATTTTCGTTGATTGCTGATATTTTTTTATTACATATAGTACATACATTAAGCTAATTTTAAGCAATTTTTTCTGGTTTCTCTTCCATGTATTTCCTGCACAATCTTCAATTTTTCTTCTAAATAACTTGGCAAATAAATTTTTTCTATTTTCTTTATAAAAGTTAGGTTAGCTATTATTTTGGTTTATCTTTAATGTATAAATAAGTTCGAACTGAGGTCTGATTTTATAAGGGAACATTGAAAATATATCAACAGTAAATGTGAAATTTTGATTTTCGGTCTAATTTCAAATAGGTTTTCTAGGTACAATTTTTGTTAAGATTAAAACAATTTCCTATTAATAAAAATAAAATTTGTGTTTTTACCTAGTTCTGCTATAAAATTTTTTGTTAAAGAGCTGCTACCATTAAACAATTAAAAAATATTTTCAATATATTTTCGTTGAAAATACATTATTGCTTTTAGAAAATGCAAATAGTTTTTAGGAACAGTAGGTTTGATAACAATTCCGTACTCTCGAACGGGCCTAAGTGTTTAGGAGACGAACGTTATAAGTTCCGTGGCATCTGTTAACTTTTATGGCACAAACCATTAGAAACGAGAGACAACAGAAACCATCGTATTCACCCGGACAATTAAACATGAAACTTTGCCAATAAACATGGAAATATTGTCGGCGGGTAGTAAAAGTTTCTGTGGAGACATTAACCTCGAATAAAGTGGTTTCCACGATATGAGAATCGAACTGAATGTTAATGTGTTGAGTTCAATGTACGAACTAGTTTAAACGATATCGGCGAATAAGGTGGAGTGCTAGTATGCGAGGTGCTAATAACAAGAATGGACATCGGTTCTTTTTGGCAACCAGGAATTCTTAGAAACAGCCTAACAACTTTGTGTAACACTGGATAGAGTTGAAATCATAGTAAAATAATCACAAGAACGCAATCAATATTGCTGTAAATGTGCGTTTACACTAATTAATTTTCATCGATCGAAATAATTATTGATGTATACACAGAAAATTGATTTCAGACCCTCTTATATGATTTGTTTATAAATGGTCAAATGTCAGCAAAGAAATATACGTTTTTCTGGACTTTTAGTGGTTCTGAAACAACTCTGAAGAACCTTTGTTAGTAAAACACTCGCCAACGGCTAAAACCGGCATCGCTCAGACTACGTCAATTCTGAACTCTACCGCTCATTCGACCTATCGATCGACCTTCTTTCGATAACACCACATATTTTCGCGATGCACCTTCGCCTCTCATATTCTGAATCTGACAGATAGAAAATAAATAGGTTAAGAAGATTCCGTACGATTTGGAATTTCAATTCGCCGGCGGAAAATGTTGCATCGATGGAAATGTAATTGGAGCAGTAAAAAGTCCGAAAGGCATGCTTTTATAGTGATAAAATCCACGTGGTCCGTTAAACGTCCAATAAACTGCATGCTAGCAAAATCTGCATTTACGAATGCATCTTTATGTGGTACTGAAATAGAATGCCGGCTTGCAATGGGCTGAGATAAATAAGAGATTGGCTCTTTTCCGAAGCAATCGCAAACCGTATAACTCAATGTGTCCAAAAATATTGAAAGAATAAATTTTTATATTCTAAAAAATGAATAGGTCTAGACGGTAAGTTTTGAGAAAATCAGCGCCGGCTTGAAGTTATCTTTAACTTTAACTTGAGTTTATCTGTAAAAAAATATTTACAACAATGTTTGATTTGTCATTGGTACCTACGCCTTTCATAGAGGAATAAATTCCGATAAAAAAATCAAAATTGACTAAAATTTTGAATTGAAATAAAAGTTGAACTTGATAGTAATTTAGTTCGGGAAACCAATAACCTTGGAACAGAAAGTTTGTAATATAAAAATATATATTATTTGAAAGAACTAGAAAAGGTGTTTGGTTATATAAATATTAAAAAATACTCAATGTGATTTTGATTTTCATCACTCTTTGTATGTATGGTGCACAATCTAGATGTATAATTGAGAAAGAAAGTATTCGAATATTACTAAGACAATTAAATTGTAACACGTCTTTGTTATAATATTCACATTGAGGAATTCTGTTTAGAAAAAATTAAATAAAATTTAAATTCTCCATTAGCCTTATTTACGCTGCAAGAATTGTTGTCTCTACAGTAGTAAGAAGGAAAGGTGTTTGAAGCTTACCGAGATCCAAGAAGTGTTCAGGATATAAACGTCGCTCACTTACCTGGAACGAAAACAGAGAGAAATGTTAGCTATGAATACTTTATTCAACTCAAAACGTTTTAAACAGATCGTTTATTTCTAGAGGGAGACTAGAGAATATAAATCCAGGCTAAAATATAAAGAGACATAAGATGAAGTTTACTTTGTTTCCATCATCATGATATAATACTTTCTCCGATATCAGCTACTTTTAAGGAACAAATTTATAGTTTTAGACAATATTTTTTTCAAGTTAAATAATGAAATTTATGACAGTGTCTTAAAATATTCAAAAAGGGAACATAGCACATTTATCTAGCGATTATCGAAGTAGGATGAACATATATAATTTGTGCAGATTAATCAAATTTGGTAGTGATGTCTCTTTTAAAATAGAATTGCCGTTTCCCAAGGTCACTAAAAACTATCTGAATAATGCATGTTGAAGGGTAATGAGAAAAAAATTACCGTCCAGATAGTTACACGGTTTTCGGTACTTTTTTGCCAAATTGCGCCACATAATTGAGAGTGTAATACCATAGGTACGTGTGTGATAACACTTTTATTAACACCATGAAATGTCCCGAAAACAATTTCATATAATCATAATGGGCCGCGAAATCCTTCAACCGTGTCCAAAAAAAAACATGTTAATATGAGGTCGCGTTCAGTTTTTAGCGAAATACACGAGAGACACACAGACGGACAAAGTGAAAAGTAAATATTATTGGCCAAACTCATCACTCTTTAATTTTTTTTAACACACCCGGTTTCATCACAATACCTTTGAACCCTTTTAACTCTGTTGTTACGGTAAAGTGAAACCAAATGCGGTTTTTTTGCCATTCATTTTTTTTGTTGAATTCTTTCCTTCAGTCCTGGCATCATTTCAATGAATGCCAAACATGTAAAAGGTTCAATGCAAATTCTTTTACGATAGCTAGAGCAATCCATTTGTCTTGAAAGTTCCGAAAGAAACAACTGTTGCCTAGAACTAGAGAAAAAGCGGGTGAAGATGTTTTAGTCATACGGTATTATGGGAGCGTTGTCCTGATAAGTTTATTTTCGGCAAAGAAAAACAAAGAAATGTACGTTTTTGTTCAGTTGCTGCCACTGCGCAACGTTTGGGAATATAAACTTTTTCTCGTTAATAAAGTTCAGTTGGAAATCTAATAAGGTTAATCTTACTAGTTGATTTAGTCGTAACTTGCTTCATTATCTTATTTGTGAGAGGTTTTCTTATCTACAACAAACACGCTTAACTTTATATTAACATGAATAGAATATATTATAAATGAATACATTATAACGGAAAGATAATGAAACTTCATATAAAATCTGCATTAGTTTAACATATTTCATTAGCTTGGTTAGTAATGTCGGATAGTTGCTTTATCCAATTACTTGTGTCAAAAATAGAAAATATGGATGCCTAAACCTAAGACTTTTTTCACTGACAGAAGTGTTAAAGCATAAACTGTGGCTCGTTTGTCTTGTTGTTAACGTATCTGCTTCCAATGCATACGGTCCAGGGTTTGATTCCCGCCAAAGTCAGAAGATTTTTACGGTGACTTTGCAGACATCTTAGCAACGAAGCACATTATAAATTCAGAGTTGTTCTGAATCGGCCTCATCGATTCTGGCGTTGATCCGCGGGTGTTCGCACTGTCCATACCACTGATTGCTATATTTCCTATTAAAAATATCGATCTTTGGTTGGTTATCGCTCACTCGTCGATTGCGTCGGGGCCTACAGGGCTGGCTTGGTTGCTTTGATTTACTGTCTTTCACTGAAAATCAGTTATATAATTGAGTGGGTAGACTCTAAAAATTAATACAATCTATCAATTTTATTATTTATAGAGCATGGATGTCGTATTTGAGAAATTATGCTCAATACCCGCCACCGGCAACCTATCCAAGATTCTTTTCAGTCGTACATTTGAATTCTAGGGTTAGACCTATAAAAAGCCCTGTGATAAAACCTTCACATAAACTTTAATATCATGACTACTAAGTGTCATCTGGGAACAGATTCCTGTAAAACTATAAAGAACCAAACCCCAGGGAAAGTTTCAACACTATTTTAGCCACAGTCAATCAGAAATTGGCAAGAGTTAACAACGTACCATCTAGATAATCAAGACGTTTACAAAAGACATAATTTTAAAAGTCCAATTCACCCTCTAAATTACAGTAACAGAAAGCCCTTTAGCCAAAATCATGTTCGCTTTGCTGATTAAAACCCTGGGTGTTTGAAATTTGGAACAGTTGTTATGACAGTAGAAATAAAAAATAGTTTTCAACATTTTTTTAGATGAGCGAAGCGAAGACTTCAATTTCACTGACCCCAAAAAAATTTAGCTCGGGTGTTTTTTTTTTTTTTTTTTTTTTTTTTTTTTTGTCTGTTTGTTAACTCTCTACCAGGCAAACGGCATATCCGATCTTGATGAAAATTTGAGGGGACCTTCGAAATCTCTGAACTTAGAGGTGTATTGTTTTTGGGTACAATCGAAGAAATATTTCTCATGAATATCGTACTTTTACGATTTTTTTCGATTTTTAGTGCGATATTTTCGTGACATTTGGGCCGATTCTGATCAAACGGGTGGGGCTACAACGTTCATATTATACATGGACATTAAGGTTATGGTGATGTAGTACCTTTTGAAAGAAAAAGTTGAAAAAGTTAGCCAGAATCCATAGAAATAAAGCTTTAAATATAAGTTTTTTTTATTTTTGTGTGATATATTTTCGTGCCATTTGGGCCAATTCTGACCAAACGGGTGGGGCTTCAACGTTCATATTATACATGGACATTAAGGTTATGGTGATGAAGTACCTTTTGAAAGAAAAAGTTGACAAAGTTAGCCAGAATCTATAGAAATAAAGCTTTTAATATAAGTTTTTAACGGTAAATAATAACAAATTGACAAGAAACAATAGAAACTTGACAACAATCACCTACAATGCGTGGGCAGCAAAACAAAGCAACAAAGCACTTGCAAAAGAAAAGATATCCCACGCAGACTAAAAACTTAAAAAAAAAGCTCATCCATCAACGCGGCGGGACTTTAGCGTTTTCCTAGTTATAAATAAATTGATTCTCACGATTTTTGAGTTGTTAAAAAGTACAAAATTGAGTGTATATTCGTGTTATTTTTGTGGCTGATTGAGATAAAATTTGGTAAATCTACGAATGTAGAGCTGGATGCCAAATAGCTTTTTGCTAACAGCCAAATGTGTCCTTTTCCCTCTTAAGCCTTTACTTATACTATGCTTACTCTTCTTAACCCAGGGGAACTAAAATCTGACACCCAAGGACCGCACTTAGTTATTCTTATTATATGTACCCAACAACTACAAGTAGCTTCTTTTACCAACAAATATAATTTGTCGATAGTGATCTATTAATGTAGTGAATAGTGAATTTATCACCTGCTGCTCAATGCGAGATACGACTCTAATCCACTGCACACTGGATCATATCTCCACCTCACAGCCTGCTAATAATGTGTTCCGCTAGTTGGATGTGTGCTGGAGCGGTTTATACGGCAGTGAGTTTAATTTACATACGCGGAATCAGTTACAGATACGGGATTATCATCATATCCGTATTAACAGGGTCTGAAATCCACCGGCTGCAGTTTTAGATTTCTGTGCATGTGCAGCGTGTGAAATTTGACCTATATTTTCAATGTTGAATTTGGTTTGTGTCTGTTTTACCAAACATCTGTTTGTTCCAGCATTATATTGACTCAGTTTAGAGCTTACATTTCATAACCGAATAATCAAACGATACGATTATTTGAACATGAAGTTTATCTTCGTTCAGCTCTATGGCCGATCGAGAATCGATATAGTCTCTCTTAAAACGATTGTCGATACTATAAAAAAAACGATTATCGACTTTTAAATTATGAAATAAAATAAATTACTAGTCATTATTCGTTATTATCATGAAAAGCAAAACACAAACTTCTAATTGGGGAGATTTTCTCTGAAGCAACTTTTACTTGTAGTGGGAAATATATCCCGAGACTTTCTGTATTTGGAAAAAGTTCACTTATTTCATACGACTTGTAATGCTTACTTGCGTATGCATGCGTATGGTCGGCTCGCAGCGCATCCGCTAAGTGTATTTACAACCTCCCACTTCCAAAACAGCATCAATCGACCACAACGTGACCGCCGCTAATCCAATCATCCGATATACGACCGATCTGAAAGCATTCCGTCAGTTTGGGACGACGGTGTTATGTCGGGGGTCTGGGGAGGGGGTTGTGTAACGATCAATACCAGCCAACATGGTCCCGACTGTAAGCACGGCCTAAAACACGGGACGGACGTGTTGTTTGGAACTAATTGAGATATATCTTCAACCCCCAAGTGATGTCTCCTACGAGAGGGATGTTTCGCACGGGGTGAAGTTGGATGTAATATCAGACACACTTTAAGAACGGAACGGGTAAGGTCCTTTCTCAAGAAAGCTTCCGTCAGCAAAACGATTGTAGTAAAAGATAAGTTCAGTCATTTATAACAGGATGTGTAAAATTTCTATGACAGCAAAGTTCGCGCATCACACGAGTCTTTATCTTCAAGGTCGTGAGTTCGATACCTTTAAAGGGTAATACTCACTGGAGGAATTTTTGGAACTTTTTCGCGGGTAAAACGAGTAAATATATAAATGAATATTGATGAGAACAATCTGAGCTTATTATCAACTCTTAGCTCATGATAGTGTTAATTAAGTGATTTTGAAGATGCCGTAGCAACAAAGCGGATAATACGTTCCCCCATATCGTTCCCAACAAGTTGGGTTGGTGTTTCCTATTTCAAATAACTTTCTCTGGTTGATCATTGTTTCTCGTCGGTGCCAAGGCTTAACTTATTCTCCACTGAAAATCAGTTATGTAACTCTGATTAAGTAGTTTCTAAATATTAATAAATATTTTGCTTATGTATTTAAAATAAAACACCACAGTCGCGTTTTCGTTTATTTACTGTTAACCACAGTGCCAAGCCAAAAAAACTTTATTGGAAACGTGTGTCATATTTATTTAGGGAACATTAATTAAAACCACGTGTTATTGGCTTTTAAATACTTGCAATAACAGAAAAACCTCTTCACCCCACACCCTGTTTTGTATCCACACACTCGCACATTTTGAATTATTCAAATGTATTCAACAGTCACGTCGTTCTTTTGTTGTTCCTCTCTCGGCCAGCTGAAAAATGAAACGTTCTCTATTTGAAAACAAAGAACGCAAAGCTCGACTTCAGTTCAGAAACAGACGGAATTTTAATTAACAGAATTGATTGTTAAACAAATAGTAGGAGTTTGGAGCTAAAATTCTTTGTACAAATGTTAGACAAGGTGGTGTTTAACATATGAAAGTTTTGTTAACTAAAATTATTTTTAACATTTTCAACATTTCCAGAATATATGTATTAAATTCAACGTCTGTTGCAGCTTTGAAATTCAGTGTAAGCATTAAACATAATATTGATTAATTCATTAATAAATAAACAGAATAAGTTACTGGATAAGCTTTAGTGGGGTCGCTAAGGCTGGCCAAGACGAGTTCAGACGCTCAGATTTCAGTTTTTTCTGGTAAAAGGTCATTGTAAAATAAAAAAACATTGTTTACAAAGGATCACTGAATGAGATCCAATACGCGTATTTTTATATAAATGAATCATTATTTGAATTTACAAAAACGTGAAATCTCCATAATATAGACTCAATTTTGGTGAACTTAAAGCATTTATTCCAAGTGTATAGATGTTTTAAACGCAAATTTTCATGCAGTATATCAACGTTTAAATCAATGTGAAAACGCACGGATTAATTTGGTTTTATCATAAGATAAACGGTTTTGAGGAAATTTCCTGAATTGAAATCCATGTTTTTGATTTTTTATTATTTCACCTTTTGGACATACCTCTTGCATTGATGTTTTAAGGATAATTATGGGCAACCAAGTGTGGATATCAATATTAAGGACCATTTTTAACATTAAATGCATCATTTTGATTCTATTTACATTCATGCAAAATTTGTTAAGCATATATCGAACTGTTCAGCTGCAATCGTCAACACCAGCTAAGCGCACGCATTTGAGTTGGGCCAAGCTCAGCGCCTCCTCTTAAGGTTTTTAAATTTCCGAAGTATTTCCCTCAAAGATCACGTTCCTCTCTTCGCATACCAAAGTGTCGAGTCACGTTTCAGAACGATACGAAAAAAAAGATTTCGTTTCGTTTCATCGGGGCAACAATCGTTGCCATGGAAACGTTGGAGTTGCAGACATTGAGTGGAAAACAGTGTTCGAATGCTTTTCCTTGGACAAGATGTGGTGGACGAGTCTACTTTGACGTCTTCAGGAAATGAACGCCATGTGCGGTAGTATTCAGTTTCACCTATATAATATGTAACGAAGGTTAAAGTTCAGTTGAGTGGTTTTATAACAAACGTTTCTGGGTTAATGAGTTGGTGCTAATTTTAAATATATAGAAGTTGTTATAAAAGGAAGATTGCTTTTTAATTAATCATTATCTTATGCATTAAAAACACTCGCAAAAATGAAATAAAACGCATTTCACATCGTTTAGACTCACGGATGTGCAATATCTATATATATATTATATACAATATTTAATTAAATTTTATGTTTCATATTATTTTATGTAACCCATCTTTTGTATAACAGCTAATAACAGTTGAATCAGTATCACATATGTTTGTAATAAGTATCTAAAAGATCTTTAAAATGTGTCCAAAATGTTTGGGACCGAATGTATCACATTAAAAACTACTAGGAAACCGCTAAAGTCCCGTCGCGTTGTTGAGGGAGCACCGGTACGTACAACACGACCCAGTACGACATTCCCATACATGTTACATACCATTGACGAATTTAGCTGAAAATTAGTAAAATAGGAGAAAATGTTGTACTTATTGACCCTGCAAAATTTCATAACGATCGGAACATTTTTATTTTTTTATTTTTTTATTTTTTATTTTTAAATTTTATAACCAACGATCGGATTTTGTTCAAAAACTATACAGCAACCCGCATAGGTGGTATGTATATGTGTGCAAAATTTCAGGTCGATCAGAGAAACGGTGCGACCTGTACCGAAGCAGTAACAGAAAAAAACAAAAAAAACAGACATTCGAGCCATAAGAGTCAAGCGGAGACGCTCGTTACGCTCGCTCAAAATTGCATGATTTTTAATAGAACTAAAACGAATTATAACTTTAAGCGGTCAATGTTGCGGTATTTAATTCTCACAGTTTAATTCTTTTGAAATGATTTGCTATATAAAGCTACAAATTCAATGCGCAAAGTAAAGTTGTGGTTTATCAGATAAGATTTGGTGAACGTTTCTTTAAAAAAACGAGTTGAAATGCTCGAATAGTTATCTTGGAACATACGTCAATTTCGCAATTTAAAAGCTCGTTTAGCCAACGACGTCTCTCTGAAAGAACCCTCCTTTAATCGATATGAAATGATGATAATGTTGTTGTAATGAATTGTCTGCGGCTCTAGCGCTCTAAGACTGTGATGGATGTTCCTAGATTTAGACCACGACTCTGGAATAGATTGATGGAGCAACGCCTACTCAATGTTGACGTAAGCCACTGAGTAGCTAGGGATCGCCTCCAACTTTATTTAAAAAGACGTACCGTTGCTTTTGTTATTTAAAATATTTTTGGATTAAGGAACGCGTCAACAGTTAGGTCATAATACGTCACTCTAGCCTAGCCTGGAAAGATCTAGCCAGAGAAAAAGGAGTGCGTGAAGAATTGTATTAATTTTGCTTTATCGACAGCAAATCCTAACATTAATTCAACCTGAACAATACATTTCTACTAAAAATATATATATAAAATTATAACCAAACTTCTTAAGAAATAGTTTGAAGTTCTCCATGCAAACCCCATACTAAAGCATGATTTGTGTTAGATGATCAACCAGCAATCATAACTGTATAAACTATAAACCCTTAAGCTTGTACAAAAAACAACAACATAATTATCAAACTCACGTCGTGGTATTTTTTACTATTGTGAATGTCGTTAACGACGTAGTCTAGTGGAGGGTACCCCGACGAAGACTGGCGGTGATCTTCATTAGTTTTCTGGACAAATCCTTTCCTACTTTCTAGCTGATATTTACGAGATGGACTTTTCCTACATTCTAACTTTTGGTAGTGGAATACCCAGGGTTGAATGCTTCAAGTTATATTTTGTAAAATTTACATAAAACGTGTGTCAAGTAAGCCTACAAAACTAATAACTGGATTGTATTGATGTTTAGTTTGAACACTTTATATTCCAATTAGCACAAATCGATTTACTGTCGGAATAATAAAATTTACACGGAAGTTAATTTGCATGCCATAGATTCTTTCTTGCACCTAGGAAATTAAAATGCCAGTAGTTGCGACAGCTCCTTTGAACAGCACATAACTGTTAGTTTAACAATAGCCAAAACTGGCCAACATTTTCAAATTAATTGCTAAGGACAATGCCCTTACAAACTTACACAATCAGCATTGTGTGATGGATGGTATTTCCAAACAATCAAATCTGTTATTCTATCAATGTTCTATTCACGAAGTGCAAACTTTGCCCAAAGGATTGAATTGCGTTTAGGAAATGGCTTTTATAACACCTCACGGACGTTTCCATTACAAGCGGCTGCCCTTCGGCATAAAAACTACACCTTGTCCCACCCAAGTTGCAGCCTCGGCATTACACAGACACTTCTAGCGATCAATGTTCCTAAGTAATATCATTTGATATTTTGATTTATACCCATATATAGTAAGTTGAGATTATGATACATAGAAATTAAACACAAGTATTTAATATGTTTAAATACCTGGCTTAAGTGGTTCAAATGCATAACATCTGGATTTAAATTCCAATTTAAACAAGAAAATTTTCATCTAATATTTACTTATATCTGTCAATACGTATGGTGGGTATGTGAAAACATTGACTTTGGAGTAGTCCTAGAAACGAAAAGCATATTTTCCTTTGATCTGAAGTTGATTCTGGCGTCGCTGTGGGTGTTTCCTGTCCAATTAGTACGTCGTTGTTTCCTATATAAAACACCGGTCTCTTGTGGGACATTGGTCGCTCGTTTTTGGTGCCGACTGGATTGGCTTGATCCATTTTAACAATTTTTAATTTCAACCCTGAACATAAAGCCAACATATTATACAATACGTTCGATTTGACGGATAGTTTTGATTGTGACAGGTAGCAATATTTTTCTCTAATTCGACGGTACGAAACTTTCATACGTCTGGCGACTGTAGCAATTTCAACTTAGTGCGAGACGTGGAATACCTTCGCGGCTTGAGTTTCACTCTCGCAATCTGAAATAACTCACACTATAATTTCAAAGGGGATCGGTGGCGCGTTCGGTGGCTATTGTCACAAACACCGGCGTAACAGTGTTACAAACACAGCCCCGCCTCTTACGGGTGGTGTTTGTGTGTTGGGGAGTTTACCTTGGGACGTCTAGATTTTGTTGTTGTGACAATTCAAAAGTTTACTTACTTGCATTTGACATTTTAGCTAGCTATGACGTAGTAATACATCAAGGCTCATGTTCACGTTATAATAGAACCATTCATAATGTCTGGTTACATTTCAGGTAACTATTTTTAATTAGTGAAATTCGTATCAAATAACAAAAATTTACTTTACAAATACTTAGAATAAGTTCCTCAATTAAGGGGGATCGCTGAGGTTGGCGCAGAGACGAGTTTAGACGATCAGCTTTCAGGATTTTCCAGATAAACAACAATGGTTTCATATTTATCATGTATGTTAATAAAGGAACAATATATGAGATTCAGTACGCGTATTTTTGTTTAATCTATCAGTAATCGGTAATCTCCTAAATTTACTCAATTTTGCTGAATTAAGGGAATTTATTCAAGTGACAGATAATTTTTGACTTTCATTTTCATACTGGATATCAATGTTTAAATAAATTGAAACGCAGGTTAATTTAATTTCCTGAATTGAAATCCTTGTTTTCGATTTTTTACTTTTTCACGTTTTGGACTCACCTCTCGCATTGATTTTGAAGGCTTTTTCTTGGCTATCAAGTATGGATATTAATATAAAGGACCTCTATTAACATTCATGCAACATTTGGTAATGATATATTAAACCGTTGAGCTGCAATCGTCAACACCTGAGCGCGCGCATTTGAGTTGGGCCAAGCTCAGTGACCCCTCTTAAGAAGAATATTAAACACAAGTATTAAGTACACCAATATGTCAGCCCACTCAGTTAATTCTGGATGTATTCTACCTCTAGTAAAGCCGGTATGTCTCTTTCCACAGCTCGCTTCGTCGAGTAGCTTTATCCTGTACTAACAGGTTAAACCACGGGAAGTTAGCGTGTTTAACTTGTCCGACCCAAAGTTTATCAGCAATTAGTTATACACGGATAATGACATCACACAGACTAAAATATATTTGGAAATAGATTTTGTGCAGCTCGCAAATATCTCACAGACGAGCAGTAGAATGGTCTATGGTCAGGTTTACCAAACTATTTTCACTAAACTCAACTTTATCATAATTCGCCGACGGCTTCGAGGTTCAAACAAAACACGAACATCGCCCAACCACCCCTCCTCCAACTCCCCTCCCCTCAACAGCCCCAACCACCCAACCACGTCTGGTCTGACAAATGCAGGCGCTGCGTAGGTGCTACCGCTAAGCAAACGCACACCCACCCGCATAGTGCAAGACATACGGGCTCAAAACCACATACTTGCTTATTACGGACTCTATCAAACATAGGTCTTAAATTTAGAGGAATTCATTACATGTACCATGTACGCATAAATCGCATAAATTCTTCCCACTCAGTCACAAAACTGATTGTAAGATAGGAACTTTAATTTTAAGTGGACCGTGTAAACCATGTCCTTTAATAAGATAATACAAAATGTCATTTTTAAAAGGAACAATGAAGTGAAATCGACCCCTATAATAAGTGAAGGTACGTGTCTATAGCATATACAAGTGTCATATTATAGCGTCATGTAGCAACTATTTTTTGGCTACCTTCAAAACTTGTGTATAGAGTTTTTTAATATTATTTTTATTTAGAATTTTGTCATCAAGGTTAATTAATATCAACTGAAATTAATGTATAACAACGAATCATAAATACTGTGGAAAATAAATATAAGTTTTAAGTGAAAAAATAGCACTTTGTAGCATCTATTTACAAAACACTATTTTCACGTACCTCTAATAATAAGACGTTAAATTCTGAATATGAATTAATTTTACAATCCGACAATTTAGTAATTTCACCCTCTATTTTAGGATCTCCTATACTCGTGCTTGAACATTACACTCTTATTATTTGATTTTGTAAATTTCAATATGAACTTATTTAAATATTATTCAAACGGCAATGAGATCCTTATACACCAACGACTAGTAGTAAATTAAGGGTTCTAGCTGTATCTCTACACCCCGACCTTGATTTACTTCTGACCGTGGGTGGACATGTACGGATGTGCCTATCAAAGCGGTGTCACTGCCCTCTAGAGAGCTATGCTAACCCCGCAATAGTTCACTCGTCGCCCGCGGATCGCGTCGGTCGCAGAGTCCCTCACTCTGACTCCAGCCCCGAGTGTTGTGGCCGGACGCTCATCGAGGGCGGAATGTGAAGCTTTGACTAGAATATGGAGAACGGGGAGCATTCCATTAACAAACTAGTTAAGTATTTATGTATTGGGATAGTACATGGTTTGCTGACCCGAACTTCTATGTTGGTGTTGTTTGGACAAGAAATGGCCAGGATTCAAAGGAAATTGATACTTAGCCCTTTTAGGTCCTCTGTCGGACTGGATACGACAAGGGTGTTTTGAACACTTTACTTTACCCCATATAAAAATTGGAAAAAAATTGGAACATTTTTTCGGATTTTTTTAATGAATTTGTTTATATATTGCCGACCCATTTAAGTGTTTAAATGTACTTTATAAAGAAAACAGTTCCACCGCCTAATAATAATTGAAAAAAAAACAGGACCCAAAAGGATAAAAAGAGATAAGTACCCAATGCCTTCTAGTTTCTCCAAAAAGAAACTACCCTCTTTGACAAAAAAACCCGGAAAAATTGGGAGGTTGCAGGACCGGGCAGACCCCCCCAAAAATTTTTGGATGAAATTTTCCATTTTTGATTTTCCAAAAGTTTCCCCTTTAAAGTGAGTTTGGGAATTGGGGAATCTTCCGAAGGGGAAGCCGGATCTTTTTTCCGGGAAATAAAGCTTCCCAAAAAAAACCCTAGAAATATTCTGTATGATTTTTTAATCGGTGACAAAATGGGTATAAAGGAAACATGTTTCATAAAGGGAAAATGTTTGTGGGTTTTTTTAAAAAGTCTCGCTAAATTCGTTTAAACGTTTTAAAAAAAATTGGAAAAAGGGTTTTTGGGTCGGATTGCCGGGGGAAAAAATTTCGAATTTTTCACCTCCCGAATAAAGTAGCTTTTAAGCATTATTGTTACAATTTTTCCCATGGAAGCAGGGACCCAAACCCCACTGAAAAAACGAGCCCGTATATTTTTTGCATCAATCATATTTAAATAAAAAAATAAATTTCTTTAGAGCCCTACCCACTCGTTATATAACTGTTTTCAGTGGGGGACAGTAAAAAAAAGTGACTCACCCAACCCGTGGGCCCACGAAATCGACGAGTGGCGATAAAAACCAAAGTGGGGTTTTTTAAAATTTGGGAAAAAATGGCAATCAGTGAAAGGGACAGGGGCAAACACCCCGACTACGCCAAATCAAAAAGGGCCCCCGTTTCAAAAACTCTGAATTTTTAGGTGCTTCTGCTGGGAAAACGGCTCCAAAGTCCCCGGTTTTAAAACTCCTAAAAAACGCGAACTGATGGCCCTTGGGCCCCAAAATCGAATTTTAAAAAACTTCTGTCTGACGGGAATCAAAACCCTAATCTTCTGCTTGGAAGCAGATCCCGCTAACCAAAAAACCAAACGAGCCACATAAGATAAAAATAAGGGCTTCCACGAAGCTTCCAGCACTTGACAAGAGGCCAGAGGGTGGTTTTGTTTTCGTTGTAGCTAGGTTTCAATGTGTGCGTAATAGAGGGAGGGGCGTAGCGCGTGAGTGTGCGTGAGTGTAGTGTTTGTGTGGTTGTCATGTTTCGAGTTGTTTGCGGTGGACACTTTGAATGGTCAGCGAATTCTGCCAAACAAAAACAATGCCACAGGTACTCTCTGTTCAGAAGATATCGGCTCTATACATTATACTGGTGCTATTTTACGGTTTATAGCACTATTTCCTAAAAAAATAAAAATTTTTGGTCGAAAAACTTTGTAAACGCCCCCGGGTTGCTTGGCCCCGTTTTTAAATTTAATGGCCCCCTAAAAATAGCCCCAAGAAAAATTTTTTGCCCCCCAAAGGCCCAAATTATTTTTTCGATAATACTGCAAAATTTCATGGCAAAGCAAAAAAGTTTGGGAAATTCAAAAATCTCTCTGAAACTTGTACATGACATTTTCCCTTACATCTCGACAAAATTTGTCTGTAAACTCTACATTTTTAAATGCTTCAAAACCCACTCGGGCCAAACAGGGCCCAAAAGCGTTTTTCCCCCCTGGTAATACAATCCCCTACTTTTTGATTTTTTTTCAAAACCCAATATTATATGTATATATATGTAAAAAAAAACACATGAAACGTTTCTTGCAAAAATTCTAAGCTAAGCAAATTTTAATTTTCTGTGACGGGTGGATCAATTTTAAAAACAAATGTATGTTTTAAATTTTTTTGGGAAATTTTAAAGCTCGGGCGGACATTTCTTGATATTTTTTCAGTGCCAGTGACTTAAATGTAAGAGCTTGGGTTCTATGTAATAAGTCGTCGATGTCTATCGACTATTGTAAAACCGTTAGGGGAAATTTACCCACTAATGGAGTCCTGAAATTTTTTCCTTTTAAAAATTCCCCCCCCCCCCCCGCCCCCCCCCCGTCTATGGTCAATGAAGGAGGCGTACGGCGCACTTCCCTTGGGGGGTTATTTTGAAAATTTCCCAAAAAGACCACCCTTTCTCTTAAAACTGTTTGCCTTTTGCAATTTTGGGTTCTGTCATTTTTTTAAATTTATGGCAAAAAGTTTCCCCCTTGTTTTTTAAAAACCCTTTTAAAACTGGTAGGGTTTTTTAACATTTGGGAAAATTTTGTATACATATTTATTTTGGGGTTTTTTAAATTAGCCCCTTCGACAAATCTGTTGTTAAAATGTTTTATTTTTTAAAAAGATCATAAAAAAAAACTAAGTTTTTAAACTTGAATTTTTAAAGCTAAACAACATTGAGGGTTTTTCTACCTGATGTCTTCCCTTCCTCTTCTATTGTGATAAAATAATTTATTCACTGCTATTATTTGTTTATCGCAAAAATTTTATAATTTTTGGGAATATGTAGTTTTTTTGGGGGGGTTTATGCAATCCCGCTTTTTTCCCAAATAGTCCTGTGTTTAAAAACTGACTAAATTTTTAGATAAATGTTTTTCTTGTTATTTTTTATTAAATATTTAAAAATTCGATAAAAAAATTATAAATTTTCTAGGTCATTTTTTTCAAAAGTAAAAACTCGCAAAAAACACATTTCTCAAGCTGCATAAATTTGAACCAAGTTATAAAATATTTGTTATTTAAAAAAATAATTCTCGCTGAATAAATTATTTTGATCACAAAAGATCTCCGAATGAAAGTGACAATTTAAAAAAAATCAAATTCGCTTTTCTTTACTTTTGGCATTTACCCTTTTTCCCGTTTTAAAGCTCTTACCACGCTCGGGGTTTTAGAAAAAATTGGTGGAACGGGTAAAATGAAACCCCTCGGTGTAATTACGGGGGGTTATACTCAACGGTTTATAACTCCCACAGTTCCGGGAAAAAAAGTCCCTTGATCCAACCTCAATCAATAAAAAATCAATCATCGTTCGGTATTATTCTCGTTTTGGGAAAAGCTCGTTAAATCCGCCATTTTTTTATGCCCCAAAAACTCACCTTAAAAGAAATAGAGATGAAAATAAAAAGGGGAATCAATTTTTTTAAAATCCACTTGTATTAATTTGTTACTGTATTAACGCTTTGGCCCTGGATGTTTTTAAGTATGAGGGGCCCCTTTGCTCCCGTATATTTGTTACTTTTCTGTACCCAAATTTTTTGTTTTGGGGGGCTATTAAAAAGGTTAACTTTATCCCAAATGAATGGAAAAATAGTTTTTTTTAGAAAATTTAATTGTTCCGGGCAAAAATTTTTTTTTTTAAATAAATCGTATTGTATTTTTTAATATTGTTCTTTCAAATTTGTCATTTTTTTTCTTTTGTATTTTGTTACTTTTTTTAAAAATGAACCTATGACAAAAAAGGGCTATGTAATCATACATTTTTGTTTTTTAAGTACCTCAAAAAGTTCCCCATTTTTTTTAAATTCTCATTCCACTAAGTATTTTAAAAATTTTTTTAAATCATTAACATACAAAACACCATAAATTCATTTATGTTTGTTTACCTAACGTTTTAACTTGTACAATATCGTTGTTCTAAATTTTCCCTGTCGCCTCTAGTCATCACATCTGCAACAACACGCCCATACCCGTAGTTTTTTTTTTATCCGCAAAATTTTAAATATTCCCCCCCAATATCGAGACAAATCAAAAACCCTGATCTATTTTAAATTTATTGCGATTATTCCACGGGGGGGGGGGTATTTATTTCGGGGAAAATTATTTTTTGGGGTGCTGACTTTTTTTATCATAATCATAATCTTTAAAACCCTTTTGGGTTTTTCCGAAAAACACAAAACGGGGGCATTAATAAAGTTAATACACTGAGGGTACTGAAAGCGAAACTTTTGACGTGCATTCGATTTTTTTGATGTTGCCCTTTTTTAATCGATATGTTTTTTTTAAGGTTAAAAACCCAAATTTGCTGATTAAGATTATAAAAAGAAAATTTTAAATTTTTTAATATACTTAAAAAACAATACCCTATGAACCTGCCCAGGGTGCAATCATGTCCCCCTACTTGGTTGGTTCAATTGTGAAGGAAATGCCCAAAAGGGTTGATCACATCCCTTGGCATTAATGACTGAGGAAACCGCATAAAAAAACCCTTCAGTCAGGAGGGCCCGGGTTTTTTCGACGAGATTTAAACCCCGGGACTCCCCAAATCAGATCAGCGGCATTAACGCTCTGCTAACCTGCCCGGGCAAATATCCCAATACTCGCACTAAAAAGGAAATAAAATTTGGTGTAATGGGGGAGTTTTTATTTTGGGAAAAAATGTATTCAAGCTTTGGATTATTAAATTTTATTTATAAAGGGGGGGATACTTAGGAAAAATTTAAAAGAAATATTACGCTGAAGGGGAAATTTTTGGGATTGAACATGATTCTGCGTACCCTTTGGGGGCCCTTTCCCGGGAATGAAATGCCCCCTGAGGGCCAAAAAAGGTGGCATGATTGGGGGAAGCCGTACATTGTTAAAATTGCCCTTCAAAAAAAAGATAATTATTATTTTACTAAATTCCTAAACTTTAGAGGGACATTTTTTTTAAAAACTTGATAGTTTTTAAATAGAGAAAATTAGATCCCCCACAAAAAAAATAAATGTGGGTCGTTTTTTTTCTTTGTAAATAGGGTTCTCTTCTGAAAACGCCCTAACTCCAACACTGATCTCTTTTACTCAGGGTGAATTGCTATGCTTTACTGAAACCCTTTGAACCCCCTTTGGGGGCCCCCACCCTTGGTGCCCAATGTTATTTGTTATGTGGCGGCCATGTTGGGGGTTTTTTTTACTTTATCTAGGCAAACATGGTTTTTGTGCTTTGGGGCTAAAGTGAAAAAAAACATTTTTTGTCAAAACAAAACCTTTCAAAACCCTTATCGTCTGGTGATTTTGGGCTAAATTAAAAAAACATTCAAAAATTAAATTTTCGACTTCACTTTTTTAACATCTGGCAGGAAAACCTCCCCCTACGCACTTAGAACATAGAGATCAGGGGGCCCCCCAACCCCCCCTCCCCTTTCCCACGAAAAAACCCACAGTATTTAGTATTCCTCCTCACCTCGCGGCTAGATGTCGGGATGGGCCCACTGAGCTCTACATATTTGGGGGAAAGACCCTATCATACCTGGCAAATGTTGAGATTGAAGTTGGGGGAAATTTTTTGCCGTCCCCCATTTTTTTTCGACCCGTATCAGCGGCAGATTAAAAAGAACAAAACATAATAGATTCTTTTCACCTGGTCACTGGCCTGTTTTTTAATCATTTTTAATTTTAGTGAAACCGCAGTAAACACTATTCCTAGGCATCCGGGGGTTACCCTGATAATGACCCTGTAAGTGGCCCTACTATTAAACATAACCTCAAAAAAAAGCTACCCAACAAACCGCCATCTTGACTTTAAAGATTTACATCAGAGGGCGGTCCCAATCGCAATAAAATCGCAATTAATCAAGGGACTTTCCGATAATTTTCCCCCTGCTTTGGGCCCCCATTTTGGGCCCTTCAATTTTACAGTAGAGCATGCGCCCCTCCACGAGAGTTTTTTTAGAGCCCCATGGGGGTGTTCACGTGTTGCTGGGGTGGGGAGGGGGGGGGGGGGGGAAAAAGGGGGCCCACCCCCCATTGCGGGTGAGAAAAACCAAACAAAAGGTCGAGTCAGACGCACCACAGATCTCGCCCGGGTTAGTAAATAAAACCGGGGTAAATATATCTTTTTCACAACAGGGAAGGATTTTTTTTAATTTGGCGTCCGGAAATAAACACACCGGGTTTTAAAAAGGGGTCGAGTCATTAAAAAATATGGGTTTTTTTCCGAAGCGGGTGTTTTAAAGAATACAGAAAGTAAAAAAACTTTTTTACTAATGATTCCCCCCTATGGTGAACATGTAAGGATTTACCAGATTGCCCCTCTTCTGGTCCCTGATCCCAAAGAAGGTTAACTGAAAAGGGAAAAAAATTTTTAAAAAGTTACTGTTTTTTTTTTTTTTTTACCATTTTAGGAAAAATATAACTCCAATAAATTCCCAAAATTCCCAAATTTTTAAGCTACATTAACGCAACTAAATTTTTGTAGATCCCAAAAATTGGGGGGTTTTAATTACGGTTTCCTCCTAATATAACTCTGATTTTTTGGGTTAAAACCTTTGTGAATCTGGGCCCCCGGGACTAGTAAAAACAAAAAAGGTTTTTAACTGGGAAATACCAACCTACCCCCATTCTTCAAATTTGATTAAACAAACATTGTCCCAGACCTAGTCATGTTTCAAAGATTTTTTCAATTAAAAATCCCTTTTCTAAAAAATAAAATCCTTTTCCCCGGGGCCAACGAAATAATTTTATGGAAAGTAAGGATTCTTTGAGTCGAAAACCCCTACCTGACTCTTTCCCCCACGTTGTGTAAGGTAACCTGCCCAGGGGGCCGTAAAATCCAAAGCTTTTGAGTAATTCCCAAAGACATGGGAACATCAAAGGGGGGCAAAAATTTTAGTTTGGGTTCTACAGACGGGAAAAAAAATCTAACGCTGACCTTGGCTGGGGGGTAGTTTCACCACCATTAAACGGTCAATTTATTGAACAAGGGATACATTTTTAAACCCTTTTTATCGACCCCCAAAACGGAAAGGGGGGGTAAAATTTTTGTTTATATTCGTAAAAAAATTCTACTTTCATTTCGACGTTCCATTACGACGTTTTTTTTCGACTCAGCAAATTTATACATCCAACAATTTTTTTAACCCCATTAAATAACAAGTTCTATATACTTCGTTTTAGTAATTTTTTTAATGGTGTCATGGCTGAACTCGGGCGAAATTAAAACGCAATGTTTATCAAAGTTAAAATTAAACTAAAGAATTACTGTCTGTAGAAAGAATTTGTTTTTAACCAATTGAAAATATTTTAAAAAAAAATTTTAAAAAATTTTTCGTCCCTCTTAACTTTTTTTCAAAAACTTAAATTAAATTTTCTTATACACTATTGCGGCCCCTGATAAACCTTCAATACTACAAAACAAAAATAAAATTTTAAATTTTTTTTATGAAATTTTTATGCCATTTTTAAAAAAGATTCCTTTTTTAAATTGGGGTTTTATTGTATTTTTTTAAAATACTGGATCGAAAAAGGGGTTTCAATTAGTTTTTATAACTCTTTTATGATTTTGGGAATTATAGAAAATTAACAGTTATTTTAAAAGGTGCTTAAATTTTGAAATTTAAAGCCAGGCCTATGGGTTTTTGGAGTTTCTCCCTTTTTTTGCTTCCGGCGGGTGTGTTTTTTATTAATTGTTTAAAAAGTAAACCACGAAAGGAAAATTTTTAAATTTATAAAATTTAAAACCCATTTAAAGTTTGAAATTTTTATTCGGTTTTTTTCAAAAAGGCGGATGTTTTAGCCAGTTACCTTGTTTTCAGGTTTACCTAAAACCCCCAAAGGGGAAATTTAGAAATGAGAGGGAAAAGAAATGAAATCCCCGACCCGCTGCAACCACCCCCCGAGGAAAAAAAAAAATCACTGCAGACTTGATGCAATTTCTTTTACCGCCCCTGCGATCCTCGTCTCCCTGCAGCCGTGCCCGGCATTCCCAAAACCCCGAGACAGGGGGGGTTTTTTAATTTTATTCGCAGTCACGGACTGGGTTTTTTAATCTAGAGTTAAACCCACCCCCCAAACAGGGCCCCAGGAGCTCGTTTGGGAACTTTTACCTCGCTTAAACGGGAAAAAAGTCGCAAAAACATTTTGAAACCCAAATTTTTGAAAACAAAATCCGAACAATGGCTTTTTTAAATTTTTTTCTTGCAACACCCGGCCCTTCTTTTCTTCTTCTGTAATTAGGCAGAATTTTTTCAAAAATTTTAATTTGTTTTTAGTACCCCTCAAGTCTTTTCGCGTGTTTTTCCTTTACATATATATTTTGGATTTTTAAAAAAGGTACTAAGATAATTATAAAATTTAAAAAAATTTTTCATTCACTCAAAATCCGGGCCAGTTTTGGGGAACCATAAATTCAGCCAGGGGTGGGAGGGTCTTTCTCCGGGCGTGGGGCCCCCGTTTTATTGGACCACCTTTTCTATCCGGGCTCTCCCTTTATTTTTTTTTTTCTTCATCTTACTCTTTTCACGTTTTTTGTTACTCAGGGTTCTTTCCAACCGGTTTCCATATTTTTTTTTTCTTTTGAACCCTTCCCGACTAAAAATTTTTCCCCCCTTGTGATTCTTTGTCACATTCAAAAACCCAAATTTTCCCCTTTGCCACCTTCTCTTTATTTCCCCTATTTATTTCTGCATCTTCTTTGCATTTTTTCTTTCGAAATTGTCCCTTTTTGATTATTTTTTTTAAAGTGTAACCAAAGTGCATTTTTTTTCCCGGGTTTAAAATAAAAATCCTCAAAAAGTCCCCAAGACATATCGATTTTTTAAACGTCATAATACTAAACGTGAAAATGTATGACTTAAAAAAAATATTTAAAAACTGTTTTAAAAGGGGGGAAAAATTTATCCGTTTGTACAAATTTCATTTAGTTTTTTAAATTTCGTAACTCTTGGGGCTGCAGGACCAAAGTTTATGTCCAAAAATCAAATCGTCCCCCCTTCTTCTAAAAATGCAAAACCCGTCACAAATTGTGGGATTGGTGCGAGAGAGAGAAGAAAACTAGCGTGGAGGCAACAGTGATGGAACGAAAACATTCGCGACGGCTGGAGCAAACACTTTCCCCAAAAAGCTTATCAGAGATGACGGGGCATTTATCTTAAAGACCAAAAACTTCGGAAAGACGTTTTTTCATAACTCTCCAGAGTCTAGAATTTTTCTTTGGGTTTTCTGATTGTTTAAGTTTTTTTGTTTTCGAAGGTTTTTTACTACTGAAAAATGATACATGAGGAAAGACGGGGGCGTCTAAAAAAGGGTACTATGGGGAAAAAACGGAAGGGGGGGACTGAAAAATTTATACATACGGAAGACGGAGGGGGCAACTGAAAAATGTACTAGAGGGGAAAACGGAAAGGGGCGAACTGAAAAAATGATACTACGGGAAGACGGAGGGACAACTGGAAAAATGATACTAGAAAGGGAGACGGAGGGAAAGAACTGAAAAGTGATACATTGGGGAAGACGGGGGGACGGGCTGAAAAGTGATCCTAGAGGGAAGACGGAGGGACGAACAGAAAAATGATTCATAGGGGAAGACGGAGGGGCGAACAGAAAAAAATCATAAGGGAAACGGGGGGGACGACCAAAAATGATCTCAGGGTAAGACGGAAAGCAATGGCTGTTCCCATTTGTGGGCCAAAACACGGTGGATTGAACATGCCTTTTAAAAACGAGAATAATTTCTGCATGATTGATTTATCGATTGTTGATTGATTGTAAATTTTAAATTTCGTTTTTTAATGGGTTATGGGTTGTTTAAGCGTAATTGTCCAAAAAAAGGTAAAATTTTAAAAAAAAAAATCGTTAAGTTTTAAACAGTTCGTATTAAAAACAAATTTTAAATTTTTCCCACATATTTGATGGATATTACCTTTTATCTGTTGTTTTCATCCGTCATGTTAATACATCCCAAAAAAGTGTCAAATTGTCAATGGAAAAACAACGTTTATTTGAAAATAGAACATCCTCCCGATATTAACCGAAAAATTTTTTTGGGTGTTCTTTTTAATTCCTAATATAAACACCTCTATTTTTTTTAATAAATTTAATTTTTTAATTTTAAAAAGCGTCTTTTTATAAACGTTTTGGGGCTCCAACTGTTATTATAAACACTGTGGAAAGTCTGGAGGTTCAGTATTTTGTCCAGGGAGTGTTGGATGGGGGTTTTCCTCACATAAAAACACACCTCAAACGCCAGACTGGGAAAATGGGCCGCGCAGCTGTTTTTTAGAAACGTTTATCACAAATAACAAGATTGTTCATGTTTCCCGTCCCGCCCATGTGTTACAGAGTAGGCCCAAGCGAGGAAAAAATACAAGCATCATTGGGGTCAATTTTTGTTATTTTTCAAGCACGGGAAATTTTACACCCAAACTCGAGAGAAAAGACTAAAAAAACCCCCAAAGTCGAGAATGTTATACGAATCTCGAGGGAAAAAAAAGAGTTTTTTATTTTTTTTGAAAAAAAAAAATTGTTTGGTTTTTGGGGGGTTTTTTCTGGGGGGGGGTGGGGGAAAATTTATTTATTTGGAAAAAAAAATTGGGAAATGGAAAAAAAAAAAAAGAAAAAAAGTTTTTTATTTTATTTAAAAAAAAGTTTTTTGTGTTTTTTTTAAATTGATATTAAAAATTATTAAATTAAGTTTTTACTTTAAATAAATTTTTAGATAAAAATTTTTTAAAAATTAAAAAATTTTTTGTGACTTTAAAAATTAAAAAAAAAATTAAATCAAAATTTTTTTAAATTTTAAAAAATTTTAATAAATTAAAATTTTAATTCTTTATAATAAATTAAAAATATTTTTTTTAAAAAAAATTTTTTTATATGCCCCTGTTTTTTAATTTGTTTCCCAAGTTTTTTTCCCCGGGAAAAAATATTACGATTAACCAAAAAAACGCTGTTGGGGAAAAAAAAAATATTTTAAAAAAAAATGCAAACTCAAAAATTATTATTTTTATCTAATTTTTATTTTTCGCTTTATCTTTTTTAAATATCTAGAAAACTTGATGAGGAATCTCTAATCTTAACTCCATTAAAAATACTTTATCTAATTCAAACACGATATTGGGTTATAAAACCAAAGATGTTAACACAATGATATATCCCCATTGTTTGTGTTTGGAGGAAAAATAACTTCAATTCATTTAAAACTAGTTTTAGGCTCAACCATGGTGAGAAACAAAAGAAACTTTAATAGAATAAAATCGAATAAAGAAAATCCCCCAAACCTTACCGAAAGCTTTCCTCTTTGTAAACACTAAGAAAATGACAGTTCCCTCGTAAAATAAGAAAAGTCAGTTAAACCAAAAGGAAAATTTAAATCTGATTCACAAACCATTTATTAAACAGATAAGGCGTGTTACCTGATTGTTACAAACTTCACTCAGAATACTGAGGGGACAAATGTAAAAAAATAGGACGGTAGGAATCCAAAAACAACTGTGCGGGGTGGCGTCACGAAAACTTTTTTTACCATCGGTATGAAGTTTCAACAATGGGAGAACTAAGACCGGTTTTAATTAAAATTCGTTTTAAAGTCTACCACTCGGGACACGTTTTAATGGATTTACTTTTCCGAAACCAAACCTGTGGGCGCGACACCCTAAATATGAAAAATCATACAAAGACCTTTTTAGGGGAAAACACTTCACCCAGCTGGCCCGACTTCCCAGATTACACAAGACATGCGAAGAAACCCAGGCGAATTCTAAAACCCATTTTGTCGTGTCCTCTTGTGGACGCCCCGGGCAACCCTCCTGTGGCCATCCACCCGGAAGTTAATTTTTGTCTAAGCGGGAATCGAACCCTGGATCTTCTGTTTCGGGAACAGAGCTCAACAACAAGACCAACGACCGTATTTTTTTTTACTTATTAAATATCGTAAATACAAGGTATTTATTTTATTCTTTCTGGGTTGGTTAGCTACCCTCGTTGTCACCACGGTCATTAAAACTTCTGTGTCACCTTGTTGACGATTATTTTCCACACAAACACATTCCAAAACTAGGTCGTTTTGTCTGATTACATCGTGAGACGTGACACACCGACCAAACGAGGTCTTTGTTCTGATTAACATCGTGAGACGTGACACACACCAGACAGACGGACAGAAAAGTGATGCTCAAATAAATGAATCCGTATTTAATAATTAATAATAATAATAATAATAAAATAATATAATAATATAATAATAATAATAATAAATAATAATAATAATAATAATAATAATAATAATAATAATAATACTAAAAATAATAATAATAAAAAATAATAATAATGATGATGATGATGAGATGATGAATGATGATGATGATGATGATGTTGAATTAAAATGACTTCTGTAAATAGTGAAGCCCAAATTTATATGTTACCGCACCTAAGGAATTTCGCTGCCATGAGTGTTCTCTTAGAACATCATCTGGATGCAAAACGAGAACGGCTGGTACTACAGGCGTCATGCTGACTTATCACAACATCTTAGAAGATATCATAACTTGCTCTTCATTTTCAGGTGTGTTAAACATGACATAATTCTCAAGGATTTGAAAGTAACAAAATCCCACTGGAAGGCAATGCTTTGGATGTGAGCCCTTGGTAGCGAATCTGATGCGACGATGAAGTGCAACCAGTTGTTGGCTCTCCCATTCTTCCCCCAACACAAAATGTACGGACACTAAGAAATAGAGATGTAACACTCACCATGTCCCCAGTGAGATGCGTAAATATACCCCCTGCCCATCGGGAGAAACGTGACACCGGGGTCCCCCAATCATGAAAGTAGCTTGTCTCATTTTCAAACAAGCAAAAATAAAAGATGTCAACGAAAGTTTAATTGGGGTAACGACTGTTCTCCGCCAGGCACATATGACCCTTTTGTAGGGCGCGCCAAGCTAACGTAGTTGCTTATATTAACAGGCGGAAGCAACATACGGACAATGAGTCATAAAAGAATCCTCCGGCCTCTATATGTCATGCTGCAAGTATGGGAGATTCAACAGAAATTTCCTTGATCATATCGATTCAGAATATAATGACACCAACTCCAATTAATAGTCAAAAAAACTGATTCGGATTCACTAAACATTGCGAGTTCTCCCGTGTCAGAACAAAACAGACCAATTAATGAAGGTCATAAATCGCCCTATACTACAAGATTCATCTACACAAATCAATTCCCCAACGCAAGATAATATCATCAAGCCTTTTAAATGATAATAATGCGGATGTGGCCCCAGAAAGCAGATCTGCAAGGTGGATAAGTCGACTAAAAAGAGCGTACGAGGAAGGATGGACCAATTTGAAGAGGAGATGGCAGTGGTTACTGCAGAAATACAATCCCTTGCAGACGAGAAGAAGGATAATATGAGAGGTACGCCACCACCAGGTCGTCATCGGAACCGGGAAAAATCGTGGTAACAACCGTGGAAAGTCGCGGTCTGATGCAGGTGGAAAGCGGGGTAATGGTGTTTCCGGGAAAGGCGAAACGAGCGGCACATCCGCAACCCTAGTCCTGATCAAATGCAGACGACACCATCGATGGCGACAGGGAGCTCCCCCCCAAGAGCAAAAAGGTCAGAAAGTTCAATGGTAATGATGCAAGTCGGTTGGAAAAAGCTGTACCGGGTGAGTAAAAAACAAGCATTTGAGGAAATAATGCAAGGGTTCTTAAACCATTCTGTAGCGTAGAAAAAAACAAGGTGGAAGATTATTTTAAAAGACTCGTTCAATAATCCTGACTATAACTGGACACCCCCCCCAACATAATTCCAAATTTGCATTGGGAAAAACTACTGGAGATGATGATATATCCCGCCCTATTACAGCAGGGGAGATAAATCACGCCTCTTTAGCATGAAAGACTCAGCGCCTGGCCAGATTTCATAAAATAGTTTCTTGAAGAAAATAGATAATGAATGCAACTTATTATGTGCGATCTTTACAATTTGCCTAAGTCAAAACGAATTCCATTGGCATGGAAAAGTCAGAACTGTGCTAATTTACAAGGGAAAGGTGGTGGGGGATGACTTGTCCAATTGGCGACCCTAATTAGGATCAACTATGAGCAAAACTTATGCGGAACCCTGGGGGGAGGCTTCAAACGGGGCATCTAGAAAACAACATCATTTCCCCCAATGCAAAAAGGGTTCAGGAATTTGAGGGATGCCTAGAGCTAATTTTGTCCTGCAATCTATAATTGACAACGCCAGAAGGCACAATAAAGAGGCATAGGCAGCTTGGCTTACTTTCAAATGCCTTTGGGTCAGTACCACACGAGTATATGAAGGAGGCACTAAGACAAACTGGGGCGTACCTGAAGACGTTCTAGAGATCATAGCTGACATGTACCATGGAAGTGTTACTAGAGTTAGACAGGTAAAGGCTATACAAATGATATTGAGCTCAAAGCTGGAGTGAAACAAGGGGTGCCCGCTTAAGCCCAATCTGTTAATCTTGCTATTGAGCCAATCTATTAAAGAGCGATACCAACTTAAGTGATAGTTGGTGGGGCTGAAATTCATAGTCAACGATTTCCATACGGCCATGCCGATGACTTGTTTTAGCAGCTAAAATAATTGGCTCTACGACGTCTTTTGAGGGTAGCTGGGGATCCCAGCCAAGTGGCAGGACTGACATTTAACCCAAAAGTGTGCCTTGCTTAAGTATCGACTGCAGAAAAACACGAGATACGCTTCCAACTGTATTCCCATACAAGGTCTCCATGAAGCATTGACGATGGGGAGGCGTACCACAGCTGGGCGTTCCTCTGTTCAGAGTCCAACAACGCCAGTAGCTGAACTGGAGAGAATGTGTGAAGCCCTTTTACCAAATTGTTTTCTCCGTTAGCACCCTGGCAGAAGTTAGTGCCGTAGGACTTTTCTCTCCCACGGATTGAGTCTTATAGATGCGTGGGGGGGATGAGAAAGACGCCTTTTTATAAATTTGACCCAAAATGAAGGCGGCCGCGAAACGGTGGCTATCACCTCCCTCGACGGTGCCAGCGCAGAGGTGGTGTACATGCCCATGGCAGAGGGGGGTGCAGGCCTGTTACCAACTAATGACTCTGTAGATGTGCTGGCGGAGCCCATCCTTTTTCGGCTTTCTTACGGCCCAGCGATCCACTTTGTAAGGAAAATTGCGTGGTCCTCACTAAAGGAGGTAGTTAGGAAACGTATTGGTAGAGAACCTACGGTCCACGACTGTTGCCAGTTCCTTTCGGAAGCATGGTTGGTGATCTGGGAGGTAGAAGTAATGACTTCAGTTCCATTTGGACTAGAGCACGTAATGCTAGAAGGAGGCTAAAACACGCTTTGGGGTTTTCAGGGGGGGTACAGTGAGGCAAGAGGTAGATAGCCTTACAATAAATATGCCAAATCGGACACCCGATAGGCATACTATACGCCAAAGGCTCGCGGCTATTTGGCTAACCAACTAAGAAATGGTCTCCGTCACAACTATAAAGAAAAGACTTCTTCGAAAGCCAGACCAGGGAAAGGTGTATAACATTCTAGAAAATCTCGGGCTAGTAACCATTTCATGTCAACTGGGCGATTTACAGGGTTTTCTGTGACTGGCGGTTTGTTACAAAGGCGCGATAGATACAGTGGGGCTAAATGGTACTCGGAGGTACGGAAATGCTCCTACTAACTGTCGCCGGTGTGACTATGGCACGAAACTTTACCACATGTTTTGAACTCGTGTCGATATCATACTGCGCAGGGGACAGAGAGGCATAATGCTGTGTTGAACAGATTAGTTAAGGCTATTCCGAGGAATCAGGCAAACACAATCCGAGTTAATCAGAAGATTCCAAATTGCGATCTAAGGAAAGACCTGATCAAGTTATTACGAACATCATAACAAAGAAAGCTTTTTAAGTGGACGTTACTGTACCCGCCGAGAACCACAACGACCCCTTTGTTAGCTGCTCGAGATTACAAGATCAGGAAGTATACGCCACATGCCAAAGTGCTTAGAAGCCAGGGTTTTTGAAACTGTGGTTGAAGCAGTGGTTGTGGTAGTCTGGGATCGTGGGATACTAGGAATGATCGGTTTGTGAAGATTGCTGGAATTGGAAAAAGGTACTCTTACCCTAATGAGAAGTTGATGGTCAGGACACTATCCGGTGGAGCAGAGACATTTTATTGAACATGTAACTGGGCATCGACAATACAACTGATGACTAAAAGAAAAAATACTAATTGTATACATATTTTAATTCGTTTTAACAACGCAAAAGATTGCGTGATTTATGGTGAAAATAGGATTGACATTACGGTTCATCTTAGACCTATTTTTTTGTTTTGTATTATAATTATTGTTACAATTTGAGCGGTGCAAAGGAGTATACATTGTTGCATGTACTTTTTATATTATTGTGGTTTTCTGATATAGATTATTGTTATTAATTTTAATATTTAACAACAATTGTCAATTTTCCCTTTATGTGTATGCTGTGTGGTGCGGTGTCAATATGTATGGTTTATGCTTTTTAAAACAAAGTATAATGTATTGTAATAACTTTGTATAATTTTGTCAACAAAATTCAACTGTTATTGATAAATGTTGGTGACGCATGTAATGTGATAGATACTAATAAAAGATGATGAGATGATGATGAATGATGATGATGATGATGATGATGATGGCAATTACGTTTCTAGAGTAGTTGACCTACGATAATGCTTGTCACTCGTACATATACAAAAATCAGGAATAAACACAAACACTTTAAGTGGTGGTGACTACGCGAAACTACAAAACACATAATCTGTTGATCAATTAAATAGTTGAATTAAAATGACTTCTGAAATATGAAGCCCCCAAAATTTTTATGTTCCCACCCCAAGGAATTCGCTGCCATGAGTTTCTCTTAGAACTCATCTGGATGCAAAACGGAACGGGTGGTAGCTACGGCGTCATGTGACTTATCAAACATCTTAAAAATATCATAACTTGGCTCTTCACTTAGGTGTGTTAAACATGACATAATTCTCAAGGATTTTTAAAGTAAAAAATCCCATGGAAGGAATGCATGGATGTGAGCCCTTTGGGAGCAGAATCTGATAGCGCGATGAAATGCAACCCTTTTTTGGCTCTCCCATTTTTCCCCCCCAAAACAAAATGTACGGACACTAAAAAAAATAGAGATGAACCTCACCATGTCCCCCGTGAGATGCGTAAATATACCCCTGCCATCGGGAGAAACGTGACACCCGGGGGCCCCCCAAACGGGAAAATAGTTTGCTCAGTTCAAACAACATAAATAAGATGTAACGAAAGTTTTAATTTGGGGGAACGATGTTTCCCCCAGGAAAATATGACCTCTTGTAGAGGGGCGCCAAGCTAAGTAGTTATTATTTAACAGGCGGAAGCAACATACGGACAATGAGTCATCAAAAAATCCTCCGGCCCTTATGTCATGCTGAAGTATGGGGGAAAATCAACAGCAAATTTCCCCTGATCATATCATTTAGAATTAAAGACACAACTCAATTTACAAATAATGATTCGGATTCACTAAACTTGCGAGTTCTCCCGTGTCAGAAAAAACAGACCAATTAATGAAATCAAAATCGCCCTATACACAAGATTCACTACACAAATCAAAACCCCAACGAAGATAAACATCAAACCTATTAAGAAATAATGCGGTGTGGCCCCCGAAAGCAGATCTGCAAGGTGGATAAGTCGATAGAAAAAAGGACGAGGAAAGGGGGGACCAATTTGAAGAGGAGATGGGAGTGGTTCTGCAGAAATACAATCCCCTTGCGACGAGAAAAAGGATAATAGGAAAGGGACGCCACCACCAGGTCGTCATCGGGAACCGGGAAATCGTGGTAACAAACCCTTTGGGAAAATCGCGGTCTGATGCAGGTGGAAAACGGGGGATGGGTTCCAGAAAGGCGAAACGAGCGGCACTCCGCAACCCTAGTCCTAATAAAATGCAGACGACACCACGTGGGGGACAGGGAGCTGCCCCCCAAAAGCAACAAGGTCGCAGTTCAATGGTTATTGCAAGTCGGTTGCAAAAACTGTACGGGTGAGTAAAAAACAAGATTTTAGGAAAAAATGCAAGGTTCTTTACCATTCTGAGCGTAGACAAAAAAAAGGTGGAAGATTTCTTTAAAGACTCGTTCAATAATCCTACTTAAAATGGACACCACCCCCCAACATAATTCCAAATTTGCATTCGGAAAATACTGGAGATGATGATATATCCCGCCCTTTTAAACAGGGGGGATAAAAAAACGCCTCTTAGCATGAAAGACTCAGCGCCTGGGGCCCGATTTTATAAAATATAGTTTCTTTAAGAGAATAGATAGTGAATCAAAATTATTTTTTGCGATCTTTTTAAAATTTGCCTTAAGCAAAAAAGAATTTCCCCTGGATGGAAAAAAAATCAAGAACTGTGTAATTTACAAGGGAAAGGGGGTAGGGGTGACTTTTCCAATGGCGACCCCTTTTCATTAGGATCAACATGAGCAAACTATTCAGGAATCCTGGGAGGAAAGGGTATCGAAATGGGCATCTAGTAACAACTCATTTCACCCCAAAGCAAAAAAAGGGGTTTGTGGAATTTTAGGGCTGCTAGAGCATAAATTTTTTCCTGCAATCTATAATTTACAACGCCAGAAGGCACAATAAAGAGGCTATGCGCTTTGGGTTTATCTTTCAAATGCCCCTTGGGGCAGTACCACACGATATATGAAAAAGGCACTAAACCTGGGGGTACCCGAAGACGTTTAGGATCATAGTGAATGTACCATGGGAAATTTCTAGAGTTAGAAAGGTCAAGGCTATACAAAAGAATTGGCTCAAAACTGGGGTGAAAAAAAGGGTGCCCGCTAAGCCCATTTGTTTAATCTTGCTATTGAGCCCAAACATTAAGCGTTTTCAACTTAAGTGAAGTTGGGGGGCTGAAATTTATAGTCAATCGATTTTCCCTACTGGCCTATGCCCATGACTTTGTTTTTGCAGCTAAAATGAATTGGGTCTACGACGTTTTTGAGGGGGAGCTGGGATGCAGCCAAGTGGGCAGGACTGACATTTAACCCCAAAAAAGGGGGCTTTGCAAATTCGACTGCAGAAAAAAAACGGTACGCTTCCAACTGATTCCTCAACAAGGTACCCAATGAAACATTGAAAGATGGGGGGGCGTACCCGCATCTGGGCGTTTCCTACGGATTCAGAGTCCAACAAAGCCAGTAGCTGAAAATGGAGAGAATGGGTTTTTTAAGACCTACACAAAAAATTTAGTTTCTCCGTTAGCACCCTGGGGAAGTTAGATGCCGTAAGGACTTTTCCTCCCACGGTTTATTTTAAAAAGCTGGGGTAGGGGTGAGAAAGACTGCCTTTTATAAATTTTACCCCAAAATGAAGGCGCCGCAAAAGGTGGCTATCACTCCCCCACGTGCCGCCAGAGGTGGGACATGCCCATGGCAGAGGGGGGTGCAGGCCCGTTTCCAACTAATGACTCTGAGTGTGTGGCGGTAGCCCATCCGTTTTGGTTTTACGGCCAGCGATCCCTTTTAAGGATATTTCGTGGTCCTCACTAAAGGAGGGGTTGGAAACGTATTTGGGAGAGAACCTAGGGGCCCGACTGTTGCCAGTTTCCTTTCGGGAAGCAGGTTTTTTGATCGGGAGGGAGAAGTAATGACTTCAGTTCCATTTGGATAGAGCACGTAATGCTACAAGGAGGCTAAAACACCCTTGGGGTCAGTGGGGGGAAGTGAGGGAAGAGGGGAGATAGCCTTAAAAAAATATGCCAAATGGAAAACCCGACAGGCATACTATACCCCCAAAGGCTCGCGGCTATTTGGCTAACCAACTAAGAAATGGTCTTCGTCCAACTATAAAGAAAACTTCTTCGAAAGCCGACCCCGGGAAAGGTGTTAGAATTCTAGTAAAAACTCAGGTAGTAACCCTTTCATGTCAACTGGGCGTTTTCACGGTTCTTGACTGGCGGTTTGTTACAAAAGGGGCGATTAGATACAGTGGGGGCCCCAAATGGTATCGGGGGTACGGAAATGCTCCCACTAACTGTCGCCGGGTGAATGGCACGAAACTTTTTCCACATGTTTTGAACTCGTGTCGATATCATACTGCTGCAGGAAGAGAGGGATAATCTGTGTTGAACAGATTAGTTTTTTAAGGGGATCCGAGGAATCAGGCAAACCCCAATCCGAGTTAATCAGAAGTTTCCAAATTGCGATTGAGGGGAAAAACCCGATCTAGTTATTACGAACTCATAAAAAGAAAGCTTGTATGTGGGTTAGTACCCGCCGAGAACCACAACGACGCCCTTTTTAGCTGCTCGAGATTACAAATCAGGAAGTTAGCCCCATGCCGAAGTGCTTTGAAGCCAGGGTTTAAACGTGGTTTAAGCAGTGGTTGGGTAGTCTGGGGTCGGGGGATACTGGAATGATCGGGTTGTGAAGATGCTTGGAATTGGAAAAAGGTACTCTACCCTAATGAGAAAGTTGATGGTCAGTGACACTATCCGGTGGAGCAGAGACATTTTTATTGAACAGTAACTGGGCATCGACAATACAACTGATGACGTAAAGAAAAAAATACTAATTGTATACATATTTTAATTCGTTTTAACAAACGCAGAGATTGCGTGATTTATGGTGTAAAAATAGGATTGACATTACGGTTCATCTTAGACCTATTTTGTTTTGTATGTATATATATTATTGTTACAATTTGAGCGGTGCAAAGGAGTATACATTGTATGCATGTACTTTTTTAGTATTATTGTGTGTACCTGATATAGATTATTGTTATTAATTTTAATATGTTAACAACAATTGTCCAATTTTAACCGTTTTATGTGTATGCTGGTGGTGCGGTGCAATATGTATTGGTGTTTTATGCTTTAAAACATGTATAATGTATTGTAAAACTTTGTATATTTAGTCAACAACTTCAACTGTTATTGATAAATTGTTGGTTGACGCAATGTAATGTGATAGATACTAATAAATGATGATGATGATGATGATGATGATGATGATGATGATGATGATGATGATGAGGGATGATGATGATGATGATGATGATGATGACGACGATGATGATGATGATGATGATGATGATGATATGATGATGTATGATGATGATGATGATGATGATGATGATGATGAGATGATGATGATGATGATGATGATGATAATAATAATAATAATAATAATAATAATAATAATAATAATAATAATAATAATAATAATAATAATAATAATAATGTCTTTATTTCTCTTGAAGAAAAAGGCGAATTTAAGCCAAAATGGCTTCTCTTACAATTGACCTTAACTAACATAACTTACGGCTAATCTACATATTAATTATAATAATTATGTTTAGTTAATAAAAACACGGCAACACAATGTCTACCCACACAGTCATATAACTCATTTTCAGTGGGGGACAGTAAACCAAAGCGACCAAGCCAACACTGCAAGCCCCAACGCAGTCGACGAGTAAGCGATAACAACCACAGATCAATATTTTTTTAAAGGAAATATAACAATCTGTGTATGGACAGTGCGAACACCCGCGGATCAACGCCAGAATTCACAAGGCCAATTCAGAACAATTTGAATTTATTATTCGTTGCTAGACGGCTCCAAAGTCACCGTTTACTAATTCCTAAGATAAGAGCTGAGTCCAAATCTGAAGTTTAAAAACTTCTGCCTATAGCGGGAATCGAACCTTGGACCTTTTGCATTGGAAGCAGAGAGGCTTACGAAGGACCAACGAGCTTACATAGGATACGTCGGTTCAGTCGGGATTGCTGTTGTCTTTTTTTCCCCCGGGGAAAACTTCCAAAATTTAAAGCAATTTCCTTTCCTGCGGCAGTCGAAACACAGTGTTTATTCTAAAACCCGTTGAATTAGGGAATACACGGTTAATCCCAATGCTGCAACTAATTTATTATCAATCTATTCATTAGGGCTGCCCGTGTGGTTAATCTCACATAAACCCTAACTGATACTCGGGATTTAAAGAGAACGCCCAACAGTTAGCATTTAATTCACAAATTATAGAAATTTACATAATTTACACATTGGACTGGGCCCCCGGGGTTTTCAGAATTTGATTCACGAGAAATTTTTCCAAAAGTTTTTTTTTAAATCGCGTAAAATTTAAAAGATCAAACTTAGGAAAATAAAAACAAAAAAATTAAATGTAAGGGTTCTAAGAATAATAAAACAAAAAAAAGGGGCGATGTCCGTCCGTGTTTGGGGGCAAACCCCCTTTCGCCGAAAGCCCCGGGGAGCTATTAGCTAACTCGTGAACAATTAGTAACCCACAAACAAAACTTTGTAAATAAAATAAGACACGACTTATTGTCGTTCGTTGTCACAACTTATTAAAGAACCCCGAGACAAATATAACACGAAGCCAAATAGTAAGACTTGGGTTCTGAGCATGACTTTTTTAATTATACTAAGTTTCACATCTGATGATTGTTTGTAAATTTTGACGTTGGGTTACAAAAGAAACATAAAAAATAGATTAAATAAATTATAAAATAAATTAAAAAAAAAAAACCCAAAATTGAATAGATCTTTTAGAACGTAAAGGGCGAGCCCCCATGTAAAAAAAATTTAAAATTATAAGGCTTTGTTTAAAAACCTGTAAAAAACTATATTTTTAAATTTTGGTGAAAAATTTTGGTTAAATCTTTAATTAATATTATCATTTGGGCCCTTTCAAGTAAAAAAAAATATTATTTTAATCACATGTCCAACATAAAAAAATTTTAAAAAGGTACCGGTTTTTTAATATTTAGTTTGGGCCTATTTTTCCTTCAAACACTGTATACTGAGTGGTGTAAATTACCGCCTACGGAAACTCTCGGTTTCTCTTTGGTAAATATTCTGTAAAAAGAAAAATTGTATTTTAAATTACCTTTTGGGGTAATATGTGATTTTTAATAAAAAAAATTGTGACAAATGAAATTTTTAAAAATGTGAAATATATAAAAAATTTTGAAATTTTCAAATGTTGAAAAATTGCAATTTTAATGTGAAAAAATATGAAAATTAAAATTTTTCAAAGCCTGGGACCACGCGATTGTGAAAATTTTAGCCCTTCTAACACCGCGTCCATCAAACTGCTTGATTCTCTCTGGCCGAAACCATCACCCCGGCATGCACAGCATTAACTATTAACCATTACTAGTTTTTTGAGAATGTTTGAGGGGCTGTTTAAATTTACGGTTCGTGGGCATTGGAGTTGTAAAAAATTTAATGAGGCTTAATGTGTATTAGGTACAGACGTGATGATGCTAGAACATAGGGAAAACATATCCTAGATTTAAATGTTGCATGTGAATTGTGTTTATAATGTAAGTAGATAAAATTTGTTGTCTATTAACACTCAACTAACCTGTTTTCTGTATTTTTTCTATCCCTAAATATATTTTAATAATTTAAAATAAAAAAAAAGATAGTTTGGATAAATATTTTTTTTTAAAAATATAAAAAAAGGCATTTTGTAATCTAAACGAAAAAAATTTGAGAGTGAAATGTATTTTTTTAATTTAAGTTTAACAATTATCTACGAGATAATTTATAACATAATAATAAAATAATGATTTTTATTAATAATAAGAAAAAAAAAGGAAACTAAATTACAAATTAATTTTTTACAAATTATTTCCCACTTTTACAGTTTAGAAGAATTATCATGAATCATAAAGGGATTGTTAATAATTGATGCAATGTACATACTTTTTATAAGACGTAGGGGCATTTTGCTTATTTGCACATGTTTTTTATTTGGGGATTTTGGTTGTTTTGGTTTTTTTATTTTTACAGGCCAAAAATAAAAAAACAAAAAATTTTTAATTTTTTTATTTAAAAATACAACAAAAAATGTAAAAAAACCCCCATTACATACAAATGGTTTTCAGGTAAAATAAAGTTTATCCTTATCAGGGTGAATGGGAAAAAACAAAATGTGAAGAATTTTTTAGTTTAAATTTAAAAAATTTTTAAAACAAACACAATTTCGCGGAGTTTGTGATATGCCGAAGTGAGACGAAAAATTGCCGATGTAAAGGACAAGCAGGGGATAATAATCTTACGTGGGTGGGTGATGATCAATTGCCGGCAAGTTTCAAAATTTCCCGCTCTTCTACAATCAGGAGAGTCCACATTTTTACAGGCGGTGAGATTTCGATCGGATTAGGAACCCCTCTAACGGTTGACCTCAATCTCGGAGAAGACGGGTTAAAATTTGTGGATCTCAGATTCAATATTCATTAAAAAGGTCGGGGAGGAGGAAGGGGTAGGGTGCCATATTCAAAATGAAAAATTGGGGAAAAAGGGGTTAATGGATTCAACAGTACAACAAAAAAATGTTCTGCAAAAACCCATTTTGTTGCTGATTTTAAATTTTTCGTCATAATAATATTCACGAATTTTATCGAACCATGATTTTTAATGTTGATAATTTAGGGTTTTTTTGTAAACCATATATCTTCTATCATTTAGGATTTTTTATACGAAAACCCTGCTATTTTAATATTGTATAAAAAAGGGTTTTTACGAAAACCCTGATATTTTAATGTTGTATCATTAAGGATTTTTTTACAACCATGATATTTTAATGTTGTATCATTTTGGATTTTATACGAACCAATTCTTAATGTTGGTCATTTTGGGTTCTATAAACCAGATATTTAATTTGTATCATTTAGGATTTTTTTTCAAACCCTGATATTTTAAGTTGTTCATTTAGCAAGCAATTTTTTTTTCAAAACTACATTTTGTCTAAATTTTTTTTGTTTTTTTTTTTTTTTTTCAGGTTCATGAAAAGGGCTAAAAATCTGTAGTTTAGCATGGTTTAAATTTTTTAAAGGGTCTTACCCCCTCCCAAAAGAGTCTTATTGCGTATTTCTTCGACAATGTTCTAGTAATTTGCTCTGCATCAGTTTAAGTTTCCTCTACCTTGCTGGGGGGCGGGGATTAAAAAATAGATTGTGAAAGCGAACCTGCATGAAACCTGGCCTGGAGGTAAAGATTTACGATTCGACTAAACCCACAACAAAGTATGAAAGTGTTGTTGTAATGTTTATAATACAGCGAGCGTGCGTGTGTTGTTTTATAACATTCAAGGTTTAACAAACATCAACAATAACAAAAGCAACAACAACAACACGCGATATTCAAAGATAAAAGTTAAAAACTAAAGACGAATTACAATAATATGTTTCTGTACTATATATGCAAATACAACGCCAAAAAATAAAGGCTGTTAATACGGGTCGAAAGTTATTCATTAACAACAAATGGTGTTTTAATTCGTGAATTTGGGTTTAAAATTAATATTGGTCATGAACAAAACATTCTCCCCGAAGTTTATTTTCAATTCTAAATCAGAATTATGTAAGGGTGTATATAAAATTGCTCTTAGACGTTCTATGGCAACGATTTTGTCCTAAACAGGTTTCATTTGAACCATCATTTATAGTTATTTGCTTACCCCGTCGGCGCCGACGCCATCAACGCAAAACTAATGTCAAACCAGAGATCGACAATTAATATCAAAACTCGTTGATTGGCTATGAATGATTCGCCCACAGACGACAACAACAAAATGTCTACTTTGAAACCACTTTTTAATTATTTACTTTTTCTCCTTGTTAAGGGCTTTCATGTGACCGTAAGCGTAAACTCTTATATAGTTTTTAATTATTTATGCAAATATGATAAGGTCAATTAACTTTACTTGTGCTAGAATCAGGAGTCGCTCGCCAGCTCTTTTACGTTGGGAGCAGAAACGCCTATACCACTGTACCAACGAGTAACAACGTCTCATATAAGAGGTCAAAGCTCTCATAGAGCTTCATTTTATTTTCTGTCTGTCGGTATGTTCGTTTGTCACGTCTCACGATAACAATCGATTGACACACGTTTTTAGGTTGACATTTCTCTCCAATAACGATTATACTGAATGTTTTGGTGACTCTTGGTGTCAAAGGGTGCGACGTAACGTCACCAAAACTTGACAAGAAAAATACCCGGCACCTCCACCAACAAATAATAAATTTGAACTTTGACATGAAATGTATTATTTTATTTCTGAATTCTTTGTCGGCGACCTGCCATACCCATTCTTGTTCAACATATTGACCTTGAACTCGGTTAAAACCATAAATTATTATCTCTTTTATGTAAACTATGCTTTAAACAATATTGAGGCGTAAGCAAAGTTTATTCAGTGTCTTATCTAGAGATATAAAATATACGACCTATTATAAAGTCTTCTATACGTTATCGGTAAAGCTTACGCTGCACGTAACAACGGTATCTGGTTGGGTTAATATATTCAGAGCCCATATCATAAAATACCTGTATGTTAGTTATCCTATATGGTCGTAAGTGAACTAGATAAAATTGTAGGGGTATTAAAAGGCGCTTGTTGCTAAAATTAAGGTCATCTTTATGTTCGACAGGGTATTTATTAAGTAACATGACCAAATATTAAACACAGAAAGATTCTGGAATAACACGATGCTATAAATTTGTGGGAAAAGCCGGCCAAATTTAAGTTCGTGTTCGGATTTGATCGTGATACGTAGCATCACGTTAGAATGTATTTGCTGACCATGTGGATCTAGGGTGACTCCACAAGTCCTAACCATAACCTCCTCAGACCCAGCGTGGCCCAATGGCCACACGAATTCAATCAATTTATAAAAATTATTAACTGAGCCACCAATGCCCCAAAGTGGGTACCAACTGGTTTTAGTAACTCGCAATAGGTAGTACAACTTGGCGTACATGTCTATTTTATTTCAAAACCTTCCATGAAGAAGAAAATGAACGTGTAAAATGGCCTAAAGAGACAAATGAAAAAAAAAATGAACGTCATCTTCTAGTATAGAGGAAAGATAACAAAATTATGAAGATAAAAATTTAAAGTTGAATTAAAATTGTTAATTGTGAGATAACAAAATGTATTGATGCAACAACCATTGAAAATGACCATTGTTCGACTGCTACAATGCAATTAAAATTGATGTGGCCATAGAGCAACACTGGGTCTTTGGCCATACACAATTATCTATCTGTCAAAAGTCAACAATGCTCACTAATCTTGTTTTCTGTAACCTTTTCAGTTTTTAGTGGTCAATCAAGCGTACAAAACAATTTTTGACAAAAAGTTTAAATTTAAATTTGGATTTGAGCACACACTAGGTTTTCAAAATAGGCCTAAGCCTAGGCTATGAAAAAATAAGGCAAAAAGGCGCTAGTGATAGGGCTAATGATAGTGTCAGTATGTCTTGACAATGACAAATCAACTACATATTGACTTTCTTCATATTTAAACATGGGTTTTCAATTGAATCAGCATTCAAATGTGATATTTGGCTATTATTTTAATTACTTACAATAAATTTCATGAACAATTGGCCTAATTACAGCTAATTTATTATTATATTCTACCTTAATTATCATTGTATGTATCTATGTTTGTGATTTGGGCAATAGAAAAATGTTACATTTACCGTACATGGTAAATTTAAATAAATCTTACATCAGTATTTGGAACAGCCAGGGACCCAATGTGGCCATACGGCCACACACCGTATCTGGCTAGTTTTTGAAAAAAGAAAAAAAAGTTCATACAAAATATTTTTTAATTATTTTTCAATTTTTCAAAAATGTGAAACAAAATTATGATTGGGTCTGAGGAGGTTAAATAGAAATTAATTTAACCCGGCACCTTCACGAAAATGAGATGTCTAATTCTGAGAGTATCTTTAACCCGGCACCTCCACCAAAATGAGATGTCTAATTCTGGGAGTATCATTAGTAACTCATTAGTTAGTTAGTGTTATTTCAGGGAACTCATGCGACAATATTCGATCGAAGGAAAACTTTTTAAAAAAAACCACACGGAAACATATATTCACGGATGGCAAAAATATCCCCAACTAAAGCC